>OZ026800.1:1627940-2227940 GCA_964023155.1 Ganoderma resinaceum
AATCAGTCTAACGGTTAAAGTGGCAGGGGCGCTCGACCTGAAGCTCACAGATGAGGAGATGAAGTATCTTGAAGAGCCGTACAAGCCCTTAAAGGTCTTGGGTCATGCCTGATGTCAGGGAATATCGTGTATTGTAACTTGGGGGCGAGGATTTCCCCGTGAATGTACATACCTGCAATATTTGGAAGTTACCGTTGTCGTCGTTTTATGAGCTCAGCCTCTTTCATTTGCGAATCTGAATGCCAACACGTCATGTCCGACGGTTCGGGAGCGCTGTAGGACCGACCGGGCCGAGGCTGGTGCCCGTCGGCTGACGACTCAGTTCCATCGCTACGGTTGCAGCCCGAGTTCACGAATCTTGCACTGAACCCTCGCGCGCTGATCATCTCTGTCTCAACTCGTGAATTGCTGTGAATATTTAGACCAGACCACAGAGCTAGGGCAAAAGGTATGATTCCAGATCACCTGCAATCAGCGGACGTAAAAGGCGCACAGACATGCACGAGGCGCATCAGTCTGATCATACAGCTGAACCATTGTCGGTAAGGGGGCAACCCAAGCTCACTGAACCCATCTCAGACCTTAGATATGCCTACCGACCCGGTGAGTCATTTTCTCTTCCGTCACGCAACCTCACCAATGAATCCAAATCTGGCATGTTACAGGAGTGCCGTTCAACGCCATCGGCCTCGCGTAGGGACAAACGCGACGCTACACTCTCCTCGAGTCCACCTGCGAAAGCCGGGGTTCCTTCTTTTCCCGGTGACCCTCGAACGGAGAACCCAGGCGATACAGTCGGTGACCTCATCAAGAGGATCAGCCCGAGTCAACCCGAGGGAGCTGTGGATACGCCAGGCGCCAGCTCGAGCAGCTCATCCAGCCCAGGTCCCACGCCGCTACGCGATCCGGAACAATGGTTCGATGACGGAAACTTGGTGCTCATCGCGGGCGCGGTGCAGTTCTGTATATACAAGGGACTGCTCACGTCTCAGTCCGCGGTCTTCAAGGACATGCTCTCACTCCCCCAGCCCGTTAGCGATGACACCAACCCTCACAACGACCTGTCCCCAAGCCGCGCTTCAGTGTGTCTTTCCGATTCTCCAGAGGATCTCCGACATTTCCTGCGAGCATTCACCAACGGAAAACTGCGGTACGTCCGGATCGATGTACTTGCTGAGACTCGAACCGTCGCTAACGAGTGACATCGCAGGAACGAGCCTGGCTTCAACGAGGTTTCCGCATGCATCCGGCTGGGCCATAAATACCAGTGCGAGGCTGTCGTCCAGAGCTACATCAGCTACCTCAAGAAGTACTACGTGGACAACTTCGACGCCTGGTGGGACGTCACCACCTTCGATCCGCCCGGGTTCCGGCCCATCCACCGCATCGGGACCGTGAACCTCGCTCGCCTCACCGGCACCACATCCCTGCTGCCCGTTGCGCTCATGGCGTGCTGCAAGCTGGGGTCCGAGCTTGGAGACGGCTTCACGCGCGAGGATGGAACACTAGAGATGCTCGCATACGACGACGTCGTGCGGTGCTTCGTCGGGAAGGCGAAGCTCACGGAGGCGAGCTTCGTCGCCGTGCACCGCGTATTCCGTGACGCAGTCGCGACCGGGTGCCAGCACCCGAGCACGTGCAAGGCCGTACTGCAGCGGCTGCTGCAGCAGGTGGCGGAGAACCAGGAGCTAATGGAGGATATCCGGGCGCTGCACTTTGACGACGCGAAGACGGGGTACGTTGACGCGGTGGACTCGGCGCGGGCGCTGTGCGCGAAATGCTACGAGATGGTGGGCGAGGGTGGGCGACAGGACGAGCAGCGGCGGGAGATATTCCGGATGCTTCCGGAGATGATGGGCGTCCAAGTCGAGAACTGGGATACGGGCGAGGATACGGATGACGAGGACGAGAAATCGGACTTGGAGGATGCTCCGTGAATACGCATATGTGGCTTAATACTGTATACATTTTTCAACGCCGTGTCCACCAGTGGCCCCTCGACCTTGAATATATATCTAAGCCGCTTCCGCCTTCTGGGCATGAACTTCCTCCCCTCCGAGACTTGCTCGCGCCCATCTTTCCACTCCGTGATGTGCGCACCTTCAGCTTTGTGACCATAGATATAGTCAATACTCGATGATGCGGATGTCGAGGGCCTCGCGAGCGCATGGCTGAACCTAGAGCGCCTGTCCATCGACCAGGTCCCCACCACTGAGTCCAGCCTGTCCTTCAACGCTCTCCATTATCTTCAAAGGCACTGCCCTCACCTTACAGAGCTGTCCATCGCCCGCCTCCGCTGGCCCGTCATCGGCGTGCACGCCCTCCCCGCCCCCTTCCCCTTCGATGGTCCAGGCGAGCGCCTGCAATCTCACCTGCTTCGACACTTGACTGTGCAGGCCACGTGTCTTCCGGAGACGATGACCGTCGACTCGTTGGGGCCGCAGCTCTCGGACGAGAGGGCGGAGGCGATGGCGAGGTACCTCCTCGACCTGTTCCCGCGCTTGGAGCTGGAGCAGTACAAGCATGCTGTACCGGAGGACGAAGCAAGCTCGAATTCTAGACAGAGCAAGAAGCTGGAGGCGGTCCTGCGCTTCGATGAACGGTGGAAGAAAGTCTCCGCGCGCGTGTATGCTCTCTGTCGCGCGCGCGACGGGCTTTAGCTGCGCCGTGTTGGTTGGAGGGCGTTGAGCGCGGAGAGTCAATTGCAAGCAGATCTGTGTACGGGATGATGCATGATGCGGAAGCAGGGCTATCAGAAATCTATTGTTTGAGTGCGATGAACACTTGCGTATGCCACTGTCCTGCACCTTGTCATGATTATATCCCATAAATGTTCGAATGCCTGACACGATGTTGTACTATAGTACCACGATGACGCTTCGATTCTGAACGGAAGCGGCGAAACGCAGTTCACCGCGACCCCTAGATGTGTCAGCCAGTGACGTCCCCACTTGGCTCCCGGCAGGTCTTACAGTTTTGAACTCGGGACATCCGTCCAGGTCGACGAACTCCGGGACGCGCGGGAAATAGTCACGGGAGGCAGGGAGGCGTCCTGGCGTCGGGCATTGGGGTCGATTGGTAGTAACCTCTCCACCGTACAACCTTGAGAGAAAGGATTGTAGCTCTGGTGGTCTTCAGTTGTGCGATATACGGTCTCCTTGGAACCGGGAAACCCGGGGGTTTGGAGCGCGAAGGCCGGGTAGTGCGAGGCATCGGAGGTAAGGATGGTGGCCACCAGAGAATCTGGAGCGAAGGGAAGATGGGGTATCCACGGTTGTGAAGGACGGGAGTTTGTATCGGGGCATCGTTACCTCAAGGTGTCCGCTCTGCAGAGCCTGAAATCAGTGCCTCTATATTTGCATAGGCTCGAAAAGATTCATACCCAAATCACTCGTCCCCATCCGTGAAACCGCAGGCCCCGATCGTCGTTCCAAAATTTTCTGGTAGCCGCATCCACACTCTCTTCCGTTCCTCCCTCTCCCGATGCCGTATGTTCAGCGTGCATGCGTTGCACAACCCGCGTTCCCCCGTCCAGGCATAGATACAGTCGCTGTAGGGCTCCAAGGCCCTCAGAGCATTCCGCTCCGCGCCCCTAAGGATAAAGTCCCACACCTCCGAGCATACCTCAGCCGTCCGGCATTCGGCTGCCGGGCCAAGCGCGAACACACGTATAACGCTGCCCACCTCCCGCGCGAGCTCGTTGCGTGCCCCAATGCACAACCTGAGGTCCTGGGTGGATAGGTGCTCGACAGAGGCATCTCGACGCTTGAACCCGTCCACCATCCGAGCTTCGAGCAGGGAGGTCAAATATAAGGCATAGGGGAGTATGGAAGGCGTAGAGTCCGTCAGGCGTACGATATTGACCGCGGCGGGGGAGGGTACAACGTGGTCTTGAACGTGTCGCACGAGTAGATTCGACGAAGTAAGAAGTGTAGTACTTCTTGAGGATGAAGAGCGCACGTTTTTCGACATCGGGGCATTGATACTTGTGTGCGAGATCAATGGCTGCATGAAGCTCCCGGAAATAGCACCGGGGGACGTTGCTGGCCTCGCTGGGTTCGTACAGGGATAGAGAATGTGGTCATAAATAGCGGTAAGAATCCAGAGACGGATGTGCACTCACCTGAGGGCTGAGCAGGGCATCAAGTATTGAAGGAAATCCTGCAGGTCAGTCGGATGGTCTGGAAGGCGGACGACGGGACAGCCGTCGAACATCTCGGTCGCATCCGGGGATCCAGTGGCAAACATATCGGCGAAAACGGCTAATTTCTTGACAAGGAGGCCGCGGTAGGACCTGCAAGGAGGATAAGGTTGCCGTTCTCGAGCCAGAAGTCGGCATGGCGAGTGAACTGCTCATGGCCCTCCGCGGAGCCAGAAGGCTCTGGGTCCCCGGGGCTTCTAATGACAATATGAGGACTGTTAGAGCGGCGACGACGTTTGGCAGAGCGAAGATCGCCGGTCATCTCGTGGTGGCAGCAGGAAAAAAAGACCAGCCAACAGCCCCGAGCGCGCCAAAGGTTGAGTGACCTTGTCATGGTCATGTGTTTGTGACGCCACGCGTCCGTATGACACAGTCCGTTCTCCTGGAAGAATACTTGAGCTTATGGGGCGCTGCAGCGGCGCGCGCCCGGGACCGATTCGACTTGTTTTGAAGGTGCAAGTGCAATAAATATTGTCCTAAACCAGTCAAGGATAGTAGTCAAATCTCCTGGCGCTTTCTGGATTAGCAGACAATCGCGCCGCGCGGCAAGTAGCTATGCCCGGGCGGGCAGCGCAGCTGGGCTTGGGCTAAGCTTGGGCACCCTGGCAATGGAATTCCCGAGTGGAGGGCAGTACGCGGTATGAGGACGTCACACAAACGGGCTAGTAACTGCGTGGGAAGGGGCTGGATCCACAGCGCCGCACACTGTGAAAAGAGGAGAGAAACCGTCTAGGTTCGACGCAAACACCCTTCCCCGAACGGGAGAGGGGTTTGAATCAAAGTACCACTTATTAAAGGGAGGTGGGGGGGAGGGGTGGCCGTCAATTAGCAAATTTTGTTACTAGATAAGAACTACTCGTTAGTCCATCTGATTGTCTGATAATTATGTCGGGTCAATGTCCAGGATAGACCTGTCAACTTTGGCACCCTCCGGCAATGCCTTTCACCATGCGTGCTCATATGCGCTCACATCCAGCTCATCAATGACAACAATGACCCCGGGAGACGTGGTTTTGCAGAGACATGGTGGTTATTCCTGCTGTGCCCATGGCCCTCGCTGGTATCTTCTGAGGCTGCCTCTGCCTTTGCGCGACCTATTCCCTGCTCTTGGCGCCGGCCCTGACGCCTCAATCCACCTCTTTCCCACTGGTTTTGAATGGTCAGACCCCCCTGTGGCAGCACATCGCCATTCTCCCCAGGCACGGTCGAATTCGGGCTTCGTACTACTGTACAATGTATTAACATGGATCGGTCTGAGACAGAAAGCTCACTTCGAGTATGTGCACGCTTTCGGACATTGATTCAGGTTTAGTTGTTGGAGCAAGCGAAAAATCGTCCAGAGTGAAGCCAAGCGAGTGAATTCCGGTTGTCCTGTACGGGGTCGTCGTGGTACAGAGGCAAACGGATGAGTACAAAAATCTACTAATAACGAATCATGTACTACGTCGGAAAGCGCCGGCGAGCGGGCGCTCGCTTGCCAAAATCACGAATTCCAACATTAGTAATCCCCACCTTGGACTTACTTCGCAATCAATGCGAGCAAGTGTACCGTATTAGACGCCCATTCTCGTGGCTTAGTGGATAGCTCGAACCAACTGTAATCTGATCGATTCCAAACCAATCATAACAGAACTTTTCATTTATAATGGTGTACACTATTCTAATATGCATCTCTATTCTAGCACGAATCTACTGACAGTGAAGGGACATCTGGCGAGTTTTGTGCCAGGCTTGTCCGTATATATGGCACGTTAGACACGCACCGGGAATTTGTGTTTGCTTATCCCGCGGAATGCATTCTGGCCCCCCCCCTAGTCAATAGGCTCGCTTCGCTTCCAAAAAACATATAGTTTTTGTACCCGGGTTTTCACATGAAGGTTGTCAATGTTGAAATTTTGACCAGCTGGATCACCAGTTGAGAACGGCCGCACAGGGCAATTGGTGGCAGTGCCTTTGGGCGCTTGTGGCTTATATCGACTTACAACTCAGCTACTTACTCTCGAAAGGCCCCAGACCCCATCACTAATGGGTACTTTGAGACAAGACCGTCCGCGCGTTAGTATGAGAGTAGAGGGAAACCATAATCAGCGTCGCCTAGACCGACTAGTGGACCAAGTCCTGCGCGGAAAGCTGAGGAGACAGGCTGAATCCGCGCGGCATACTGAGCGGAAAGGAGGAAAGCGACGGAGGATGACGGGTGGCACGACACGTCACGTGAGTTACGGAGAGAGTCGGGTGGCACGATCGGCACGTGAAGGTGCAAACAGCTGCTAGCTCTCAACCGATTCTATTGGTCGAATCGGAACGTTTGCATCCCAACACCCGCACTCTTGAACGATAAACTCCGCCTTTGATCCTTGCTGTACGCATATTTTTGTAATCAACAATGACAACTAGAGAGTCGTGGACTACAACTGGCAAGTTGCTACGACTCCGAGGTCGACACAGAAACGGCATACGTCCCACCAGCCAAATGGAGCGCATCACCATCATCCAACGTCTGGACCTTCCCATTGACCGTAACTCTTCCTACCACGGGCACTTTCACGACGCCGGATGTCCCCTCTGGAATGTCGAGGTTGAGAGTGAAGTTGTGCTTTTGCGAGGACCAATTAACGCCGAACCATCCAAGCGGCGTCGTGAACCCTCCTTCCGCCGCGGAGAGCCCAGACGGATGTGGCGCGACCTGCCACGTCCGTCCTTGAGGTGAGGTCACGGTGAGCCCCAGGACGTAGTACGTAAGCGCAGACGTCGGTCCAGAGCTCCAGCCATGGGCGTGGCTCGTGTATGCGGGGTCGTAGTTATATCCACGATAGCTGCGATACCTAGTAGCCAGGTCCGTCTGTCAGTAGACGATTGCTAGGGTAGGAGAAAGGGACAGGGTAGGGGACGTACGAGAGAGAACCGTTTGCGGTGAAGCCCTCGAGCAGCGTCGACTGCACGCTGAGGTTCGTATAGAGCATGTAGCCCCACTCGCGCCGGAGGAGATCCATCGCGCGCTCATCGTTGCCGGACTCGAAGTGCGCCTGCAACTGGGTTGTACACAGTCAGTCAGCCTTGGCCGTCTTCCTTCCGTTCTACAGCGCCATACTCACCTCCAGCCCGCTGATGAAAGGCGAGATCGTGTCCGGGAGCTCCGGCGCGACCGGCCCGAGGTCGTTCCAATTCCGCGTCAGGCCCTTGCTGACCGAATCCGCCTGTTCCGGGGACGTCGTGAGGCCGTACAGGACCGCCATCGAGTTCGCATCTTGTGGGCAGAGAGTGGTCGTGTCGTTGTCCCGGTACATGCCCGCATTCGGGAGCCAGAAGACATCGTTGAACCGTCCTTTGAGGTTCGTCGCGTTCGTCGTCCAGGCGGAGGACAGCGCAGTGTCGTTGACGTGGGACGCCAGATCCGCTGCCGTCACCAGCACCTACGCAAATGACGAGTGGTAAACGAAAGCTACTACCAGATGAACCGAGGAATCACCTACTCGATACAAAAGGGCGTTGCCCTCAGCGTTGATCCCTCCCCCACCGAGCCTCGCCCAGTCCCTCAACCCAGTGACGTTCATCAGGCCCTCCGGGCCGACCTTCCCCTCGAGGAACGCGACTGCTTTCGTGTAGTTCGCCCAGACCGTCTGCAGCCATCCGTCGTCGCCCGAGTACAGGTAGTAGTTGTACGTCCCGATGAGCGTCCACGCATGGTACGTGTCGCTGCCGAGCTGGCTGAGAGGCGGGCCGGACTCCGGAAGCGCACCAGTGACGGGGTTGATCGCGGCGAACATGGTCGAGAGCGCGTTCCGGGTCGGGAGGAGGTCGTTCGTGGACACGAACTGCGTTGGGACTGCGATGCCCATGTCACCTATGGGTGAGAAACAAGTTAGCTACCTTTGTGAAGGAGTTACGAAAAGCGGGTGAGATATGCTGACCTGGCCAGACTGCTCTGTCCCGCTTGGCGCCATCCACAATAATTGGTCCGGCTACCCCAAGGGTGGCATTGTTTGCCCATCCTAATTGTGGCATTGTGAGACGGAACCCAATCTAACAGTGTAGGAGAAGCTTACCTGGAGATCTGACCATGGGAATCTGTCTTCCCGTATGCAACGGTACGGTGTTAGTCTGAACGGTGTACGCTCCGGCATACCAAAGCTTGAAACGCGTCAGTGAAAGATAAGACGCGTAGAATGTTCAATTACCTTAGTTAAGAAGTTTTTGTCGTGGTAGAACGGGTCAGAGGCATAGAAGTAGCCGCTGTAGTCACGGAGGTCCGGGACATGGGGAGCGAAGGAGATGGCGCAAGACACATTGGAGATCGCGACGGGGTCATCCGAGGTCGAGACTATCGTCAAGAAACGATAGCCACCACGCAGCCTCTCAGCGGGTTGCGTCCAGAACCCAGATGGGAGAGGGGAGGGTACTTCGAGGACGCCGTCGTACGACTGGTTCGCGGAAGGGTACGTGGAGTCGTCGGAGGTGAGAGGGCTAATGAACATGGGCGATTCGGTAAACGAGAGCGCAATGGATGCCGCGCTCGAGACATTACCGAAGTTCAAGGAGACAAGTCCTCCGACCTATGAGATCATTAGCCTCAGGCAATCTCAGGCGATAGGGTAGCAAACAGGACGTGCTCACCTCGATTCCGAAGTCGAGCGCAACCCAAGAGCCCTTACCCACGATCGTCGCGCTCCCTTCTGAGACCAAATTTTGCACATTGCGCACTGTCCCAGAGATTTCCTTCACGGAAGTAGGCAAGACGGTTCTGCTTTTCGGAGCATAGTTGAAGGCGTCCCAGGGACCAGCAGGAGCAGATGCCCCGACAAGAGTCAGAGTAGCGGCCAAGCAGACGAGGAACCTTGCAGCCATGGCGTAACGAGGGGTCTTCAGGGGGCATCTTGGGGAGCTTTTATGTTGCCGCTATTCTCCCGAGCACTCGCGAGCTTATACGTACGGCGAAGCAGCGGGGAGCATCACGAGGTGGTTGGGCGGGCCGCGGTCAAACATGACCTCGCCTGCTGAACGCTCTGATATAGCACGAACGGTCGGAATCAGACCGTTGAGTATTCCATGGGCACAAGGGGTCTTAGCTCACCCTGTCATATGTTTGTGTGGCCAGGGGAGGTCTTTCAAGCCGGGTTCTTTGGACGAGGCGGCAGGGACGCGTCGCTGTCAGGTACCGTGGTCTGGAGAAGCGGGCAGATGTATGCTGCGCGGTACCAATATCGAAGAGTAACAAGATCATGTCGGGGACCTTTTCTGAGCAAATATTGAGGGTGGACGGGGGCAGACCGTGGACGTGATAGCGGTCGAGGACAACGCCTGCTGCCTGCACGGCGGTCCATCCTGTTTCCCATACGCGCGAGGCGCGCGCCGCGGCGCTCACACGCGCTGCCACTTTGACCGCCACCTCGACTGCGTGGCCCTCGTTCCCTCCAGAAGCTCATACATGTACTTCTTGTCATAATCTCGGACTCTACGATGGCGATTTCTGGGTCTGTCTGGAGGCTCCTGCTCATCGGCTTGGTATTCCACCTGGTCTACATCGGGACCGTCTTCGATTGCTACTTCACCAGCCCCGTCGTCCATGGCATGCAACAGCACTCTCTCGGCCGCACGGAGGCGAAGCGCCTGGTGCTCATAGTGGGTGCGGCGCAGGACATATGACGTTCAGAAGCAATAATGCTGACGATTCGGACAAGGCGATGGGTTGCGCGCGGACCTCCTGCTCATGAAGAACGGGTTCCCCACGGTCCCAGACTCACCCGAGGTCGTCGCGCCCCATTTGCGGTCAATCATTGAGACGAGGGGCGCATTTGGAATATCTCACACGCACGTGCCGACCGAGAGTAGGCCGGGACACGTCGCGCTCATTGGTATGTCTCCTCCATGTCGAACGTGTTGGCCACTAGTTGAGGTTTTGGGGATAGGTGGGATGTATGAGGACGTGTCCGCGGTGACAAAGGTACGTCTGTATGCTATCGTCATCATGCCCCAGACTCACGTCGATTCCAGGGATGGAAGACGAACCCTGTGAGTCCACGCGTCGCTCCATGAGCAGGCATACTTGAACTTTGCCTAGGTAGATTTCGACTCCGTCTTTAACCAATCCAGCGCGACCTTTTCATTCGGCTCCCCAGATATCCTTCCCATGTTCGCGCGGGGCGCGACGCCGGGAAAAGTTGAGATGTGGTGCTACGACGAGGATGAGGAAGACTTTACCAAAGGTACGTCTCTCATACCTGTCCGGCGCACCTATACTTAACCTGTTACGCATAGATGCGACCGCACTGGACGTGTGGGTCTTAGACCACCTCCGTACCCTCTTTCACAATGCGACGACAGATGCAACCCTAGATGTGCGCCTTCGGGGCGACCAAACTGTCTTCTTCCTCCATCTCCTGGGGTTGGATACTACCGGCCACTCTTACCGCCCGCATTCGAAGGAATACATGGCGAACATCCAAGTCGTGGACGAGATCGTGAAGCAGACCGAGGAGCTCTTCCGCGAGTTCTACAAGGATGAAGAGACCGCGTTCGTCTTCACCGCAGACCACGGCATGTCGAAGATCGGGAACCATGGCGATGGCGGTGAGGTTCGCACACAATACTGCAAGCAGTCGCACTCGCCTTACCTTTGTTTCGCTGACCTTAGATCCCGACAACACACGCACCCCACTGATCGTTTGGGGGAAAGGCGTCCGCGGACCTCTCCCAGATAGCACCCCGTCCTCGCACGACCAGTACTCGGCGCAGTTCGGTCTGACGCATCTCTTGCGCCGCGACGTGGAACAGGCAGACGTGGCAGCACTCATGTCTGCACTCATTGGCGCGAACTGGCCGATCAACTCCGTAGGCGTCTTGCCGGACGTCGATCCCACCAAGCCCGGGTACTTACTCTCCAAGGAGGGCGAGAAGGCGCAAGCTGAGGCGTCACTGGTAAATGCACAGGCTATACTGGAGCACTATCGAGTTAAGCATGGTAGGAGGCTGCTTCACACCCTCCCATGTTTGTATTGTGCTCAGGACCTTTCCAGTCGAGAAGAAAACACACTCGCTTTTCTATCGACCGTACTCGTACTTCAAACGTGTAGAAGATAGCGAGGAGCTCCCTGGACAAAGCACGATCACCATCATTGAAGATTTCATTCGTGATGGGAACCACCACGAAGCTCGCCTCCTTGCCAAAGAGTTCATAGCTCAGGCACTGGAAGGCTTGCGGTACTTGCAGACGTTAGTCCTGTTTTAGTCTACATCTTCCGTCTTACTGAATCGATCATAGATACGACCGCACGATGATTCAAGGCATCGTCATCGCCGCATACCTCGGCTGGATTGCGTTCGGTGCAGTATGGATCCTGCTTCCAGAAGCCACGTCTGCCTCTCAAGACCCCCTACCCTTCCACATCGCCACGACATCCGTTCTCGCGGTATTCTGGGCTTTGTTCGCAAAACAACGATCGCCGTTGACTTTCTATGTCTACATCCTCTTCCCATGCTATTTCTGGGACCAGGACCTCGTTCGCGCCAGCGTGCCGTTGCTTGAATACGTCAAACAGGGATCAGCGAAATCCGTCGTCACTCCTGTCGTCCGCGGGGTCCTCATATTTGCTGCGTTGCAGAGCATGGTGGTACGTCGTGACACCAACGATCACCTCTTCGGAAAGCTGACCACGCCTCGTAGTCTGGCTATACCCACAGGTCAATCTGGAGTGTGTGGTTTGCCGTGATTGGTCTGCTGTGGCCGCTGTTTTCGTGGCCGAGCGAGGTCCGGTCGAGACACTGGCGACTGCTGCTCGGATGGTCTGCATGTTGCCTGGGTACTGGGGTGTTCCCGCTCTTGAGCGTGCACCAGGAAGAGAACCTAATAGGCATGTCAGTGCCTCCCTCGATGTTTGTGCTATGTGACGTGGTTCTGATTCTTAAGCACAGCACTGCCGGGGCGGTCGCGATATACCTCATAGGAGTGGTCGGAATATGGACACTGAAGTTCCCCGACCCTCAGGACACGCGTTTGTTCAAAACCGCTTCGTTCATACTGGTACGTGCTCCGGTTGCGGAATTTGTAGGCACCAAAATGCTAAATATTTTTGCAGCTGAATGGGCTGGGCTGGAGCGTCATTCTGGTGAACCTCATTGTGCGAGACCTTCGCGACAAGAAGGGCGTACTGCCTCTGTTCCGAGTCATTGGTTGGGCCCTCTTCCGTACGTTCCTTTGCGCTTCTCTTTTCCCTATCTGTTCATTTATCAGGCCGCATGCAGTGAGCACCGCCCTCGTTCCTTTCATCCTCCGTGTTGGAGGAAGCAACCCCCATGCGCGCCTTCTGAGCTTCTTCCTCGGCTTCAGCGTGTGCTTTATCTGGCTCGCGATTGGGTTCGAGGGCCTCTTCTATGTCTCGTATTCCCTTACCCTCTGTTTCTGGGTTGAGGTCGAGTCTGTTTTGCGCTCGCACGAGCGGGCAAAGTCGAGCGCGAACGCAACCACGAAATATACGACAGTGACTGAGGAGAAGCAGGATGCAAGCGCGTATCGGCCAAAGGCGGACGATCTACGCATTGCGGTGTTCTTCCTGTTCTTCGTCCAGGTCGCATTCTTCGGCACTGGAAAGTGAGTGTCCAATCGGATAAAACCCTGATCTTGACATCTGACTGATGGTGTGTCTATGCAGTGTCGCATCCATATCGTGAGCCCATGTCCTTGCAACTACAACAGCTATACCTTTTCTGACATCGGTCGTAGTTCCTTCTATCTAGAACCAGTATACCGCCTCGTCCCCATATTCAACCCGTTCCTAATGGCCTCATTGTTGGTACGACAATTCTATTAACCGTCTTTGGCCCACAATCTAACTAGTCTGCTGTCCCACAGATCCTGAAGATCGTCTCACCCTACGTCATCCTTGCAATCACTTTCTCGATGCTCAACGCACGCCTCGACCTTCCCCCATTCAGTCTCTTCCTCGTCGCTCTCACCCTCACAGATGGTACGTCGGCTCTCCCCATCCCTTCTTGCTATTTGGAAGGCGGCTTACTGCGAACCACAGTCATGACGATCACGTTCTTCTTGAGCGTCACCGACACTGGGTCGTGGCTGGAGATCGGACAGACCATCAGCTTCTTCTGCATCAGCTCTTTGTTGTTGGTCTGGTCCGCAGGTATTTGTGCCGTCGGCGAAGTCCTCATGGCTGGGCAACCGCGGGGTGTTGTGGTTACAAGCGACCGTCGGGATAAGAATAAACATGAGTGAGTGGTTGTGCTGTACCTATGTCAACTCGGATGGCTTCTCCTGGAAGGAGACGGGGAGACCATTGCATCACCATCCTCCGAAGACCAGTCACGCAGTCAAGGTCTGGGAGAGTAGTCAAGTCCGTAGAGGGTAAAGTGTGTCCTTATTCAAGTTACGTGGCCAATGTCCCCTGGGCGATCCCGGTGCGGGTGTAAGCTACTTGTCATGCATGTCATAAGTAGTCGGGCCGAGCCAAGCATATCGCTCCATGGAGTGAAATGCGGCCAACGTGTTCACCCATCTCTTATTTGATGTAACGATATATCCTAGTCTATACCTACTCGAAGAACACCTTTCTGTATGACATTCTTCTTTATTGAAAGAGATACTGGCCGGTTCAAAGGAGTGTCGCAGGGGCCACTAACCGATGTCCGGATCCTCAACTCAGTCCCCACCCTTGTGAGTACATAGTCTTTGCGAAGTTTTGTTACACAGCCTTGATCATACTGCTGATACTTTCTCAGCGCAAAACAAGATATCCGTACGACTTCCCGGCTATAAAGTGCCCCCCGAAGATCAGCCCCGTTTCCTCACATCCTAGGTGACTTGAAGCTCGAGTCCTACCTGCATCTGAAGGCGATGGGTGACACTCGCTAACTTGATATCATGCTTATACATGATTTCATGTTGTGTTATGCCCTAAATTTGTCTAGGACACCATCGCCTTCCGCCGCGCACACGATCCTGCTCGTTCTGATACTGATATGGAGTTGGACGCGGAGATGGATTGCGAAGTTTGTCCGGATGTCGACGCGCCTATTTCGTCGGAACTTGGGTGGGTACAATGCACGGGGGCCTTGTTTGTTTCTAGTGCGCGAACCAAGCATTGACCGCCATCTCAGAACCCCGGTCTAAGATACTTTCATCTCCGTGCCGGATGGGCTCCTGATGGTCAAGATCAATGCGACGAGGTTACCATGCACTCCGGGTTGTCGCTTTTCTGTGGTTACGGGGCTGTATACAGTATCCACGTCCGCAATGTGATAGCAACTCGGAGTAAGTCTAGCTTCTGTCTTAGGGCATACAGGTAAGCTGATATTCGCACACCGGTAGATACGCTCTTTCTTATCGGTCTCGGCATTAGCTTGGTTCCCAAGTGTGATGATCAAAATCTATTTATCCTGACCGTGTATAGGGTACACCGTCTTCCGTCCTTCTTCAGCGTCCAGAGCAATCCAATCCACCAAATTTGTGTTGCGAATCTATCCTCTTAAGCCCTTCAGTGGCATCGCGACCTTTCCGTGCTCCAGCCCCCCACTCCTCCTCCACTGTTTGGTCTAAGATAACTGATATGTCCTCACAGAAAAGCGCCGTCGATGCAGCGTCATTATTGTAGGTTCTCACACATTTGCTCTTTGCCCGCTGACCGACAGTCGTCGCTGCCTGCGTTCACATTTCAACAAGGGTGGCCGAAGAGTATTACGGCTGTGCAATGCTCAGTGAGTTTACAGCCTTCGAAGGCCCGAAATGTCACCAATTATTGACGATATGCATCCAGCGCTGGTCTTTTACGATTGGCTCATCAACCTGGATGAAGAGGTCCGCTGCTTTGGGGGCCTCCGAAGGGGCCGCAGGGTCACCGCTATCACTCTTCTGTACATCCTGAGCCGTTATTCGGTCATTATCGGCGAACCCACTGAAGTGCAGTCCATACTGCCTCGGTCCAACATGGTGAGTCCTCCATGTCGTCGCCCCACTTCTCATCTCAGATTGTTGACGCCCGCCCTCAATCCCAGGCGTACGTGGCCTCTTGTGTCCTGGCGACACTCCACGTCGGATATTAACCGAAGAACACCCCAGTTGCCAAGTCAATGTTCACTTCCAAACTGTGGCAATGATACTGTACGCGCTCATACCAACCAGTAAGCACGGGCGCCATGATTGCCCTTTTCATGACAACTCTGGACCTCCTCTCACTTCCTCCGATAGTTTTCTCGACCCTCCGAGTCTATGCACTGTCTCCGAAAGACAAATTTTTAGTGCTATTGACGTTTCTCCTCCTATCTGTGCCCGTGGTCGCCACATCGGTCTGTCCACTAGTTGTCAGTCTGTTATCTCTATAACACCCGCATCCTGACTGGTCCAACGAGGTCATGTTTGGCCCTGTCACGGGAGTTTCACAACCTCGTCTTTCCGACTGTTCTCATTACCAGGCACGGGGCGCCGTATCCGAAGGGCTGGTAGCAAAGTAAGTTTACTCTGCTCAAAATATCCCCCGCATGTTCACAAACCTCCATTTCGGCGTTGACGTCCAGGTGTACGTAATGAAATATGAAGGCAGAAGGTTGATGTCGATGTCGGTGCAGTTATTATAGCCGGCAAAGTCTGCGCTGTCGCAGGGAACCTTCTTGCCCTATTTGTAACATGGCACAAGACGCACACATCACACAGCGCCGCACAATTCGGGGGATCGAAGATGCACATGCTATTGAATGCTGTGTTCTGCACGGCGGGGATTCCACAAATTTTGACGGAAGAAAAGTCGATAAAAAGGGATTACCGGTGGAAGACTTTTCTTTTCACGTGACCAAATTAGAGAAAAGTGGCACGAAAGTCTCCCAAAATAATAACTTTTCTCCCCTTTTGGCTCGACTTTTCTCCTCTTTGTCACGTGCAAGAGAAAAGTTAATCGCGAGTAATCCCTTTTCATCGACTTTTCTGCCGTCAAAGATCCCGAAATCCCCGCCGTGCAACGGTGCGCGCTCGCGTCTGAGCATGATTGGTGTGGCCTCAGCTTACAATGTCTGGATACAGGGAGCATGTGCTTCATGTAAGCCGTCTCATTACAGTGCTTCGGGGCCAACACTATCTTCATGACATTACCCACACCAGCATCGTCATCAGCATGAACTTCCTCTTCCTCATAATCCCCGAGGTATGTGCACTCCTCTCAGTCACCGCACCCTATCGTGATGTGCATCCAACTCATACCTCACACCACTAGATAACATCCTTTCTGACCCTCATCGGGCACCTCCTTTTCTATGCCACCCCTCTGTATGTCGGGCCCGCATCCTCTAAATCCTCCAGGTGTGAGGTGCCCCCGCTGATCTGGCCTTCCGCGCCCCGTAAACTAAACTCGGCAGAGTGACCGCGGTCCTGACCAGCCGCCGCCTCCTCAACCTGCAACAAGCGGACCGCATGGAAACCTGCAAGCCTTCAACTCCGGCGGCGGTCACATCCGAATTGTTGAACGTTGCGGCGAGTGACTCCCGCGGGACCGGCGTGAGACATGGGACAGGGGCACTCCCCGCGTTCATTGCGTCGATGGGAGAGCTGGTCGCCGGCACGGGGCTGGACATCGTAGCTTCGACTGCCCTGGACGAGGAAGATGAGCATGCCATGGCGTGCGCGAACGAAGAAGGGCCACAGGGGGGTGGCTTGCTGCTGGGGGATGAGAATGGGGTAGCCGGGGTGAATACAGGACTGCTTGATCAGGAGGGTGCTTGATCGTGGGAGGCTGAGTTGGGGACCGTGCGTACAGCATAGCCGTGGATTGCCCTTGTCGCTCGCTGACTGGGAAGGAGGACGATCTAGTCAAGCCGGATCCCAGGACCAAACTGGACGTCGGGCAAAGGGACTCTACTTTGGACGCGTGTTTGGTACAAGTGTAGTTCCTGTTTTGTAGCGCCGTTTCAGTGCGGAACGTTATGTCTAATATTCGATCTCCTGGTGAGTACCTAGATGGGGAAAACGGGTCCATGAGCCGTTGCACAGAGGCTGCCTGACACAATTCAAGAAGAGGTGCTGATGTCGAACCTTGTTAGTGGTTGGGGGAGAGTCATGAGATCGCGACCTGTGGGGACGGCGGATGCAGTATACGTATACGAGGCTAATTAGTACCAATGAGATAACGTACTGGCATTGTGACGCGCTCACCAGCTGCAACTCATCACGCCTTATCTGTGAGAGTAGTTTCCAAATATAGAGAATGCGGTGTGCAAAAACCCACAACAGCACAGCTTGAGAACAAAGTCCTGTACGTACCTTGAAATCAACCGGCCTCATAACGCCGCCTGACGTTCTCATGATCGATGGTTACCTGACCACACAATCGAGTCAGAAAGGGACCTCATATACCCAATGTTCGCGGGTCGACAAGATCTGCCCAACAAGACCTCACCCCCACCCCCCATGTTCGAGGTGGACGAACTAGCTACGAACCTTCGCCAATCGCACTCCGAACCTTAGACGAGCGAACAAGTTTTTGTTCAACAACGCGCCTGACATGGTGACACCCTCCCAACACCCAAGAACCCCAACGATGACCACGAACTCCGCGCGGCTCGCCCCCGCCGAGCTCAAGTCCATCGTCGAGGCCGGCTACGATGCTATCGCACCCAAATATCTCGCTTGGTCCGCCCCGCGGCCCACAACGACGCGCGCGGGCTACGTCGCGCAACTCCTCTCCCTCCTCGCCCCGGGGGCATGTGTGCTCGAACTCGGATGCGGGGCCGGAGTGCCCACCACACAGACCATTGCCGCACACGAGAAGCGGCTGCGCGTCACGGGCGTCGACATCAGCGCCGCCCAGGTTGCGCTCGCGCGCGAACACGTCAAAGCTCCGGAGGGCGACGAGGGCAGGATCACGTTCGTGCACGCGGACATGATGAAGCTCGAATTCCCAGAGCGCAGCTTCGACGCCGTGCTTGCCTTCTACTCCATCTTCCACCTCCCCCAGGAGGAGCAGGCCCCGATGGTCGGCCGCATGGTCGGGTGGCTGAAGCCTGGGGGGTATCTGCTGCTGAACATGCGGACGGAGGAGGGGGACTTCCTGAGCGAGGATTGGATGGGCGCGCGGATGTTTTCGAGCGGGATCGGGGTGGAGGGGAATCGGAAGGCGTTCGAGGAGTACGGGAAGGGGCTGAAGATAATCGTGGACGAGGTTGCGACGGAGATGGTTGGGAGGTTCGAGGAGAAGTTCCATTGGGTGTTCGCGATGAAGGAGTAGGGGAGACAATATGGTACGACGGTAGGATACACTCTTCTCAAATAAGGGGGGGATGGAGGACATACCTGGTGGACCCTACGTTGCGCGGTGATGGACGAGTGTATTCCTCAGGTCGTCGTTTAGAGATACATACTGTATGAAGTGTATTCAGGAATAGGGTTTGAAGCGGAGTCGTCACTATCATGTTTCTTGGGACGAAGAGGGTACTCACACAAGGTTCCACTTGACGAAGCGGAAGTTGAATGGACTTGAAGTGATAGATTCAAAGGCAGACGTCGACAGTCTGTGTGGCCTCAGGTTAAGAGCCAAATTGTAGTGCACGTGTGGCAAAGGCGAGGTTTTCACTACGAGGATATTTGTAGGTGTAGGTGCATAATATCTGCAAGCCGGGGCGGGGGAAGGGCACGATGAGGGCGGCATCGGTGGAGAGTGTCATGAGTCGACCTGGACATCGAAGCCAGACATGGACGCGTCGCGTCACAGCACATGCTGCTACGTCACACTCATGCCCCTCAAAGACGTGTCTCAGACGGTCACGGTATAGAATCACTTCTTACCCCGCTCCCTTCACACGCCATGAATGAGGACTCTCGCTCGCCCAAACGTCGCCGCCTTTCCACTAGCTCAGAAGCAATCATCATCGTCGTCCCCGGGGACCCATCCCAAACCGAGAACGACAGTGACCGCCAACACCAATATACTCGCGACCCCGACTTTTGGCTCGAAGATGGCAATCTCATCCTCCTCGCCGGCCGTTCCGCCTTTCGCGTATACCGCGGCCTCCTCGCAAAGACGTCCCCCGTTTTCGCCGATATGCTTGCCGCGGGCTCCGTGGATGCGAGCGAGACATTCGACGGTTCTCCCGTCGTCCGCCTACCGGATCACCCCCTGGATCTCAGAGACTTTCTTCAATACCTCATGCCATGTTCCCCACTCCAGCGAGTACAAAACCATTCACTCGTCATGTACTTGCTCTCTAATGACCATCCCATACCATTCCAGGTTAGTCGCAGGGGTCCCCAAGTGCAGCTTCGAGCAAATCCACGCCGCCTTCCACCTCGCGCACAAGTATCAGTGCCAGGATGTCGAGGCCCGCGTCCTCTCCATCCTCAAGCATTACTACACATCCAGCTTCACCGAACACGACGGGTACGATGCATCCAAACACACCCTCATCCACCCCCCACCGCAAGCCGCCGTCGCCGCCATCAGCATCGCGCGCCTGACGGACACGTCCTCAATGCTCCCCTTCGCGCTGTACGAAGCGTGCATGCTCGACGGCTATGTCATCGACGGCTACAAGCGGCGGGACGGGTCCGTGGAGCACCTCTCTGCCCAGGACCTCAAGCTCTGCATGAACGCGCGCAGGACCCTCGGATGGGAGCTGGACGTGCTTGTCAAGAACATCTTCTCGCAGGCCGAGTACCGTTTCGGGTGCATGCAGCATGGAACGTGCGCCACCGCCGAGGCTGCGATCTGCGATGAACTACGGGAGGGGGTGCCCGGCGAATGCAACGTTTTGGAGTTTAACCGCCAATCTATCGATGATTGGGCGGAGGACCACGACTTGTGCAAGTTTTGCAAGAAGAAACTGTTCGAGCGGGAGAGAGAGGAGCGGAGGCGGGTGTGGATGAAGTTACCGGTCATTTTTGGGTTCACGATCCGGGACTGTGGTTTCACCAATGGGGGCGAGTGATCCAAATAACAATCCATCTTTTGGTGCTCCACAATCCGATACATGCAATGCACAAGAAATGCTCCGTGGCCCGTGCAAAAAAAATAAAGGTCGACCGAGAAGAGCACACAGTGTCTACTAGGACCACCCGACAAAAACGCTTTCCGCTCTCACAGACGCAACGGCACGGGCACGCTCGACGACCGTCTTCGGCCCGACGCTCTAGACACGCTCCCAATAGCACGCTTCTGTGCCTTCCGCTTCTCGCGGACCCGCCTGAACACCTCCGCCCAGCCCCTCGCGAACTCGCACTCGCACTCCATGCGCCCGTACTTCGCGTCCGGCCCCGGGAACAGCACGAGGAGGTACACCGCCCACCTCTCTCGCGGCCGAGTGCGGGTGCCGGCCCCCGCTCATCCTCAACTTCATCCTCATTCTCATCCTCATCCGAGTCGTCCGAGTCGTCCGGGTCATCGCGCTCCTTCCGCCCGAACGCCAGGCGCCTCAGCCGATGGCCCCGCCCCCGCCCCACCCTCCAGGCTGCAGGTTCGAACAACAGGCACGCAAGTTCAGCTTACGCACGTCCGCGTCCAGATCGAGGTACGGCAGGGTGAGCTCCCGGAGGCGCGGGCAGTGGGCGAGGAAGGCGCCCAAAAGCCTCGGCGTCAGGATGGTGCCGGCCGCGACCGCGTCGCCATTGCGATTGCGATTTGGAGTCGTCACGGGGTGCAGTTCAGGATATCTGGCCGCCCGTATGGTAGATAATATTGTATAAGTAGTCTGAATTTCTTTACTATTCCCTGCCGGCCAAGTGGTAAACAATTTTGTAAATAGTTTTACCGTTATCCGTCCAGTGGACTGTAAAGAGACTCTGAGTGCACCAAACAGTAATTCATACAAAACCCATTACCGGATGGCTACAATTACTAGCCTGGCACGACTGTAAAGGTTAATAAGACAATGTTATCAGTCATTTACTCCTTATTATGGTGAAACTCCTTGTGAGGGGACAATACCATTATGTTTATCATATTCGTAATAGAAGACCCTTTTGGTACTGATGCACATCAATACCATGTTCTTTACCGAATCAATCCAGACTGTGATGAGCAATACACTAATAGTACGGTAAACATTTTGTTAGGGTACTCTGCTGAATGTTGAGAACTACGTTACAAGCCAATTACAACGACTTTATAGTACTATTACATACTTCGTTCGAAAACACGGTATCGGCGACTGTAAAGGCCATTGTCTCGGAGTATTGTAGACAGTCTGACAACCGTACTGTAAATAAATACTGTAAAACAATGTCTGTGAAGATATTGTACACAGTCCCGGTAAAAAATACTGTAAACGATGCCGTGAATTGCTTACGATTACCATCATTAAGCGCTCACTTGGCTGCTCTAGCTGAGGCGGGCACTAGGACGCGGGCTTCACGGCTTTCTCTGTCTCTCCTCCCAAGCGACTCCACTCTTCCTCGCTTTCTTGACTCTTGTGGGAGGTCTCGCACCCTGCAAGGCCCGCGGCCGCACCTACTTGATTGCCTCAGCGCCGTGACAGGAATTCGGAAGACCAGCCGATGACCAACCTCTCGCCGTTCAGCTCGGTTTATACGGTGCTACAGGTGGCCAAGCTCCCGAAGAGGGCCCAAATGCTCAAGAATATTGGGAGCATCTGCACAAACTTCCCACCGTCGGAGCGCGGTGGAACTGCTGATCGTCCGTCGACGTTCTTGTCATCCCGGGAAGAACGGTGTATAGGCCGCTAGGCACTCGCGAGTCCCACCGGGGTGCAGCGCGACTTTCAAGGGAATGCTTCACCAGTTCGCTCCCGGCCCCCGGAAGTGGCCCATGATGCTCACCTGTGTCCGTCATTGTTGCTCTCTAGGTCCGGTGTCTGGCACGACTCAGCCCTGCTCCACACAAACAGTTTGCGCGCGGGCGTCGACTCAATCCGTGAGCGCAGACCCTGCTACATGTTCAACCACTACCAGGGCATAGCAGACCAGTTCAACCACCATCTGGACGCCGCACAGCTCGTGATACGGTCCTCGCATGCAATCCTGCGCGAGTGATTGCAGCAGGTGACGTCGGAGGTCAAGAGCTGCGTCAAACCGAACAATGTCGAGCCACGCGAGTTGGAGCCCGGGCACGGAGAAACATCTGGATGCTGGTGAGTCGTCTGCTCCTTCGCCATCACGTTTTCCCTTGTACCGCGCATGCATGTCGCTACACCTGCAAGCTCAAGCAGCCAGAAAACGAACAGCATGCCACACCCCCCGCGCTCATTTTCTGTCCTCCCTCGGCACTCACGACTCCACCATTGACATCCTCGTCCACCTCTCGGGCCGCTGACCGTCGCTCCCTTCCGACGCGTTTGTGGCGCTCGCGTGCCCCGTGGCGGAGCACTGAGCGCGAGCCTCCGCCTCCTACGCATGCCACCAGAATCTGACCTGCTTTGCTCGACATTTACCCTGCCGATATGTACATCCATTCCTCCACGAATGTCTCTACCGCATCCAGATATACGCGTATCCACTTAAACTCAACCCTTAAACATCTCCATTGCCTGTTTGAATGATACACACGATCGAACTGAATGCCTCGTGTAGGCTGCGCTGAGTTTGTGGGGGGACCGTCCTGTAGGTGTACATCATGACTATGACCTTTGACGAGCTGACGAAGGATGATGAACCCATATATGTATCATGAACAAAGCAGCACATCAGCTCGTGCCAACAAAGGATCCGCATCACACTTGATTCACACGTCGACTCTGCTTGAAGTGCCTATTCCCAGTTGATCCTTCGTGTTGTCCGAGCGTCGTTATATAGTCAATGTCGTGGGGTGTCAGCATCACTCCAAACTTTGTGCCAATGCCGAATTATGGCGGATATTCATCCTGCGAGGCAAGGTTGCGGATGTAGAAGAAGTCTTGGCGCCTCATGCCTCTTCGAATTCGGAGCGGCATTTCTTGAGGCTACGATTATCCTCAACAAACAGCTCTTGGTCCCTCAATTTTCACATGAACAACAATGTATGATGTTTGGCGTGCCGCGGCGTTGAGACATATTACAGGCTTAAAGGGACAGACTCTCCAGCGCGCTCTGTTCTGAGCCCCTGCTAGCCCACTAATTTCTCACCGATGCCGCCCAGTCCGACCCGCATGGACCGCAGCCGCTCGAGGCGGATAAGCCCTTACCCCCAAGTACCGCCCCCGCCCTCACCTCCGCCGTTCCTTCGCGGCCGGTTCGCCGGGAACTCATATGCTCCAGCGCCGAGGCCTCAATATCCTCCTCTCCCTCGACGTCGTCCCTACCCAGTTGCTCTACCTCGCCCGCCATCACCTCCTGTACTTACGTCCGCCCCTCACTCATCCCATACATATGGACAAGGGACTCGTATCTGTTCATCCTCTTCATCCTTCCCCGCTGTTGCCGCTTTCTCTTTCGCCTCCTCCTCTTCGGCCACTTCCCCCTTTGGTGATCAGCTCAACGTCCTCTCTGAATCATCATCTTCGACTTCAGCCGGACAAAGGGCGGGGGAGACTTGTCCAGGTCGCCTCGCACCAGAAAGCCAGTCCGCGGATGTGCTGTTACAGCTCTTGCATAGAGCACGGGAGGTATGTTGATCGTCGTGTCTTTGCAGGAAATGCACTCACACCTCCGCCCTGTTAGGAGCTCGACACCGCCAAGCGCGAGTTAGCCCTGGTACGTGCCATTTGACCTGGTGCTGATGTTCTCAATCTCACACTTCATTGCACCTCAAGCAAATCAAGGGCAAGCGCGAGTTATCTGAGGTAAGGATCTTCTTTCGTTTGATACTGTTGCACGCTTCAACTTCTTTTCGTCCATTTTCCAGGACCTCGACGTGACCAAGGATGAGCTTAAGGCGGTCAAGGGCGAGCTAACCCTAGTAAGTACTCTTATCCTACTTGATGGCTGGCGGATGCTCAACCTTCGGCTAGGTTCAAGGAGAGCATGCGAAATATGCAAAGGTTGGTTTGAAGGCCTTTCTAGTCCTATTGAGAGGTGTCTGATATACGACCCTAGTCAGTAAAGGAGGTGCGAGAGGAAACAAGTTGTGGAATATGTAGTCATCAGATGACGTCCTCGGTGCTGTGCGTCCTTGTATGATTCCATCAATTTCCGCCCTTTGACTCATCTCCCCGTCCAGGCTAGAATGCGGACATAGCTTCTGTTCTTCATGCGTATATGCTTGGTTCAAAACCAGGCTCAAGGAGCATCAGCGGGAATATCCGCAATACAATCCGAGAGCCTTCATTCCCGAGGAGTGGATAGTTGCTCTGCAAGATGAGGACCTCCCATGGTTGGTTCGGTTCACCATCATCGCGAGGGTGGACGCAGCGCTCCTTCAGGCTGCCCATCCCCATTATACTTGTCCAACCTGCCGCCGGCGCATCAAGAGCACGCCAATCCCCAACGTCGCTTTGAAACAGGTTATTCGTTGCCTTGATGAGTGCTTGGGCGAAGAGTCCTATGAGAATGGACCTGCATATAGCGCATCCATTTGGGAAGACCTCTCTCCTTTCAACATTCGCGAACTAGAGTTGCGATAGGTTGTTATTGGAGTACATACAATCAAAATGTGATGTGTAGAGGAACTTCTGGTCTTTCATTTTGGCATCGTTTTCTTCTTCGTCGCCACATTGGTCTATGCTACTGTCGAGATGTATATTGAGTAATTGTTACGACTACCATTTCATTTTCATTTTGCTCAATTTCTCCAACTTATGAATAGGAATAACCGACGCTCCTGAGCTTGGGGGACTTCAGCCAACAGTCATGAATTGATTGTCGTCGTCTTTTGCAATTCATGCGAAAGATACTATAAAAAGTCTATCGATGTCGACTGTTGGCATGCAAGGGGGGTTGTGGAGTGGCGATCTGCAGGCGAGGCTCCTGTATACAACCTTGCTTTTTCACGTCCCGTTCCACATTCCGCCCATACGACCGCCAGCACGACGTTCTAGCCCGCACCCTGCGACCATCCTTCTCCTAGTAGCCCGCCCTTAAGTGCCATTTCGGGGTGAAGCACGAAGTGGAATAACGTGGGAAAGCGCGTGTCGGAAAGGATGATAAGGGCGCACCTTGGCGAGGTATGAGCAAGGTATGAGCATGGAGGAGCCAGTGCTCAAGTCATGCTTACCAACGGCTAGAAGAGTTGAACGAACAATCCATCCTATCCGCCGCCCTAGGTATCATCAATGAACACCACGGGAAGACTCAGATCACGTCGCGATGTTGGCGGCGAGGAGACACAGGACGGAAACAAGTCCTCTGGGGGCTGTAGGACCGGTCCTGATTGGTAGCTGATAACAAGCTTGTCTGTAACATTGAGAAGTTTTCGTCGGACATTGCAACTCGCGGCGTTGGTCATGCCGCCTCAAGTACTCATGCAGACGATTACATGGCTGAAACATTACAAAACTGCCCCACCTTTGGAAGACGGGATGGATGATTTGCTGCCATTCCCAGTTTGTCCGCAGCTTGCAATATTTCCTCTTGAAGATGAATATCTCGACATGGGTGGTGCCGCCTGTGGAGGTTTTGAGCGATAGGAATGTGAGCGGAGGTGGTACTGTTAGTCCGTGCATCGGGGTCGAGGTGTCATCCTACCAGCTGGATAGGAGTGAGCTCGAGATGAACGAGTCATTCTAGGACGTTTCAAAAGGGAACATATTTATGGGAGACTGAGGTATAATCCGAGCAGTCGGGGCTGAAGGATGGGCACATCGTCGATGTTCGAGGAGCCGACAGGATATGTCCGTTATACGGCCGTTGCGCAGGGACCGAAGACGTTACAATGCTTTCCATCACGTCCTTGTGCTTTACACCGAGCGCATTGTCGTTTGCGTGACATGGAATGTAGCGAGAGGGCGAGGCTGACAAGAGGACCCGACAGAAGGTCGTTAAGGGAGCCAGATTGCTTGTCGCCAGGGACCGGATGCTGCAGGCGAGAGCAAGCACGATGAGAGATCGTCTACTGCGTTGTTGTATTCAAAGCAGTAGTTGTCTCGTAGCGCCTAAGGTGTTGGACGCGAGGCTCTAAGGGCGGAACGGAGGAGCGGTGGACGAAGGCCTCGCGAGAGATGCCTATCTGACTCTGCCCCTTGCAACTAGTGAGGAGACTCGGTTGCCCTGGAAGAAGCATTACTAGGGACGGGGGGGGCGTGAGCCCGAAGGCGGAGTGGGAGCACAGGCAGGCCCAGTGAAGTGGACGAGGTGGGCGAGGGGCCCCGAAGGACGCTGATGGCGTCGGTACTAATTGCTCGTCCACGGGTTGCTTACAGGGAACCATGTGGGAGAGAAGGCAACAGCGTTCGATGAATGCTGAGCTCTTGTCTCGGATGTCCAGGGCCAGTCAACCTGAGTAGCTCAACACTTGTACGATGGTCGAACGCGTGATCTCGTCAAGTTGTTCATGTCAGCGGAGTCAGAGAGTATTTATGAGGTTCCCGAGAAAGGTCGATGTCTCCCGTGTTTGCTAGGCACGGTGCAGCAAAGAGTCGACGTATCGCAAGGATGCCAGAATATGACGTGCGCGTCAGCGAACTGACCCTGAGGCCGAACAAAATAACAATGCGTACAAGCCTAAACGCAACTATCGTAGCACTGGATCCATCTCGTCGAAGTAAGTAGCGGGCGTCGGGCGACTCCGAGACCTCACTGAAGTTGGAGGGCTACGGTTAGAGAGGGTATTGCCTGACGTCAGAGTCTTCGTCAGATTCTCGAGTATATGTCGTGAATATGAAGACACATCCAACGGCGCCGAAGGCAGTCATGACGTTTCGTTGCACCGGTGCAGAAAGTGGAAGGCAGAAGGGGGGACGGTGAGGGCAACCAAGGGACTCACTATTCACCAGTGTGGAGAACCAAGTGTGAGACCAGACGTCCTTGTGCACGACGACGACGCGTCCGGATCCGCTCAAGTCATGCCCACCAATAGCTCGAGGTGAGGTGAGGTGATTGGGCAGACCGCCCTTGCCGCCACGCTGGACATGGTCCATCCGCCCACCGAGGCCTCCGTTTAGATCTTTGAGATGCGGCATCTGGAAGGAGATACCGGTGGGTCAGGAGATGCGTCGATGGCTGCCACGCGGCCCGGCCCTCAACGGGCCGGCCTCATCCGTCGCCGATGCACAAGTCAAGTTCGGTGATCGTCCACCACACACCACACATACTGCCGTCCGTCTATTAGACGTGAATAGACTTCAGAACGGGCCGCCCAATACAATAGTCCCGCTGCACAGACGCGGCTACGGTCTGCCATACATACAGCCAGACAAGGCGGGCGAAACAGGACCTCCCGCCAAGTAAGCTCGCCCGTACACGGGGCACACCGTCCGTCCAGAGGAATCCGCGGATCTGGTCGTATCTGGGCGCACAAGCCCCCAGCCCCAGCCCCAACCGGCAAATAATCGGCAGCCCACTGAATACACGGCATCGAACGCAGGTCGAGAAGGCGGTCGTCCTTTCGTGCAAAAGGACCCAGTAGGAGAGATGGAGCGACGAACGTGCAGTCCGAACAGGGAATGCAAACAATCAGCCAGGTGAATAGTAATTAAAGTAGGTATGGTCACGTACGGGAGGTGTCCGAGTCACCGAGCCTATGCCAACCCTTGCCAACCCTTATTGACCAACACTGCGCCTCTGGACAGACAAACCTTCGAACAGCGACGGACAAAGCCAGCGTCTCCGCCGCGGCCTCAATCGTCAATCCGCCCCGCTGCGGCAAATACTGCAGTTGCAAGTCCTGAATCTGCCTTGGGTAGAAAGGACGAGAAGGCCACGCGCAGGACTTGAGCCACAGAAGGAATATCAGAAACCAGCGGGCCTGGAGGATGGAAGGAAAGCACGCCTCGAGAGTTGCTCGAGAGTGCTGGGAAAGGCGGAGAATCGTGGGAGGGTCGTCGTGAAATACTATGAAGGTCGTGAACAACATTAGGCTTATTGGGAGTGGGTGCGATGGGGAGGTAGCAGATAGTGATATGTTCAATGTACACGCCGAGTCCGGAGGAGAACTTGAGGATCGCGGGCATGGCCCAAGAGCGATTGAGTGCTCGAGTACGAGACGCTCAAGAGCCCGTGACTGCCACTTGGGCGGCGTGGCGCGGCAGATTACGATGGTGTAGACCTGAACGCATCCCGAGAGACGGACATTGAGGTTCCAGAATTCCTCGGAACAAGCCCTCTACCGCGATCGAAGTCGAAGCGGGAGAGCGCACCAGCTACGGCATTGGAACAACATGGTATGAGGCGTCCAAATTCCTAATGTTGCTCTATGGCGGTGCAAAGGTGTCGCAACCGACGAAGCTCGGCGGCGAGATGCACTTGCATCCTGGAGGGCCATGGGAATAATGAAAGGCAAGCTCCCCATCGCGAAGGAAATCAACCACATGCGCGTGCTGTAGAAGGGGGCCGGACATCATCCTAGGTGTGAAAGAAGGTAGAAGCCGTCCTATCTCGCGCCTATGAAGAACCGGGAGCTGTTCGTAGACCTGTCGATGACCAAGTCGAGGGCGGCGGGCAAATTTTCAGCAAACCAGTTGACATGGATAGATGCGACAATTTCGAGGAGACGCGGGCAGTCGGGCAGAGTGGCGCTGACCACGGAGTCCACAACGGTGTGGCTCGCAACTCGCGAGATGAGGCACGGTCGAAAGCGTTAGTTATACGCTCGCGGAGGTGGGGCTCGGATCGTCGCCGTCGTGCCAGACGAAGCCATGGAGAGATTCCGAGGGAAGAGTCGTTGCTGAGTCATGTTGCACGTTCGACGCATCGAGTGTTAGTGGGTACGTCAGTTCTGCAGTGAGGGCAGATGCGACGGTATTAGCAGGCCAAGGTTTGGGGGTGGGAGGAGGGCGGCTCCGTGGTTCTAGTATCCAAGCGGCGCTTCCAGAAGTGCAGGTAAACCGTTTCTCGTTTTGTTGGCTCCCGTGGACTTGACGACATCCTTGCGTTACTAATTTCAGGGACTGCGAGCATGATGAGACACCAAATGACTAGTAAGGTGCGTAGATAGCAAACTCACCCGCAAGCGTCGACCGGACCAGAAACATATCAAGACCAAATACACGATCATAAGGTCCCCTGTCCTGCAGTGTAAGTATCTTTGGGAGGTCATAGACAGAGGAAAACGCACGGAGTATCTGCAAAGACATGCGGCACGCCACCAGCAGTGGTGGTACATAGGGTACTCGGTCGTGCGAACCCTGTCGCTGGCATATTGCATGGCCCCGACGAAGCGAGCGGCCCCCATTGCGGGGTCAATATGACCGCATGTTACGCCCCATTGAATGCAACTTGGTGGAACTGGCCTTGGCGCCGGCGGAATGGCTATATGACAGCTCGTTGAATACGAAATGACGAATGAACACGGGCAAAGACATACCGATGAATGCGGAGTCCATGGGGCTGAACGCTCGATGTGGATGTAGATTCGATGGACGAACAAGAGAGGAACCGATGGGCGAGATGACAGCTTGGTCGACTATACACTAGTACATCGGCGATGTTGGCGGCGGGATTGAGAGACGTGCGACGCGAGACAACACTCAAGCGGGACACTCACCAACAGACGAACGGTCAGGGCAGCGCGGGTAGTATAGTTTGTTGCTCGGGCTGCGTGGTCAAAAAAAGGCGGGTCGCGAAGGACGAGCGGACAACCAAGACTGCGCGAGAATAGCCTCAGCTCAGGCGAGGTAGGATACACATGGGCTGGAAGCGAGGATGAGGAAGTGAGGAAGATGGAGGACCTCAGGACTCACCTGTCTGGGGAGTAGACCTTGCTCGCGGCGACGTCAGGCCATGCGCAACTGGCAGGATAGCAGCGCTAGCCGCTGGGGTCCGCTCAGGTCATGCCCGCCAACGGCTCCGTGAGCTGAGCTGATCGGACAGACAGTCCTTGCGGCAGCGCCTGATCTCATCCATTCATGCGAACTGCGAGCTCGAATGAGAGCCAGATATGACATCAACGAGGAGGTGGGGCAGCAAGAAACTTGACGTTGCAAGGGACTCGGCCTCGCAAGTGGAAGACGGACATGTCTGACCAGTAGGTACGCTCAGAATTGGCGTATTTTCGAAGCGCGCGTATTTTGGTGCGCGCGTATTTTCAGATACGATCGGCCTGCTCGTCACTGCCGTCCCCGGCACCCAGTCACGGACGTCACTCAAATCAACGAATCCTCTGCACTCGGAGTCGTATGTCTAGTTTTGCCGTATAAACTGTCTATTACTCCATTTCTACGATAAACCCATTATAAGTAAGTATTATGCTATGCTTCGAGACCTACCGGTCACCAACTTATCCGAGTCTCTCTCGCGCCAATGTGCAGGCTTGTGCGAGCTCCCTAGACTGCCGCTTATCTCGCGGGAGAACCGCGACCTCCCATATTATGTCTTGATGCTAATGTGAACGGTTTACCTTCGTTTTATGGCACCGCGGTGGGTGACCCGCTCACCATAGGTCGAGATTCTTCTTTCAGGCTGCTAGGCGCCCACCGGCATCGGACATGCAAGATATTCAGACTCATCAGCAAAATACACAATAATTTTGCAGATGGCGCAGTAAATTTGCAGATGCGTAGGTGGACTGCCTGCATGTCTGCAAAATAAATGCAGGCTGAATGCACTTCATGCAGTGGCATGTGTATGCGGATGCTCTCGATGAATTACTGATCAGACAGGCACAGTCATACTTCACAAGATCCGCTCCACTCAGCGTAGATTAATAGGGATACTGAAGACAAGATACAGTACATGAAGCGACTTCGCTCATCTCAGTGACGTCCGTGACTGAGTGCCGTGGACGGCAGTGACGGGCAGGCCGATCGTATCTGAAAATACGCGCGCACCAAAATACGCACGCTTCGAAAATACGCCAATTCTGAGCGTACCTAGTGTCTGACGCCGGAACCAAGTCTGACAAGCGCATGGTTGCCACGTGGCCCTCCGGGCCGAACCTCATCTCACATCTCGGCGTGGTCCGTCGGCCTTCCAGTCCGAAAGCTCGCAGACACACAATGTTGTCCGTGCATCAAACATATATTGCATTGCAAGACGAAACGCGCAATACAGCCGACGAGCTACGGTCAGCAGAAATACGCAGGTGGACCAGCCGTACAGCTACGAGACACCACCCATCCCACCGCACCGAAGCCAACGCCTCCCCTCGCCGTACGCTACCACGTTGGCACTGCTGAACGAACTCTTGCAGACAGCCAGCAGCGCACAGCGCACCCTAATGCACCAGGATGTACATCTAGAAAACATATCAGCTCATCAGTGGATCCGACACGATCCTCGGCGAGATTCTCACCCTCACCAGGACAAAGACGTCGTCCCACCCGAGCAACGCACAGAGGCCGTCGACGCCAGGACAGCAGCGTCGGGTGTCCGGGATACCGAGTCGCAGTACAGGCACATGTCCTGCAAAGGGTTCTAGACCAAGGGTAACAGCAAATAGTGATTCCGAATGTAATAGCACAAGGAAATGAGGAACTTGCAGTCGAGCGATCCCAGACGTTCAGCCTTCTTTGTGAAGCACCGCTTGCACGGTTTCCGGTCCTTAGGCGACCATCAGCAACAAGGCGGAAAGGACAGTCCTTGAACTCACAATTATGTCCTAGTTCCCGGCGCCGAGTCAAGCCATATGCGCGTAGGACGGACAGGGAAGGGGATCATGATTGGTCGGGCAGTGCAGCCATAAGTCGGAGTCAACAAGTCAGCAACGACACAGCAAACGAATGGGCGGACAGGAGCGGACGAACAGAAGGACGGCAGGACAGGCATGTCCGGCCACTAGATCATGCACGCGCGGAGTTGCAACGCTAGAGATAGTGTTGAAGGACGCACGGTGCAGCAGAATACGCGAGAAAGACTCACTGACGAGGAGATGCTGTACAGCAGAGTCCAGGACACGCAGTCTGGTGTCCGAGCTGTCGGAACCAAAAACGAAGGACGCGGTTGACAGACCGCGCGCGGGTGGGCACCAGATTGGGTTGGAGCTGGTATGGACTAGAGACGAAGAACGGGACGGTGAGAAAGGGGGGGTGGGGACAGCAAGCACGAATATGGGCCTCACCAGTCTGGGGAACGGACTTGTAGAGTCCAGACCTGGCGTACTTGGGATTGCGTCCGTTGCCCGCGAAGACCACGCACCCGAGTCATGCCCACCAACGGCTCAGCTTGGCTCGGCTCACCCAGGATCGGGCAGACTTTGGGCAGACTATCGTTGCCGTCGCGCTAGAAATTCATCAATCATGATCAGCGTCCAGGAGCAGGAGCAGGAGCAGGAGCAGGAGGAGCAACAGGATGCTGAGCAGGAACAGGAGGATCTGGACCGTCAGACTCAGAGGGCAAGCTTGAAGGTCGGACTAGGACTGCCACGTGGCCCTCCACGGGCCGGTGATCGGCGCGCGTCCTGTGACTGTAAGTGAGTAGCTGCACAACGAGACTGGCTGTGCGCCGTCCGACTTCGTTCAATGCACGATTTCAGTACCCACACAGCGTCGGCACTCGGTCCGGGACAGACGAGCGTCCTACCGGAGTGCCGCTCCACACGATCGCGAAGCAGCCCCGCGACGTCATTGTGACTGGGCATGACTACGTGTGCTTTTTGATCGACGTAGACAATTGATGAAGCTATGTTCCGGCACTGAACAGTGAACATGTCCCATTCACCGGCGACCGCGCGCATTCCCACCTGGCGTCCCCCTTGGCCCCCGAGACTGTCCACGCCACTCCGTCCCCCGCTCTATCGTGGTGGCTCCCTTCGCTGCATTCAAGATCTCTCGTTATGTACTTGCCAAAGAAATGAGCACAATACATCGTAGTACGTGGATAGGCAGCAGAAGCGCGACATGGTACATAACAATAGTCCACTAAGCAATACGAGTGAACGTAGAGAAAGCGATGATGGCGACCAAGCGGAAAACAAAATCTCCCCAAGTATTGAATCCAAACATCAGTCCGAGAACCATCAATGCGATGATAGTATGCTTCTTTGTTGCATCTTCAGCATGCTCAGTATGCTGAAGATGTTCAGCCGGCTGTGCTATCTGTATCGGTTGTGCTGTCCGTATCGGCTCTGCGGGGACTTGGGCTCGCTCGTCAACTTGTGCCACAAACCAGGTATGGTTTGGGATCTCGGAAGCAGCTGGTCGATAGCTGGGATTGACGGTCAACATTCGGCATATGAGCTGCGTACCTGAGAAACGGTCAGGTACTGCATGAAACATCAGCGCTTAGGTCCATACCAAGCTTGCTAGTGGTCACAGGCAAACGGTGCCACTGAATGCGACAATTGTTTTCTCGACCGTTGAAAGGAGATTTCCCGGAGATCCTGTGTAAGATTTAAGGCATCGTGTTATATGGAGGAAGACCTGTGCGTACTTACATCGCAAACAAAGTGACACCGAGGGCCCAGGTGTCGACTTTGTGGTCGTAACTCCCCAGCGGCCCGATCTCGGGCGCCATGAAATCCGGCGTTCCGCACATCGTCTTCCACACATCATGAGTAGGTACTACGAGAAGTAACAACGGAAATTACCCTCAGGTCAGTCCCACCGTCCACGATTTTAGCCAAACCGAAGTCGGACACTTTGACAGATAGTGGGCTGCGCGATCGAATGAGAATGTTCTGCCCGCCAACGTGAGACCGAGTAACGGGGATGCAAGAAGGGCTTACTGCAGGTTTAATGTCTCGGTGAACAATAGACATGGCGTGGAGATACTAGATGATCGTAAAAACAATATGCTAGCCTTGGGAATGAGAGGCTCACGGTCAAGGCACTGCAGACATCCAGGGTCACTAGCCTGGCATCTGATTCGCCTCCCAAGAAAAGTGAGACCGACGAGCAACTTGCAGATTAGATTTGGAGACTTACTCAACTGGGTCTCCCGGACGATTAAGTCGTGAAGGGAACCTTCCGTTACAAGCTCCATTACTAAGACTAGAGCAACCGATGAGCATCTACTTTACGTGCATCATGTCCACTTACAGAGGTAACGCTCGTCTTGAAAGACGTCGTCCAGCGTCACAATATAGGGCTGCAAATAAGAAATCCGTCATTCAACTGTTTTACAGTATATTCAGGGCGACTTACATGGTTCTGGGCCTTGAGAATTTTCACCTCCTTTTGAACCGGATCCTTAATCGTCCCAGACTGGAGGCACCTCATTTTGCGCACCATCTTGACCGCATGCCGGCGACCGGTGGACACCTTCACCCCTTCGTGGACTATGCCAAACCCACCGAAGCCAAGGCTATGGCAGAAACAGTCAGGAAGGGCCATAGGGAATCATACTAGACTTGCATTCTGGTGAAGTGATACTGGGAATGAACCTGAAGGATTTGATAAACAAATTGACCACATCGGGAAGAGCGAATTTACGCACAGAATCGGGTTGAATTTCTTTGAATGTCAGGACTGCTGAACGGTGAGCAAGCATTCACATAAAATTTCACGAGGACAGACGCAACTGAGCCAGAGCGTGACTGTCGTCCCTTCGACCTTGATGGGGATTTTCACATAGTCATCCTCCTTCAGGGCGTGCTGTTGTCCCCGCCTGATAAAGGTGGATCGCAACTTGACCAACACAATGCCTCAGTCATCCTCGCTGGGAGAAGGACAGAGTCACGTACTTGGACAGACATATTACCCTCGCAGACGATGTGGGGCCGCACATGGCCTCGACCCTGGCGAAGGAACAGCTTGCAGATAGCGCCACCTACTAGAAAGGTCAGATTAATACCAGTGAAATACTGGATGCCTCACCTTGCCCTGCTTCTAATCCATCAACCGGGACCTTCCAGTCGGACTCTGGACCTGTTCCGATGACGAAGGGATTCTTGGTCAGATAAACGTACTGAGTCCCATCATTTTGGTAGATGAAAAAGCCGTAAGCTGCGGGCATCGTGCTCGGAGTGGAAGGGAGTGCGGGGCTATTGGTGTAGAAATTCGCCAAGTTCCTCAGTTTCCCCGATGTTATATGGTCGGCAGGCGATGGGCCATCAACAAGATAGATGGATAAAGGCTTCTAAGTAGACAAAAATGCATCATTGAGATTGTAAGTAGCGATGTGAAGGAAAAGTATCAGTCGCGGGATCCCTCGAAACATTGGGTAAATGATACCTTCGACGGCAAAGCGAGTGCACGCAATGAGGGTCCAAACAAAATCGACCCACAATCGATGTTGATTGCAAGTGCATCTGCATCTGTAGATCGAGGGATTTGAAACTGGTAAGCGGAAACGTACAACCAGAGCAAATAGCCTTTGTTTTAGGACTCACCGCACGACGAGATTTAGTAAAATGGCGACAGAAAGCGTATGATCATAACGAGCCTGCGAAAGTCAAAGATCGTACGAAAAGGTGCCAATTTATGCCGCAGGCGATCTCGGACTAGGAAATGGAGTGTGTACGTACCTCTTCATTCACCAGCGGGCCTGCTGGGATTTCGAGCTCCGAAGCGTCCTCCCAGCGCAGCAGTGTCGGTGCCCTCCCGCCTCGCCACAGCGGAGCTCGAAATCCCAACAGGTCCGCTGGGTTAAAAGTCGAGCCGCCATGTAGACACGTCGTGACCTTATTCCGTCTATGTACAGTATCATCGATTATTGAACGCTTCATTCACGCGCTGTCATACACTTTGGCTGCGGGTCATAAAGAGATATAGGACCCAAAGCCGTCGTTATGCTTCTTTTGTCTCTATGGGTGGTTGGTCCCCTGGGCATCCAGATTGTGTTACCACGACCTATGCGCCCGACAGGCCCTTAATGGCCTTTCAAGCGTGCCGTTTCCCATAGCGACACCTTCGAGCATATCAATCTCTAACTCCCTGTGTGGCCTGAGAATCCCTCTAAGTTTTTCACCGCATCTACCCCTCCTATCAACAGACATCGCGACACTGTGAGCTCTCGCTATTTCATCGTGAAAGTGGAGATAACGTTGACATCTCTCACTCATGCTGACATTAGGTATGGCGCAACCATTTACTCGACGTTCAGAGCGCAGGCACTTGTGCAGATGCTTGGAATGTTATCCCAGCAAAAGCTTTCACTCTGGCCTGGCAATGTGGGTCAATGGGAGGTTTCTGGGTAAGAACGAGTACGACGACCATCAACGAAGGGACAGCAGATGATCCAGCCTTCCGCCTAATTCCCCACCGTCTCCTCCCGCGCACCGTCATCCACCATATTCACCGAGGTCACCATCCGACGCATCTTCCGATGATGATGCAAGTTTCACCACATCCTCCGATCCTTCCTCCGAGGAGCCTTCCCCTCCACTGATATCGGAAAACAGGGCCCAAAGCTCGAGGCAGTCTCTGGATGAGGTGCTCGGCGGTCTGGAAGAGGAACTTGGACGATATGAACTGGAGGCGGATGCCAGTCGTCTGGGTCTCTTCTTTCGTCATCCCCCCAGCGCGACTAGCGACCAACCTACCGTTCCTATTGATGCTCAGGAAGTTAATTCAGGGCAGTACTCCGTTCTCGACAACCACCCTGCGAATCAAGCGGTGCTAGGATACGAGCGATGGTTGCTTGAATCCATCGTACTGTTGGATCGTGTATCTAAGACGGTGCCATCGACTCGACGCTTACGACTGGTAGTATTGCGGCGGAACCTTGACAAGGCCTTCTCACAAATGGAGACGTGGAAAGAGATCGAATGGCTTAGGCAGCAGCAATTTACTACCCTGAAGCCCACCAGGCCAAACGCGGCTAGTGGAAACTCTTCGCCGGATGACCCCGTTGTTGTGAACACCGGTATGAATCTATCCGAATTGCATAACTCGGCTGCGAGACACTCACAACCAGGTTTTAAAGAACGTTATTGGGATCCATCTTGGAAGCACTCGAAATCGGTCAACCTCCTCCTGCGGATCGTGGGTGCCGTACTCCTGCTACTCTGTCGAGTTTCAATCCCCAAATGCAACTGGGTCATGCGATCTCTAAAGGTCGCGTTCTCCCTAGGTTTCAAAACTGCTTATGGCGACAACGTATCTGGAACGTCACTGCACATAGTCGATGATATCCCGCAGGACGTTCGAGATATCATCCGTAGCTTGGACTTGGCGCCAGTTACTGAAACCTTTGTTTCTTGTCCAAGTTGCTCCTATCTGTATCCCACGTCCCCGCCCAACTCCACCTATCCGGATCGGTGTACCTACAAGAGGGCTCCTGATAGCAAGCCTTGCAATCGACGATTACGCCTTACACGGAATATTGCCGGCAAGTTGCGTACATTTCCAGCCGGCCAATACGTACATCAAGATTTCAATCATTAGCTCGGCCGGATGTTTTGGTCTCCCGGACTAGAGGCCCTCGTAGACCGAGACGTCCTGGATCCTAACAATTACACCGCTGGGATCCACCGTGATGTTTGGGACACGCTCACGTTTCGAGCCTTCACGGGCGCGGATGGCAAGCCGTTCATCAACCCCACGGCGGCGGAGGGCCGCTATATCTTTGGAATATGCATGGACGGCTTCAATGCTGAAGGGAAAGGTGGTGCAATGTGCCCCCTCACTGCTGTGTACTTGGTTTGGTATAATCTGCCCCCTGAGCTTCGCTTCAAGTACGAGTATATGTATCTGGCTGGCGTCCTTTCCGGCCATCCATCCCAGGAACAAATCAACCACCTCCTTAGGCCTTTGGTGACCTGCTTCCGCGACAGCTACCTTCGTGGGGTTAAGTTCACGTCAACTCCCTTGCATCCACAAGGGAAGTTGTCACGGTGCGCGATCATACCCATGATCGCCGATCTGCTGGCCGCGCGACAGATGGCTGGCTTTGCACCCCATAACCACACTAACTTCTGCTCGCTATGCACACAAAAGCTCGGGGATATCGAAGAACTGGACTATCACAACTGGGCGCACCGATCTGGAGAGGAGCACCGTCGGGTGGCGGAGCAATGGAGGGATGCCACCACAGAAGGAATCCAGGACGAGATATACAACACGTTCGGAGTCCGATGGTCCAAGCTTCTCCGTCTCCCGTACTGGGACCCCACCAAGTTCGTCGCACTCGATTTGATGCACATGTTCTATCTTGGGGACTTCCAACGGCACTGTGAGCAAGTATGGGGTATGGGCGGGAAATATCGGGATGGATTGGATGGTATTGCGTACGACCCAGAGAAGAAGCCCCCAACCTCGCATGAACTCAAGGATGCAGTGAAAACACTCCGAACTGGTTCGAGATCCGCACTGGCGGGGCTGAGAACAGAAGTTCTCAGAACCCTCTGTAAGGACAATGGGTTACGGTTTCCAAAGAAGAGGTCAAGACTGTTAGAAGTGCTCGTAAAATTCGTGAGTCCTGCGGCCCAACCCTTATTCTATGCTTCATTTGACCTATTTACATTGACATTCCATCCAGCGAATCGACCAAGGCTGGTTTGACGATCAAGGAAACCTCATAGTGTCCGATCACGAGCCCCCATTTCCACAAAACACCCTGCAGGAGCCCCCGCCCCGGGGTAGCGCGAATATAGCCACCATGCTACCTCAAGCTGGCATGAATCTGACAGATTCCCAGGAGCTTCACAAGGTTTTCGAGACATTACGGCAAGGGAACAAGACTGCCGTGTCGCGACTACCTGTTGCGTCTCTGAGGGCCCTGTGCCGAGTCCTCTTGCCGCCATCAGCTGAGGGGTGGGATGGCCTAAATAAAGCTGAACTCTTGAACCTCGTCCATCGATACGTGAGTGGTGCTATATATTCTCTGCGATGCGGTTTGTTAACCAAACCGCTCGGCTGACAGCGCCGGGAGCATGGGATCACGGACGATAATGACAAGTTGTTGCCCAAGGCACCCAGCCCCATCACAGCCGCCACCCTGGGAGAAATGGCAGTTGCGGAGGATACCCTGAGGCATGGATCAATGACCGAGCTCAGGCGTCTACCAACGTTGACTCTTATTGCGCTGTCGACCCAAAACGAACCCGGGCCCTCGAAATATCCTACGAACAAGACACAAGCCCTTGAGCAGCTTCAAAGCTATGTAAGTAAATTGCCCGGTCGTTACACGGGATCATATCATCATCACTGGTTTTTAGCGAGTAAAAAATGGCATCGAGAGAGAGGAAGGGGGGCTAGTTCGCCCGCGAAATTCACGGACGCGAATTCTAGGCCGTGATCGCTTGAAACACATCTGGGACGATATGGCCAAGACCACGTATCCTAGTTGGTTCTCACCGGCACCTCCCCGCGTTGCTGCAACGGGAAACTCTTCCGGCATGAAGGCTGACCAGTGGCGTTCTTTCTGCTGTGTGCACCTACCAATCTCCCTCCTTGATTGCTGGGGATGTGTCGATCCTGCGTCGAGGGAGTACCAGATACTAGCTAATTTGATGGATCTCGTCAGTTCAGTCAAGCTTGCATCGAAAAGACAACTCACGCCAAACACACGGGCTACCTACCGGACGCATATGCATCGTTACTTAGTGACACTGTTGGAGTTGTTCCCTGGGACGACCATATCGCCCAATCAACATCTTTCCCTCCACTGGCCGGACATCGCTGAGAAAGTCGGACCATCTCACGCAATGCGTTGCTTCGCATTCGAACATAACAATTTTCTCCTGCAACAAATTCAGACCAATCATCGAGTTGGTGAGCAGTCAAAATGTCCATACACCTCAAACCAAGTGACACGCTGACCAGTTTGTAGATGATCTATCCGGAACACTGCTCCGCCGCTTCTGCATGCAACAGAATCTTCGGCTTATGATCAATCATCAAGACCTCCCCGAGGAGCTTGATGGCGTTGTGCTTGGATTTATGGAAACCTTCCGTTCTAAGGCTGCAATGTCTTTGCTAGCCGCTACCCTAGGCTCGGATGATTACCTCGATGAATCTGCCAGCGACGTCGAGGACGATCTGCCGAGTCCAAGCTGTGCACAAGGTCCCAAATCCTCCGTCCGATCTCAAACCATCCTTCCCGAGGAATTATCTACCCTGTTTGAAGAATGGTGGCGAACTCATGAGGCAGAGTCTAGATCCGAACCAGTCTTGCCCTTCGTGGGCATGATGAGCCAGGTGGTAATCGACGGTGCTGAGTATACAACTTACCGGAAACGGCCACGAGACTCCAATGTAGTCATCAACACAGAAGACAGGCAGGACTGGCAAGCAGGTCGCATCCGAGAGATCTTCCAACACACTCAACATCACAGGTCCCGGGTCTTTCTGGTGATCGACTGCTTCGAGCGTTTGACGGACGAGCATGCCTTGCGTGACCCTTGTCGTGGATTCCCCATCGCTGGTGGACGCTTCTTCTACCAGGAACTAAGGCCTGTTCCGAGGATTATCGAAACCGGCGACGTTCTTGGTCACTTCGCGTGTATAGATCGAGTTCTTCCGACAGGGAGAGACGCGAATCCGCCAGCGCTGGATGATGTTGATCAGGAGACGATTAACTGCATCCATGTGGTGCCTCTGGACAAGGTAAGACGGGATTTTTACCACTAAGCGCAACCTTAGTTTGACCTTTCAACCTTGCAGTGGTAACGTGGCGAACATCAAGAGAAGATGGGGGTGTGCAAGATTCAACAGCGACGATGTGGCTAGCACAGGAGGAAGGAGCGACCATTGTATATCAGTAGTACTCGTTGAAAAAAGGACGGGGAAGTACGAGTCGGAATATATCGAGGACCGGGGCGTCAGCCAGTCAACCTTTACCGGTACCAGTCTAAGTACTAGTGGTAGTCGGAGGTTTGTCGTTAGTTGGAGGTTTATCGGCCCGTGGAGGGCCACGTGGGAGCCATGCTCCTGTGGCAGTCCTAGTCCGACCTTCAAGCTTGCCCTCTGAGTCTGACGGTCCAGATCCTCCTGTTCCTGCTCAGCATCCTGTTGCTCCTCCTGCTCCTGCTCCTGCTCCTGCTCCTGGACGCTGATCATGATTGATGAATTTCTAGCGCGACGGCAACGATAGTCTGCCCAAAGTCTGCCCGATCCTGGGTGAGCCGAGCCAAGCTGAGCCGTTGGTGGGCATGACTCGGGTGCGTGGTCTTCGCGGGCAACGGACGCAATCCCAAGTACGCCAGGTCTGGACTCTACAAGTCCGTTCCCCAGACTGGTGAGGCCCATATTCGTGCTTGCTGTCCCCACCCCCCCTTTCTCACCGTCCCGTTCTTCATCTCTAGTCCATACCAGCTCCAACCCAATCTGGTGCCCACCCGCGCGCGGTCTGTCAACCGCGTCCTTCGTTTTTGGTTCCGACAGCTCGGACACCAGACTGCGTGTCCTGGACTCTGCTGTACAGCATCTCCTCGTCAGTGAGTCTTTCTCGCGTATTCTGCTGCACCGTGCGTCCTTCAACACTATCTCTAGCGTTGCAACTCCGCGCGTGCATGATCTAGTGGCCGGACATGCCTGTCCTGCCGTCCTTCTGTTCGTCCGCTCCTGTCCGCCCATTCGTTTGCTGTGTCGTTGCTGACTTGTTGACTCCGACTTATGGCTGCACTGCCCGACCAATCATGATCCCCTTCCCTGTCCGTCCTACGCGCATATGGCTTGACTCGGCGCCGGGAACTAGGACATAATTGTGAGTTCAAGGACTGTCCTTTCCGCCTTGTTGCTGATGGTCGCCTAAGGACCGGAAACCGTGCAAGCGGTGCTTCACAAAGAAGGCTGAACGTCTGGGATCGCTCGACTGCAAGTTCCTCATTTCCTTGTGCTATTACATTCGGAATCACTATTTGCTGTTACCCTTGGTCTAGAACCCTTTGCAGGACATGTGCCTGTACTGCGACTCGGTATCCCGGACACCCGACGCTGCTGTCCTGGCGTCGACGGCCTCTGTGCGTTGCTCGGGTGGGACGACGTCTTTGTCCTGGTGAGGGTGAGAATCTCGCCGAGGATCGTGTCGGATCCACTGATGAGCTGATATGTTTTCTAGATGTACATCCTGGTGCATTAGGGTGCGCTGTGCGCTGCTGGCTGTCTGCAAGAGTTCGTTCAGCAGTGCCAACGTGGTAGCGTACGGCGAGGGGAGGCGTTGGCTTCGGTGCGGTGGGATGGGTGGTGTCTCGTAGCTGTACGGCTGGTCCACCTGCGTATTTCTGCTGACCGTAGCTCGTCGGCTGTATTGCGCGTTTCGTCTTGCAATGCAATATATGTTTGATGCACGGACAACATTGTGTGTCTGCGAGCTTTCGGACTGGAAGGCCGACGGACCACGCCGAGATGTGAGATGAGGTTCGGCCCGGAGGGCCACGTGGCAACCATGCGCTTGTCAGACTTGGTTCCGGCGTCAGACACTAGGTACGCTCAGAATTGGCGTATTTTCGAAGCGTGCGTATTTTGGTGCGCGCGTATTTTCAGATACGATCGGCCTGCCCGTCACTGCCGTCCACGGCACTCAGTCACGGACGTCACTGAGATGAGCGAAGTCGCTTCATGTACTGTATCTTGTCTTCAGTATCCCTATTAATCTACGCTGAGTGGAGCGGATCTTGTGAAGTATGACTGTGCCTGTCTGATCAGTAATTCATCGAGAGCATCCGCATACACATGCCACTGCATGAAGTGCATTCAGCCTGCATTTATTTTGCAGACATGCAGGCAGTCCACCTACGCATCTGCAAATTTACTGCGCCATCTGCAAAATTATTGTGTATTTTGCTGATGAGTCTGAATATCTTGCATGTCCGATGCCGGTGGGCGCCTAGCAGCCTGAAAGAAGAATCTCGACCTATGGTGAGCGGGTCACCCACCGCGGTGCCATAAAACGAAGGTAAACCGTTCACATTAGCATCAAGACATAATATGGGAGGTCGCGGTTCTCCCGCGAGATAAGCGGCAGTCTAGGGAGCTCGCACAAGCCTGCACATTGGCGCGAGAGAGACTCGGATAAGTTGGTGACCGGTAGGTCTCGAAGCATAGCATAATACTTACTTATAATGGGTTTATCGTAGAAATGGAGTAATAGACAGTTTATACGGCAAAACTAGACATACGACTCCGAGTGCAGAGGATTCGTTGATTTGAGTGACGTCCGTGACTGGGTGCCGGGGACGGCAGTGACGAGCAGGCCGATCGTATCTGAAAATACGCGCGCACCAAAATACGCGCGCTTCGAAAATACGCCAATTCTGAGCGTACCTACTGGTCAGACATGTCCGTCTTCCACTTGCGAGGCCGAGTCCCTTGCAACGTCAAGTTTCTTGCTGCCCCACCTCCTCGTTGATGTCATATCTGGCTCTCATTCGAGCTCGCAGTTCGCATGAATGGATGAGATCAGGCGCTGCCGCAAGGACTGTCTGTCTGATCAGCTCAGCTCACGGAGCCGTTGGCGGGCATGACCTGAGCGGACCCCAGCGGCTAGCGCTGCTATCCTGCCAGTTGCGCATGGCCTGACGTCGCCGCGAGCAAGGTCTACTCCCCAGACAGGTGAGTCCTGAGGTCCTCCATCTTCCTCACTTCCTCATCCTCGCTTCCAGCCCATGTGTATCCTACCTCGCCTGAGCTGAGGCTATTCTCGCGCAGTCTTGGTTGTCCGCTCGTCCTTCGCGACCCGCCTTTTTTTGACCACGCAGCCCGAGCAACAAACTATACTACCCGCGCTGCCCTGACCGTTCGTCTGTTGGTGAGTGTCCCGCTTGAGTGTTGTCTCGCGTCGCACGTCTCTCAATCCCGCCGCCAACATCGCCGATGTACTAGTGTATAGTCGACCAAGCTGTCATCTCGCCCATCGGTTCCTCTCTTGTTCGTCCATCGAATCTACATCCACATCGAGCGTTCAGCCCCATGGACTCCGCATTCATCGGTATGTCTTTGCCCGTGTTCATTCGTCATTTCGTATTCAACGAGCTGTCATATAGCCATTCCGCCGGCGCCAAGGCCAGTTCCACCAAGTTGCATTCAATGGGGCGTAACATGCGGTCATATTGACCCCGCAATGGGGGCCGCTCGCTTCGTCGGGGCCATGCAATATGCCAGCGACAGGGTTCGCACGACCGAGTACCCTATGTACCACCACTGCTGGTGGCGTGCCGCATGTCTTTGCAGATACTCCGTGCGTTTTCCTCTGTCTATGACCTCCCAAAGATACTTACACTGCAGGACAGGGGACCTTATGATCGTGTATTTGGTCTTGATATGTTTCTGGTCCGGTCGACGCTTGCGGGTGAGTTTGCTATCTACGCACCTTACTAGTCATTTGGTGTCTCATCATGCTCGCAGTCCCTGAAATTAGTAACGCAAGGATGTCGTCAAGTCCACGGGAGCCAACAAAACGAGAAACGGTTTACCTGCACTTCTGGAAGCGCCGCTTGGATACTAGAACCACGGAGCCGCCCTCCTCCCACCCCCAAACCTTGGCCTGCTAATACCGTCGCATCTGCCCTCACTGCAGAACTGACGTACCCACTAACACTCGATGCGTCGAACGTGCAACATGACTCAGCAACGACTCTTCCCTCGGAATCTCTCCATGGCTTCGTCTGGCACGACGGCGACGATCCGAGCCCCACCTCCGCGAGCGTATAACTAACGCTTTCGACCGTGCCTCATCTCGCGAGTTGCGAGCCACACCGTTGTGGACTCCGTGGTCAGCGCCACTCTGCCCGACTGCCCGCGTCTCCTCGAAATTGTCGCATCTATCCATGTCAACTGGTTTGCTGAAAATTTGCCCGCCGCCCTCGACTTGGTCATCGACAGGTCTACGAACAGCTCCCGGTTCTTCATAGGCGCGAGATAGGACGGCTTCTACCTTCTTTCACACCTAGGATGATGTCCGGCCCCCTTCTACAGCACGCGCATGTGGTTGATTTCCTTCGCGATGGGGAGCTTGCCTTTCATTATTCCCATGGCCCTCCAGGATGCAAGTGCATCTCGCCGCCGAGCTTCGTCGGTTGCGACACCTTTGCACCGCCATAGAGCAACATTAGGAATTTGGACGCCTCATACCATGTTGTTCCAATGCCGTAGCTGGTGCGCTCTCCCGCTTCGACTTCGATCGCGGTAGAGGGCTTGTTCCGAGGAATTCTGGAACCTCAATGTCCGTCTCTCGGGATGCGTTCAGGTCTACACCATCGTAATCTGCCGCGCCACGCTGCCCAAGTGGCAGTCACGGGCTCTTGAGCGTCTCGTACTCGAGCACTCAATCGCTCTTGGGCCATGCCCGCGATCCTCAAGTTCTCCTCCGGACTCGGCGTGTACATTGAACATATCACTATCTGCTACCTCCCCATCGCACCCACTCCCAATAAGCCTAATGTTGTTCACGACCTTCATAGTATTTCACGACGACCCTCCCACGATTCTCCGCCTTTCCCAGCACTCTCGAGCAACTCTCGAGGCGTGCTTTCCTTCCATCCTCCAGGCCCGCTGGTTTCTGATATTCCTTCTGTGGCTCAAGTCCTGCGCGTGGCCTTCTCGTCCTTTCTACCCAAGGCAGATTCAGGACTTGCAACTGCAGTATTTGCCGCGGCGGGGCGGATTGACGATTGAGGCCGCGGCGGAGACGCTGGCTTTGTCCGTCGCTGTTCGAAGGTTTGTCTGTCCAGAGGCGCAGTGTTGGTCAATAAGGGTTGGCAAGGGTTGGCATAGGCTCGGTGACTCGGACACCTCCCGTACGTGACCATACCTACTTTAATTACTATTCACCTGGCTGATTGTTTGCATTCCCTGTTCGGACTGCACGTTCGTCGCTCCATCTCTCCTACTGGGTCCTTTTGCACGAAAGGACGACCGCCTTCTCGACCTGCGTTCGATGCCGTGTATTCAGTGGGCTGCCGATTATTTGCCGGTTGGGGCTGGGGCTGGGGGCTTGTGCGCCCAGATACGACCAGATCCGCGGATTCCTCTGGACGGACGGTGTGCCCCGTGTACGGGCGAGCTTACTTGGCGGGAGGTCCTGTTTCGCCCGCCTTGTCTGGCTGTATGTATGGCAGACCGTAGCCGCGTCTGTGCAGCGGGACTATTGTATTGGGCGGCCCGTTCTGAAGTCTATTCACGTCTAATAGACGGACGGCAGTATGTGTGGTGTGTGGTGGACGATCACCGAACTTGACTTGTGCATCGGCGACGGATGAGGCCGGCCCGTTGAGGGCCGGGCCGCGTGGCAGCCATCGACGCATCTCCTGACCCACCGGTATCTCCTTCCAGATGCCGCATCTCAAAGATCTAAACGGAGGCCTCGGTGGGTGGATGGACCATGTCCAGCGTGGCGGCAAGGGCGGTCTGCCCAATCACCTCACCTCACCTCGAGCTATTGGTGGGCATGACTTGAGCGGATCCGGACGCGTCGTCGTCGTGCACAAGGACGTCTGGTCTCACACTTGGTTCTCCACACTGGTGAATAGTGAGTCCCTTGGTTGCCCTCACCGTCCCCCCTTCTGCCTTCCACTTTCTGCACCGGTGCAACGAAACGTCATGACTGCCTTCGGCGCCGTTGGATGTGTCTTCATATTCACGACATATACTCGAGAATCTGATGAAGACTCTGACGTCAGGCAATACCCTCTCTAACCGTAGCCCTCCAACTTCAGTGAGGTCTCGGAGTCGCCCGACGCCCGCTACTTACTTCGACGAGATGGATCCAGTGCTACGATAGTTGCGTTTAGGCTTGTACGCATTGTTATTTTGTTCGGCCTCAGGGTCAGTTCGCTGACGCGCACGTCATATTCTGGCATCCTTGCGATACGTCGACTCTTTGCTGCACCGTGCCTAGCAAACACGGGAGACATCGACCTTTCTCGGGAACCTCATAAATACTCTCTGACTCCGCTGACATGAACAACTTGACGAGATCACGCGTTCGACCATCGTACAAGTGTTGAGCTACTCAGGTTGACTGGCCCTGGACAACCACGAGCTCGACAATCACCTGTGGCTAGGGACATTGCTGAGGCTCATGCATGTCTTTTACTGTGAGCGTTACTTGTATAAGTGCGATTATCCCCAAAGCCATACATATACTTCCCCCCATCGTCGTTAGGACAAGAAATTTTACACTTTTTGCGAAAGTTTGAGTTATAGATCATTGCAGGCAAATAGGTAGGTAGTTTGGATGTACATGCGGACGTAAAAGTTTATTGCAGCAAGGACGTGTGTGTGCACACTAGTAGGCACGGGTAACGATGATCCGTGAGTAAGGAATGACGTAGATGTATCATAGCATGAAAGCAACAGGCAGAAGCGGTAGCACAACATCACTAACCAAGCAAGACAGCATAAATTGCAAAAAGGATTCAGCAGCGCGCGACAAGGACTTCCATAAGGGCGACAAGAACAAGGATGAGCAGATGAGAGGAGCGATGACCATCCTGCACGCAACACTAAGGAACTCAGTCCCGCGTACTGCAGGCCAAAGGTCCCCCTTCTCTTTCTCCCTCATCCGCACCCTTGGGAGCCGTGAGCGTCGCAGACACATGCTCAGAACTTTGACTCTCATAGACACGCGAGGGTTGGATTCCGTGACCGCGGCTCGATGTGTGGCTATCTATCTCGAGGGTCCGAGCACGGCCATGACTGCACGAAGCCACCGACCATTCCTCCAAGTCAAACGCGCTTGAAGGCGCCGGATGACTTTTGGGCTTCGTCCCGAAGCGTATCGGTTGCGAGATGGAGTGGGCTGAGGGGAACAGACACGACGCAACAATTTGGGTCCGGTTGTGTTCTTCTGCAGCTTCTGCATATATACATGCAGTGTTGCAGAGGGAAAAAGCAGTAGACGGTGACAATAAAAAGGAGGGTGAAGTAGAACGAATGTTTGTTAGCAATATGCGGAGGCACAAACGACTATAGACGAACCACGAAGGTGGATTAGCATACGCTGGCTAGTGATCCAGGTGAATGTGTATCCCAGTGTAACACTACATAAGCAGGCACAGGTCAGATGTCAGCAAGGTATTTCAATGCTCCCGGGGAGCAAGCGTAGAAAACTCACCCCGAAGACTATAGATATTGGACGTCAGGGCTAATAATCCCGCGACACAGAAGAATAGCAGAGAATGTACCTGATATGCCTCATCTGGGCTTCGATACAGTATCAAATTCAAGATGTTGGCCCCTGGTTTGTCATCGATGAGTACTCAATCACGAAGTAACTTGATAAGCACATACCAGTTAATGCCACAAAATAAAACAGGCCGTCCATAAGCATGCTGTCCGACAATACATCAGGAACTTTGCTTGATGAAGGGAAATCAGAGGCATACATCCTGACAATGCGTTCCATCCTTGTGCAATATTACAGTCAGCGCCGTTGAGATTTGAGTAGAGTAGGCCAAGGTCCCACTCACTTTACAGAAGTGGGGGAAACACCAAGGAGGTACGCGGACGAAATGCAAAACGTTATCACGTCGTAGGCCATTGCGAAAATATAGAACAACCACACGGTGAGGCGCGGTGGCTTGTCACCCGCCACGCAGCTGGCGCAGAGAAGTTGATCAGCGGTAGATCTGAGAGTACACTCCAAGGTAAGAAACCTACTTGCCGTGCTGTCCTAGCAAGGCTAAATACGCGGTTTTTCGGCCAGGATCATGTTTCAATCAAGCGACAACAAACAGAGATGGCGGACACTCACGGACTCGATTTGACAGGTTCAAGTATGCTTCCGCCTGCCAGCAGTCAAATACCAGATATAGCGGAAGCAGAATTCAGTCGACTCACAGTAGACACTAATACACATGCTATGACAACCAGCCATAGAACCCAAGGTGCCCGTCGAGAAACGTTCACAGTCCTATCGGCAATTAAGACTGACTGGCTGGTGCAAGCGGAACGGCAAATCACCTGAAACCGAGGATCACTTGCGAAATAACGGTTTGAATAACTGTGGAAAGGGATGTAAGATGTATAGTCGTGCAACATAGCAAATCCTCGGGACAAGGACAAACGTTAACGTCTCTGAGGGTTGAAGAGTGAAATGGGAAGACACGTACCTTTAAGGACCGGAGCTACGATGTAATACTTCGCACATGACTCCTTTGTGAAGAAATCACCGAAGTAGCCAATATTGCTTATTACAAGTGCGAGGACGCTGGTATATCTGGAGGGGGATGGATGAGTGTGATTAGTGAACAACAAGACGAGGGAAAGACGAGAAGGAGAAGGGTACCTAATAGCGATGAAGAAGAGGCAGCCAGGATTAAGCCGCCACGATCGTTGTCCCCTCAATAAACACCATTCCGCCGGTAGGGTCTGGAGGTAGCTACGACGTTTTGGAGCGAGATTCACGTCAAAAGGTGAGGCGTCGTAGGGAGGGAGGACATACTGGAAGCAGCTAATAGAGAGAGCGATGACGCGCAGGTAAACCGTGATCCTCGTATGCAGCGGCGCATCGTCGGTGGGATCCATGCTGATGGATCGTATACTTTGCGGAGCGCAGAGGCACTGGGTTCGAGCGATGACAGGAGTTTGTCGTCGAATGGGATGAACGTCGACAACGGAGAAGTTCGTAGCGATAGGCGCTGGAAATCGAGGGTGATGTTAATTTGAATGATGGTACTTTCGTGCGAGACATCGGCGACGTGGCGATCATCGGGAGCTGGCTTCCTGCCCGCCTAGGTCTAAATAAGTATAATATATCTATATGTTAGTCTCGGCTCCAGACGTTCTACGAGGTTCTACTTACTTACGCTCCTCTGCAGTTCCGGCACACTGTGGTATATATGAGACACATGATGGCATTGCGATGTCCGTCACTAGGATCGGGAATGGATCCGCAAAACCCTCACGAGCTTTATGAGCACTAGCGAGAGGAGCTGTAGAACGGTCCCCCTGTAAGGGCCGGAAGAGATGGGAACGAGACTTATATGTATAGATCCACCGATCTCCGCCAGGCATTACTTACCCCTGCAGAGCATTAATTCCGACTTTCCAGCTTATCATGCTTATCTCCATACCTTGGATGGACAGAAATTTGTTCGCTAGAGTGGGGATTTGACCGGGATTCGTGCTTATAACTACCTATAGTACTTACTACGTACTACGGATGAGTTACAACTGAGAACTGATTGGATAGAATCGACTACGCTACAGAAGATAGCTCAGGTAGACTAGCGTAAACTAGGCACCTCGCCGGCCCAATAGGAGCGTGAGAGATCGGGAGGACATGGGACCGTAAGCAAAGTTACAGGAGATAGGAGAGACTGGAAGGAAGCGAAGGAACAGGCGCGGGATGGGAGGGATAAGACGAAACTGCTCGTTTATATGAACCCCAGATGCGCGCGGCTAGGCGGATAGACGACGAGTGCCAGAAGGCAGTGACGTGGGAGAGGAGACGCAGGGTGTTGGAGTTGGCCCCGTCAATGGCCGATGCGGCAGGTAGAGGGGGTGTCATGCCATATTAGTAATGTGAGAAGTGTTGTGGCCATATGTGAGGGTCGTCAGTGAAAAGGGCACGGGCAGTGCCAAGGATGACGTCCGTGGGGAGCGGGGTTGTCGCTGTCTCAAGCAGCGAGGACGTCTGATGTATGACGGCACCGAGGGCTTCCTCGCGAACGCCGGTAAACTGGGGGCACTTGACGAAGATATGGTGTAGGGTCTCCAGGGTGTCGCAGCCGAAATGGCAGGTAGGGGATGCGTCGCCGAAACGATGGTAGCAGGTGAATGCGTCGTTGAGCTGAGAGGAGCGCAAGTAGAGTTGAACAAGCACGGAGTAGGCGGAGGAGGCACGGGTGTAAGGGTGTGGCGGTGGTGGATGTTTGTTGTGAAGCGAACGGAAGAGGACGTAGTTAGGACGTGAGGCGGGGTCGGATAGATGGGAATATGTGAGGAGATCATCAAGAAGAGAGGAGATGGAGGAAGGGAGAATGTACCCATGAGACGGAGAGTGGAGAACATAAGAAGGTGACGTAAAGGTAGGTAAGGGAACGGAGAGCACGGGCCGGGCGGTTAAGTGGGAAGAGGATGCAAGTTGGTCGACGAGGCGATTGGCTTGGGCAGGTATGGAGGTGGCGGAGGTGTGGCGGGAGTGTACGTGAGAAGGGGAGGGTGGGGGGATCGATCGAAGTTGTTGGAGAGCCAGCGATAAAGTGGGAGGGCAGGGTTGAGGGGTGGCGGAAGTTGCGAAGCAGTGTAAGTGTCAAAGAAGCGGACAGAGTTGAGGTGGTCGGTATAGAGGGGAGGACGATGTGGGCTGACAGGTTGGTGAAGATGGAGGAGCGCAGCAGCGATGAGACCGTAAACTTCACCATGAAGGCTGGAGACGTGGGCATCCGCAGGTGAGATGGCAAGGACGAGAGAGGAGCGCGGGGTGGCAGCGGCGAAGGTGACATGAGGCTCGGGGCGGTGGACCGCTGATGCATTGGAGGCGATGATATCAGCATGGGAAAGGGGAGGAAAACCAGAGAACTTTTCGGCAGCCAAGATGGCGGATTCGGCCATATGCTGCCGCACAGAGGGAGGGAGGGCTAGGGTCCATCTGTCGGCAGGGAGGGTATACTCGGGTTCAGCGCAACAAGGCATTCCGGTATCCATCTGCAGCGTACGAGTGGCAGCGCGGCCACCAGAGCTCCCAGAGTTACCAGAGGCACCACGGGCGGCGCATTCGCCACCAGAGCTCCCATTATCCACCTGCAACGCACGAGTGGCAGCGTGGCCACCAGAACTCCCAGAACCCCCCATGAGGACACGAGTGGCGCCATCGCCACCAGAACTCCCGTTATCCATGTGCAACGCACGAGTGGCAATGGCGCCACCAGAACTCCCAGCACCAGCACGCCGGCTGCCAGATCTTCCTATGCCCGGAGCTCCGTCCATGAGATCAGGAAGCGTAAGGGACTGCAGCCAGCGGGAAACGGACGGCCAGTCGTGACGAGCAGAGAAAGGTTGAAGAGATGCAGCAATGGTGGGCCGAGGGTGCAGGACAGGGTGCCGGCCAGGGGAGGACAGATCCGGGAAAGCAGATGCCAGACCGGGATGCCAGTTGGGAAAGACGGGTGAAGTAGGCACGTTCGAAGTTCGTGATGGTGAGGGAGGATGGAGTGAGGGGGTGGTGTGGTAGGAGATGAGCTAGATGGCGGAGCGCGATGTCGCTGGAAAAGATGAAGGATTGGTCAGAGTGGTGAATGGCGAGGTTGAAGGAACGGAGGGCATCAAGAGCAGTTACCCACGCCACGGGAAGGATGCGGCGGGAGCGTGTGAAGGAGCGTGTCATTGAGCCCTCGAGGGGAGAACGACAGTCGTTGAGCAAGCACGTCCAATCAGCGAGGGTGATGAGAACCATAGTCTGGAAGGTGGGGGTATGATGGTTAAGATCCCGCACGAGTCCAGACACGGCTGCAACATCATTAAGATGGGTTATGGATGGAAACCCGAAGCCGAACTGGGAAATAGGGAGAAAGAGGAGGGATGAGTTGAACCGGAAGGGAAGCGGAAATAAGCATGGATACGTGAGCCCAATAAACGGTCCAATTCAGCGGCCTTGGCCTGGTGATGGGCTGATAGGATAGGAAAGAACGAATACGAGAGATGAGGCGCTGTATAATGATACGGCGAACAGCGGTGAACGGGAGGCGGATATGGAGTGCGGGAAATGAGAAATCGGAGATGATGGCAAGGATGCGCTGAAACTGCGCCTCTGGATCATTTGTCTGTATGCGCAGGAACTCACAATGGTCATGAGCAACCGGGACAGAGCAGGAGATAGGGTGCGGTGAATCCGGATCAGCGGGATCGACAGACAGCATCAGTTGGGAATCAGAAGAGTGGTGTGCATGGAGGACCGCGAGCAGGGACTTTGGCCAGTTGGTCTCCCAGCCGTACGCTGCTTGGATCATTCCATGTGTAAACCGGCCGTGCGCGAGGCATCGAGGGAGGGGGCGAGGATAACGGAGTCGTCCATGGCCTCCACAAATTGAGCAGTAAGACGCAAGCGGTCATCCGGTGTGTGGGGCAGATTGCGTGAGCCCTGGTGGGGGCACAAGGGGAACCGTACTACGGATGAGTTACAACCAGCCATCGGGCGGTTGAATGCCACGTGGAAACCATGGCGCCAATGGTCGGCTCTGACCCAACAGGACCCAACACCTCCGTATCCTAATTCACCACCATCATCACGGTCCACCGCCACCACCACCTTCGACGTCCTTCGACACTGGCCGAGTAATTGATGCCGTCCAGCGCTGTCTGGCCGATCAGCTCAGCTCACGGAGCCGTTGGCGGGCATGACCTGAGCGGACCCCAGCGGCTGCTATCCTGCCAGTTGCGCATGGCCTGACGTCGCCGCGAGCAAGGTCTACTCCCCAGACAGGTGAGTCCTGAGGTCCTCCATCTTCCTCACTTCCTCATCCTCGCTTCCAGCCCATGTGTATCCTACCTCGCCTGAGCTGAGGCTATTCTCGCGCAGTCTTGGTTGTCCGCTCGTCCTTCGCGACCCGCCTTTTTTTGACCACGCAGCCCGAGCAACAAACTATACTACCCGCGCTGCCCTGACCGTTCGTCTGTTGGTGAGTGTCCCGCTTGAGTGTTGTCTCGTGTCGCACGTCTCTCAATCCCGGCTGTCATCTCGCCCATCGGTTCCTCTCTTGTTCGTCCATCGAATCTACATCCACATCGAGCGTTCGGCCCCATGGACTCCGCATTCATCGGTATGTCTTTGCCCGTGTTCATTCGTCATTTCGTATTCAACGAGCTGTCATATTGCTATCCCCCGGCGCCAAAACTAGTGCCACAACGTTTTTCGCACTCATAAACCCCTGGATTCGCCTCCCTTCCCCATACTGGCACAATAGAGGCACAAGAATGGCCCATGTCGCCCCGTATCTCCTGTATGGTGCCGTATTGTTGTCTATGTTGAGTGCGGTCGAGTCTCTGACTCGCAGAGTTCTGTTAGTGTCTGATTTGTGTAGTGCGACTGTTGCATGTCAACGTAAGGAGGACGTTCGTGCGCAGATTTGTCTGTTCTAAATCGCAGTGCTCCATTGTTTGCTTGCCTATTTGTGACCGGGCAGAACGAGTTCCCTACGAGAATCTGGACCTGTCTCCATATCTAGTCTAACATGTTTCGGGTTGAGGATGTCCTCTCTTATAAGAGCATAACCATGAACCTAAATAGCTTCAACAACTCTCGACGAGAAAATAGGTTACCAAAGGCCCGACTCGGCCCACATTTTCTGCTCTCGTCCGATCAGACGATGACGACTACTGATAACGTGACATAGATTACTAAGCCCTGGCAGTTTCTTATCTCCTGATATCTACTGAGTGAATTTAAAAGTGACTTTGTGCATTCGGCGGCCGTCTGCGGGATTTGGCATCCGGGGAGGTCTCTAAAGGTATTGAACAGACTCAGCAGGAGTAGGAGTTTCTAGGGACGACGTCGACTTCTGGCTTCTTCAGTAAGCCTTTTCACAACGTTTTGTAAGACTCGTGCTAACATCGGTATCCGAACTAGGTTTCGATATCCCACTATGGAGCCCGAGCCATCTGACAACTTGCGATACGAGAGAAAGCATACATTATCCGGCATGCATCACGACTCCATCAACTGTGTTGCCTTTTCTCCCACCGGGGAATACCTGGCTAGCGGTGGAAGCGATTGCAAGGTCATCATATGGTCTTGCGTCTCGGGGAAGATGCACCAGTGCTTCATCAGCGAAAGCGCGATCATGACATTGCTCTGGCCCATGCCCACCACTATGATCGCAGGGACAGCTAATGGCTTGTTAATGACCTTTCAAATAGACGATGTGCGTCCTGATTTGTTCCTCGTTTTGTCAAATGTGACCGCGTTTCACAGACAGGCGTGACCGTGGCCGGACGTCATATGCAATGTGGGCCACTCGAAAGTCTCGATATCACTCGAGCAGACACCAAGAACCCTCTTTTGTTATCTAGCGGGCAGCTAGGAGTACGTGCCTGGCGTAGCGAACATCCAGGTAGGATCACGATACTTATTCGTGCAATTTTTGATTTTAATGATTGCCAGATACTTTGGGCGGATGGACCCTTCTCGCATTACTCCCACCGCCTCCGAAAACCACGCCGTTTTTTGGGGATCACAGCGTAGTCGTTACCTCAGCACAGTGGACGAACCAAACCGAACGCTATCAAGGGTGCATCGTAGTCACCTACCTACGCCATGGGATAATGCAAGTTATATTCAGGTCGTCATTGCCATTGCGACTAAACAATGCCATAGATGCTGGAAGTGGGACGAGAGCTTTATCGCAGCGGAGATAGTCTGGTCCATCCATGCACCCATGTGGTATGCCCCGCCAACTACGAATTGAGTGTTTACTAACGTCATTGCAGTGGGCCGGCAGCTCTATCGTCGGACAACACTCGGGTGGTGGTGGGCAATCTCAAGACAGGATTCAATATCTATAAGACATCATCGCAGGAATGCTTGGGCAAGCTCGAAGTCCCCACGGACACGTACGACCGATGCCTCCCGGTCATCTTTCTTCACCGCGACAAAGCAATTCTGTCAGGGAGTGCAGTCGGAAAGGTCCGTCTTTGGGATGCCAACGACTTCAGTCTCGTTCAGACTTTGCGGCACCGGGAAGAAGGTGAGTTTTCCTGTCCGAGTCTCCCGATCTCGATCTCATCGTACGGAAGATACCACGACCATACAAGCGCTTGGAGTGAGTGAATTATCTGATTCTGAACGCTTATGAGGCTGCCGTACGGTTTCGCGCAGTGCGAAAATTACCGCTATGTCGTCAGCTCGCTGTATACGGTTGGGGGTTCATCAACTCCAACCGGGGACGAAGGTCGCCTCCGCGCTCACACCTTCCTCAATTACAGGCATTGTATCAATGGAAGGCCGACAGGTTCCTCATCGCAACATCCTCTTCCACTCCTGGAGCACCGAACGACGTCTTGCTTTGGGTGGCTTCTAAGGGTGAGAATTATCAACCACCCTAAATGTGGCATAATAACATCCGTTTCCTGTCTAGAATTGGCGTAAGATGGGAAGGACCTGTTGAACGAGTCCTGAGAGCACAATATACCAAGCGCCGTCCTCCGCAATGGGACAACGTGGAGGTTATCAGCACAATGTGAATGTAAGAAGTCAATGACAGCCCAGTAGCTACCAGAGACGATAAACAAGGTATTATTTCCTTGTGACAGAAACATAGGGAAAAGTATCGTGGTCAAGATTAAGCATCATGAGTTAGATGCACTTCAAAACCAACCCCTGGATCCACCTAGAGGTTGACGGCAGAATAGCGGGCAACCGTTACGCCGATCCCATTAGTGCATCCAGTTCTACAACTCAGCGGTGTACTGGCAGGACGACGAACGACCACAGTCACACATCCACGCGTGGTACGGCGTGAAAATCGTTTGAAGCAGTAAGCCCAGAGTCCAACAGACGACGACGCACAAAGAACAAGCCTACGTGGACTGGAGGAGGGCGGTGAGAGTGTGAAAGACAACTTGAAGCGAGCGCAATGGACTCGAAATAAGTTGAGGCTCTCGCACATGCGAAGATCGTGATCATGCTAAGCACGGACACCGACAGGTACATGCTAATGGACGGGTGATGACGACAAGACGGGCATTGTAGACATGCATTTAAGTGAGTGCAGCGTCGAACATCACTTGTTCAGACGTCCGTCCGTCCTCCACACAGCTCCGCCTCTACTGTCTTCACCGTTCCCTTCGTCGGAGCTTCAGTCCCGAAGTCGGAGATCCATCCGGCCCATCCGGCGCAGAAATTTCAACATACTGCAGCCACACCGCCGGACGAGAGTCGGGACAGACGATCTCTTGCACTTTGCACGACGACGGACAGGGAGGACATCACTAATTCATTTTGCTGACTATGTCCCGGGATGCTTGTGTCGTTGGCCGCTGTTCATGTCGCCACAAAGATCATGCGTCAGCGACGGCTGCGTTGTTATTGTAGACTGAAACCAAGACGCACCCTCGGTATCGTAAATACGGCCAGGAGTGTAGAGTCCAACCTGTTACAAATGTAGTCAGCTCACCTACACATGCTGATCGGACACGATCCTCGAGCAGGTGCCCACCTCGGAGTCCGACTGGGAGAAGCGCCTATGACATGCGCCCTTTCCTCTGCGCGTTCGCTATCGGCGGTAGACAGAGACATACGGCCTCCCGTTTGAGCGGCGCAGACCACGGTGATACTGAAGCACCTAGACTGTTGGCCCCTGGTGCAGGAGTAGCGTCGGGTCCGCCACCTGAGATGCCGGCTCGGGGTGTAAGCGCGTTCCGCTCGAGCAGTCCAGACAGATGGACGGACATGCCGTTGGCGGGACACGCGTGGATACAGCTGCAATGATATCAGTGGGAATGTGCAGTGACGCAGGGAGGCACTAGACAGGGCACTCACCGAAGATCGGATGCATCGCGCATAGCAGATGGATGTTGCATCGATCCGCTATCCGCTGGGGCCACAAAGGCGAGGACGCGAAGGTTGGGCAAGCATATGAAGTTGCCAGGAATAAGAGCCCCTGAGGGCGAAGAGGGTGGTCGGAGTCATGAAATGACTCCGAATTCTGCACAGACTACAAGGGTATAGAAGGCCGGGGAGACGGTGAGACGGGCACATCAAATGGTGGCTGGCCATCATAGAACTCACCGGTACGAAGAGCACAGCCAGAGACCAGATAGTCAAACGCGGGCGTGGACGGTTGCTAGACATGGACCACGGTCCAATTGACGTTGCAGAAGGTGGAGGATAGGAACAGCCTGAGCCCACTCAAGCCATGCCCGCCAACGGCTCGGTGAGCTGAACTGATTGAGCAGACCATCATCCTTGCGGCGACGCTGGACATCATGCATCCACGCAACAGCGAGCGCGAGTCAGGTTGTGGCGCCAGCGAGGAGGAGAAGTATCAGGAAACTGGAGGAGGACGGCGATGTCTGAGTCGTGTCTGAGTCGTGTCTGACCAGTGTCGGACTGGCGTCTGACCGGTCCGGTGTTCAAGCCCACGCCGGCGCTACACGACGAGCAAGTGGCGCCCTTTCCGATTAAGGAAACGATACCGTACATCAGACCGCACTATGATGTCACCCCGCCGATTGTCGGGAGCCCGACCTGAATGCGTTGCAGCACCAGTTTCACGGTCAACGTCCCATATAGCAGTGCCAATGTCAGTGGGCGTGGTCGAAAGGCGTACCATGACTTCCCCAGCACCATTCAAACTTGCGGGAAGGATGGCTTACAATCATAAACAGAACACTTTGCAACAACAACATGGCACATAAAACCAGGATCAATACCCTCGTGGACCACCACTCCGGGGGATGAGACAGAGATGGCTGCATCTGCGTATCTGTGGGCTAACAGTGTCTTAGCGGGTTTCTGGAGAGAGAAGGATGGAGGGGAGTTCTGCTTACCAGGGGAAAACCATGATGAATGCATCGAAGCTATGGCTTAAGGGGAGAGTTAAGAGTGGCACTCACCTTGTCCATGCAATATATATGCGCACTCAGGGACGCACCCGTCACTTTGGAAAGAAAAGCGACGGATAAAGACAAAAGACGCTCCATAGCACCAAGCACGCAATCGGATGCAGCAACACGAAGTGCTAAGGGGAATGTGGATACAGTATCAGCGCGGGCTTGAATGTAGTGGTGCATGCTTTGAGCTCTTGCACGGAGGCATTGTGGGGAACCAGACTGAGGTGCTCGCTACACTTTATGGGTGTGTCGTGTGTCGTGACAAGACCCAGGACCCAGATGCGAGTTGTGACATGTAGGACATGGGTCTTGACAAGGATGTGGGAAAGAAGAGGTGACCGGCGTGCCTACATGGAGTGGTAGCGCGCGGTCGGGCTCCCGACAATCGGCGGGGTGACATCATAGTGCGGTCTGATGTACGGTATCGTTTCCTTAATCGGAAAGGGCGCCACTTGCTCGTCGTGTAGCGCCGGCGCGGGCTTGAACACCGGACCGGTCAGACGCCAGTCCGACACTGGTCAGACACGACTCAGACACGACTCAGACATCGCCGTCCTCCTCCAGTTTCCTGATACTTCTCCTCCTCGCTGGCGCCACAACCTGACTCGCGCTCGCTGTTGCGTGGATGCATGATGTCCAGCGTCGCCGCAAGGATGATGGTCTGCTCAATCAGTTCAGCTCACCGAGCCGTTGGCGGGCATGGCTTGAGTGGGCTCAGGCTGTTCCTATCCTCCACCTTCTGCAACGTCAATTGGACCGTGGTCCATGTCTAGCAACCGTCCACGCCCGCGTTTGACTATCTGGTCTCTGGCTGTGCTCTTCGTACCGGTGAGTTCTATGATGGCCAGCCACCATTTGATGTGCCCGTCTCACCGTCTCCCCGGCCTTCTATACCCTTGTAGTCTGTGCAGAATTCGGAGTCATTTCATGACTCCGACCACCCTCTTCGCCCTCAGGGGCTCTTATTCCTGGCAACTTCATATGCTTGCCCAACCTTCGCGTCCTCGCCTTTGTGGCCCCAGCGGATAGCGGATCGATGCAACATCCATCTGCTATGCGCGATGCATCCGATCTTCGGTGAGTGCCCTGTCTAGTGCCTCCCTGCGTCACTGCACATTCCCACTGATATCATTGCAGCTGTATCCACGCGTGTCCCGCCAACGGCATGTCCGTCCATCTGTCTGGACTGCTCGAGCGGAACGCGCTTACACCCCGAGCCGGCATCTCAGGTGGCGGACCCGACGCTACTCCTGCACCAGGGGCCAACAGTCTAGGTGCTTCAGTATCACCGTGGTCTGCGCCGCTCAAACGGGAGGCCGTATGTCTCTGTCTACCGCCGATAGCGAACGCGCAGAGGAAAGGGCGCATGTCATAGGCGCTTCTCCCAGTCGGACTCCGAGGTGGGCACCTGCTCGAGGATCGTGTCCGATCAGCATGTGTAGGTGAGCTGACTACATTTGTAACAGGTTGGACTCTACACTCCTGGCCGTATTTACGATACCGAGGGTGCGTCTTGGTTTCAGTCTACAATAACAACGCAGCCGTCGCTGACGCATGATCTTTGTGGCGACATGAACAGCGGCCAACGACACAAGCATCCCGGGACATAGTCAGCAAAATGAATTAGTGATGTCCTCCCTGTCCGTCGTCGTGCAAAGTGCAAGAGATCGTCTGTCCCGACTCTCGTCCGGCGGTGTGGCTGCAGTATGTTGAAATTTCTGCGCCGGATGGGCCGGATGGATCTCCGACTTCGGGACTGAAGCTCCGACGAAGGGAACGGTGAAGACAGTAGAGGCGGAGCTGTGTGGAGGACGGACGGACGTCTGAACAAGTGATGTTCGACGCTGCACTCACTTAAATGCATGTCTACAATGCCCGTCTTGTCGTCATCACCCGTCCATTAGCATGTACCTGTCGGTGTCCGTGCTTAGCATGATCACGATCTTCGCATGTGCGAGAGCCTCAACTTATTTCGAGTCCATTGCGCTCGCTTCAAGTTGTCTTTCACACTCTCACCGCCCTCCTCCAGTCCACGTAGGCTTGTTCTTTGTGCGTCGTCGTCTGTTGAACTGCGGGACTTGTGACAATCTTCACTATGACGCTGCGCAAGGTTTCATTTTTGATCTCGTCGCCGGTACGATGTACATGTGTGCAAGGGGGTGCCAATTCCTTGGACAGGTTCCTATACAGATCCCGATATATACATCACAAAAGATATCATAAGCCTTGGCCGCAATGAGAAAAAACCTGTGTGAGTGAGGTGAACAATTGGAAAAGTAGTAGTGCCCGCGCCCATTTACTAGGTTCGTGATACTATATTACTTTCAGTCATGGTTTCTAAAATACCTGAAGAACGTACATACCTGGCTCTCAAAACATAGCGTCGACAGGTGGATTCTCGGTCCGCGATAAATTGCACCACTTGCCAGATGACTTCGACCAAACCGTGATTATCCCACTTCCCGCTCCGCTGTGATACCATACTCGGAGACACGAGATCGTTGGGTGGGAAATGGCGGCGTGGTCGGAGTGATTGACTTGGGTGAATCGGGTTACCCAGGAGATTAACGTCGCCCTTTCGTCATCCACAAGGACGGGTGGCGGAAGCAGTTGAGAGGTCGTGTGGAGGGCAAGCTCTTTTAATGCCTCCAGCTGTAGCAAACTAGAAAACCATCTGCCACTATCATTCCAGGCGCGGCGAGACTGGCATCCCCGTCGCTGTATTGGATTTGTCATCGGCAAATGTCAAATTGTGAGAGGAGTTGGGCCAAACATACGGAAACATCTTGAGGTCTTTCCAATAGCTTGAGCGTCGTCAGATTGGGGGCCACACGAATTATCGTCTCTAGAATGTCGTAGTCGTTGGGGTGGAAATCGATGACGAGGGCGAAAAGGGAAGGTAGTATATTTGATAAAGCCTTGAGAGCCGCCGGCGCATTGAAATTTGTGTCACCCTGACTGGCCATAGTTAGCCTTGAGAGCCGACGATGGCCTAATTGGTCGGCACAGCTGCAGGGGCATTCGATGACTAGAATGTGTGCCAGATCAGAAGCTCCCAGTGGACAAGTCTTCAAGTCCCCGCGTCCACAGGAACCCAGGCAGGCAATCCTGACTGACGGATGGGCTGCGAAAAAAGGGGCCAGTAGACCATGTCGAATGTTGGTCTTGAACAACACCAACCGCCGGAAACGCAACCCTGCTAATAAATTTTCCGGTGCATCGAATGGAAGTTTGAGAACGAGATCGGTAATGTTAGTTGCAGAGGACAGAACATCGCGCAACAAGGCGACAGAAGGTATGCCGGTGATGTCAATCGTCAATGAATCGAGAAAATCGAGGTCCTCCTGGGAAGTGTGGAGAAAATCCAGCAGAGCGCGATGAGACTGAAGAACAGTTCCAGGCTGAGAACGAAAGTGAGATACGATGCGATATCGGGCCGCGACATAGGAATGTGGACGTACTGGGGCTTGGAGCACCATGGGCCTTTTTGCAAGGTGTGGCGAGCTGCGAGATTTAGGGGGAGACTGGCTAGGAATGGGTTCAGTATATGAAGAAAAAAAATCACAATCATCCTAGGTCTTCGTTTTGTTCTTCAAGAGACATTGAAAGCGTGGTATCAGAAAGAGACAGTCGATTGCAACCGGTCACCTCTGCATCCTATTTGAATACGACTGATGTATAATCAATGTCAAAGCATCTTGTGCGTTGGCCATGATGTCTATGATTGAACATAGCCCAAACACAAAGAGGAGAAGTGATACGACCTACCTACCGTAATGCGGGCGCTATTGCAACGGCTAGTAGCGTGAATGATAGAGACTCGTACTCAAACTTAAGTATCCACGAGACTCGTTGGGTGGATGGACACGAGGCTACGTGCGAGGCACAAGGAGAGCCGCTCAGCGCCGGCATGGTGCCCCCTGAGGCCTGGGCCCTAGCTGGCAATCTGTTCCAAATCCCTTCACTGTCGGACCCTCTACCTCCGCCATCATGCACTACGGCTTGAAGCTTGAACAACTTCCACCTGAGACTAAGCTACTACACGCAGGCGCCTTCTCCGCGCACGCATCACCACTTTCAAAAACTGGTCGAATCTCTACTAGAACCATACGTGTTCGCCACTGTTCATAGTAAGAGACGTCATGTGTTGAACTCCACGTACAAGGTGTATGATGTCTGCTCACCATCTGGTCATTTTCGGGTCGCGTTGTGCGTACTCTTGTGTTCGAGGCCTACATGAAGAAGGTGCAAAATCCTATGCATGGGTCGAGGTGTTTAAACACAATGAGTGCCGTTGACTTAGGCCAGACAAGTGCGGAAGACTCAGGAGAGGGTGGACCGCACTGTGACTCAGGAGGCCTCCCAGGAACTCAACTGTGATGAGGTGACATATATGTGACATATGTGACATTGTATCCCAAGTGTCGGACACGTCACACCCATGGTCAGACGGTGTCAGACGTGTGTCAGACTTTGTCTGACTCTGGTCTGACTCCTTCAATCACCTCGCTGCCCCTCCCTGCTTCTTCTCGTTGGCAAGCGATGCATATCTCTTCTGGCTTCTCTGTCATGCATATGTGGATGGGCGGCGTTGCCGCAAGGACGGTCTGCCCGATCAACTCAGCTCACCGAGCCGTTGGCGGACATGACTTGAGCGGACTCGGGCATCTGCCTGCTGTCTCCTCCCTCATGCCTCGATTCCACAGTTTGTCTTCCTCGACCCTCCATTTGTCGTCCTGGGGACTCGGACGACTGTACACCCCTTCTGGGTCATGAAAGCCTTGTATTCGCCAGTGAGTATTTCCGTTGCACGCTTGCTTGCGCCGCCCGTTCCTCAGCTGTACCCCCAGCATTGCAGCTCTACCCGCGTGCGGTCTGGTGGCCCAGCATGATTGCCCGTCCGGTCATCCATCCAGTCGTCCGTTTAGTCGTCCGTCCGTCTGTGCCGTGCTCACTGGTGAGTCTTGCCTCCCACTCATTTGCTTTGCGATCGTTGTTGACTTCTTCTTGACTTTTGGCTGCACTTTCCGAACAATTTCCTCGTTCCCCATGCTTCCAGCGCGCAAATTGCTTGATTATACAGCAGGGCCTGCCCACGCATGTCTTCGACTCTGCGTAGCTGGTTTGTCACATCGCACGACCGATTCCTTTATACATACATAATTCTGCCCCATGGACTGCATGTCTTCGTGAGTCTCTGACGAGGCAGCCACGAACCGTGTTCACCATGGACAGCAATCCCGCCCCATCCTGTGAGTGGTCGCTCGCTTTTATGAGCTTGTTCTTGTTGCGCTGACGCCGTTAAGGCTTATTCCCGCCCATAAGCTCGTTGTCCCTTCCGCACGAGCGCATGATATCTAGTACTCGTGTCCACCGCGCCGCGTTTGCGATCTGGATCCGCGACGCGCGCCAAGATGTAATGCCCACGCCACCCAGTGTCCCGATGGCTTGCGTTGGCATATGCACTCTGCCTTTCCACCTACGTCCAATATCCAGCAGCATACTCTCATAGGCAGCCAAGTTCCCCGTTCACTATCGGTGAGTAATACTATGCCGTTGGTAGTGAGTTTGCCCTCATGTAAATGAACTCTCCTTCGGATCGTCCTACTCTTGGTGGTGCTGCAGTGGCGCAATGTCCCTCGCCCCGTACCTTGAAGGTCTTTCATCGAAGCAATCAACGGTTGCATTCAGACTATCCAACAGGTATGTTCTTATATTCTTACTCCTTTTCCACGCTCACCATTTGCTTGCAGCGTCAAAATGGTGAGTGGCGTATGGATCCTTTCAGGAGTGAGACTCTGACCGAGGCCATCATCCCGACAGGAAATAACCTCTATCCACAACATGCCAGACGAGGTTCTCATCAGGACATTTAAGTTCGTCCTACTCGGCTACGAGCGAGATACGACATTCAACACGATTTTCCGTGACGCCCGGAGCCGAGCCAAGAACGTTTCCGTACTCTTAACACTTTCTCGGGTCTGCACGGCCTGGAAAGCTGTCATCTATGCGTACCCAGGCTTTTGGACCCGCGCCGATGGACATCACAAGCAGCTCCTTACCAACATCCTTACGCGCGCCAGAGGCCTTCCACTCTCACTCTTCGTGAACAGTGAGACGAAGGGGCTCCTCGATCTCCTCGCTTCGTACAGCCATCGCATCAAACGGCTTGACATCGCTGTTAGCGAAGGCGCCGGTGGCTTCGGAGGTCTGACCTTCGTACCGGGAAGGTCTCTAGAGTGTTTCACTCTCAACTATGAGGATTTCGGGACAGGTCTTCAGCGTGCATTTCCGTTTTTCCTCTTTGGCGAGGAAATACTCCCCCTTAAGGCTCTCTCCATCGTCCCCATCACAGGACACTTTCCCGCCAACCACTTCCCGAACCTCACACATTTGCACTTGGTGCTGAGAGTCGCTTCGAGCGCAGACGACTTTCCACAGCCCCTGTCAACGTCCTTCTTCGACTTGCTATCCAACACGCCAATGCTCGAATTTCTTACTGTCGCCGGAATTGGAGATCCCCTTGAAGGCTTCTCCGGCACGCCTGCGTCAGGCGACATGCTAGTCACCTTAGCGAATCTCCGCTCTCTCGTCTTCATGGCTGGCGGGCTGAAGACCATAGGCATGGTGCTCGCGCGCTTGTCTATCCCGCAGACAGCCCTTGTTCGCCTCCAGGCAGTTCAGGCTCCCACCCCCGAGGTACCGCCGCTACCCCAGCTCAGCGCCGTGCAATCCATTGATCGGCTGCACCTCGCGACTGAACGTGCCTGCTTGCAACTTGTGGCCGAGGGTCCATCTTCGGGGTTGTGGCTACAGGGCCTCATTGCTGACAAAGACGACGCTGGCGACGAGGACAACGAGGACAACGAGGACAACGATGCATGGAGCTGGGGTCGGTGGCTGTCGACACTGCCCGACTTCCTCCCTTTGGCGCAGATCACCAAGCTTGAAATCTACGTGGGCCCGCATCACACATTCCTGTCGGTACTGCTTCCGCACATGGTCGGAGTGGTCGAGCTCTGCACGCGATTGAATTTGCACGACGAGCGGCGCGGGGGAGACCCTGACCTTTCCTTCGCACGTCTGTTGTACCAGGCGCTCGCGGAGGAACCTTTGCTTTGCCCCAACTTGCGGGTGCTCAGCATCGATGTCGATGGATACCGTCCTACTGCCGTTCCTGATCTGCATCCAGAGGAGATGAGGCGCATGATCATCTTCCGCTCCCGTGCTGGCCACCCTGTTGACCGCATCGTCATTCAGCCATTTGCCGACCTGCATACAGTTCGGGCGGACCTGTACGATGATGTCGCCGGTCGATTCGATACACTTCGGGTGGTCGTCGAGGATCTTGAAGTGCGGGGTCCCGGTATACCCGTGATGCCTTATGACAACGATACGATCTGGGAGCGTTGGGCGGTTGAAGGTGCAGACAAGTACTGGGAAATGGAATGGTACGAGAAGGTTGCGTATACGTCGGTCTGGGATTATTAAGAAGCTTACGAATGGTAAGTGAACACTTCGATGCTGGCATGACCATTGTACCAATGTCTCCCCACGTAGATTGTGCCGAGCTCGTGAGAGTGCGTCCCCCTGATAGGATACCTCTGAGTCTTCCCGAGGCAATTTCCCCGGCCACCACATGCGAACTAGATCGCACTCCCTCACGCCCTTGAACTCCTCACAATTTCGAAATGTATGAAACACTCTTTCCATGTTTTTTTTTTGCCCTTGCGAATATGCCAACCAGCCCCTTCCCCAGTTGTGAATCGTTCCGTCTCCGTGTCGTTTCCTATGGCACCCCTTCTTCTTATCCTTCCCCTTATCAAGCACAAGATGTGACATCAATTAGAGTAGAGTGTGTGTAACTAGTGCTAATGGGATATCTCTTTCGCCTCATCTCCTCACAACCTCGCTGAGCACTGAGCCTTGGGCTTATCACTATTCGCTCTCTTGCACTGCGACTTTGTCGTTGTATGCGTTTATTGCGTTCATTTCGGTCCGCAAGGGTGCACTTTGACTCTCCAACGTGTCTTAATCTTTCGAGTCACTAGCTTCCTCAGACTGAGAGACGGGCACAATGATGGGAATGCTGACATTCAAGTTCTAGGACATTGTTATGTCGCCACCTTGACCACTTGTCGGAAGAGGTGGGTGGTGGCGAACGGGTAACACTCGCGCTCGCACAGACGCCCTTCACCGCGACACCTCCGAGCCGTCCTTAATGTGCTCGTCCACGGATGACAGCGACTTCTCCTGCTGGCCCTCTTTGGGTGGCGGGACCTGGTCAGCAGCGGCGGCGGATTTGGCGCGGCGGTTTCGGAGGGCCTTGAGCCAGGGCGGCTCGAGGCTCCCGGGGGGCATGGACCACATCTCGGCGAGCTCCTCGTACCGCGGGGGCACGATGCGGCCGCCGGAGAGCTTGCGGAGGGCCCAGGCGGTGCCGTTGAGGAGAATGTAGGAGAGGATGCCCGCGATGACGCCGTATACGATGCTGTACGTGAGCGGGATGGTGATGATCATGAGGAACGGGGGGATCACGTCGCCCACGTAGTCCCAGTTGATCTCGCGCGTCCTGGGGAAGTGGGGAGAGGGTACGTCTGCACTCGACGACATTAACTCATTGACTTCCGCTGCCGGTGCCAGCCCACTCGGACGGACGAGGGAGGGGAGGGGAGGGGAGTGCGGATCATGAGCGAGCCGACGATAACGAGCGCGCCACCGGTCGCCCAGGAGGGGATGGACGCGAAGATGGGCGCGAAGAAGCATCAGATGAAGAACATGATGCCCACGGCGATGCCGGTGATGCCGGTGCGACCGCCCTCAGCGATGCCCGTCGCGGACTCGATGAACGCGGTGACGGGGGACGTGCCCATGAGCGCGCCATTGGAGATCGAGAAGGCGTCGACGCAGTATGCGATCGTCAAGTTCTCGAAGTCGAGCGTCACCGGATCGCGGAGGCCCGCGAACTTCGCCATGGAGTACAGCGTGCTGGTGGTGTCTTGAGGGTACGGTGGTCGGTGAACGCAATTAGGAGAAGGTTGGGAGGGGCTCACCGAGGATGTCGACGTAGAGCATGCGCAGGGTGATGAGCGCATACCCCTGCCTTTGTTGTAGTCGTACTACGGGCAGAGCGAGCACGCATTAGTGACACCCGCTAAGATCCGTCAAGAACATGCATACGTACATCGAGCGCATTTCCAATATGCTTCAGCGGCCAGAAGGCGACGACCTGCTTGAAGAAATCCAACGCCGCGTCCCCAGCCGCGGTGTGAGGGAACGCGGTCACGGGCGTCGTGCGCGGCCACGAAATGAACGATGTGAGGAAGATGCCGAAGATGAGTGCACCCTTGACGTGATAAAGCATGAGGAACACCGTGAAAATTCTGCGAGTGCAATGCGGACCCGGGGTCAGCGCACCGCCCACACCCATGCCTCCACGGGACAGAAATAAAAAGACACGCACCCGCCAGTAAAGATACGGAGCCACATCGTGGGGCTGCGCATCACCATCGAATTGCAGTAGTTAGGTAAAGTGGCGTCAATGTAGTCCTCCGGTTTGCAATCGCCGAGGCCGACAAGGGGACCGTGTCGCCGCCGATGACGAACAGGCCGCCAGAGGCTAGAGAAGGTGGAGGAGCGCCGTGCTTACAGAGGCCGATGAACGCGATGAAAAGACCAATGCCGGCACCGACGGCGAGAACGAGCGACTGGGGCATCATGCGAGCGATCCATTGCCAGATACCAAGCAGAGAGAGGATGAGGAATATCCAACTAAGTAGGCGTCGGCGCCCGTAGATAAGATCGTGCGCTTGCGGGCTAGAGGGAGAGCGAGGACGTACCCTTCCATGAATACCGCAGCCATCGCTTCACTATACGTGATCGTACCACTCCCATGGAAGCCGACGACTGAATACGTGAGCTGGGCGCACTGGGCACGCGATGAGGAAGTGGCCCGCAAGATTTAGAAGACGAAAACTAAACTCACATATGCGTTCAGACCTAGGCCGGGGGCCAGACCGACAGGCAGATTTGCAAGGGCGTCCATGAGGGTGGAGGCAAGGGAAGAAACGGCGGCACAGCATGGTCGTTGAGACAGCCGTCGTTCGTGTGGAGTGATTGGCTACGGGAAGCATGGACGAATGAAGCTAAATGGTGCGTACAATGTATGCCATGGCGGCCTACCTCCCAGATGAGTTCTGAATACTCGCGTGATCGAGGTACAACTAGTGGACTCACCCATATGAGCTTGCCAGAACCATGGGACAAGACACAATCCGGCACTCACCCGGGCATTCAACCGATCCACAAAACCTACCAGACCTACCATGGTGGCGGTGTGCAAAGAAGAGATGGGGGGGGGATGCGATGGGCGTGCCACCGTGCCCCCGTGCCCACTTTATCGCATGGTACTTAGACCAAGGTGCTTTCGGACTCCATTTCGTTGATCTTGGCGTTTTAGGGAGGCTTGCCATACGCCTTCACTGTAATCCCACATGGGTGAGTACCGAATTTAGTTTAGGGAGGATCACCGCTGATTGCCATCGCTCCCCAGAATCGTGGTCATATTGAAATGACTGGGCTGTCAACGTCAAAGGAGTAGAGCCCGCAACTGACATGCCATTCTACGGTACGGGTGCTGCCTCGCACAATTCGGAATGTAGGTCAGGACTCGCAACCCTGGAGCTGGTGGTTGCCATCACAGACCGTCGCCGTGGGGGTGGCGGGCAATTTGCGGCATGTGGAAGAATGGGGAACAAGAACATGGTCGGAAAGTGCAACCGAAAGTCAAGAAGAAGCCAGCAACTACAAAGCAAATGAGCGAGAGACAAGACTCACCAGTGAGCACGGTGTAGACGGACGGACGGGTGAAAGGACGAGTGAACAAGTGGACATGCGGACGGACGGGTGGACAGGCGGACGGACAAACATGCTAGGCCACCAGATCACGCACGGGTAGAGCTGCAATGGTGGGGGTAGGGCTGAGCGCAAGCGAGCGTCAACGGAAATACTCACCGGCGAATACAAGGCTTTCATGACCCAGAAGGGGTGTACAGTCTCCAGGACGACAAATGGAGGGTCGAGGAAGACAAACTGTGGAATCGAGGCGTGAGAGGGGAGATGGCAAGCAGCTGCTTAAGTCATAACGGGATATCGAAACAAAATCTTGTGGCGCAGATGGACTAGGAGATGATGAGCAAGTCCTTGGAGCGAGTCTATGGCTAGGGCCCGTTTCTTGCCCTGCCTCCCCCCATGCCTCCTAAGCCTCGCACAAACTAGTGAAAGTTTGGCTTCCTCTCTGCAGATGAAGCGCGGGGGAAAAGCCTGAGGGTGCCACTCTGTCAGCCCTGCGGAAGGCTTCTCCGGTCTATGTCAAAAAAACTGAGGCTCACCCGAGATCAACGGATTCGCATCGAGGAGCTGTAAAAGAACGACACTTCTGGCTTCTATATCATCTCACAGGAGTACAATCCATCATCTCCTGAGCTGTTGGTCACTGCCGCCGCCTTTCTTGCATCACAACGACTGGACATCGATGCCTGAGCAAGCAGTGATAACCGCTGGAGCTCCCGGCGGGGTTCTGTTACCGGGAAAGGGGAGAAGAAGCTCCTGCTATTCCAATGGTGCGTCATCCCGTGGCATGAGAAGAGGCAAAAATGTGACACTTACCTTGGCGACTGCGGCTATGACCACACGGCGCGCAATTCGAAGACCCCCCCTGGAACCCTGTTGACATCACGGGATGCCTGGCACACGCCGAGATCTCCTCGGTGGCCTCGGGAACTGTATACCTCAGGCTTATTCGTGGTTACTTCGAACACAATGACACGTGCGAGAATGAGTTTATGACACGCATTCCTCCCCTTCCCCTATGCGACTCCGTGTTGTACCCTGACGACGTCTGTGAGGTCCACACCGAGGTTAAGTACGGAGATCCTCACCAAAATTCTGCGCGCCTGGAAGAAATACATGGAATACCATCAGGAAGGCCCCTTCACACCTCGCGTCGCTATTAAGGACACTAACCTGAAGGAACGAGTCGAGACTGAATCTGCGAACGCTGTTCAGATGATCACGGTGGAACGTGCCGTGATAGCCATGCTAAAATACAGCCTGTGGATGCAGACATCGCCGGGTCAGCAAGTGAGCACTTGGAATAAGTATCTCGAAGACTACTGGCTATGAGAGACCCTCTGGAGCAGTTGGTCGCAGTATGGACGGCTGGAAGCTGCCAAGCGGCTCAGGCGTGAAGCGAGCGGCGTGCTCCCTACGACCAACCATCTCGAGTCTTTCAATGGCATCTTGAAGTGGAAGCACTTGCGACGCTTTCCACGTGGCAGTCGACGTCTCTGGAGCTGATGGAGGCACGTCAGATTAGCGTCCCGACGTTCGAAACCGGGGAACAGCGTGTATACCGGAGAGCAGCGCTCACCCGGCTTGCTACCCTCCGTTCGCGAGGGATCTGTGTTCCTAGTAGTATTAGCCTCCCAACCACGCACGACGAAGCACGTACCTGATTTCATGGCCGCATGCCTATCGTACACGTGCCTCAGGCTGCTCAACTGAATCTACCCACCCAGGAGGATACCACGGACAAGGCTACCGCCGAGGTCATCGGCAGGGACTTCAGTCAGGTCGGTTTATCTTTCTCCTTTAGTTACTGAAGTTCATAGATAATCTTCTCCGGTAAGAATAGGCGCCCTTGAGGCGCTCCTACATTAAACTGTTCTCAGTTCTAAACTGCATCGCCATCGGGTTTAGCTCGACGGCGGGATTAACTTTTTTGGACGCTAAACCGACGGCGCCAAAAGTAAAAACAACGCGAGCATGGATCGAACCTCTGCAGCGCAGAGAAGCGTGAGGGCGCTACATCCAGCTGCACTAAAAGGACTTTATGTTGGTAGAAAGTAATCAAAATATATCCCCTTCTTTTCCCACTTGAACACTTATCCGCGTCAACGAGCCCACATCAGTGTCCCAATCCGGAGGAATCACCTCCGCTTGATCAAATCTACTTAGGAGATAAACCTCATTGCGAGATAAACTTGCATGTCAAAGTTAAGGATTGGGGAAATCTTAACTTTACTCATTGCTGACTCTTTACACATGCAAAGATATGTTTTGCCTTTCTGGCTCAGTATTGGGCGCAAAACATTGCCATGAATATCTCAGTAAGGCAGGCAAAGAAGGGGATATATTTTGATTACTTTCTACCAACATAAAGTCCTTTTAGTGCAGCTGGATATAGCGCCCTCACGCTTCTCTGCGCTGCAGAGGTTCGATCCATGCTCGCGTTGTTTTTACTTTTGGCGCCGTCGGTTTAGCGTCCAAAAAAGTTAATCCCGCCGTCGAGCTAAACCCGATGGCGATGCAGTTTACAGCTGATCCGGAAAGTAATGAGACTGGCCGATTTTTTCTTTGCTGTCAAAACGACGTCAGCGCATCTTCCGACCAATCTTCCGACCGATCTTCCAGCCTATCTTCGGATGTAGACGCCCATCCCTGCGTCCAAACACACGAGTCTGCTCTCTTACAGCAACATATGGCACGGTATTTTGCTCTTGAAAAATAGTCCAGGCGGTAGCGCGGGGTCGTCGGGAGCCCCGGTGGAAGCGCAAGGCCTGAGGCTGCGCGAGCTAGGAGCCCTGCCATATTAGGGCCTCCAGTACCAGTTGTTGACTCAAGTACGGCGCGCGACTGTAGCGATCCGTACAACATGTTCACGCGCAACTTGCATTCATCTCGCGCTCAGTGCGGGGGTGATGCTAAGTGGAGGATTCAGACCCGAGGGGGCACAGAATGGAGTATAGTAGCGCGTTCAATGTTCCTGAGCCCGCGCAGGCTTCTGTATAGGCACGTTACCTTTTCTGATATCTCTTAACGCCAGGACTCTCCGAAACCTGCCGTATCATACCATATGTGTGCCTAGAAAGTAAGAAATATTGCACGGAGGGTCAAGGCACATGGGCGTCTAAGCTGGAATGTAGCTCGGAAGGTGGCTCGGAAGATCGGTCGGAAGGTTCGACAGGTGCCAGAGCCGTGAAGAAAAAATCGGCGAGTCTCATTACTTTCCGGATCAGCTGTAACGTAGGAGCGCCCTAAGGGCGCCTATTCTTACTGGAGAAGATAATCTATGAACTTCAGTAACTAAAGGAGAAAGATAATCTGCGTTAGCTGATACTAGTGTCATCGGCGCCACAATGTAGCTAGACCAAGACGAGGGTGAGGACGAGGGTGAGGGCGAGGATGAGGGTGAGGGTGAGGCACATGTAGATCCGTCTGCGCATGCTCGAGCTTGGACCTGCCTTGTGCGGGTGGCGAACTGGAGGGTGTGAGGACGAGGGTTGACGCTCATGAGCGAAACTCGGGCCAGGTGTGAATGGTGCGCAACGGCGACGGGCTTGTGGATACTCCCCGGGCGGAAGGGGCATACTTGGGACGAGAGCGCGATCATGGTTGTGTGGACAAGATGGGCAGGGAGGCGATCGTAGACTGGTTCTAGGACGACCGATGGGACGGCGACAAGATGGTGCGGAGCTTTGCCAGGATGAGTACCCTAAAGGATTGTGTATCCGAGGAGGTGAGTGTACGCAATCGTCGAGACCTGTTTCCTCTCCGCACTTTATCTGACAAGGAAAATAATTTGCCTTTAGAGCAATAGAAAGTTGAGACGCCGGCTGTGGTGCTCGAGACCGACACTGATCCAATCAGGCTGGGGGCGAATGTTATCGATGTCGCTGTCTCAATGAAATGGTACATAGAGGCCACGAACGTCATTAGCCTCCGCGAGCGTGACGTGGGCCTGACGCCGCTGAGGGCAAGGTCGGCGCATCGTCCATACTGGTTTCCTCGGCGGGCAATGTTAGAGCCCTGGCCGCTTGAGCTCGTGAGAGTTACCTTCGGTGAGACTCCTGAACGACTTGCTCGCGTGCACGCGTACGGTAATGTGCAGGTTGAAGCCCAAAGTATAGCGCAATCGTTGAACTCCACAAAAGAGTGCTGACGAGCGGGAAGCACATGTAAGTGGGATCCGCGAGAGACGTGATCTCTAGAGCGTGCATAATTACCTGATAGCAGCCAGCAAAAGCGAGCTGGGAGCGTGGTACCCAGGCATAACGTTCTCTTGGGGCTCTTTACTCGTGTTGCGAGGCCAAAACGCCCGGGGGAACATAGGTCAGACGACGACAAGAGGGAGAGAAATGCAGGAGCGCTCCCGAACGGGTCCAAGGGGGACTAAACAACCAGCAGTGGGTAAGTATTCCTACTGCCGTGTCAGACAACAGTACCGTTCAAACTGGTATTACAGCCGACTACGTACATCCGACGGTCAAGCGCCTGGCTTACAGTGACTCAGGGTCGATTGAACTGGACCTCACCCACTTCAAGCCGTTTGCGGCATGGCGCATTCTTCACGCGCTTATAATTATTCAAGAGGAAGCAGGGAGTCGCTGGAGACAGCCCAAGTTAAAGCAAGAGTCACGGTGTGGAGTAAGTCTCAAAGTTCGCAAGCATTCGGTAGTCAATACGCGGTACATGATTATTCTCCGATCATCCGTCCATTCCTGATTTAGTGCCCATTTGAAAACACTGCATTCTCCATCGTCAAACGGATGGCCCGCATCTGTCGATCTAATCCATCCAGAGAAGCCTCATTGCCAGCGGTTATTGCCATTTGTTGTCGCAGTCGATGAACGCTGTCCTGTATAGTCGCCAATTGTACTCCACAGGGATCGATTTCATCTCCCCAACAACCGGAGAGGAGAGCTGGCCTTGAAGCTCCGCAAGGTTGGCGTCGATGGCCTCCAGAGTTTGCATGGTGCTGATGACGTGATTGACAGCCAGTATCCTGTAGTCCTGCACGCTATTGATGAGCTTAAGATGCGTGTCATGCAGTTGCATTTCTTCGGCGTTCCACCCCAGCCGTGTCCAGATGTCGGCGGCAAGACGGTTCCTCTGTTCGATAACCAGAATGTCTTCTTTAACCAAAATGTCGTGGATCGTTGCCATACTGTGCTCCAGTCGATCTAGTCTTGCAATACAACTTGCAGCGTGCTTCAGAGAGAGACCGACTTGCTCTGAAAGAGTTTCCATGGACGCTCGAAACATGCGCTGCATGACGGGATTGATATCCTTGCTCGGAGAAGCCTTGGCTTCAGAGATCGCTGTCCCTGCGTATTCCGTAAATGCTGCAACGCTGGGGAATATCCGCAAAAGTCAGTCGAGCAACGAGGCAAAGGTGCCGCGCATCTCACCTAGCAACTCCACCATACAACTTGGCGGACAACTTCTGGAGATCCCTGCCGGTATCCTTTGCATCAGAGACAAATTGCGTCAGGACGGAGGCTATCAGGGCCTTATCATCCAACCCGCTATGCAGGACGTAGCTCGTCAACCCGCGGACGAGTACCTCGGCACGCTTGATATCGAATGCAAGTTGGGACCCAGCGTTTGATTGGACAAGCAACCGATCTAGGGCATCGTTCTGCAAAGCCATCAAGCCGGGATAGTCCACGCGCGTCGTGAGAATCGGCTCAGCCACTTGCACAGGCGCATAGCCCTCGCAGGCGGGAAGCCAATTTGCGCCGGGTATCTGGCAAAACACCTCCATGGTGGGTTTCCACACAGCCCGGCAGAGGACGGTCGCGAACAAGGCAACAACGGTCAAGTAGATGAGCACCGACAATAGAGCGATCATGAGCCGTAAGACTCCAACGAAGACCTCAAAAACGTATCCCACTGCGCTAGCGAGTGCTTGATTGACGCGGTCTTCAAGAGCTGATGAGGTCGACGCTTGGGTGTTTGACGTGGCCGCGCATTGTGGAGGCAAGGGGCTCGGCAGGGAGGGGATACCAGCGGGCGCCGGTGCCGTGTCCGATCGCTTGTTTGAAGACGTTGCGTCGACTGCGGCCTAGAAGGCTTGTGAGTATATTCCCAAAAACAGTGTACCGTCATCGCCCATTACCTCGGCTGCTTGGGTAGCTTGGGTAGCGGATGGGGGCATCGTTGCGAGGGAATTTGCTGGAAATCCATATGCTCCGAGCAGCACGAATTTATACCTGCTGGCGAACAAACGCATTCAGCCCAGGCAGTCACTTAGCAGCCATAAAAAAGAGTTTAGTGCCGAAAGAAGATGATAATGAGTCAATAGACTCATAATCCTGTCCTGCGCCTGTGTGATCCCCGATGAGTTAGAGTGCCCGTGGAATAAACGCTACTTAATAAGAAGCAAGCCCCCATGCCCCTACTGTTAATGAGATGATACTGGGCTCCCGATTAGTCAGCTGAACAGTCAGGTTCGGGAACGGAGCGCCGAACCGCGTGACCACCAAGAGCGGTGCCGCAGAGTGCCGCAGGCGATCTCGCGATGGCGGCCACAATCGTTTTATACGTAAGTACATGGTCCTCTCGCGTTACTTTGAATTCGACTCCGCCCTGAACAAGGGTGCCGTTAGAATGTCGGCATTGCTTCATTTTCTAAATCCTCTTGCAATTGGCAAATGATCCTTTGAATATAAAGCGCGATTTCCCACAGAATGCCTAGCTGCTGCAGGGGCGCTGAAGGCGAAGCTCCAAACATCGTTTGATCTAACAATTGGCGTGGTCGGCTTTACACATATATAGTGCTCTGTCAACTTGAACCAATTGCCCCATTCCCAATTTCTCTACACATCCTACTGCCTGGCACTTCGCGGACACAACCACACAGCCATGGATTTAACCAAGGACAGCGATCGAAGATTCCATATCAGTCGGTTTATGAAGGTTCTTCCTTCATTCTACGTGGGGTCAGCTGGAGAAAACCAATACCCTCTGATGATCAAGGAGGTCCGTTACAGTCTATGCACATTTTGTTGAAAACATCTCATGCCATTCTCAAACAGGAAGGTCCACCACAACTGGCTCACCCGATTCCTGATTCCACCTCATGCATCGACGTCTCTCCACGACTCCCACTCCAACCGTCCATCGACATTTCTCAACCACCCTCCAGCAGGTGGCCCAATCTTGCGAAGTACATCCTAAGGCTCGCACTGCTAGTCTTCATCATCTCCGCGGCAGGCATTTCCCTGGAGAGTTTTCGTCCTGGATGGCGACACACGGCACTCCTGACGGTTACCGCATCTGTTACGTCCCGAGCTAAGTACGACTGAGTACTGTAGCTCCTAGTTGAGTCCAACGACTTACGAGGCGAGTAGTTGGATACTAGAGCAAGGATGCTCTAGGAGACGTAGTGTATAAGAGTATATTGCAACTAGCAATATACTATAGATTGGTGACTAGAGACTACGGTGTATACACAAGAGACTGAAAACTGGGGGGCCTCAGCTGAGAGGTCGCCTCCTTATATACTACTGGGAATGTGTCTACGTGGAACTGCGCAGACTGACGTGTCAGCTGCGCGGGCTGCGATGGAAACTACTAGTACATACTAAGGGCTGTGCAATGGACGTGTCCCTACGTGTCGTCTGACGTGTCGGCTGCGCGGATTGTGGTGGAAATTACTGGTACGTACTAACTGCGGTGCTTGGTAATGGTTGGTAAGCGATTGGTAAGTCGAGGACGTGTCTTTACGTGTCGCTCTACGTGTCCTGATTGGTAAGACTGAGACACGTATTCATGATGTGTTGCCACGTTTGGTTGTGAACCATAGCGATTGGAGGGCTAGGTGTTCCCTGTTGTTGCCCTCGTTGTTGGTGTCCTAAGGGGTACATAAGATATGCAGAGTGACTGGGTAGGCATTTGTAACATTACCCCCCCCTTTCCTTTATCATTCGTCCCGAATGACTATGTTTGAAGTCACTCTGACGCTTACTTGAATGGTGGGAAGAGGTAAAGCCGGCGTTGCTTCTGTCTGCCAGTCTAAAAATCCATGTCGTCGAAGTCTGTGTGGAGGGCGTTGACTTGCAATTCCTGTTCCGAATTGCCGTCATCGGATTCTTCGGAGCTTGATGCTTCGCTGTCTTCCCCCTCTTCATCTGGTTCGTCTTGTATCCCTTTGTCTTTGGGAGTGAAGTGTTGCTTCTTCTGTCCTTGAGGACATCCAGCAGCGATGTGACCCGGTTTGTGGCAGGTGAAGCAGAGCTTGTCTTTGATGTGTTTGTTTCGTTCTGCTACGGTCATCCTGTTGATGTTGCTGGATGTATTGTCTTCACTTCTAGTGCGCCGCTTGGCACTAAGTTCCCGGTTGATCTGTTGGGCTTCGTAGATGTCAGTGGCACGTCCGATCCAATCTTCTAGTGTACGCGGGATTGGTATGGATGTGGCACACTTGTCTCTGAGCCAGAGTGGTAGGGCGTCTCGATAGTAATTGAGTCTAGCCATCGAATCTTGGATACGGCTTTTGGTAATCAGGGCATTGAATTTGGCGTTGAACTCGTGGATGGTTTCTCCAAGCGTGAGGTCTTCCAATGCTCGGACTGCCTTCTCCGGTTGGTTGGTGGGGGCGAAGCTGTTTCTGAAGTCGTTCTTCCATGCTTCCCAACTCCCAAAAGTTCCGGTGGTTGCCAAATTGTGTTCTGCTTTTCTAGCCATAGCCGTTCTCCAATAGTTGACGTTTTCTCCTCCAATGAATGAGAGTGCAGTAGAGATCTTGGATTGATCATCGGTGAACCTTGGATCTGCTGAGAAGAAAAGGAATAGATCTTCCAGGAATTTTTCTGACTTGTCTCGATCTCCTGCGAAGATCTCTGGGGGGTTGGCCTTTCCTTTTCCTCTGGGTAAAGGAAGTCCTCCCATTTGTTGTCCCATTCCGGGGAACCCTCCCGGTCCCCCAGGTCCTCCTCCTCCAGGTCCGCCTGGTCCTCCTCCTCCTGGTCCTCCGGGTCCCCTTGGATCACCTGGCTGTCCGGGTGGTCCGGGTGGGGGATTGTCTGGATCCTGTGGTCGTTCTGGGGGCTGCTCGGATCCACCCAAATTCTTCGGATCCTCGCCTGTTTGTGCTGGCTGCTTTCCCCTGGCTGTAGCACTAGATCCAGTGCCCACAGGGTATGTACTAGCGGGATCTGTGCGATCTCCCCCGACACCCCAACTTGAAATAGCTCTTCGGGCAGGCCTTGTTTGAAATATGCCAGTGCTAATTCCACTCCCTGGTGTATAGCTGTATCCTTGTCCTCCCTCGTAGGGGGGTTGAGGAACAGCAGCTCGGAATGCAGCACTAGCACTTTCCGCGGGAGTGAGGTCTTCGTTCCCGTCAGAGTTATAGATAAATCGGTCCATGGTGGGATTGGAGGGGTTTTGGACTGGGTAGATCTTCCATGTGTCTTGGATTTGTTTTGCCAGAACGCTCTTGTCGTCGGGAGTGAGTGGTGCCTTATTGGTGTTTTCCAGGAGGAAGTTGAGTTGGTCCTCCTCGACTTCGATTCTGTGGGATATTGTTTCCCTATCGGGGTCCACTCGCCTGACGGCCTTGTGCATTCGGACATTGTACTTGTATTCAGCCCAAAGTTTTTGAGCTTCTTCGTCCGCCATAGTAGGGCTTGGAGTACGTTCCTGAGTTTCTTTGGTGGGTTCTGGAACTGGGGACACCGATCTGCGGGGTGGAATCCTTGACACTGAGACGGTTGTTTCGGGTTCTGAGGCTGTGCCTTCTTCAGCTTCTGGAACTGGGTCTACTGGTGATAAAGGATTTACTGAGAGCTGTAATGAGGAGAGCCTAGCAGCAACTCTTGGACTGCTGCTTGGTGTCTGATTTTCTGGGTGAGGAGTGGGGTATGCTCTTCCGCCCTTCGGAGGGTGAGTATTCTTGATTTCTGCCTCCTGAGTTGCTGTGGGCTTGAAGTAGATAGTACTGTACTTGGTACGGGCGTTCGCTGGAAAGATCTTCTGATATCTTTCGATGCAGAGTCGACCTGTACAGAACGTCCACTTGGTGTCTGGTCCTGGTCCCTTGTGTACGTCCCTCTTCCTGGTATTATCGAATGCGTGTTGTAGGCCGTGACAAGTGGGTACCGATGTACTCATATGTTTCGTTCACGGCGGAATGCTGCTTTCGATTCTAAGGGCCGTTCCAACTGGAACTCTGCTAATCCGAGGGTACTGGGGATCTCGAGGATAAGAAACCTTTCCCTTCCTCTGTACTGTGTGGTAACTTCTCGTTCCTTGTCTCTGCTTGAGATAGGAATGCTCGGGGGCTCTATCCTAGAGCGGTTGACTACGTGTGGTGAACGGACTTCTCGTGTCTCTTCTGGCGCCTTGGAGCTCGTACTTGGCTCGTCCAAGTAAATGTTAGTCACCCTTTCGGTCGCGACTGGTCTGCTCTTGGCCGTCCTAAACGTTCCCGACTTTTCTTCCTATTGGACCCCTGTCCAATACTGTGTTGCTACTTGCGAGGTGGTTGTGGGTTCCCTACACCTGAATAGGTGGGGTGATTAAGTTTTCAGTCTAATGTTACGTCCCGAGCTAAGTACGACTGAGTACTGTAGCTCCTAGTTGAGTCCAACGACTTACGAGGCGAGTAGTTGGATACTAGAGCAAGGATGCTCTAGGAGACGTAGTGTATAAGAGTATATTGCAACTAGCAATATACTATAGATTGGTGACTAGAGACTACGGTGTATACACAAGAGACTGAAAACTGGGGGGCCTCAGCTGAGAGGTCGCCTCCTTATATACTACTGGGAATGTGTCTACGTGGAACTGCGCAGACTGACGTGTCAGCTGCGCGGGCTGCGATGGAAACTACTAGTACATACTAAGGGCTGTGCAATGGACGTGTCCCTACGTGTCGTCTGACGTGTCGGCTGCGCGGATTGTGGTGGAAATTACTGGTACGTACTAACTGCGGTGCTTGGTAATGGTTGGTAAGCGATTGGTAAGTCGAGGACGTGTCTTTACGTGTCGCTCTACGTGTCCTGATTGGTAAGACTGAGACACGTATTCATGATGTGTTGCCACGTTTGGTTGTGAACCATAGCGATTGGAGGGCTAGGTGTTCCCTGTTGTTGCCCTCGTTGTTGGTGTCCTAAGGGGTACATAAGATATGCAGAGTGACTGGGTAGGCATTTGTAACAGCATCTCTCGGCCGACTGAAGCAATATTGCAGAACGCCCTTTCCGGCTACACCATCCACGACGTGCCCTCGATCACTCATGGAGTACGACAGCACGCGAGACAACGCAACGATAGTTCCTCGCCTCACATCATTGTCGTTCCAACGAGCAGCACCTCGGACTCGCTACGACATCTTGTGGTGGATGTACCTCTTTGGCAGTCGTCGCCGGGATCCTTTCGGCCCGGCGACCGTATTTCTCGAAGACATCATCCCGAACCGTTGCTGGCCCCTTCGCGGAGCATATGGGACCCTTGGTATTGACTTGGGTCACGACGTTTTTCCCGTCAACATCACCATAGGCCATTACCTTACCCGTCCACCGCCCAACTCTGCTCCACGAGAAATCATTGTATGGGGACTCGTCAACCCATCGCATCCAGTCGACGCCAATACAACCTGGACCACCGACGACCAAAAACGGTTGTTTCCATCACGACTCTCTGTAGGATCCTCGGATGAATTGCCAATCTTCCTGGGCAATCTCAGCTACAACAGGGAGAATGCGGAGGTTTTCCAGACTCTAACCAAACCTTACGGAGCGAGGGAGGTGGCATGCCGAAAGATAGTGATCGAGGTCGTTGATAACTGGGGCTCGAAACATTATACATGTTTATATCATGTGCGTGTTCAAGGTTTCCGGTGAGAATGTAGTTGTCAGTAGGCCTCAGCGACAGATATATTTCGACGTGACTGTGCATTTCAATGAAACAGGACCGCGAATATTTACGGGCAACGTAAGTCTATACAGAAGTAAACGAGACCCTGTACAGGCTGACCCTCATGAGAGTGACTCGTGAAGCGAATGACGGACCATCCGTCTGCCCGATCCGCACGGACAACAAATCGTGCCGCTTGCAATTCGGAAAGTAAGGTACGGCAGCCGCGGCGGCGGATTGAAAGAAAACGGCGTACCTAGATAGCCAGACAACCGGAGCGTAGATGGATGTTTGTGGAGACACCCGCCCGAGTACCCCGTCCACGAGTAGCGCCCCATAATTGACCATTGCCAATGGCACGTTCTGAAGGGAGTCGGATTCAGCAGCAAATGCGATAGCTCATGCAAACCAACGTACTGATTTCTAACCAGCTACCTGCACTGTATCCGAGGTGGTGTGCGGGTGCCCCGTGTGGACGAGTGTCGGCAAGGCAATGACCAATGAGCGAGAGGCGTTTTGGACAGGAAGGGAGAGAGCAGGTTGGCCTGACAGCGGGCGTATGTCAGTATGATACGATGGACAGGCGCGACTGACGAACAAGCAAGCAGGTCCACGGGAGCGGTGGATGGGAAGAGTGCTCGATAGATGAACGAGCGGCGGGTCGTAGGGACATTGAAGGACGTGCGGCGCAGCCGGACACGCGACGAAAGACCCATCGACGAGAAGAGGAATAGCAGAGCTCAAGTGCTGCGCTCTGCTGTCCGGGTCTTTGGTGCCGATTTCAAAAACAAGGGGGGGGAGGGGCGACCGAGGACAGAGGTAAGCGGGGGCTCGAGTTTGTGCTGGCATCTGAGGCGCAAAGGACAGGAATGTGAGAAGGGAACGCAATTTGGGACGGTGAGGGCAACCAAGGGACTCACCATTCACCAGTGTGGAGAACCAAGTGTGAGACCAGACGTCCTTGTGCACGACGACGACGTGTCCGGATCCGCTCAAGTCATGCCCACCAATAGCTCGAGGTGAGGTGAGGTGATTGGGCAGACCGCCCTTGCCGCCACGCTGGACATGGTCCATCCGCCCACCGAGGCCTCCATTTAGATCTTTGAGATGCGGCATCTGGAAGGAGATACCGGTGGGTCAGGAGATGCGTCGATGGCTGCCACGCGGCCCGGCCCTCAACGGGCCGGCCTCATCCGTCGCCGATGCACAAGTCAAGTTCGGTGATCGTCCACCACACACCACACATACTGCCGTCCGTCTATTAGACGTGAATAGACTTCAGAACGGGCCGCCCAATACAATAGTCCCGCTGCACAGACGCGGCTACAGTCTGCCATACATACAGCCAGACAAGGCGGGCGAAACAGGACCTCCCGCCAAGTAAGCTCACCCGTACACGGGGCACACCGTCCGTCCAGAGGAATCCGCTGATCTGGTCGTATCTGGGCGCACAAGCCCCCAGCCCCAGCCCCAACCGGCAAATAATCGGCAGCCCACTGAATACACGGCATCGAACGCAGGTCGAGAAGGCGGTCGTCCTTTCGTGCAAAAGGACCCAGTAGGAGAGATGGAGCGACGAATGTGCAGTCCGAACAGGGAATGCAAACAATCAGCCAGGTGAATAGTAATTAAAGTAGGTATGGTCACGTACGGGAGGTGTCCGAGTCACCGAGCCTATGCCAACCCTTGCCAACCCTTATTGACCAACACTGCGCCTCTGGACAGACAAACCTTCGAACAGCGACGGACAAAGCCAGCGTCTCCGCCGCGGCCTCAATCGTCAATCCGCCCCGCCGCGGCAAATACTGCAGTTGCAAGTCCTGAATCTGCCTTGGGTAGAAAGGACGAGAAGGCCACGCGCAGGACTTGAGCCACAGAAGGAATATCAGAAACCAGCGGGCCTGGAGGATGGAAGGAAAGCACGCCTCGAGAGTTGCTCAAGAGTGCTGGGAAAGGCGGAGAATCGTGGGAGGGTCGTCGTGAAATACTATGAAGGTCGTGAACAACATTAGGCTTATTGGGAGTGGGTGCGATGGGGAGGTAGCAGATAGTGATATGTTCAATGTACACGTCGAGTCTGGAGGAGAACTTGAGGATCGCGGGCATGGCCCAAGAGCGATTGAGTGCTCGAGTACGAGACGCTCAAGAGCCCGTGACTGCCACTTGGGCGGCGTGGCGCGGCAGATTACGATGGTGTAGACCTGAACGCATCCCGAGAGACGGACATTGAGGTTCCAGAATTCCTCGGAACAAGCCCTCTACCGCGATCGAAGTCGAAGCGGGAGAGCGCACCAGCTACGGCATTGGAACAACATGGTATGAGGCGTCCAAATTCCTAATGTTGCTCTATGGCGGTGCAAAGGTGTCGCAACCGACGAAGCTCGGCGGCGAGATGCACTTGCATCCTGGAGGGCCATGGGAATAATGAAAGGCAAGCTCCCCATCGCGAAGGAAATCAACCACATGCGCGTGCTGTAGAAGGGGGCCGGACATCATCCTAGGTGTGAAAGAAGGTAGAAGCCGTCCTATCTCGCGCCTATGAAGAACCGGGAGCTGTTCGTAGACCTGTCGATGACCAAGTCGAGGGCGGCGGGCAAATTTTCAGCAAACCAGTTGACATGGATAGATGCGACAATTTCGAGGAGACGCGGGCAGTCGGGCAGAGTGGCGCTGACCACGGAGTCCACAACGGTGTGGCTCGCAACTCGCGAGATGAGGCACGGTCGAAAGCGTTAGTTATACGCTCGCGGAGGTGGGGCTCGGATCGTCGCCGTCGTGCCAGACGAAGCCATGGAGAGATTCCGAGGGAAGAGTCGTTGCTGAGTCATGTTGCACGTTCGACGCATCGAGTGTTAGTGGGTACGTCAGTTCTGCAGTGAGGGCAGATGCGACGGTATTAGCAGGCCAAGGTTTGGGGGTGGGAGGAGGGCGGCTCCGTGGTTCTAGTATCCAAGCGGCGCTTCCAGAAGTGCAGGTAAACCGTTTCTCGTTTTGTTGGCTCCCGTGGACTTGACGACATCCTTGCGTTACTAATTTCAGGGACTGCGAGCATGATGAGACACCAAATGACTAGTAAGGTGCGTAGATAGCAAACTCACCCGCAAGCGTCGACCGGACCAGAAACATATCAAGACCAAATACACGATCATAAGGTCCCCTGTCCTGCAGTGTAAGTATCTTTGGGAGGTCATAGACAGAGGAAAACGCACGGAGTATCTGCAAAGACATGCGGCACGCCACCAGCAGTGGTGGTACATAGGGTACTCGGTCGTGCGAACCCTGTCGCTGGCATATTGCATGGCCCCGACGAAGCGAGCGGCCCCCATTGCGGGGTCAATATGACCGCATGTTACGCCCCATTGAATGCAACTTGGTGGAACTGGCCTTGGCGCCGGCGGAATGGCTATATGACAGCTCGTTGAATACGAAATGACGAATGAACACGGGCAAAGACATACCGATGAATGCGGAGTCCATGGGGCTGAACGCTCGATGTGGATGTAGATTCGATGGACGAACAAGAGAGGAACCGATGGGCGAGATGACAGCTTGGTCGACTATACACTAGTACATCGGCGATGTTGGCGGCGGGATTGAGAGACGTGCGACGCGAGACAACACTCAAGCGGGACACTCACCAACAGACGAACGGTCAGGGCAGCGCGGGTAGTATAGTTTGTTGCTCGGGCTGCGTGGTCAAAAAAAGGCGGGTCGCGAAGGACGAGCGGACAACCAAGACTGCGCGAGAATAGCCTCAGCTCAGGCGAGGTAGGATACACATGGGCTGGAAGCGAGGATGAGGAAGTGAGGAAGATGGAGGACCTCAGGACTCACCTGTCTGGGGAGTAGACCTTGCTCGCGGCGACGTCAGGCCATGCGCAACTGGCAGGATAGCAGCGCTAGCCGCTGGGGTCCGCTCAGGTCATGCCCGCCAACGGCTCCGTGAGCTGAGCTGATCGGACAGACAGTCCTTGCGGCAGCGCCTGATCTCATCCATTCATGCGAACTGCGAGCTCGAATGAGAGCCAGATATGACATCAACGAGGAGGTGGGGCAGCAAGAAACTTGACGTTGCAAGGGACTCGGCCTCGCAAGTGGAAGACGGACATGTCTGACCAGTGTCTGACGCCGGAACCAAGTCTGACAAGCGCATGGTTGCCACGTGGCCCTCCGGGCCGAACCTCATCTCACATCTCGGCGTGGTCCGTCGGCCTTCCAGTCCGAAAGCTCGCAGACACACAACGTTGTCCGTGCATCAAACATATATTGCATTGCAAGACGAAATGCGCAATACAGCCGACGAGCTACGGTCAGCAGAAATACGCAGGTGGACCAGCCGTACAGCTACGAGACACCACCCATCCCACCGCACCGAAGCCAACGCCTCCCCTCGCCGTACGCTACCACGTTGGCACTGCTGAACGAACTCTTGCAGACAGCCAGCAGCGCACAGCGCACCCTAATGCACCAGGATGTACATCTAGAAAACATATCAGCTCATCAGTGGATCCGACACGATCCTCGGCGAGATTCTCACCCTCACCAGGACAAAGACGTCGTCCCACCCGAGCAACGCACAGAGGCCGTCGACGCCAGGACAGCAGCGTCGGGTGTCCGGGATACCGAGTCGCAGTACAGGCACATGTCCTGCAAAGGGTTCTAGACCAAGGGTAACAGCAAATAGTGATTCCGAATGTAATAGCACAAGGAAATGAGGAACTTGCAGTCGAGCGATCCCAGACGTTCAGCCTTCTTTGTGAAGCACCGCTTGCACGGTTTCCGGTCCTTAGGCGACCATCAGCAACAAGGCGGAAAGGACAGTCCTTGAACTCACAATTATGTCCTAGTTCCCGGCGCCGAGTCAAGCCATATGCACGTAGGACGGACAGGGAAGGGGATCATGATTGGTCGGGCAGTGCAGCCATAAGTCGGAGTCAACAAGTCAGCAACGACACAGCAAACGAATGGGCGGACAGGAGCGGACGAACAGAAGGACGGCAGGACAGGCATGTCCGGCCACTAGATCATGCACGCGCGGAGTTGCAACGCTAGAGATAGTGTTGAAGGACGCACGGTGCAGCAGAATACGCGAGAAAGACTCACTGACGAGGAGATGCTGTACAGCAGAGTCCAGGACACGCAGTCTGGTGTCCGAGCTGTCGGAACCAAAAACGAAGGACGCGGTTGACAGACCGCGCGCGGGTGGGCACCAGATTGGGTTGGAGCTGGTATGGACTAGAGACGAAGAACGGGACGGTGAGAAAGGGGGGGTGGGGACAGCAAGCACGAATATGGGCCTCACCAGTCTGGGGAACGGACTTGTAGAGTCCAGACCTGGCGTACTTGGGATTGCGTCCGTTGCCCGCGAAGACCACGCACCCGAGTCATGCCCACCAACGGCTCAGCTTGGCTCGGCTCACCCAGGATCGGGCAGACTTTGGGCAGACTATCGTTGCCGTCGCGCTAGAAATTCATCAATCATGATCAGCGTCCAGGAGCAGGAGCAGGAGCAGGAGCAGGAGGAGCAACAGGATGCTGAGCAGGAACAGGAGGATCTGGACCGTCAGACTCAGAGGGCAAGCTTGAAGGTCGGACTAGGACTGCCACGTGGCCCTCCACGGGCCGGTGATCGGCGCGCGTCCTGTGACTGTAAGTGAGTAGCTGCACAACGAGACTGGCTGTGCGCCGTCCGACTTCGTTCAATGCATCCTTTCTCTTCCTGCTACCACCACCATCGTGGTGGGCGCTTCCAGTAACGCAGCTTTGGGCTTTGGGCCCTCTGCCTACTGAGGGTTGGGACTGGATCGCAGGGCTTACGGACTATTAGACGTGTCGGTCGGGGTGACTCCTGGCCGTCTGTAGCGTCGAGGGAGCCGTTTGTGGGGGCGGTCGCGCTGCCCCCCCAGGGAACTTACCCAAAGCCATGCACGCACTTGAGATGGGACCGTCTGGGCCCTCTCGAGCTATACGTACAGTCGATGCCTTCCTCAAAGCCTTACCAGATGATCTGGGGAGGAACATTGCCTTACCCTGGTAAGGGGGGAGTGCTTTGGTGGGGGCATCGACAACCTTCCCTGGGGTGAGGGAGAGTCAGACCTCACTTTGGGGGCGTGTTGCCATCGATCCAGTGCTGCCTTGAGGTGTTCTGCGCCAACACGGGCATCAGCGTCAAATCTGGAACCTTCTGGATGGGCCTATAATTATCCAGGCAGCTGTTACCGGTCCTCCCCATAGGGGACGGGCAACGTGTTTGGTCACGCCGGTGGCACGGGAGCTGTAAGAATTCCCTGAGATTCCCCAAGTAGCCAGCTGGTGCCGGCCCTTCGGGGTCCGGGCGGTTTGGTGATCACCGGGGGGTTGGTCCATGTTGCCCTTAGGCATGCTGGCCCTTCGGTGTCCCGCAAGGGTGCGAAAGCATAGGGGTCATTAAACCGGGAAGTTCGGGGTAAGAACCGGCTGATTAGGCAACCCGGGCCGTCGACAACTCGACGGTGGTTAGTCGGAGAATCCACTCCTCGTGCAGCGGCACGGGGTCACATCTCCGGCGAGACAGTGGACCTGTGTATGATCGGGGATCCGCACCGGAAGGCATAAGCGCACCGCATGCATGGGTACGGGAAACCGGACTCCCTCTAGTTACCCACGAGGTACTGATGAGGGTCAAGGCGGGCCGTGGCAGCATGGGAGAGTTGCCCATGTCTGGCCGGAGAGAAGCTAAATCCCCTGTCGGTCCGAATGCTGGTAAACTTGGCATTTTGGGCTTAAGTTGATTCCCTTTCACTGCCCGCCCCTTGACCGTGAGGTGCTGCTTCGGCCGTCTCATCACTAAGGGGCAAGGTTTGGGTCGCCTGGCAGGTGAGCCTCGCAAGAGCGCTCTTTAGATTGGCTGTCATCGACCTCACCTTACGCACGCGTTCGGATGGTCAGGAGTCTCTCGCCCTTCGTGACGAGGCCCCTGTCCTCCATCAGCCCACCGCCTCCGGGCGGCGACGACCGAACGCGCCTCACATTGAATCGGACGAGGCCGGCCGTTATATTTACGGCACGCAGTCCCATCCCAACTGGATACTGCTTGAACCCGTATCCCGCGATGCGCGCGTGTGCATCTACGTCAACCGCCAGCTGCGAAACGCGCAGGCGACGCTCCATTCCACCATCAAGTCCCGGGACGTCGCGCTCCTCCAGCTATATCTGGGGACCGACGCCGGGACCATTAACATCCTTGCCCTGTACAACGACGGTGACCGGGCCGGCAATACCGCCCTCACTTTCCTGCACGAGCACATCAACGATATCCCCCACATCTCGCTCTGCGGGGGCGACTACAATATACACCACCCCGACTGGGACCCGTCGTACGCGACGACCAGCCGGCAAGCCACCCTAGCCATGGTCGAGTTCGTTCACGACGCACTCGGCCTCCGCCTCGCCTCCCCGGTGGACGTTGTCACCCACGTTCCCCATAATACCGAGCTCAACGCCACTGTCATCGACCTTGTCATGGTCGACCGCGACTTTGGCGACCACATGATCAACGTCCGCGTCGACGCGATGGGCCGGGGGTTCTCGGACCACGCCCTCCTCGACGTAGACCTTTACACGCTCCAATGGAGCCTCCTTGGGGAGGCGTCTATCGCCCGGGGTTCGGAGGCGGAAGCCGACCTACTCCGCCAACTGGCCGACGAACTGCCCGCGCTCCTCCCTAGCCCGGAGTTTGAGCCCGGCCTGTTCGACCCCCACCCTATCCCGTATGACGCCGTAACCGCCACTGCCGCGGTCACACGGCTCTACGCCTGCTACCAGGGGACGTGGCAATCTCTTGCCACACCCAAACGCTTCTGCGGGAAGTCCGCCGCCTGGTGGACCCCCGCCCTCTCCCTCACGCGAACAGCGCTGCGCCACGCAACGCTTGACTCCACTCCGCCTTGGCAGCGGCGCGACATCGCGCGGTACTATCCCGCGCGTAAGCGCTACACGCCTGAATTCATGAAGAAGACGGCCTGGAGCCGTCATCAGTCGCGACGTTCGCGCAACGACTGGCGCCGCGAACTGAAAAATCAGATGCGCGCCGCCCGTAACAAGCACTTCGAGACTCGCATTCGCGAGATCTCGGAAGACAACCGACGCGTCTGGGATCTCGTCGGATGGATGGGACCCAGACGTTCGTCTATGGCCGTGGACATTGTCCATGACGGCCAGACGCTCACCGGGCCGGCCATTTGGCCGGCCATGCACTCCGTCTTCCACGCGGCCCATAATCGGCCCGTGGACCACACTATCCTCGAGGATGTCGAGCAGCGCGACGAACGCTCTTGGCCCCCCTTCTCGAACCAGGAACTCCTTGATGCCCTGGGTCCTACCACATCGTCGTCCGCCCCTGGGTGGGACTCCATCCACTGGCGACACCTTAAACACATTGTCGACCCCAAAGCCAACAAGAAAACCGCTCGCCGGATCTTGTGCGGCTTCCGGGCCCTCTTCAACACGTGCATCGAGTCGGCTGTCTGGCCGGTTGAGTTCCGGCGGGCCGTCACCGTCGTTATTCCCAAGCCGCACAAGCCCGATTATGCAAAGCTCAAAGCCTACCGACCGATCGTCCTGCTTAGTTGCACGGCGAAGTGGCTTGAGAAAGTCATCAACAACCGGCTGCAGTTTGATTGCCATGCCCATGGCCTTCTGCACCCCTCACAGTTCGGCAGCGCCTGGCAGAAGTCCACTGTGGACGCTGTCATGATGCTCACCAACCACATTAAGGGCGGATGGCAGCAGGGCCTTATGACGTCGATGCTAGGCTTCGACGTCGCCCAGTTCTTCCCGTCCATCAACCACGGACTCCTCGTGGAAATCCTACGTCGGTATGGTTTCCACGATCGTTTTTGCACGTTCATCTCCGCATACTTCGGACCGCGACGCTCGTCGTTCCGGTTCAACAACGCGGAGTCTGCCGAGTTCGACTGCCCCGACGTCGGTGCGGGCCAGGGGTCCTCCCTGTCCCCGATGTTCTCGGCCGTCTACCTGTCGCCGGCCCTCCACAAGTTGTTCTCCACGAACATGGTGGTGGCTGAGCACGGGCTACAATTTTACGTAGACGACGGCAATCTTGTTGCCACGTCCGCGTCCGTCTATCACAATTTGCGCATACTGCGCACGCAGTATGCCGCCCTGTCCGTTGAGCTCCACTGCCTCGGGCTCCTCATTGAGCACGAGAAAGACGAGCTTATCCACTTCCCGCCGCCGCAGGTTGACGCATCCCTGCACCAATTTGCGGCCCTTCCGCTAGATATTCCGGATACGCCGTGGACGGTGGCCCAGCCTCTCGCCGCTGCCCCGGTCGTCAAACACCTCGGGTTCTTCCTCGACAGCAAACTGTCTTGGAAAGAACACGTCCGCTTTTACGCGCACAAAGCCCGCCTTGCGGCTTTGGCGTACCGTATGCTCGGCACTTCGGTCCGAGGCCTCACCGCCTGGCAGCGACGCACGCTCTATCAGTCGTGCATCCTACCGGTCCTTACGTACGGCTGCCCGGTGTGGTTTCGACCCACCGGCGGTAAACACCTTGCCCGCCCACTGCGCCTCGTTCAAAACGTGATGCTGCAGTGGGTGACTGGCACGTTCATCACCACACCCGTGGACATCTTACCGGTGCTTGCATCGGTGATGCCCATCACGCGGTACATGCAGAAGCTGCGCGAGCGCTACCTTCTTCGCATCCACACGCTTATGGAGTCGCACCCTGTCCGGGCGCTGTTCCCACACCTCTATCCACGCTCGCTGTACGCACCGTTTATACGGTTCTACCCGAGCGAGACATCGCGCCTTTCAGGTGTCTACAAGTCGGGCATCTCCTCTATGCAGGACAGCCCGCACCACTTCTGGGAGCTGCCGGACGGGGAAGTCGTCCACGACTTCACACAGCCCGCCTGCACCACTCCATTTACACCCACGCACCCGGTCTGCCGCCCCGGCGACCGCGTGGCGGATCGGTTTGCCGATCGCATCACGCTCAATCTCACCCACCCGAAGAAGTCCGACGAGGATGCGATTTGGCAGTGGATTGACGCTGACCTCCTCCCCCGGATCGGAGCAGTGCGCTCTGACCCGGCGCAGCTGACTCTTTTTACAGACGGTTCGGCTACCTCTAAAGGCGGCGCCTCGAGCGCCGCCTACATCATCCACCACGGCCCGAACGAGCTGACGCGCGATGCGCGCTGGCTTGGCCGGGGCTTTTCATTTGACGCCGAGCAGGCTGCCATTAAATTGGCGCTCCATGCGGCCGTCTCCAATTTGGAAGTCGTCAGGGTTAATCACCTCCACATCTTCTCTGACTCCGAATCGATGGGCAAGGCCTTCCTTAATGTGAAGGCCGGCGATTTGCCATCCATCGCGATCAACAACCATCTCCGCACGTGGTTTGAGCGCTCCCCTGCTCACCACGTGTCGTTCACTTACGTGCCCAGCCACATGGGCATCGACGAGAATGAGGCGGTGGATCGACTCGTAGGGTCTGTGCGCGCTCCGGCGCTCGCGGACCGCCCCGAGGTAGTCCCCGCTTCATACGCATTTCAACGTTCGGAGATCACGCGGAAACAGGTACGCGAGGATCTGGCGGACCGCCTACACCCGACGAACGTGAACAAAATCGCCACCCGTTACGGGTCGGAGATCTTCCCGGGCACGCTCGCCAATAGCCTCAAAGCTATGACGTACACGTCGGCCAAGTCGCTTATCCGGCGCTTTGGCCGGCGCTTTTCCATCCAGCGCACATCCCGCCTCTTCCGGTTCATTACGGGCCACAGCCCCACTGGACGGTATCGGCAGCGGATGCGCGCCAAACATAATGAACCGTACAAATGCCCGTGCTTTTCGCACGTGGCCGCTGACGGTATTCCTGACCCCACCCAGGACTTCTTTCATATCCTGATCGAATGTCCTTTCTTTTTCCGCCGGGTACGCTGGGTCGATGGCGTCGCAACCGTCCCCTCCTACCTTAATGAGCTCGATCCATTCCCGCTCATCCACGAGTTCTTGGGGGATAATCCCCATGCCTGCTCTTTTGCGGGCACCCCCGAGTCGGACTTCGCCCAGAAGTCCACAGAATACGTGTGGGACGACAGCCCAGGCATTGTCTGGGAGGTGTACTCGGCTTACCCCGAGCGCTTCTTCGCTCAGCTCCCGCGCGCCCATCTCTCCCAGCGCTCACGCGCTGCCATTACACGTGAGGCATTCCTCCGTCGGTACATCGACGGCCTACGGGCGCAAACCCCGTGGGCCGCACACGCCCTTAACCTGCATGCGATCCGCCTAGCCAGCGAGTCGCACGTCCGGGTTCATCACTCCAGCCTCGACGCGCGTGGTCACTACGACGTCATTAAGGCAACCGACTCCAAACACCAGGGCGGTCATTAATTGGGTCATGACGCCTGGCTTCTCGACTCCCATACCTTGGTCTTAGGCCTATATGGGCCCGGCATTTGGCGGCGGGGACTCCCTCAGACGTGAATGAAGGAACACGAATCCGGGATACCGTGCACGCTGTCTACTGTACATCCCGCCCGTCTTCGACGGGCATAGATACTGCTAATGCATGAGATAGGAAAAAAAAAAAAAAAAAAAAAAGACTTCGTTCAATGCACGATTTCAGTACCCACACAGCGTCGGCACTCGGTCCGGGACAGACGAGCGTCCTACCGGAGTGCCGCTCCACACGATCGCGAAGCAGCCCCGCGACGTCATTGTGACTGGGCATGACTACGTGTGCTTTTTGATCGACGTAGACAATTGATGAAGCTATGTTCCGGCACTGAACAGTGAACATGTCCCATTCACCGGCGACCGCGCGCATTCCCACCTGGCGTTAGACTCGCAAGCCAGTCGGTGGCAGGTCCCATCAGCGGAGTGTGAAAGGGGGAGGACCTGCCATACCTGATCCTCACAACGGAGTTGGAATTTGCCATCACCGAACAGGCTGGGAACGAGCCTAACCTGGCGTCCCCCTTGGCCCCCAAGAGTACTGTTCACACCAGTCAGCCTGACCGTACTGACCGGTAGACCCATGAAAGTGCGTAACGCTTTGTGCCGCACACTTGTACTCCAAGGTATAGTCGCCGAATTCCTCGGCAAGGAAAAGCATGCAGAGAGCCCTCGGGCTCAGCGTTCAGCAGGTTCTTGATGGATGGCGCAAAAGATGGTGGAAAAGGTCACGGCGTACACATCGAGGTGGGCGTGCGGTAGTCCGTCGTACGGGTGTACATAGCAAGGATGGCTTCGCAGTTGCTGCGGCCGATCTCGTTGGCACAAAGGGCGCTAAAAAGGGGGCTCGAGGTCAAGGACGAGATCCTGGTTCTCGGCTTGCACCTGGTTGAGACGTAGGATAGATTCAAGTCACCGGAGGAGGGTGGTGTAAGGAATTGGGGCGGACGTCTCAGTAGAAGGCTTTGAACGGGGAGATGGGAGGCGCTCAGAAGACCAGCTGGCTGCACCTATGATGTCCCCTGCGTGGAGGACGATGTCAGCCTTACCCCTTATCGAAACCTTTCAGCGGGTTGAATGCACAATGGCCCTCTTATTAGAGAGTAGTCGCATGGAATATCCTGGCAATCTCAATATCAACCCATAACTATCCAATAGAACGTTACAATTCCCACAATACTGATAGTTGCACTTGAACTATATATCGTCTACTCTAGGAGGTATCTAGCCCCGTTAATGATTTCCACTCAAGCTTCTGAATGGCGTTCGCCGCCGACCGAGCCCTCTACCTCGCTTTCCTCGTCACTATCTTGAAGGTTGTCAAAGTAATCTTCCCCTAGGTACCGCCGGCAGTATCGCGTGAAGTTGGAAGGCGAAGCATGGGCCACTAAGTCGAGGCGCCGTTGGAGCATACGCATATGTTCCTCTGCCTCAAAGTAGCACTGCCAAAATCGCCTATTGAAGTCCGCGAAAACCACCCGATCATCGAAACGAAGATGCATCCACGTGTTGTTTGTGCGAGCTTGGTATGTGTGTGGTAACCATCGTATTTCCAAGAGGTCCTGCGATAGGACTATCAGTCTGTCATGGGTCGACAGCAGAGACGGAGAAGTCCATACATTATCGACATGGATTACCCAATCGAGAGAGATTCTTGTGGCCAATAGAGTTGTGTTGTAGAATCTACCGGCAAGGACGAGTCCGACTGGGCATCGTGTCACTCGATCAACGTATGCAGCGTTTCAAGAAGAAGGGACGTACATTCTCCAGGAGCCAGCCGAAGCAAAAGTAGACCAGAAGTACGGCCAAAATCGAACCGCAACGTCGGTTGGTCGTTCGTGGTTGTACCGAAACGCAGACCCCATACCGTGGCGAACACAGCGACTGGGCTGATCAGCCCTTGATAAGTATCATTTATCACAACAAATATACGCGATAGATACTCACAACTGCGGCGGGCTAGAAGGATTGGTGGCAGTGGCGCTACTCGGGTTCATGGTCAACGAATGAAGTTACACTTACGTGTCTCCCTCAGCCACTATATACCCTGCCGCCATAGTTTGAAAATGCGCGTGAACTGCTTAGCTACTGATCCATCGTACTGTATGTGAAACAATCGAAGTGACCTCCTTTGACCTCCAAAGGACACTGTTTCACCGTGAAATGAAATTCAAAAGCGCCGACAAGAAAGCAAGCATTACGGAACTGTTCGTGCACCCTGAGAAGCCGTGAATGTGACGCAATGCAAGGTCGATGGGGTAAGCAATGCCGTGTGAGACATAAGGTGTTTGTTGGGGTAGAGGCCACGGGTCCAGACAGCTGGAGGGCCTAGAAAGCGTTCACAGACGCATGCATCCGTGACTGCCTAATTACACGGTGGTAAATATAATAGACATTTCGATAGGTAAATTTTAGGACGTACGGGCTCCCAATTTGAGGAGATCGAGACGGATGGAACTGCCATTGTAAAGCCGAAAGGCATGAACAGGCAGATGTGCAAAACGAGACGTTGAACTTCACAGCGGTAACGGTGTAAAGTGGGACGATGACAGTCATAACTCTTCGCGATCTCTCGCATAACCGCGATAGTAGTCTATTAGCCTTGACGACATCTGGTTGCAGTGTATGCAGGGACATGCACACCGTGACCGGCGAGCATGAGGTTCTCCATCGAGTACACGGCGCGGAAGGCGGCTTGACGAAGCGGCCATCGCCCGTGGATAGGGAGTTGGATGGATGATGGCATCCGGAACACAAAGCAGTCGCGCCGGAACTGGAGGTCAGTGTGGCGTATCTGGCGGTGACATCACTGTCTCATTCCTGCCCTCATCACATACTAGCAGCGTACCTCCGGAAGATATTTTGGGAGAACTACGAACTCGCCGCTTCGCCCCTCTAGCCGAAAAGCACAAGTACGTGCCATCCCATGTCATCGGCCGCTGAGGTCAACGGCGGCATGTTGCACTAGAGCACGTCTCACCAGCGTCTGTCTGCTTTTGATCGCTGCAAGGTCATCCGCAGAGCGTGTCCATGTCCATAATCATGTTTCTCCACCCATCGCCGCGCGCATTGATCCTGGACATCGAGGTTCAGGTAGGAATTTTTGTCAACACACGCGCACTTCCTCTGCCTATTCGTGGTCGTCCCAACGCGCGGCGCGACATCAAAATGTTGTACTTTCAAGATCGAGTAAATCAGTATTCAGAACGTGCCGGAGAAGAATCTCCACCCGCAAGCGTGTAGTTCTATAGAGCGATGGTCAGCAACGTTAGCGTGAAGAAGGCATAGCTCACGGTTCCTACCGTAGGCCAGAATTCACGACTGTCAAGTCAGTGGAAAGGGCACGTAGTAGACAGCTGCCGGGTGTATCCTTGTGGTCTTCAAGTCCGGAATCCTAACGTACCGTACAGCCTGAAAGTGCCACGCAGAGGAGGTGCAGCGGTCTATCCTCCGAGTCGCTAGCACCTAAAAGGCTCCGGGGATCCTGAGAATGGACGTACACCGGAGACAGCAGCTGACACAAGTGCGGGATCGAGGTCGAGACTAGAGGGGGACGGAAGGGTGAGACTAGGAAGGCGGTGGAGATCAACCAAAATACTCATCTGTGTAAATAAACCACCGGAAAGTCACAAGCGAGCAGTAACGTTGCAGATCCCGCTCGGGCTTGTACACATTACTTGCAGAATAGGCAGCAGATCGCTCAAGTCGTGCCGCCAATGGTTCCGGAAGGCTAAGCTGATCAGACAGACCGTCCTTGCGGCATGCTGGGCCATCAACCATGCACGCAACAAGAAGGCCTCAACTTGAGAACGAGGGCGATGGTGACGGCAAGAAGAGAAGTGAGACTTCATTGAAAGGTTAGACGTAGAGTGACAACGTTGGACTTCAAGTAGGCAAGAGAATAAGGATTAGGCGCATGATGCCACGTGGCTATTGAACGGATCAAGTCAAAGTCTAGGCGCGCAACGATCGGTCCAGCGCAGCTGAAGCTTTCCTCGACTTGAGCGGCTGCGAGCCAGCGCGCCCCTCTTGCCCAGGCTCGCCGGACTTCCTGAGCCGCGAAGCTAAGGTAGGCAGCGGTTGAGAATGGAGACGCACTCTCCTTCTCACACCCCGCTGCCCTGTAAGGTGAGATGCGCCGTCTGGTGATCCTGCTTACCCACGCTCACGGTCACCCCCCCGCGTTTTACCGCTTTTTAGCCCCCCGCCTTCCCTCCCTAAGTTATGCAGTGCCTTCATTACTGTACCACTCAGGCCTTTCTGTGTACCGCTCGTACTCGGAATCTCAGCCTGGGTGTCTCGCGCCCCCGCGCTCCGAGCGGGCACCCGAGTCCACCCGCGCACACTTCCCGCATGCCGTGTGGAAAAAGCGGAAAGGTGCCGCTCTCACTCCGAATCCAGCCACCGTCAATGAGCGGGACGGGTGCGGCTGGACCCCGTGTCCTGCTGTCAAGCTGCGAAACGTTCCTAGATGCTACCATTCTCTTTGATAGGCACGGAAGCAATGGTCCGGATTGATGCAAGTCAAACGGTACAGGACAGGAGAAAAGTCTAGGTTGATTGGGAAGCGGGGAGGATTAGCCGGGACGGTGGGAAAGGGGGGTGTAAAGGAGAAAGGGCAGGGTAAGTGCGGTACGGCCGGAAAGACGAGGACGAGAGTGGGAAAATGAGAAGTAGGAGCGTGGACGAAACTGGCGAAAAACACCTGCGGTGCCCGCACGTATAACAGACGGTGCGAGAAGACGACAAGGGCAATAATAACAGCAACGACCATGACGACGACGGTAACAACAAAGATCGACAGGTTGACAACTTAGTAACTTGGTGCACTTCAAGCCTCCGATGCCGTTGACGGTGCTGCATTGAAAGCAACCACCAAGATATCTGCGCATGTCACGATGTGAGTAAGCAGATTCTACCGCCGATATCAAATATTACGCTTACCGATTCGATAGGCCTGAGCAGGCTTCAAGAGTGTGCTCAAGCCTGGGTCCTTCTGCGCGGCTTCGAGCGGCACCTTGACAATTCGTTGGGCCTTGAGCTTCATGCCCACCAGCGCGTAGTGTACAGCTATTGGTGTGGTTGGCGACGTACGTTCCCAACAAAGCCGTACAAGAGCTCACCTTGGGGAATATGGTGTGTCATATCACCAACAACGAGGCGCAGCTGTAAGGAAGCTTACAATTCATGTTTATAACTAAAGGAAGCACGGGCACTCACAGGTTTACCCTAAATATTGTCAGATATGAGGACTCCGTTGGCGGCCATCACCATCTTGTACTTAAGGAGCACCTCGTCCCCCCACTTGATGGCCTGCTCTCCTTGGCCGAGTGCATAGTCAATCCACTGTGTGTGTTCGACTTGGGGCACCGGACGTGCAACCTCCTTGCCTTTGCTCGCTTGCTTCGGCGCATCGTGCGCAGTCGGTGCCTCTCTCCCATCGTCACTAGTTCTTCGGGGCTGCATGGCATTGTTCGCGTCGGGGGACAACTGGGGAACAACGGGATTCACGGTAACTCCGGGAGTAGGGGAAGTAGGATGGCCTGCGGGCAGATCGTCATTGAGTTCGGCCCCAGAAACCTCTTGCACTGGCGGCCGCAGCAAGTCTCGAAGGTGTCGAATTGTCGCGAATTGATCTGAAAGTGATACAATACGCCAGGTGAGGAAGGTGGGGAGCGCTTGTAAGTAGTGATATTGACATACCAACATAATTGCCAGACAAGTACACAGTGCTGCAAAGGGAAAAATGAGGTTGAGACAGATCCAGGGAACATATGCTGACGTACTTCTTGCCAACAGCTTCAAACGTATACGTGACGCCTGAGGAGAGCATGATGTTGACTGTACATTGCTCAACCTAGAAAGAAATTAACGAACTGCAAGGCACTGCCATGTAGGAAGGATAACTGACCTTTCCCGGTGTGAGAGAACCCAAAACAAACGTGTTCTTCTGCGAGTTCTCGCTCGACATGGTGATCTTCACAGAGGTCCGTCCCTCGATATCTTCGAGTTGATCAGTGAGAGCAATATTGCTTAGAAGCACCGCTTCCCCAAGACTACCCGTGAACTGCTGATTGGGAGTAAGGCATATTCCCCTAATCGTAAGAACATGAGTATGATGGGCACCTGGTCTAAATGAGGTACAGAACGTGCTCACCACAGGCCCATTGCAACCATGTTTTCGCAAGTTAGATGAACTGTGAGGGAGGGTGATAACTGCGAGATGAGGCGTACAAGGGAAGACTCGGGTATGAGGCATCTATATATACGCGGAAAGGTTGGCTAAAAGCCTCATTGAGAACGACATTGACAAGCGTTGTCAACGTACCACATGCCTCGAAAGCAACAAAGATACGATGGTATGATTGACCTACAGCCAAGACTTTTTGGTCCGAAGAAATTTGAGCTTTGTGTAGATTGATCGAGAGACAGTTGTCCCAACCGGGGCGTCCAAGTTGCAACGATGCATTATGGCGGATTGCTCTTGGGCTCTGAGCGTCACCCAGCGCTTTTGGGCGTGCTTGACAAATACATAAACGAACCCTTGCGACGGCGTTGGTTCGCAAAACATGAATACAACAGCTTCTCGGCTTACGAACAGTCCGTGTCGTACCGGACGGGGTATGCGGATCTTCACGGATCTTCACGCTATGCTTGTAGTCTTGATAATGCGATCCCGACGTGGCGATCACGCCCTCCTATAACTTTGCCATTGTCCTATAGCCATGATACGCTATGAGCGAACGTCAATGTTCTCACGTGTAGGAAGATCAACCATACCTGGATTATGCATCTAATGTTTGAAGGTGAACCTTGAACAATGGTTGACAGCCCGCCTGACCCAAATCGTCAGCCCCACCCCACCCCACCTAATCCAACCCAATCCCCACAGTCCAACCTCCATACCGCCACTGCCACCCTGCCGTTCGAGGTTGTGAACGACAACTTATCGGCGTACCTTCTGATCACCACCCCAGTGGTCGTCTTCACCCTCATCGCAGCTTGGGACCCGAAGGAAGTTCGTTCATCTCTCCGGGGGTGCTTCAGTGTACCGTTCCCTGGCTGCTTTGCTAAGAGTGACGTGATCTAGCGGCGGGTAAGGGGTTCTTTGCAGCCTGACTGGTACTCGCCTTGAACGACTCGTTGATCAACATCATGAACATAGTGGTGACTGAAGTACAGAGAACGTTGAAGAGGTCATGTTGGCTAGTTGAAGCCACGGTGTCAGCAGGTAGTTAGCCGTCCCGCCTCGAGAAACGACGATTAGGGAGGATGCGTACCACAACCGACCCCCCGAGCCCGTTTGCCGGGCAATGGGGTGCATCGTAGGAGGCATAGCTAGAGAACTCCTGAACCGAAGTCGTCGTGCTGGAAATCCGATTTATGAGAGCCCATGTTTAGAGAGAATATATACATTATACACGGCATACCTTTCTCCGGAAAGTCTGCATGCTGGATATTACGGGCAACGATGGCATGAAGTCTGAAGGGGAGTGGGGAATGTGCTCGCTTGCCAAGCGCTTAGGGCGATCTTCGACACTGCGCCGCTATTTGGGGCCACGTGGCGGCCATGCGCCTTCTAAGCGCCTGCGTGACTACAGTGGTGGAGGGGACAACACGAGCTAAGTAGGACTGAAGCAGCGCGACGCCTACGAGGCGTCGCGCTGCTTCAGTCAGACAAGCATGAATTCACAAGGCAAGCCAGGGCACCCATCCCCAAGCAGACCGCCCGCAAGGGTCAAACGTACTCGTACTTCCACGCACACGACAGCCTCGTCTCCGGCAAGGTCTTCATGGTTCTCCGCGACTACTGCAAAGTCGTCGTGCGCGAGGTGGGCCAGAACTCAGAGGAAAACCAGTACCGGAAGGCCGTTCTTGCTCAAGGTCCTGCAGGACACGCAAATGGGCCTCAAAATGACCCAGGCACCCTAATACCAGTCCCGTCTCTCCCTCCCTCTCTCTCTCAGCGATCTGGCCAACAGCGCGACTCCGACAGCGACCTCAGCGACTATTGACTGCGTTCCCCGCATGTGCCTCACCCGGACCATCGCCCCTTTCAGACCGCGCTCAGAGGAGTGCTTAGGTCTATCATTTGGAGCCCACCGCAAGGGTCCAGGGATTAAGCAAGCCTTTAGAGTTGTAACCCACGTCGAGTACTGGCATTCTCCATACCCTACCTCTACCCTTCCCCTTTTCCTGCGGACCTGGACCTGGACCTGGACCTGGACCTGGATCTCAAGCGGCGCAATCGCGCACCATTCCTTCCTTCCCCACGGAGACCGAGCACACCATTCTTTCGACTTTCGTGCTCACCTCTTGTTCCTCGCCCCACGACTCTCACATTCCCTACCTCACGCGTCCATCTTTCCATCGAGTCCCCATCAGCCATCGTCGGCGTCGCGTCCGGCGGTAGCGCGGCGTCATGTCGTCGGTATATCCGCCTCCGCGTGGTGCTCCTGGTGCCCCCGTCTTCGATCCCGACAATGTGCGCTCGCTCCTCGGCTCTTTCGATGACCTCGGGTTTTGTTTCGACTGCGCAGGTGTGCAGGACGACGAAGAGAATAAGAGAGACACGCAACACGCTATGCTCCCGACTCCGAAAAGACGATCTGGCGTGCTTTCCCCGAGTTCGCGACCTGCAGCGCCGACTTCGAAGCAAGATCATCACGGATTACATTGGCGGCTCTTTGTTTTCGTACCTGACCTGACCTCCCTCGTCGAAGCGACACAGAAGAATGGTAATATCCGTCCATCAAGGCACTCGGAGAACATTCGCATCAGTTCCGCGAGGTCGCGTCGTCCCACGTCTTGAGCGGCCATCTTCGCGACCACGAGCGCAACCATCTGTTTTTGCAGGGCGTTGAAGACCACCTTCGTCAAGAAGTCATCCAGTGTTTGCGCGTTACTGACCCTTTCATTCTTTATCCCAGGCAGCAATACTCGATGATGCAGGTCACAGCAGCGGCGCATCACGTCCTCGATTCAGTGACCATCCCAGTAGATGCGGCGGCACCCTCTCGTGCCGAGCTCTTAGAGACCACTCTGGCCCGCGAGGCGGCGCAGACTACGTTTGTTCAGCACCAGCAGCATCAGCAGTTCTTGTATCAGCCTGTCTCGCGCCTTTCGACCATCCCGATGCCTACGCGTTCAACTCGTCGAGTCTTGGCAGCCCTCACTCGACCTCCTGCACCGGCCCCATCATGCAGCAGTTTTGTCCCCAGTTTTGACTACGAGCAACAGCTTGCGGAGATGCAGCAGCGGCTTGTGTTGCTCAAGCAGCAGTATGCGGCGCAGTACAGTGTGCTTAATGCGTTCTCACTGGAAGAACCTCGACGCCATTCTACTGACAATTTTGACAGGCAGATCCCAGCAGATCGACGAGCAACACCAGCGTCACCGCGACCCAAACCTGCGAAGACCGCCCTACACCCACGCTCAAGCCAGTGGCTCAGTATTCGCGCTTGCCAGCCTGCCGTCGCAACCATTCCCCCGCCTCTCGTATGCCGCCCACTCGTTTCGAGTCCATTGTCACCCCCGTCTCGCTCTGTTCCCCTTCTTCAAGACCAATCCACGCCCACGATAGCCGCCCCCTGCCCCGTCTACCATCACTCGCTTCCAGTCTTGTCTCCGCCCTCATCTCATCTCTCTCCTCTGTCATCCCGTCCACCATCTAAGCCCACTCCTTCCCTTCAAAATTCCGACTCCCTCACTACACGCTCGACAATCATTACTCTCGCAGCTGCCACCATTCCGACCCCGCCATCTCCTCCAACTTTGAACCCCCCACCTCCCAGCCACCTCCCAAGCCGCCCGACAATACTGCCCCTATCTTTTCAGTTCCCGCCAATCTCTCTTCACCATCGCGTCTTCCCACCCTCACTTCTATCAAAACATCTCAAATACAGTCCTTTCCCCGTGTCCATTCCGCCCTCCCTTATGATACAACTGCCCGGTAATAGGCTCCGTCGTTTAGACACTTTTGATTTTCTTTTTCTCGTTTATTCGTCCTCCCTCCTCTCCCTGTCACACTCTGTCCAGCGCGTTTCCCTTCTTCGGACGATCATCTCCCGCGTCGCGCAGTCCCCACGCACACGACTCCGCGCACAAGCACAGCGGTCGTCCCCGCACTCTTTGTCGCATTGTACCCATGTTCCTCGTCCGTCGTCGTCACCGATCCACGCTTCGGGATAATACCTGTGCTCGCCTCGCCTTGCATGCCTTGCCGCGGGTTCGCGACATTATTTCTCGATAGAGATGGGTAGCCAGTTGCAGAGACATCGGAGCTGCTCGCGGCGCCTGCCAGCATACGAGGAGAGCGGAGAAGGTTGTACAATGGTCGCGGAGGACGCCGTGGAATACGCGAAGGTGTCATGTTGCGAGGGCGGAGATTATGCAAATGTGTGTCTCGTTCATTGCTCTCATTGACTTTATTGCGGCTAACGCGATCATATACCCTCATCGCCTGAGCACTCGGGATCGGCCCTGCGACTTTGAGCACCATCATCCCACAACCATCCACACACGATACGATGCCCGGCGAAACACCCTCTGAGTCCGCACGCACAACACCACTGATGTGAAGTCCCGCCGCCGTACAATGCGACCGCGCTCCATCCACCATCACTCTTCCCTCGCTTCGCCGTCATGTAATCGTCTTCATGGTCCTGTCAACTGCGTCCCTTCCGTGCCGCCTGCATCCGAGACTATCACATACGCGCCTCTCTTGTGCGACGCCCACCTCTATTTGTCCCCGCCCATTCCGCCACTCTCCCACGACGAGTTTGGACCGAAGACGGTCCAGATTTAACTGAGGAGGAGATGATGGGTCTGGTACACTGCTGAGCCGGGAACCATGCACCAGATCGTTGATATCCACGAGCCCGCGTTGACCTCGGACAGTGTACCAGGCGTATCCGATTCGCTAGCCACCACCACATTTCTTCTTCCTCCATCCACTTCCACAGTACTCCCCGCGTGTGCCTCACCCGGACCATCCCCTTTAGACCTGGCTCGGAGGAGTGCTTAGGTCTGTCACCGCGAAGCAGAACGACGAGAACTGTACCAGCTTAAGCATCAAGGACCGGAGGGAGATAGCACCGAAGACCGAGGCCGCAACGTGGGCTGTGAACGACTGGGGGTCGATGGACGATGACATCCAGAGTCCGGACAAAACCAATGGCCCAAAGGCGACGCAACAGACTGCCAAGGCACTTCATTGGCGGGTGAGAGCTCTGATCAGTCGTACAGGCACTCCTTTCCTTGTCTTCGTCGATGTTGTCTGGGTAACATGCCATCCCGATGGTGTGTCCGCCAGTTTGCCCCTTCGTCCACCTGGTCGCCCGCCAGCGTGGGTCCTCCGCACATCCTAGTCTCCCTCGGTTCACGGCCTCGTCTGTGTCACATCCAGGTCCTTGCGCACGTATGACCTGCTAGTGGTCTGAACCGCATTCGGCGCCGTGCTTGCTGGTGAGCCTTGTTTCCCGTTCGTTACCGCATCGGACGTCACTCACTTGGGGCCATGTCGTGGACGCGGGGAGGAGGACGGATTTTTCGCCATCGCGGCTAGAGCTGGAGAGGGTGACGAACCGGACATCATTTGGTTCAGAAACGCAGACCGGAGTGCTTGACGGCTCATGTGCAGAGGGCGAACCGCCAGTTATCCCATCTTGACCTCTTGGTCTGTGGGCGGTTGGGTACGCTTCTCGCCGCTTCTCTCGCCGGATAGATATTAATCTAGAATATACTGTCAATCTATCTCTTAGCCTGTGCATCCTTGCGTCCCCCTAGCCGCCCCAGTCGAGCTTCGTTCTCTCATCTCACGGCCAACCTGGCACTGACTGCACTGGTGGCACAGCTCGCCACTCAGGCCATCGGCATCCAAAGGTACATCTGGTATTCACAACATATGCTTGAGGAGTTGAAGATGGCTCTACCGTTAGCAGTCGTTTTTCTTTTCTCGGCGTTCAGACATGAGTATTTGTGACTTTGGACAATACTATCACTGCTCATCGCTAGAAGTATCCGCCTTCCGTCCAATAACTCAACACTTTGGAGAAACTTATCCCATGTTCTGGGGGTCGAGTACGGATTCACTGAGGGTTGTACGTTTTCTAATTTCATCGCCCGCTGATTATCCTGCTAACGTATATGCGTAGGTACCTTATTTTGAGGACGATCCAGGTGAGGACCCAACCCTTGAATGCTTTTCTCCTTCTCCCAACCTGGCATCTATGGGAGACAAATGGACCAAGTGCTCTGCATTGATCGCTCGCGACTTTCGGACCGGAGGATGCTTCGCCCCAGCCTTGCCTCATAGCTTCAGCATTCAGCGTCCGAATGTTGAGGACAGGTTCTCCTTGCCCATCGTTGCTTCGACCGCCTGTAACCCACGTAGGTAAAGGATGGATCGACATATCTCTAAACGTGATTTGCGCTCTTTGCTTGATGGTGAGCCCAGCGGTCAAAGCTTCATGTTAGGTATAACGCCTTTTCGCAGCTGCGTAACTCCATAATGACACGTTCATAGGCCTTTTCAACACCTCTACTTAATCCTCTGTACATACACCGGGTTTTCGAAATCGAGAGCAAGGATGACGTTGTTACGCAGGATCAAGCGTAGAATGAGGGTGACAAGCGGGATACGAAGGGCGGAACTAAAGAGAGAAGGAGAGCGTGCGCGTGAGTTCGGATGTGGTATCTGCCGGTTCGAACGTAGTGGCGCGTGCCACTGCAAGGATTGTGGCTTGAGCCACTTGTCATCAAGCCGTCTGGTGTCGATGTGAATCCTCTTACCCAGGGCCTTCTTCGCTTTCTTATGTACCGCTTCTATCCCAGTTGTGTCTCTCTCCGGTACCGGCCTGTCTCGGCTTCCTAGTATACATGCCCGGAGTAGTTTCGCGGGACCCGCGGTCATCCTCTCCTTCCACTCTTGCCTCATGTCCTGAATTGTCTGTCTATGATAACGCGCGAGAACGATTAATAAACCCTTTGAGAGACAACGTTAGCAAGCCGATATACGTTGTCCTTTATTCCAAGGGACTCTCAAGGTGAGATGAATGAATGCTTCACAAATGTTCATTGTTTCCGGACACGCTAATTTATGGCGACGACGCGATGTAAGAGAACATCCACACCCAGCTCTGCTGTCGGGCTCCCGGTTCCTACCCCCCCCTTGTCAAGATGGCCCACGCTCCCCAGATCATCCTACTTGAAAACGAGGACTTTGTGCTCGTGGATTCCAGCAACTCCCAGGATTTTTCTGCCCAAGAGAAGAAAGATCAAGCAGCATCTGGGGATCATCCCCAGGCAGTCCGGAACTTCCCCTCCGTGATGATTGTTGAGTTAGCGCGTGTCTGTAGAGACCGCACTACGGTCCGAGGTCCCGAGACTGATGGCACCTGTCAAGAGAAATAAGGTTTGTCGGAGACTCGGACCGAGCACATAGCCTCTTAGGCGCCAAGCTGCCTTTTATGGCATGTATACTGTACAGTTGCTCGGTAGCTACTCGGAATGTATCTGTGATCACTGCTGTGATCACAAGTCCCCTTATATAATCCTGTACATCAGTTAGTATATAAGGACAGCTCCCCCGGAGCTGTACAATAACACTTCTTGTTCTCTTTCCCTCACATCAATTAAGCCTCAGCCTATCCAGGTGAGTTGAGGTGCGTCCGCTAGAGTTGCAGCTCGGTGTTGCCTCCGGGCACCGAGTTCAACAGGTTATGAGCCCTGGTCGACGCCGTGGGAACTGCGCCGCTCACTGCGTGCTGCGACCCACTTGGCTCCCAGCTCACCGGGACATCCCTTGTCGCCGTTACGGCAGACAACCTGTGGATTGGATGTGGCGCGATTATCCGCTGCCTGCCATCCACAGCAGTGGAGTCGGATGTGGCGCGCTCGCTCGCTGCCTACCACTCCACAGAGGGGGAACCTATGTTGGCACATTTTATTGTTGCCATCGCTGTTTGTCTTGGATGAGATTGACTGACTAGTCTCTCTTCCAGACTCTAAACACACCTTCGATCACCATGTCGAACGCGCTTTACACCGCTGTCACCAACACGCTTACTGGCCCCAACTACCAAGAGTGGGCCCTAAGCATGGAGGCCTACCTGATGTCCGTTGGACAATGGGAGGTCATCACCGACAGCGCCCCTCCTACCACCGAGGCAGAGAAGTACGCCGAGTGGAAGAAGAAGAACACCATGGCGATGGGCAGCCTCCGCCTTCGCATCAACCCGAGCATCGTGGTTGCTGCGATCGCTGGCAAGGACACCGCTAAGGAGGTCTGGGACCACCTGAAGACCACCTATGGCAAGCCCGGTATCCCACTTGTCTATCAAGACTTCCGTGCCGCTGTCAACCTCACCATTCCTGGTGATTCCAATCCCATCCCCATGCTCGACAAGCTCAGCGCACACTTCCAGCGTCTCGACACGAACAAGTTCGACATCCCCGACTACGTCAAGGGCATGATGCTCATGGCGAAACTCCCATCCACGATGAATTCGACCGTTCAGGTCTACACTTCCAGCCTCAAGCCGACTGCCGCCGACCCCGCCATCAAGCAGATCACTCTCGACGGCGTTCGCCAGGCTGTCATCATGCACTGGGAACAGCGTCAGGGACGTCACGCTCAGCGCAACGAGCGCACCGATCGCAACGATGTGAAGAAGATCAGCGCTATCAAGCGCAAGGGTCCTGACCCTACCTTCAACCAGCAGCAGCAGCGTCCCCGTGGACAGCAGCAGCACCAGCAGCGCCCTCAGGGGCAGCAGCAAGGTCACTCTGGACGTCCGCGCGGCATGCGCTCTAGACGAGGCCGCGGTCAGCAGCAAGGTGCGCACGAACACGCGCACTTTGCCCATGTCGCTGACATGCCGTCTACCACCATCACCAAGGGCCCCAACGGCCCTCTGGACCCCCGCGCCCTCATGCGCAAGCCCGTGCGTGCACACACCGGGGACAACAAGTACCCGAACATGCTACGTGCCATGGACCTCACCAACGACCTCGGAGTCACACCCACATACGAGTGCATCCGTGCACTCGAGGACATCACCAGCCCGCCACCGTCTTCACCCTCATCGACAACATCGTCGACGCCATCACGTGCGAGCACAACCCCCGCATTCAGCCGCAGCGCATCTCCGATGATGAGTGGTGGGCACGTGTCCAACACTGGCAGAATGGCCAGGATCGTCGAGGTAGAAACCGACGACGAGGAACCAGAGGACGAGGTGCACCCTCTTCGCAACAAGCGTCGGCGCACACTTCTGGAGCGCATGACCCCCAGCATGCTCGAGGAGCGCATCACACCTCTGGACAACCCGATGGACAACGAGTCGGACGGCGAATCCGCCATATCCCTCGGAATCACTGAAGCCGAGGAGGAATATGAAGCATTCTTCGCGAGAGCGGCACAGTTAGTCCCTTTCCCTCGCAACGAGTTGTATGCTGACTGCCTGCATCCATTTGCAGTAACTAGTGTCGCAAGTTCCTCTCGTAGTATGCGCATACCTGTAGCTACACCTGTACGATTAGCTACAGACGATAATACATGTACTCACCGCTCATCATTCGCGGAGTGCACGCGCTGCAAGGGAAAAGGAAAAGTCAAAGAACGATCAGACTCAAACATGTGGATGCTTGATTCTGGTGCATCTATGCACTTTACGTTCTCAATGAACGACTTTGCCGACTTCCGCCATTATAAGGTCCATGAACCGCTGTTTACAGCAGATGGTGTAACGTACATGACTGGTGAAGGAACAATCTTCCTTTTGCTAGAATCAGGGAAAACGTTAAAGCTGACCAGTGTCGCTTACGTTCCTAACCTGACCCACAAGCTTATCTCCATGGGAGCATTACTCCGAGATGGAATGCAGGCGCGTGCATCAACCACCAGCATCTCCTTTCATCGGAAGAATGAGCTTGTAGTTGCGTTCGAACCACGTAACTCTGGTGACACTATCTATGTCATCTATTCGCAGCCTAAATTGGCGCGTAATGCAGTCTCAGCCCTTGAAGCTGTTGACTATGATACTCTCCACCGTCGCTTAGGTCACCCTTCGCGCGATGTGTTGAGACACACTCGGAAACACACAGACAAGTGTCCAATTGTTGAAATCCCTGCCAAAGATTCGATCTGCCGAGGATGTGCGGAAGGCAAAATGCCTTCGCAAACTCACCCGCTCGATCTTCGACGTGCATCCAGACCTTTTGAGCTTGTCCATACGGACCTCAAGGATTTCCCTGTCCCCTCGTACCACAAATACAAGCACGAGATCCTGTACTATGATGACTTTACATCGTATGTATGGACGATTGGTCTTCGTACCAAGGACACTGCACTTCAAACCACACGACAATGGCTCACATTTGTCGAAAACCAATATGGTGCAAAAGTGCAGAAGTGGAGATCTGACTCTGGAGGCGAACTTAAGTCAAGCGCCTTCACAAACATGCTCAAGGACAGAGGCATCGATATCATACCTAGCGCGCCGCATATACACCAACAAAACGGCCGCGCAGAGCGAATCATTCGTACGCTCATGGATAAGGGGGAGGCTATGAGGCATGATGCCTGCATACCCCAATCCTGGTGGGAATTCTCTTTTGAACATGCAGCGCATGTATACAACAGAACACCGATGCGTCGCCTTGAATGGCGTACGCCGTTCGAAGTTCTAAATGGCTCCAAGCCTGACATTAGTCACCTCCGTGTCTTTGGATGTGGGGCTTATGTCTTTCTACCACCCGAAGTTCGTAAGAACAAATTATCACCCAAGTCGGAGCTGATGGTTTACCTCGGAGTCGGTGCTGGAGGCCATAACTACAAGTTCATGCGCATGCCAAACAATGTCGTCTTCACTGCTGCGCAAGCGCTATTTGATGAACATATGTTTCCGAAATGTCCACATGAGCGAAAGCGACAAAGGCAAAATATTGCCCCGGAAGAGTTAGAACGCGAGAAACCTACAAACCAGGTCCCCGCTCCTTCTATTCTCCCTGATAACGATGAAGAACCACATCGTCTCCCTACAAAACTTTCTAAAAAGGACAAGGGCAAGGCGCGAGACGTCGCACCTGCACCGCTGGCTGAACCTCCTGTTCCACGCATATCGCGTAGACAATCGCTGCAGCGTGTGCCTAGCCCTGTGTCGCCGCAATCTCCTCCAGTTGAACAGTCTCGTGCGAACTCTCCACGACGACCTGTGAGAGAGCGGAAAGTACCAGTTCGTGAAGGGAATATCTATGGTGAATCACGACACCCTCTAGACATCTTCAAAGATATTGAGAAACAGACTTCGTGGAAGAAGCTGGTTGAAGAACGCGGTGAACCGAGTCGCTCTCGGCCCGCTACTGCACCACCTTCTAGGGATGAGAGGGTTCCTGGCCCTAGCTCTCCCAAATCACTTCCACGTTCACGTGACAAGTCTGCTCAACGTCACCCTTCAAAATGGAACACGCCTAGGGAACCTACCCCTATGGTTTCATCTAGTGGTAGCGACGCTGAGGATGAGCATCCTGAACCTGCAGTTGCACGCTCTAATCCTCACTCAGGCGCTCCTAGTGAACACGGTTCAGTGGCAAACTCAGAGGAAGACTCTGAGGATAACGACGATGATGACGACGAGGAATCATCTGACTATGACCAAGATGATGAGGAAGAATCAGATGCATCGTCAGACGAAGTCGAAAATGCCCTGCGTGATCCAAACAGAACTGAAGTGGCAGAACTATGCCGGAAAGGGGGAGCACACCTCATCCAGTACTTGATTTCCAAGGCTATCCCACCAGATGAGAGGGAGAAAGCCCCGCCACTTAACGTGCGCGAGTGGGCTTTTCGTGACATCGCCAGACTACCAAGCTCTGAGCGAAAGGAGTGGTTTACTGCTTGCCGCGAAGAATTAGAGGCTCTCCGCAGGCGCGATGTATATGACTTGGTTGACCGTCCGAAAGGACGAAAGGTTGTAAAGAATCGCTGGGTATTCGACGTCAAAACTGACGGTCGTAAGAAAGCCAGGCTTGTTGCGAAAGGCTTCTCCCAAGTTGAAGGCGAAGACTTCGACAAGATCTTCTCCCCTGTTGTGCGTTTCGAGACAGTCCGTCTTATTGTTGCACTCGCTGCACTTGAGAATTGGCACATATCAGGTCTCGATGTTCGCAGTGCCTATCTATATGGCAAACTCGATGAAGAGATCTACATGGAGCAGCCAGAAGGGTTCCGCACCCCTGGCACTGAGCACAAAGTCCTTAGACTTAAACGTGCTCTATATGGGCTTAAGCAGGCAGGCTTAGCATGGTGGCGCACCCTGTCTGAGTCCATGAAGTTGATGGGCTTTAAACGGCTCAGCAACGATGCAGGCCTATACATCTACAGACAACCAGATGGTCAATTTGTAGTTGTAATCGTCTATGTTGACGACGCGCTCTTTTGTGGGCCAAATCAGAAGCTTGTAGCTCGACTAAAAGCTCGCTTCATGCAGAAATGGGAATGCCGCGATCTCGGCGATGCGAAAGAATTCTTACGTATGCGAATCGTGCGCAAAGGCAGCAGTATCTACCTAGATCAATGCACCTACTTGGAGAAAGTACTGGAACGCTGCGGTATGACTAATGCGCGACCAGCTCCAACCCCACTTCCTGCAGGCTATTGCCCTGAGCCCAACAAAGGGCAAGCAATGCCTGAGCTTCGCTCCAGGTATCAGACGGTCATTGGATCTCTACTATACCTCATGTTAGGGACCAGGCCAGACTTGGCGTTTGCCGTGACCAAACTATCACAGTTTGCGTCCAACCCATCTGAAGACCATCTTAATCGTGCACTCTATATCTGCCGATACCTTGTTGGAACCAAGAATTATTCTTTGGTTTACGAGGGCTGTACTCAGACCGGCCTTGTGGCTGGCACTGACTCTGATTGGGCTTCAGACCCTACTACCCGTCGATCGCAGACAGGCTTCTTTTTGAAGTTAGCGAACGGGGTCTTCTCGTGGACTTCACGTGCACAGAAGACTATTGCTCACTCCGCAACGGAAGCTGAGTATATGGCGATGAGCGATTGCAGCCGCCAAGTAGTCTGGGTTCGCAATTTACTTGCTGAGCTCGGATACTACGTCCACCACATACCTATCTCTGGAGACAACCAAGGGTCGATCTTTATCGCATCCAACCCTGTTACGGAGTCAAAGTCCAAGCACATTGACATCCGCTACCACTACATCCGAGAAGTATGTGAGAAGGGTATTGTCGATATCTTCTTCATTGATGGTAACGACAACCCTGCCGACCTGTTTACCAAGAACCTTGGTGAAGTGAAATTTCTCAAGTTTCGCTCACAACTTGGTCTCCGCTTTCCCCAGGCAGCTTAATGCGCCTATTACGCTCACGTGTCCTATGCGGATACTTAGCGAGGGGGAGTGTTGAGTTAGCGCGTGTCTGTAGAGACCGCACTACGGTCCGAGGTCCCGAGACTGATGGCACCTGTCAAGAGAAATAAGGTTTGTCGGAGACTCGGACCGAGCACATAGCCTCTTAGGCGCCAAGCTGCCTTTTATGGCATGTATACTGTACAGTTGCTCGGTAGCTACTCGGAATGTATCTGTGATCACTGCTGTGATCACAAGTCCCCTTATATAATCCTGTACATCAGTTAGTATATAAGGACAGCTCCCCCGGAGCTGTACAATAACACTTCTTGTTCTCTTTCCCTCACATCAATTAAGCCTCAGCCTATCCAGGTGAGTTGAGGTGCGTCCGCTAGAGTTGCAGCTCGGTGTTGCCTCCGGGCACCGAGTTCAACAATGATGACGGTGAGTGAGAGTGCGTACTTGTCATCCTCCTTGAACCTGACTGCATTCAGGATGGAGATCAAGCCCCGACGACGAATCATCTGGACGCAGGATTCCACGAAAATCTTTGCCAGGGGTTCGCTCTTCTGGGAAAGCATCTGGTCTCCATTTTGCGAGCACACATTGTTGAAACGTTGACATGCTCTGCCTGTGGGCAAGTTGCATCCGAGAGTCCATATACGTAAGACAACATTCTAACACCTTCCAGTACTTTATAACGTCTGACTAATCGGATTGATGAACAGGGTTGTGCCTTGTGGAGACACATTGTGTGAATCCTGTATCCCCTCTACGGAGCAAGATGGCCAACCTAAGCACTGTCCTCGACCGTCATGCGGATTATCAGTCTTGACAGTTGTTCGCCCAAAGAATTTGCAGCATTTGGTCGACTGCAAGGGAAGCTGGATGTCATAGGTGGCATTGTATATATATGTGAATGTATCGCATGTAAAAGAAGCGCAGCAGAACTGCAAGTCCGTAATTAATTAATCAATGGCGTCCAAACAAGTTTATCAGTTTTCACCGTTTCAACGTCATGTGTTCCTGTCCTGGCTCGTAAATCAAGTTGAGCCTCACTAGCTCGTCTTCCATCGCGCAGGACAGTGTATCGCACCGGTCCCCGACCCTGGACCCGCGCAAGAACGCCGCTCTGCAGGACATAGCTGAGGCGGGCACTAGGACAAACGATGCCGTGAATTGCTTACGATTACCATCATTAAGCGCTCACTTGGCTGCTCTAGCTGAGGCGGGCACTAGGACGCGGGCTTCACGGCTTTCTCTGTCTCTCCTCCCAAGCGACTCCACTCTTCCTCGCTTTCTTGACTCTTGTGGGATGTCTCGCACCCTGCAAGGCCCGCGGCCGCACCTACTTGATTGCCTCAGCGCCGTGACAGGAATTCGGAAGACCAGCCGATGACCAACCTCTCGCCGTTCAGCTCGGTTTATACGGTGCTACAGGTGGCCAAGCTCCCGAAGAGGGCCCAAATGCTCAAGAATATTGGGAGCATCTGCACAAACTTCCCACCGTCGGAGCGCGGTGGAACTGCTGATCGTCCGTCGACGTTCTTGTCATCCCGGGAAGAACGGTGTATAGGCCGCTAGGCACTCGCGAGTCCCACCGGGGTGCAGCGCGACTTTCAAGGGAATGCTTCACCAGTTCGCTCCCGGCCCCCGGAAGTGGCCCATGATGCTCACCTGTGTCCGTCATTGTTGCTCTCTAGGTCCGGTGTCTGGCACGACTCAGCCCTGCTCCACACAAACAGTTTGCGCGCGGGCGTCGACTCAATCCGTGAGCGCAGACCCTGCTACATGTTCAACCACTACCAGGGCATAGCAGACCAGTTCAACCACCATCTGGACGCCGCACAGCTCGTGATACGGTCCTCGCATGCAATCCTGCGCGAGTGATTGCAGCAGGTGACGTCGGAGGTCAAGAGCTGCGTCAAACCGAACAATGTCGAGCCACGCGAGTTGGAGCCCGGGCACGGAGAAACATCTGGATGCTGGTGAGTCGTCTGCTCCTTCGCCATCACGTTTTCCCTTGTACCGCGCATGCATGTCGCTACACCTGCAAGCTCAAGCAGCCAGAAAACGAACAGCATGCCACACCCCCCGCGCTCATTTTCTGTCCTCCCTCGGCACTCACGACTCCACCATTGACATCCTCGTCCACCTCTCGGGCCGCTGACCGTCGCTCCCTTCCGACGCGTTTGTGGCGCTCGCGTGCCCCGTGGCGGAGCACTGAGCGCGAGCCCATGGCCGAGTTTTGAGTTTACAATATCTAATGATGGTGACGGTGAAGTAAGCAATTCACGGCATCGTTTACAGTATTTTTAACCGGGACTGTGTACAATATCTTCACAGACATTGTTTACAGTATTTATTTACAGTACGGTTGTCAGACTGTCTACAATACTCCGAGACAACGGCCTTTACAGTCGCCGATACCGTGTTTTCGAACGAAGTATGTAATAGTACTATAAAGTCGTTGTAATTGGCTTGTAACGTAGTTCTCAACATTCAGCAGAGTACCCTAACAAAATGTTTACCGTACTATTAGTGTATTGCTCATCACAGTCTGGATTGATTCGGTAAAGAACATGGTATTGATGTGCATCAGTACCAAAAGGGTCTTCTATTACGAATATGATAAACATAATGGTATTGTCCCCTCACAAGGAGGTTCACCATAATAAGGAGTAAATGACTGATAACATTGTCTTATTAACCTTTACAGTCGTGCCAGGCTAGTAATTGTAGCCATCCGGTAATGGGTTTTGTATGAATTACTGTTTGGTGCACTCGGAGTCTCTTTACAGTCCACTGGACGGATAACGGTAAAACTATTTACAAAATTGTTTACCACTTGGCCGGCAGGGAATAGTAAAGAAATTCAGACTACTTATACAATATTATCTACCATACGGGCGGCCAGATATCCTGAACTGCACCCCGTGCGTCGCCGCGGCCCAGTACGCGCGGGCAAGCGCGAACGTGCGGAGGCGCGGCCACGCACGCGCGCACGCCTCAAAGTCGCGGTCCGCCGCGATAAGTGTGAGCGCGGGGCACGCGAGGGTGAGATGCGCCATGTTGCGGAAGCCCGCAGTGGCCACTGTGGTTGTCGTTGAGCTCCACGTGGAGGTCCTTCAGCGTAGCGGACGCGCCAACGGTGGCGAGGGTCTCAATGCACGAGATGGCGTAGAGCGACACTGAGCGGAGGAGCGGGGCGTGGAGGGCGGTAAAGAGCTTCGTGAGGGAAGGACAGTCTCCGTGAACGGATATGAGCTTCAGGCGGGGCGCGTCGATCTGGGAAAGGGGGTCCTGCGGCGGCTCCGGGTCGGTCGAGGTGACTCGGGTGATCTCGAGGAATTTCATGCGGGGCATGCTGGCGAGCTCGCGAAACGATGCGAGTGAGACGTTGGCGGCGAGTGTGAGTCGCGTGAGGTGCTCAAAGGACGAGATGGCGCGCGGATAACCCGCCCCGATACGCTCCCCCCACATGTTGAGGTGAAGATGGTTCAATCGTGGCGACGATGCGCGCAGATGCGTGAGGAAGGCACCATCTCCCCTATCTTCGTCCAGACAACATATGTCCTCTGGATTGGAACACGGGAAGTTGAACGGCGTGGGGCTGATCTGGGGCGTGAAAGGCGGGGAGTACGAGGAGTCGGTGTAGGAGGATGCAGGCCACAACTCGTCTGTAGGGAAGGGAAGATGGACTCCCCGCCGTTGTGCTCGACAAGGGCGAGGATCAGCTGCTGGTACTTCAAAGCCTCCGCCCGGGCCACGGTCGTGATCGCAAGCCTCTGAACAAATTGTGCATACTATAGGAAACGAGACCACCGTTCGGAATCCGTGTATGTCTTTTCAGACAGCACCTGAGGAAGCACGATAGTATCAGCTGAGCGCTCGGGATGAATTTATTAAGTACGGGAGACTACTCACAACGTCGAGAAGATCGGGTGTCGGATTCTTGGGGGTTGGGCCCATGGTGCATGCCAGAAGGCGCCAAAGGGGATCAGGCGGGTACATATCCTTCCACAGCATGCGCAAGGCAGGTTCGCAGAAGGTGCGAGACACGAGAGCGCAGTGTAAGAGGTCCTTGTGTGAGAGCTTTGGTCGTCTGTTGAAGCGTTTGTCGGCCTGGAATACTTGATATAAGATGTCATGAGTGTTCAGCGCATGAGCTGCCACCGTCACCGTGGGGCACGAAGAGTCCGAGTCGTCCGACATCACCTACACCAAGCTATTCAGTACGGCTCGCATCGTAAGATACAGGATAATGTACCTATATGCGAGCACGACAAGAGGGAAGGAAAGGACCAAGGACGGTCAGAGCGAGATACTCGCAGAGCCATTCGAGTTTTATTGAATCGGGGCCCAGATACCCCCCCTCTTCCACTGTGATAGCATCCTCATATTACTTTGCGTCATCGAGAAGCCCATGATGTGAAGGGGACCATGGCAAGTAATACGTATGATAGAGCAAAGACGATCGATATCGCTGCAAACTGTCCAACGCTCAGCCCTCCCAGATCATGGTCAGACAGGCAGAAAGAGCAGGCGTGTGTCTGTGGCACTCTATCGTTAGACAACAACGAGGCCAATTGATTGTGGGTCGTGATGCAAGAGTAACATTGATGATGAGAGGAGGCGGAGTCACGATGTGCTCGATCGCGAGATGATCGAGGTTGCGGACAAAGACGGAGAGACCTGTGCCCCCCCGTTCGTGTCACCCACAGGCGCGCACACCTCCTCCCAGTCTTCTGCTTTACTGTACTGATTTCCACTGTCAAGGCTTCCTGCGAATTTACCTCGATAAGACTCACACATGGAGTCCCTGTCAGATCATCCTGTCCTGTTTTGGAGCTGCTGCCGCCCACCGGTCATCGGAACTTTCCTAGATCACAACTTCACCAACCTCATCCACTGTAGCCACACGACAGTACTCCCTCGATGCGCGTGGACAAGCGTATACCGTACAGGGCGTACTAACAGCAAAACGTAGGTTCAAGTACGTCGTGCTCATCGGTATGTCCATAGACTTCCCTAGCTGGTACACGAGGAGGACATGTGGTGGCAGGACTCGTCTTCTCTGCGAACCACGGCATGGCATACCGATCACTGGGAATCACGATGGTGTTGGAGGAGGTCTCCATGTTGATCACTGCTTGTATGCGTCGGCTATTGCCAGCATCGCATACTTCCGTGTGGCTACGTCATACACACCTCTGTTTGCGCATATAGCGCTTTTCTACCCAGCAACTAACACTCTTTCTTGCCCTGCTCTCACGTCAGACTCACAGTATCCTTGCCATACCCATTGTCATTCAGTCACTTGCGTATTTCAGTAATCCTCGTCCTTCGCCGGTCTCCAAACTTCCCTTTGCAAGACATGCGCCTACGCTCCTTACCCTCCACCACCCATGTCGACCAAACCCTGGGACATCTACGCCCAGAACCTCATCGCAATCGGCTACGGTCATCCTCTCTGGATCCCCGAGCTGCACATGTTCGCTGGCGGCCGGGAGATCTTCATGGGGGACGTAGGCTACCTCCGCCACGGCCAGTTTACACCCCTATTCAACGTCATGAAGGTGGCGGACGACCCCATCAACCGCAACGGCGTACCCAAGGGCTTCCGAAGTCTCGCAGAGTCCCGGCTCAACCTCCTCATCGGCAAGCATCACGTCGGCAACTTGTTTATCGTCAATGGCGGCATGACGGTCGACGATAGCACACCGACGATTACATACAAGTAAGCAGCACAGTGTTATTGCGTGTCATTGGCGCATGCTCCCACTAACGATGAATTTGCTTCTTCCAAGCCCGACGCCCGAAGGCGGGGATCCCACATGCCCCATCGCTGGATGGAAATTAAGATGCTTGGATCGCCCCGGCGCATTCTTGGTTATCGACTCCTCCCCTGCGACTGCCGACGATAATCTTTCGAACCTGTGGATCCGGGACTACATGCAAGAGAACATGGACTCCTGGCTCGAGTTCGCTAACACCCAGCTGCAGCTCGGTCTGGAGGAGCAAGACTTTGTCTTCGTCTCCGGTACTGTCAAGGCATCGTGCTGGGCTTTCGGCGCGTCGGCTGGCGAAACGCTCCACGGCGAGGAGGGGCCGTACGCTTGCGAAAATGTCGGCTCCGAGTCATCCGAAGACGGAGGCCCGAAGTTCGTAGGTCAACCCTTCCCGGTGTGCCACTCGGGAGCGGGCCCTGCGGGTGCTCCCTCGGGCGTGCGCGAGCAGTGTCTGTTCATTCACTACTACAAGATGAAGCGTCGCCCTTCCGGGACCGGGAAACCTGCCAACCGAGCACCATCTCCATGCGACGCTAAGCATGGGGGCGAGCCTGCATACCGCTCGGGCGATGAGGTACGCTCCGCCGCCACTTTCTTCGGTTCGAGGCCACCCTGACTACGGAATTGTCCGGAATGTATGCAGCATGGATTCGATCCCGTCGGTCCTCTCCTCGACTACATCCTACAAGTAAGTACCTGCTTCTGCTTCGTGCTTGTTTTACTGCCGTCTCTGACGTCGTGAATGTAGAATTCCAACGCATCCATCGCCATCGCCAGTGATGACGACGTCACTAAGCTCTTCAATGTAAGCCATCGAGCTGGTTGTTATATGCGCGGAGTTGCAGGTCTCATGTTTCACACGCAATGACAAGGAGTTCCCCGACTCGAAACAGCTCCTCAGAGCGATCGAGTGGTTGTCGCCCGCTATCAAGGTCAACAAACATGGCGGTAAGCATTTCATTCCTCGTCCTTGAAGTCTATCCTACGTTAGCTCTGAGTCAACTAACGGAGTATCTCTTTGCAGTCGGAATTGTCGACTGCCATCTCGACACATTGTGGGCATGGTGAGTGCCGGACCGACTCTTGCTCGGCATGTCATTCTCATGAGTTCAGATTCTTCTCTAGGCGCCGTCTTGTCGCGCGATGGCGAGCCTCTGGCCGCAATGTGATTATTTTGGCTCTGCTATGCACCATTTTCTTCGTTATTTATATGATAGGATTCGGAGAACCTATTTCTTCTGCATAAATGTGTTCTTCATCGTGTACGGCATTCTCGGTTGTAATTTTACGGCCGTCATTCTCTTCCATCAAACGAAACCGTGTCAAGGTACGACTCGGCGCGGAAATGACGCGTATATGTGGATACGATCCAATCGGTCCCCTCCTCGACTACATTCAGTAGGTACTTGCTATCACTATCACCGACGAGGTGTATACCTCGCCATAATAGCTTCTCGAAAGCGGTGCTATCGCATTGAATCAGGGTACAACTGCTGTAAAAAAGTGGTATAAGTGTGTGAGAGAGACTGAATTTCCGAAGGAGTCTCTGTTTGGCTTTTAGAGATAGCTCAAAACGCCATGGCGTTCTTTCCCATCCCTGGACCCTGGAAGAGGGAAACGGGGTATCAGACGGGGCCACTGGCAGAAGGTGTTAATATGACTCGGATAGCGGGAGCTCGAGTATGCCGCCCAGATTTCTCAACAGAACTCGGACCGCAGGTTCGTGGAATGTACGGCAAATCGACTGCGCGTCAGGGAGCAGACCCAGAGGCGACCTTCGGGCAGCATAGGCACGAAGATTAAAATGTCAGTGAGGACGTCTGTCTTGATCAGAACTCGAGCAGAAGCCGGCGAATGGATGGACACTTCATTATGACCCACACGGTGTCCCAGGCATCCACGTTGCGGACCCGGGAAACCTCCTCCCATGCCTGCTATCACTGCGTGTAACCCCACTGCTTCTCACGCGGTCGGGTCACAAGTCGAAGACCCGTTAAGCCCTACCCTCAGCCAAGAAAGCCTCCCCTTCCATGGCCGAGGGACAGACGTATACTACCAACACCCCATCCAGGCAAACGAACAATCCGCCCGGCATCGATAGACCGATAGAGACAACCAATGACCACCGAGGACCGCACAACCGCAACGCAAGCCCTCACCCCCGCCGAGCTCAAGTCCATCGTCGAGGCCGGCTACACGCCATCGCGCCCAAATACCTCGTCTGGTCCGCCCCGCGGCCCACCACCACCCGCGCGGGCTACGTCGAGCAGCTCCTCACCCTCCTCGTCCCCGGAGCATCTGTGCTCGAGCTCGGGTGCGGGGCCGGAGTGCCCACGACGCAAACCATCGCCGCACACGAGAAGCGGCTGCGCGTCACGGGCGTCGACATCAGTGCGGCACAAGTTGCGCTCGCGCGCGAGCACGTCAAAGCTCCGGGTGGAGAGGGGGAAGAGGATAAGGGCAGGATCACGTTCGTGCACGCGGATATGATGAAGCTCGAGTACCCAGAGGGCACCTTCGATGCCGCGCTCGCCTTCTACTCCATCTTCCACCTCCCCCGGGAGGAGCTGGCCCCGATGGTCGGCCGCATGGTCGGGTGGCTGAAGGCCCGGAGGATATCTGCTGCTAAACATGCGGACGGAGGAGGGGGACTTCATGTGGGAAGACTGGATGGGCGCACGGATGTTCTCGAGCGGGATTGGGGTGGAGGGGAATCGGCGGGCGTTCAAGGAGTGCGGGAAGGGGCTGAAGATACTTGTGGATGAGATCGCGACGGAGATGGTTGGGGGGTTCGAGGAGAGGTCCCACTGGGTGTTCGCACGGAAGGAGTAGCCAAGAGGGAAATTGGATGGCGTGACTCTGGAAGGTGAAGCCTATGAAGTGGGTTAGTTATTGGGCTCGGTGCTAGAAAAAGGTATGGGCTCACTAGCAACGCCAATGAACTAGGCGCGAAAGTGGGACTGAAGAACAAAGATGCATTCCTCAAGTTCATACGATATCGATGTCAGTTCAATCCGTCATCTGCACACTCCATACACTAGACAGGGAGCGGTCACTGAACGCATATAAGTAGGGAATGGGCATATCGCATCAACGAGCCAAGGCTCTAGTGGAGGGCAACGCAGAGCCTATGTCATCGGAGGCTTCTGGAATTGTACAACAATGCGACAAGAAGATCGAGTATATGCAGATAGTCCTGACCTGAATGCGTTTCCCCATCCCCAAATCCAGAGCATCGCTCTCCAACTACTTTTTCTTCTTCGGCTTCTTCTTCTTGACGCCTCCTCCCGCCGGACCAGATGCAGAGGGCACAGGCGGTTGAGCGGCGGCGTCCTGAGCCTGAGCAGTGTTTTGCGGGGGTACTTGGGAGGTAGATGGGGCGGTCGACGCCTGCGTCGGTCGTCTATTCTGCATCTTCTGCATCAGGGAGAGGTTGAGCGCATCGAATCGATTCAGGAAGACGGATGAGTGTGTCTTGAACTTTAGGCACTACAATCGTAACGCTATGGGGTCAAGACGTAGGCATATGCGTAAGCTAAAGGGGATACGCACTGTCGTGTTGTCGGTGATCTTCAACACCAGCTTCCCCGCCCCATCCGCCCCCTGCCTCCACTTCACACAATATCTCGTCTGATCCGGGAGATCTAGGTTATCAAACACGCGTCAGCAAAAAAGGAGTGGAGGCAACGCACGGTGTTGGGCGACTTCTCATAGAGAGCCTCCGCCGCCTCTTGGTATTCCTGCCAGGACGAGATGTAGACCATGGCAGGAGTAGCGAGCGTCGTCCGCCTCTGCGCACACTGCACACTACTTAGCTGCACGCCTGCCTGCAAGCACCCGTTACTGGTGACATGTCACTGCGTTACTACCAACAGATGTCACACTCTCCTTGCGGGGGCTCGGCCCGAGGAAGAAGACTCAGAGGGCGATCAGGATTTTCGCGTCTCCCGGCTTGCCTCCGGATCTTGTCTCGTCTCCAACTCCTGCACACGACCTCCACTTGCTCTTCCGCCATTTCCTCGGATTTGTTCGCTCACTGCTCCTTGTACTCCTACCACCATGTCTGACACTGTCCAACAAAGAAAGCGTGAGTGCTTGTCTCTGACTCGCGGTGTCCCAAACGCCATGGGGCGACATTCGGACTAACTCGGGATCCGGCGTCGTTACCCCACAGCTCTCCCTTTCGTCGCGAACTTCGCGGCCGGTGCTATTGCCGGCATCTCAGAGATCCTCACATTCTACCCTCTCGGTGAGTGGCCAACTGTCGCGCGCGGTGGGGAGTGCTGAACGAGACACATCGCCTGTAGATGTTGTGAGTGCTCGCATTGTATGTGTCTCCGTTGACGAGGATTCACCTCGTGGGTGTCCCGAACCCCACAGGTCAAGACACGTATGCAGTTGGAGACGGGCAGGTCGAAGCAGGGTGTCCTAGGAGCGTTCCAAACAATCATCAAGGAGGAGGGGTCCGTCCAAGTCCAACCTCCCCCAGTTTACCCTGTCGTACTAACCTCAAGCGCACTACGTCAGTTTTGGCCGGCTCTACCGGGGGCTGGTTCCTCCGCTCCTCATGGAGGCACCCAAACGCGCCACCAAGTTGTACGTCGTTTGCTTCCTCGTACCCCCGTCCTGCGCTCGTTCCCCACGCAGCGTTAGTTAACTCCGCACTCGCGTACATGCAGTGCGGCGAACGACTTTTGGGGCAAGCAGTTCCTCGCGCTCACCGGGCAGAAGAAGATGAACCAATCGCTCGCGGTCACTACCGGATGCGCGGCGGGTGCCACGGAAAGCTTCGTCGTCGTACCGTTCGAACTGGTCAAAATCAAGTGTGTGGAGTCATCATGTTTGTTATTCGCGTCATTGGCACGAGATTGAACGTGAACCTTTTTAGGCTTCAAGACAAGGCGAGTAAGTTCGCCGGGCCGATTGACGTCGTGAAGCAGGTAGTCAGGAGCGATGGTCTGCTCGGTACGGCGAATTTACTCCTTGTCTGCTAAGTGGATGCGCGTGAACAGTTTACATGCAGGTCTGTACGCTGGCATGGAGGCCACCATGTGGAGGTGCGTTTGTCCATGACTACATTGTTTCCACGGAAGCCTCATCGCCTCTCAGGCATTTCTGGTGGAACGGAGGATACTTCGGTTGCATCTACCAAGTGAGGGCGATACTGCCGAAGCCAAAGGTTGGTCGCCTGCTCATCCCGTATGCATCCCGAGAAGGTTCTGATCGATTCAACGCGCGATACAGGATAACTCGTCGCGCCTGATGAACGACCTGGCCGCGGGTACGGTTGGTGGTCTCGTGGGCACCGCCATCAACACACCGTAAGCTCTCCTGTCGTTCTACTCCGACTTCCACAGAAGTGAACGTCATTGTTTTTCTAGTTTCGACGTTAGTAATCTACTACATTAGTCTGCTGACTATTGTACTCAGCAATCGTCACGCATATTTAGGTCGTGAAGTCACGCATACAGGGTGCCAGCAAGGTTCCGGGTGTCGTCCCAAAATACAACTGGACATACCCCGCGTACGTGCAACATGTTCTCCTTCGATTATGCATCCTAGCATTAACAAGTTGACCGGGATAGGCTGGTCACGATTTTCCGCGAAGAGGGCCCTGCGGCACTGTACAAGGGCTTCGTGCCAAAGGTCCTCCGTCTCGCGCCGGGCGGCGGTGTCCTTCTGCTTGTCGTCGAGTTCACGCTCGGCGTGTTCCGCCAAGGTGCGTTCCTGTCTTATGTGTCCCGCGCAGCCGCCCCCACATGCTCATCCGCGCGTGCCATGCGTCTCTTAGCTCTCGGCCCACCATACATCTAGACGTCGTCGACGGGACTGCGTTCCGACGACAGCGGCTCGCCGTCACGCGTACATATACATGGTGATATTATTGGCGTTCGGAATGGCGGACATGCGCCTAGATATGCAGGACGCTGTACCAGTGTTCGAACGTTCGTGCTCTGCTTCGGCCTGTGGGTGCGGCGTACCCATTACTATCAGGACGTTTGGTCATTAAGTAGCTGGACGTCCTGCCGCCGTGCGTGTTGCTAGCCTTACTGTTGTAGATTAATTCTAGATGCGCAACCTGCCGACTCGATCTTTATGGCTATCGTCAACTTGTTTATCGCTCTGGTTCTCCCTTCCGCTGCCAGAGTGATGACCTTAGGAGATGGAGCGCGACCTCCTTTCTTTCTTAGGGATGTCGCAAAGGTCCGACAGGCTCTGTACCTACTTGGAACGCCAGTCAGGTTCCATACGCATCATTAGCATGGTGAAGCTCCTACTTCTCTGCGGGAGAGATGATAGCCGTGGCTTCGTAGGAGTAGGACAGTTAGGCAGGTCCATTGGAGCGACTCCGAATGGTAGGTCAGAGTCTAGTATTTTGCTGGTGTATTACCTAGTGCGGGACCCATTTGTCGTGATGGGTAAACAATCGCGAATTGGAATGACCCACATCTACGTCTGTCTAACGGCTAATTTTCAACATTCGACGTTTAACTGACTGGCCAAGCAACCCTGGACGCGAGCCCGTCACCGCGCTCAAGCTCAGCTACGTCATCCACCGTCATTCCCGTTCGTGCCGTCTCTCACATAAAAGGCCCTCGTTTCACAGATTCTCAGTAGATTTCTACCTCCTTGACCCCCCACCGTCTCGGTTTTTGAGGCTCAGGCCTTCCAAGCCGTCTCCGCGAGCATTCGTCCCGCTGATCATCTCCTCACCCCAACGTGTACCTCATGTTGACCAAACCCTGGAACATCCATGCCGAGCAGCTTCTTCCCCTTGGATACGGCCATGCCCTCTGGTATGCCCAGCCGGACTTGACCACCCGCCGAGAGGTGCTCGTTGGTGATATCGGGGTGCTCTCCAAGAGCCACTTTCTCCCTATATTCAATGTCACGAGGCCCGCGGGCGACCCCTTGAACCAAGGCAACGTACCTGATGATTTTCGACAACTGGCCCTCCCGGGGGACATGCAAATCAACAGAACGAACATGCCCACGCAGCCGATAGTGGTCAGCAGGAGCATCACGCTCGAAGGAGAGCCCGGGTACGTCACATCCGAGTCTTCGTTGTTCTCGCATCTCACTCTAACATGCGCGCCGCGCGAAGCATACCCCCTAATCCCGCCGCTGGGTGGAAGTTCAGAAGGACGGCGCGCTCGTGGTCTTCGAACCCCCCGCCATCGTGGACGACATCGACGTGCGCGCGCGGCCGTCCATCATCAACTACATGCGCGAGAACCTGGACTCGTGGCGCGCGCACGCCTGGTCGTGCAAGCTGGCCCTCACCGACCAGGACGTCCTCTTCATCTGCGGCACCGTCAAGACGACGCGGTGGGGCACCGCCGCGTTCCGGGACTCGCACATGCGCGGCAAGGAGGGACGCATTTCTGGGGACCTCGCGCGCGTCGGAAATGGGGCGTTCCCAGTCGACCATGTTTCCAGGAGCCATGTCCAGACGGGGCCCATGCGCGCGGAGGACGCAGGTGCTAACCAGTGTCTGTTTATGCATTATTACAAGATGAAGCGACGCGCCTGTGGGGACGCCGTCCTCGACAGTAGTCCCAGTGAGCATATGTTTGAGCGGCGTTTTAGGGATGAGGTATGTACGGCCGCTCCTCCGGGCTTGTTGGAAGAAATGCTCATGGACGTCACTTTCTCGAACGTTTTCAGCTCGAATACGATCCAGTGAACTGTCTCCTCGACTACATCCTAGGGGTACGTGCTATGACTATCTTCGTTCATCACATAAGCATCGTTGACCTCCGATGAAATACAGAACTCAGAGGCCACCGCCGGCGCCGCCTCCGATATGGACGTCGCCGGTCTCTTCAGGGTCAGTTTTGCAAGTTCGTGGTCTTCAAGTGTATGTGAAATAACGCGTCTCCCAGGATCAGGCATTCCCCGAGTGGGATGACCTTCCTCAGGCGATCAACAGGCTCTCTCCACCCATCGGAATCGACGAGCATGGTGGTATGTCCTGTCACGCGTCCGACACCGATATAGGCTAACGGTGTATCTCATGGAACTCAGTCGGAACCGTCTTCGTTGCCCATCCCATCGTGCACTGAGGAAGAGTATGCGTCTTCAGTCTCTCCATTCGTTGGTGTCATACGACTTCTTTAGCCCCTTGAAGCCTTACAAGGGGGGTCAATTTTCGGCCATTTTATCAGCATAGAAGTTCCTTCATGACCAGTCTCATGGTGTACAAAGCTTCTATTGTCAGCGCATTACTTCTACATGGAAAAGTCTACGATTATAGGTTTGTGCCTACCATAACCGTTGATCATAAGTACCTATAAAACCCAATCCCGTATGAATGTGTACTCACGGACTGCATGCAATCTGGAGACCTGGCTGGTCGACTTTCACGGTTCTGCCCGTTCTGGAGTCGGTGCAACCACATCAAATTCTTGCCCCTCAGATCCATTGTCAACAGTCCCCGGGCCCGTCGGGATCTGTCTCGTCTACGTTCGACTCGAGGTGGACGGGGTGAGCGAAGGATGCGATAAAGCCCGGGAGGCTGTCGCTAGGCTGCGCCCCGAACTGGAGCACCATTGATGGCATGCGCCCCCGGGCTCGAGAACCCGTCCCTGAATTTGTCATGTCCGCAGTGCTGTCAAATTGGCGAAGGGAGAGTATGAAGCGGCACACGAGAATCGAAGTTATGCTGCGTGCGACACAGCTTATCAGGAAACCAGTGTGCACTAGCAAGCGCATGGGAGTGGGCGTACGGATCGATGAATGCCTCCAAAGGTATTGCCACATCATCGACGTCCACAGGGATCTAAATCAATGAAAGTATGAGGATACATCCTGACGTGTGGCCCGCTTGAAACAACGTACAATTGGAGTGTCAAAAATAATATCAAGGATGTACAATGTCACGAGAAACCTGCGGATTTTAAGTTGAGCCCTCTGAACTTTCACGAAACTTTGGGGTGGATCGCACAAAAAATACATGCTTCCTGTGCATTCAAACTTAAAGTTAGTTACAATCAACATGAGGATTCATGACCAAGCTCGCCGTTGTAAAGGAGGAGAGAACTAACAGTCTTTCCGAGATTGATGCCTTTCTGGATGCGATATGACTGATAGGAATACCACCAGGTGATCCCAATGACAAGAAGCTCGGCAGCCAACTGCGACCCCCGGATAATGAGGGTCTCTATAAATCATAGAAGTGAGCACTATGACGATGTCAAAAATCGATTTCCGGCGCACCACTGAAATAGTAATTTGCCTGTTAGTAAGGCTGCATAGGACGCAAGCTGTCAAACACACCTGTTATAGAGTTTCAGAGGCATCGAGCCTGAGGCGCTACAATTCAATGGGCTGGGTAGGTTCTCAGGGACTTCGTAGCACATTTGGGCCTTTTTCCAAAATCATTTCACCGACTGCAAATAACAGCACGGTCAACGACGAAACACCCACAATCAGAATCACCCCTGGTGGTAATGCCAAAATGATAATGACGGCCGCCAACCATTTGCTTCTATCCGAAAGCGCATATACACGTAGGGCCGAGAAGGCTGGAGAATAGTTTGGTTCAGCATACTATAAGCATCGTTAAAAGAAGTTTAGACCCACCACTGAATGCAATGAGGCCCATTACCTCCACAGCAACCTGAGTCCATGCATTTGCCCTACAGCTAGTATGATGAGGAAGATGATGTGAGTTACAAAGGTCAATATGCAACTAGTAGATAACCACCGAATACCTCTACATATCTAATGATGAGTCCGTCAGAAAGAAGAGTGTCGAAATAGTGAAAAGATGGCGTACTAGGTCGGACATTGGATACATTGTCACGACAGGTAGGATCGCATTGATTATGAGCGTATAGCGGCTGAGGACATATAGCCACGAAGCGACATTCAAGACTCCCCCAGAGCGCCAGTTCCATATGAATCTGAGCTCCTAGCCGAGGCACAGGAGCCAGTCGTAGACGAGGAGCACTAAAATTGTCCGTTAATATCAGAAAATTGGGCATTTTGTGCAGTTGAGACCGCACCACAAACAGCAATACTAAAGTATGCGTTGGTGTAGCTATTATTCCAGCACCAATTATCAGTTCATTAGTCTCCGAGCCGCGATGGCCGTCCAAGTCGACGATACACTCACAGGCTTGATAGGTCCTGTGCACTCAGGCTGATTTGAGGTGTGGACACTGTGGCAGGTCTGAGCAAACTGTTCTGAGGGTGACAGGCCCGTGGTTGAATCCGGAAGAGATACTGCCAGATGGTCACGGTGCTGCAAGGGCATATTTATGTGTTTAGCATGCTATATCTGTCTGGGCGGTCGCGATTTCAGCTCACTAGAAGCATTTGACAATGACATGGATATGTGAGTCGGAACCGCATTTGCCGTTGACAGAGGCCGAAGACTCCACACCTGCGGTCTGCGATTGACACTGCCCTCTCGCATTTGTTGATCCTACAGGTATCCAGAAGCGGTACAATTGCGTCGAAGGAAATTTAATGCAGGGTTTCTCGACTGAAAGTGTGAACAATCATGCCCTGGATCGCTACTTGAGCTCCAAGTCGGAAAAACAATAAATGCGCTTAACGTGCCGCAAGTGACGACCCCAGCACCAGACGTCCATCTTGGTATTTGTCCGTGGCATCTATGGCATTGGATATGTATCCACAGGCCTGATATGTCCAGTCTTCTGAGGTTCTAAAGTTATATTGGCGCATCGCAAGAAGATTACGGTCTCGGATCTCAGGTTCGGGGGGATAACTTTAACTACGTCACGACCAACGAGGAGAGAGAAGAAACCACGAGTTAGACGCTCATGTCACCAACTGTGCGCTAGTGAACCACCACCCACTGTGGTCTCATACCGACCCGCCTTTACAGCTGATCCGGAAAGTAATGAGACTCGCCGATTTTTTCTTCACGGCTCTGGCACCTGTCGAACCTTCCGACCGATCTTCCGAGCCACCTTCCGAGCTACATTCCAGCTTAGACGCCCATGTGCCTTGACCCTCCGTGCAATATTTCTTACTTTCTAGGCACACATATGGTATGATACGGCAGGTTTCGGAGAGTCCTGGCGTTAAGAGATATCAGAAAAGGTAACGTGCCTATACAGAAGCCTGCGCGGGCTCAGGAACATTGAACGCGCTACTATACTCCATTCTGTGCCCCCTCGGGTCTGAATCCTCCACTTAGCATCACCCCCGCACTGAGCGCGAGATGAATGCAAGTTGCGCGTGAACATGTTGTACGGATCGCTACAGTCGCGCGCCGTACTTGAGTCAACAACTGGTACTGGAGGCCCTAATATGGCAGGGCTCCTAGCTCGCGCAGCCTCAGGCCTTGCGCTTCCACCGGGGCTCCCGACGACCCCGCGCTACCGCCTGGACTATTTTTCAAGAGCAAAATACCGTGCCATATGTTGCTGTAAGAGAGCAGACTCGTGTGTTTGGACGCAGGGATGGGCGTCTACATCCGAAGATAGGCTGGAAGATCGGTCGGAAGATTGGTCGGAAGATGCGCTGACGTCGTTTTGACAGCAAAGAAAAAATCGGCCAGTCTCATTACTTTCCGGATCAGCTGTAATACTCGCACCCCAGTCTTTTCTGCGGTGGGTATGACGAGAACAACCGACTGTATTCCGGACTCGCTGAGGCCAATGGTCACAATCATCTTCCACAGCCAAACTCCCCATCGTAGGTCTCCCAGTCGTACGAGTTGAACTACTATCCTGGGAGACACCCGGAGGTCCAAAACTACCTGTGAACACCGTGGATAAAGTACAGCCTGTTTTAGATAGAAGTTCGATGGTAGGGCTGGAGCCCACGCAACCACCACTTCGTATTCGATGGCCATCCCCGGTACCCCTAGTACGCGCTCCTTCAGCGGTCTTCCTCGGTCACTGTCCACCCGCACAGGCATAGAGGCTATGTTTAACGAACCCATATCAGATCTGTGCAAAATCTTTCTGATCCGGCTGCTGTGAACACTTGAGCTTGTGGACATCGCCTTCGCCCGTCCACCGCGGAATCAGCGCTCAGCATTGACCGTAGACCCAGGTCTTAAGCTTCAAATTCTTCCATCCGTACCAGCCCTACAACACTATTGTTGGGGGTAAGCATGGTCTCTTCGGACATGAAACGAATAACGAGAAGTCTTAGGGAACGCAGAACGTCATGGAGAACGATGGATGTCCGTCGCGGACAATGCAGAACATCTGGCCTCGACATTTGCTTGCTTGCGATACGTGGGCAGAACAAAAATTCCAGAGCCCATTTCCTCTTGCCTGTGTCCTAATCGTGTATCAGTGCTCTTCCCATTCCTTCGCAACGTGAGATAGACATCCCACCCACTCACGCCTCTAAATGCGTTCAGCCACACCCCTCCAACGTACCAAGAACACACTGGCAGGATTTACCAGTGTATGCGAAGCAAACGGGGATCCATTGAGCGAAAGGGGAAACGTATAGTGATTCGTAGATAACATCACAAACGCTACGTAAAGCCTGAAAGCGTGCACAGCCGGCCATACGTAACGGGGCGGCGGCATACACACGCCGCGGTATCGACAGTTAACATAAGCAGCTGCAACAGTACGTGAGCCGTGCGCGCAGCACCCACGCATGCAGCGTCACAAAGCAAAACAACACAACACATTACCCAGGACGTACTAGATAGGCAGAGGAATACTCATAAACCAACTAAGCTGGGGAGGATCACGGATAAGGATCGTGGGGGGAGGGAGATCATCATCATCGTGCACCTGAGTGCTGAATCTGTCCTGTCCGGGTGTCCAGACTGGGGCCCAAGGCTCGCTCGGCCGCTCTAGGGACTTATTTCGGATGGAAGATGGAGGTGGGCGCATCCACGGATGGTCTCAGCGTCGCATCGCAGCGCGATGGTAGTGAGGCTAGCGGGAGGAAGGCAGGAGGGGGAGACGGAGACGGAGACGGAGACGGAGATGGGGTCCGAGGCGGCAGTGGTAAGGCGGAGACCGGATCGTAACCAGGAATAGCGCAGGCTCCGGGACGGGCTTTGAGCTTTGAGCCCGAAGTGGGCCTTGCTCTGAGGCTTCGGAAGCCTCACACCCAGGAGCCGTGTATAAGCGCGTCCCACGACTTGCTTTTCGATTGCAGCGTCTCGACGAAGTGTGCGCGGGCCCCGGGGGTCATGTTCCCGGGCATGGGAACGGCCACAGGTACACCCAGACCCACGCTTATCGGACCGGAGCCCTCGTGTGTGGGCGGCGGGACAGCGACCGCGTCGGGGATGTGCGGGTGCTGCTCGCCAGTGTGGAGAGGAGCGCCCTCCGCCGCGCCAGGCATAGCGGGCTGCTGGTGGTCAGCGCGCGACGAGTGGTGGTGATAGTGAGGGTAGTGATGATGCGGGGAGTGGTGGTGCGCGTGCAGCGGGTTCCCGCTGGCCGGATTCGGCGTGGGCGCGGGGTGCGAGCCCGAGGTAGAGTGGGTGGGCGTGAGGGGGATCGCCGAGTGGGGGCAGTTCACCGCCGGAGATACGGTGCCGGAAGTCGTGGACGAGGACGTGGTTTGGGGGCGTTTCTGGGCACAGGAGTCAAGGGCGATCTCTCTCCCCGTGGGCATGGAGGTGCGCGGAGACGGGTGGGGTCGGAGATGGGAGAAGGAAGACTTACGGGAGACAGGATTGTGCCCAACGCAAGGCGCAGGCTCAGGAGGTGAGCGTCGTCGCTCCGTCGAGAGTCATCGTGCATAGGCTGTCGGCAGAAACGTCTCCTGTAAGCCTCTGTGCCAATGCAGAGAGAAAAAGAAAGCAAACACAAACCATGATGGTCAGGATGAAATGCGTCTAGGTCAAATAGATAAACGATGCCCTAGGCCGGGGCAAGCTGAAGTCTCCAATAGTGGTAGACCGTAAAGATGTTAGATGGCACGATGACCTCGACGAGGAGGGACGACGGCGGAGGTATAAGGAGGTATGGATGGAGGCAGCTGCAGCTGCGTGGGTGCAGAGGATGAGAAGGGTTGGGGTGGCGATATTTAGGGCCTTGGATAGCGATGCTGGTTATATCAGCTGGCCCCACGGACCCGTGCTGGATGTAACTCAAACCGAGTGTGCATGGGGCTGCATAGGAGCGAGCCGGGTCGAACCCTGTCCACGAGATGGCGCATCTTCGCCCAGCTCCCCACACTGCGGCCACAGCCAGGGGGCGGCTGTGGGGAAGGTGCGGGGTATCAATCCTTGTCTCACGACCCTTCCCCACAGGGTGGACTGATTATCCGGATACACCCGCCCAAGACATGGGACCACCGAGACCGTGTATTGAATAATATCGACTGGCGGCGGCCACAGCGACGATCAGGCGACCCTCTTGCTTATCTGCGAGGATACACTGAGATGCTACGTGATACGGCGAACCCAGCATCGCCAACATGGACTGAAAGGGTTATTGGCCTGCGCACTTCCCGACGATCTCCAACTTCCCCCTGTCTTTGAACCTTGAAGTACTTCCGACTCATCTCCGTACTCTCCCCATGATGTCTCCGTCGCAAAACACTTCGGGCCTTAGTTAGTCTACAGCGTATTACATGGGTAGAGCACTTCTTCGCGCGAGGAGGGGGATTTTGCATGTGCCCCCGCCACGCCTTTTTTTCCCCGAGCCTTCCTAGACGTTCAGCTCCGCCTTGCTCGCCTTTCCCAGCGCCGTCTGCAACTCTTTGTCCTCAAGCGCCGGACGAACCCATTCCGCAAGGAACTTGTCGACTTGCTCTGGCGCGCGCCCGATGAACGTCTTCGGGTCGAGCAAGGCGTCGAGCTGGTCCTTGATCGGGTCGAAGTACGCGTCCTTCCGCACACGCTCGATCAGGTCGTTGTCCAGGCCGAGCTGCTTCACCTGGTGCGCGGCCTCGTGTGAGAGCACCTGTTCGAGGATGGTTAGCAATTTACTCTGCAAAACCCTCGGAAGAAACAGGGAATAGAACAGGCATGGCTTCCATGCCCACCCAACACGCATATGGAGAATCCCCAACGCTGGCGGTGGTAAAGACGCCACGATTACGACCACCTCGAGCGTCCAGGCCGTATCGAACATACAATAGCGAAAAAAGCAGCGCAACTCACCCGAATCTTCTCGTGCGCCTCCTGCCTATCCCCGCCCGCCTTAACGATTGCCATGATGATGTTCTCCGTCGCCATGAACGGCAGCTCCTGCGCGATCCTCCGCGCGATCACACGCGGATACACCACCAGGCCCTCGGACACGTTCTGCAGCGTCGTCAGCACGATGTCCGCGGTCAGGAACGCCTCGGGGAGCGTAATGCGCCGGTTCGCGCTGTCGTCGAGCGTCCGCTCGAACCACTGCACGCTCGCCGTCTGCAGCGCGTTCTGCTGCAGGACCATCAGATGCCGCGCGAGCGAGCAGATCCGCTCGGACCGCATCGGGTTCCGCTTGTACGCCATCGCGGACGACCCGATCTGCGTCGACTCGAACGGCTCCTCGACCTCCTTCAGGTTCGCGAGCAGCCGCAAGTCCGTCGCGAGCTTGTGCGCCGTCGCGCCGAAGGAGGCGAGCGGGGCGAGGACGTCGATGTCGATCTTGCGGGAGTATGTCTGGGAGGTGACGGGGTAGGCATAGGTGAAGCCTGAGAGTGCGGTGACTTTGCGGTCGAGCTCCTCGACCTGTGCAAATTCAATGGTAGGTAAGCAGAATAATTGCTGTTGGGATACGATGTGGACGCACCTTGTCGTGATCACCGTCAAACAGCGCGAGGAAGCTTGCTTGGGTACCGGTCGTGCCTTTCACGCCACGGAATCCAAGGTCATCCCTGGCACGCTTGATGTTGCGTAGGTCCCACAGCAATTCCTGGGTCCAGGTCATATCCGTGTCAAAACCCACATATCCTGCCGCATGTACCGAGCGGTACGCACCTGGAGCCAGAGTGTGGTGCGCTTGCCGACCGTCGTCAGCTGCGCAGGCTGGAAGTGAGTGAAGCCGAGTGTAGGCAGGTCGCGGTACTGGTTAGCGAAGTTGGCGAAGCGGTCGATGACGACCGCGAGCTTTTGGAGGAGAAGCGTCAGGGCTTCGCGGATGAAGATCAGGTCCGCGTTACTAGATCGAGCATGTCACGGTTCACGGTCTACGGTCTCCTTTGATTATAGGATATCGGACGTACTCGGTCACGTAGCACGACGTTGCTCCCAGACTAACACAATGCGTGAGGACGAGTACAAAGACGTAGAGTTGATGAGGAGTGAGAAGAGACTGACTGGATGATGCCCGCCGCAGCAGGTGCGACCTGACCGAAGGTATGGACGTGCGCCATGACATCGTGACGTCTCTTCTTCTCCTCGGCCGCAGCAATCTCAAACTGCTCCGCGTTGAGGTGCTGGAATTATGAGCATATGCTCTGTGTCATAAGAGAGGGCTAATAGAAAGGAAGTGCAGGACGCACAAGGTTGGCCTTCATCTGCTCGATAGCCTCGTCCGAGATCGGCAATCCCAGCTCCTTCTCCGCGACAGCGAGGCTCAGCCACAGCTTCCTCCATGTGTGGAAGCGGTTCTATGTTGCATAGACGTCCGTCGAGTGAGTTCGACACTGCGTAAAAGAGGAGCGAAGGGGCGAATGCTTACTGCCGCGGAGAAGAGGTGGGCCATCTCCTTGCTCGCATATCGGCTGAGTCGGGACGCCTAGCATGAATTTTTGTTTTCTCGCAGCAGAGAGGTGCAGTGTAAGAACCTTGAAAGCGGCGTCTGATACGCGTCGAAGCTCTCCATGGTTGTGGATGAAAAACAAGTCAGTGGCAGAAACCGGAAAGGTCCTCGGGATCCACCACTAGAGATCTAGGCGATCTTATCGTCACGCTCCGAGCCTGGATCCGTGTCGGAGGTGCAAAGATGCTACATTGTGAGCGGTACCAGCACCGGATGGCAGTTTTCTTGAGAGACTGAGGTCAAATATCATGGCATAGTTCAAGTAGAAGACAACCTGGCCGAAGGAAACAGAGAAACAGACAGAACTCCTGCCCTGCCATGGTGTGGCATTGTCACGTGTGACACTCCGGTCACAGAGTGACCCGGAGGCGGAGACGCGGGCGTGTCGGAGATGGATCGGGCGCCACCCTTGGTTGACTTCTGACCAACAACTTCAACACCCTCATAACCACGCTCCTCCAGCCTCTCGCACCAATGGTACGTCCACAGGACTACCGTACACTTCATCAGCTCATTCAGAACGTCATTCTCTCTAGTCTGTCCCCCCCGCCGTCCTTCGCCGCCTCATGCGTGAGCTCAATGAGCTCCGAACCAACCCCCCTGACGGCATACGCGTCGTCGTAAACGAAGACAACATGCTGGACGTAACGGGCATCGTCGAGGGTCCAGGTGCGCCCCATCCTCGCGTTCTCGTCCCGTTTGACACGCTGCTGACGCGTCGCAGAGGGCACGCCCTATGCGGGTGGCTACTTTAGGGTTAGGTTCAACTTTACAGAAGAGTTCCCCGCTGCACCGCCAAAGTGTACGTCTGTGCCGTGTTCTCGGATTTTTGCACAGAGAATTGCGCTAACCACGTGTGTTCGGGGACGTAGGCTGGTTTGCAACCAAGATCTTCCACCCCAACGTCTCGACCGCCGGCGAGATATGTGTGAACACGCTCAAGAAGGACTGGAAGTCGAGCTATGGGATCGGGCATATCCTTGTCACGGTGAAGTGTCTGCTCATCTACCCCAATCCCGAGTCTGCGCTGGACGAAGAGGCCGGCAAGCTGTTGTTGGAGGACTACAATAGCTACTGCGAGCGCGCGAGACTCATCACGAGCGTGCACGCGACACCAAAGGTGCGTCGTCTGGGCCGTTTGGACGTGTTTCATGACGTGCTTAAGATTGCTCCTAGGTGCGACCAGCGGAATTCAACACGCCATCGAGCTCCGAACCACCCTCCGAATCCCCAACCACATCTGCATCGGCGACTGCTGCATCTACATCCGCTTCCGCCTCCACCTCCACCTCTGCATCCGCATCAAAGCCCCCCGCGCCTGCACCAGCAGTGCCACCACCTTCTGCACTATCAAAATCATCCTCCCCAGTCCCATCGCTTCCCTCCCATCCACTCCATCCATCGACGCCCAACACGTACCCGACGTCACCCTCCCCCACGTCGCTCTCCGCCGAAAAGAGCAGTAACTCTACGAAAGAGCGGCACGTATCCCCCTCACCACTGGGCACAGCAGACTCGAACGTCGCCGTTGGGGTGCAGGCAAATACGGGCACGAAGGCTGTTAAACGTGCGGCGGTCGCGAACGGCGCCGGGGGCGAGAAGCGCAAGAAGGCGCTCAAAAGGTTGTGACGCGTGTCGTCTTTCGTCTTTCTCAGTTTTGCGTACACTTGGACGCGGAAAGATGGACTCTAAGTAGCTAGTGTTGTCTCTTCTATTTTGGTAGGCTGGATCTGTGCTATGTATATACGCGCTGTTGTTATGATTATATGCTGTCGATTTCAGCTTTCCGTCGCAGACCGCGAGTATGTACTTACCATGCTGTAGCTTGTCGGCTTCATCGAGGTCCGTTCCCCGCGCTCCGAGCCGACTCCGGCGGAACTCACGGGTGTGGTGCGCTCAAATTGAGGCGGTGCGGCTCTAAGTGGGTGGCTCTGACTTTGAGCCGCACTACCCACATTGCGTGGAGGCTATGTTTTCGAGGTTCTGTCGCTGAGATTGCTGCGATATGATTAATTTGGCGGCTGACAGTCAATAATCCAATCGACTGGGGATATGCGAACATATTCAATATACCGAGTCACTGGCAATTCGGTCCGTATACATACATGTGTGCATGTCCTCAGTCGTACAACAAACGGGTACTGCGAGTGGGCGCGTAGCGAGTGCCCGTTAACATAACAATACATACAAGTCTCCGTGTAACATGGTCCCATCACCATATCATCGCCTGTAGAGGTGGCTACCGCACGCCATGGTTGGGATTCGCCGCAAGCCAGCCCCTCAGCTCCCTCACGAGCTTCTTCGCCGATACCTCCAGTGTCTCGTCCCTCGTGCGCGGGACCTCGAAGATCTTGCGCTTGCGCTCCCGAGTCGTGAGCACGAGCCCGACCGCCCGCGGGGAGAACGACGACGCGAGCGCGGAGAACGGCAGCGGCGCGACGCGACTACTGCTTCTCCCCGAGCCCGACCTGCTCCCACTACTAATAGGACCAGGACCCCCCGCATACTCCTGCGGAACAGAGAAAGTGTACCCCTTCTTCGAGCTCGAGCTCGGGCTCGGGCTCGGCGGGACGGGCACAGTGGAGAGAGGCGTGAGTCCGGACGAGAGCGGGACGGCGATCGCGCCGTCGCGGGTGCCGTAGAGGTGGACGAGGTCCTCGAGGCGCGCGCGGGGCTGGAGGAGGTCGAAGAGGTCCTTGAAGCTCTCCTCGCGCTCGAGGTGTAGCTCCGAGTCGTCCGCCCAGACGTCCTCGCGGACCTTGAGCGCGATGAAGAGGTCAAGCACGCGCATCTCGCGCTGGGCGTCCCCTGGGGGCGAGGGGGTGGCGACCGAGGAAGCGGAGGAATAGGAGGGGGCGCCGGGGGCGCCGTGCGGGAAGGGATCGGAGGTGTAGGGGGAGCGGATGAGGGAGGAGAAGAGGGGGAGGTAAGTCGAGCGGAGGACGTGCATACATGCTAGGAGGGGAGGTGCGTTAGTAGGGCTAGGGGGCGCGCGCCGGGCGACGAGACCGCAGGAAACCGATGCACAATGTGGTTTCCCTTGGCTTGTTCATGGGAGAAGTGCAAGTAGAATCGCAAGTAGTGGGTGCGGACCAAACCGCGATGTACATGGCGACTTACCCTATTACCTGCGAGATCCTGATGCTGAACCAACCCTTCCTTTAGACCCTATTCACCATGACTTCCATACGCATAGCGACGCGGGCCCAAAGCGTCCAATGGCATACGACAGCTTCAGCTGTCGATTTGCCTCTCGTTCCCAAGTACCGTCTCTTGGACACGCCCTTCACAATAGAACTAGACTCACCAATATAGAGTGCACGATCGACGAGTCGAAGACCGACTGTCAACCAGTACAGCACCTTCCTCTGCTTCTCCACCCGCCCTTGAGCGAACGTCTCGTATACGATCCGCAGTAGGAGGTGTGGCGGTAGAGTTACCAGCGTCGGCGGGGGCCGGTGCTGAGTAGGAAACGGAGGTGGGCTAACCGGGCCAGCTTCGAGATACGGAGGAGGTGGGGCCAACATTAGTGTCTGCGTCTTCTCGTCGAGAACGACCATGACCGCAAAAGCGAAGGAGTTTATAGGTCGGATTTGGGTCCGGCGCGGGGAATTCTGGGGGTGGGAGTGCACGGATACTGGCGCTGCGCAGTGATCTAGTGTTCCAACACAGGACAGAGTTTGTTCGGATGGGGAAGATTGAGAACGGTGACTGGCTGCGGTACAATGGTGGCTGAGGCAGACGGACGTGCTCTGTCAGGTTACAACGTCAACGTCGGGGCAAGGAACAAGGCGGAGGCCATGGGATCGTTGGGTCTCGGTAGGCGGTACCTGCCTCGGACCGCCGGGGATGACGTGGGGAAGCTCCGAATGAACGCGAGAGCATGAGTGTCACTGATGGCACATGCATAGAAAGTCTGGGTGGCTCTCGCCGTGGGCGACGGGGCGCAAGTCGTGTGCACAGTGGTGGACAACGACCTCGACGTTGCCGAGCGTCGGGAGAACACGGCCCGCTGAAACAAGGCCAGTGCAGCCGAGGCGGCGACCGAAACTACCTCATCCCTGCCTATCACGTTCGGGCGGAGTTTGAGAGCAAAAGCTTCCTCAAGCGCCGAGGCCCCCGACTTTGGCAGATCAGTGATTCTGCACACCTTCGAACAACCCTCGAGCTCCTCTTCTCGTACTGCCTTCTCCAACTTTGCCCCCTACCAAGTCAACAAGCACCCTCTGCATCCACTCGTATATATTCTATACATCCTTCAGTGCAAGTCGAGCGTTCAAACGGCTCAAAGCACACCCAGGAAAGGCATTGCCCACGTTTCCGTCCAAATCGGTGTCCGAAGTCCGCCACGACAGAGACCCCGGAACACCCCTGCACCGGTTGGTTCTCAACCAGCACGACCCCCACTGACAACGACAACGCCCATCTCATTTCTCCCTCCTAGATGGGCCACACCAAGCGCAAGAATGTTCGACACGCCCCTCAGAGTGAGTGACTTGCGCATGGCAGGCTGCTCCGTTGGCTGATCCCCCTCAAGTGCGGTCTCGCACGACGAGGAGCAAGGGGAAGGTGAGCAGCACAGATCGTTATCGTGTGAAGACCACATGTCCATGCTGATGTCTTCCTAGCCTATGGTGACCAACCCAGAAGAGAATAGCCAGATGCTCAATGCGCAGCTGCGCGAGCTCGGCCTCTATGCCGCCCACACCATCGGAGACGGCAACTGTCTGTTCCGCGCTCTGTCGGACCAGCTTTATGGCACTCCGTCACAGCACCTCAAACTGAGGGCTGATATATGCAACTGGATTGAGGACCACAAGGAGCGCTATGGTCCCTTTGTGGAGGACGAGCGCGGCCTTGATCACCATTTGTCCTGTATGCGACAGCAAGGTGTGTATATGCGTCTCCCTCGTCTCCTTCGGTATCTCATGCTTGTCCTAGCGACCTACGGTGGGCACCTCGAACTTTCCGCTTTCGCCCATATGACGAAGAGGAACGTCAAGGTCATTCAACCTGGCCTGGTGTACGTCATTGAATGGGATGCCGGAGGCGACCTCGGAGACTCTTCGGTACAAGGCGACGACGACTCGAGCCTCGACGATCGCGAGAAGAGGCGTTTGAGGCGAGAACGGCGTCGCTCAGAACAGGCTGCGGCAGATGACGCAGAGCCTTCAATGACTACAGGGACGGTCTACGTCGCGTACGTTTCTCCCTCCAGTTCTTCGCGCGCCACTGGTTAATCGTGGCGTAGCTACCATGACTGGGAACACTTCTCTTCTATCAGAAACCTGATGGGTCCGCATGTCGGTTTACCCAACGTTTCTGAGGCCCCTGCGCCAGATGAGTCACTTCCCCCATCCCCTGTATCCAAGAAGCCCGTGTCAAAGGCAAAGGCGAACGTCGCGAGGATGACCAAACGGGAGGCTAAGAAGACCGATGTTTCAACTCTTGTGGAAGAGGAAGATTCGACCCCTCTTACCCCTTCCCGGATTCCTTTGCCTGGCTCAGCTTCACCGTCACCGCCGCCATCGACTGCTCCATCATCTCAAACCTCCAGCTTCCACTCGTTGGCGTCGTTGGATCCCCATGCTTGCCGTTCACCCAAGCGAACATTCGACGAATCCTCTGCATCTTCTCACATGTCAGAGAGCTCCCAGGGTGTCGCAAAGAGAGCAAAAAGCAGCTCTCGGGCAGCGTCCAGGTCACGCACATTGAGCGCCGACGTTACCGCAGTTCCACCCTCAACCTCGGCCATTGCCATGAGCGTGGATGCAGATGATCTGGACACACCCGATCTGTCTGCGCCTGGCTCATCTGCGGATTCGGTTAGCTCATTGTCGTCCGTGCCATCTCCCGCGGCAACTCCTCCCCCACCCGACCCTCCGGTGGAGAAACGTCTCACACGTCGTCAGAGAAAAGCGCTGGGGCTGCCTAAACCTCGCGCTGCACTCGTGGGCAGCAACCTTGCGCGGACGAGAAGCGCTGGAAAGATTGTGATCCCAGGTGGAAAATGTCGGAAGTCGTCGAACAAAGCTACGGTTGTGGACGGCTCCGAGGACGATCCCGACGCGAATGCGGAGTGGCGGAAGAACGGAACCGGACGTCTGGACGTCCGAGGGTTCAGGGAGCTTAAGATATAAGAGCGCGATGACAGGCTATGCACCGCGTCGCGCCGGCGCGACATCCGCCCGTGCCATTCGTATCCGTTCACATCTCATCGTCATCTTTGGACTTCACATCTCATTCGGTTCATCTCTCGTCTTTTGCATCCCATCCCAGCATCCCGATACCCTCGTACTGCAAGTCCTTCATGTTCCTGTCGTCGCACCGCTCATCGCTATCCGCTTGGACATCCTTGTATCAACAGCATTTCCTCCAACTCTGGACCTCTTCACGTTTCCTCACTTCCCATTTCTCTGCTGCGCTCGGCTTCACGACCGTCACGACCTGTACGCACGCCTTTCACGCCCCCGCATTGGACGCTCCCTCGATCGCTCATCCGTCGTCGTTCTCGCGTACCACGCACTCAAGTTATTCTGTTATATTACCGTCGTCGCAATCTCATCTCACCCACACGCATTACACCGTGATACCTGAAGCTGACGGCTTCGTTGCAACCGCACTCTGTTTCCCTACCCCCACGATCGTACTTATCTGGTTCGTGCAATGACTCGGTTTGACTTGACGGCATTTTGAACAGTGCATCCCCGCGCAGCATGCATCATGATGTTCGCATTCGCATACTTACATCCGTCCCGCCTTGTATTCTTGTAATCTACGGTCTCGGTCTCAAGTTATGTATATAAGTCTTAGACGGTCCCTCCTCACAGTTCACTGTCAATTTGTGGCCTTCGATCCTTGCGATATTCATGTACGTGGACTCGAGTTGACTCATGCTCTCACGCTATGCCAGACCAGCGGGTCCCACCATCGATGGTCGATGCACTTATTCCAGGACCACATACTGAGGTCCCTGTGAACGTTAATACTGCTATGGATTTCGGTCTCGAGAACGTTCATGTTTTGATCACAGGTATGTCTCAGATCTCTGTTCATAGTGTCGGTTGATATTGACGCCTATTTGAATAGGTGCAAGCGGAGGAATCGGGTTTGCAACCGCTCGCCTTTTTCTGAGTCCGTAACCATGGGTTATTAGACTATCGGTCTAGATTCATCTGACCCCACGTTCTCACCTGTTTGCCGCACACAGAAGTGGGAGCTCGAGTGACAGCCCACTACAACACCAAACTCGCCCCACTCGAGCCTCTCGTGCAGGAGTTTGGTCCCGACCGTATCCGCGCCATCCAGGCCGACCTCACGCATGAAGACGACGTCAAGCAGCTCTTTATCAAGGCCTCAACCGCACCCTTCGGGGTGGTGCTGGTCACAGTGATCAACCACGCGTACTACGAGGCGCGCGATGTGCCCCTCGCGCAGATGAGCCTGGCCCAGTGGGAGTCAACATTTCGGACAAACGTGACGTCCTCCTTTCTCGTCGCGCGGGAGTACCTGCGTGGGCTTGAGCGGGCATCGGCGGACGAGAAGGAGAAGGCGGCGATCGTACTGGTTGGAAGCACGGCCGGCAAGTTTGGCGAGGCGGGCCACGCGGACTACGCTGCGACGAAGAGCGGTGAGTAATGCCTGCTTATCTGCGTGTGGATCGTACGAGGACGTTGATATGGTGATAGCCATGATGTACGGGATGTGTTTGAGCCTGAAGAACGAGATCGTGAAGATTGCGCCAAGGGGACGCGTAAACGTCGTTGCGCCTGGGTGGACGAGGACGCCAATGGCGGAGGAGTCCCTCAAGAATCCCGACGTTGTGTACCAGGCGCTCGCAACGTAAGTTGGGAGTTTGGTTTATCCTTCCCGTCCCTCTTCTCGGTGTCAGTTGATTGACGTTGTCTGTATGAATATGCGCAGGACCCCGTTGAAGAAGGTCGCCACGCCCGACGACGTCGCACATCAGCTCGTCGTGCTCTCTTCCCCAACGGTTTCCGGCCATGTTTCCGGCCATGTTTCCGGCCATGTCCTCATGGTTGAGGGTGGGATGGAAGGCCGTCTGTTGAACAGGCCGAGCGATCTAGGGCTGTAGAATTGGTATGTAGTAACTATACAGGTGGTCACCTTGCCTCGGACGCTGTAGATGTTCCAATCTCTGAGGCTAGGGCGGTGTTTAAAAGCCGATTTGTGCTGTCTATGGTTGACTCTGGCTTGAAGATACCCAGGTTTTATCAAAGTAAGTGAGACACTACTAACACTGAGTAAATACGAAAATGTGGCCCGTAGCAAGCGCTGTAATACAATATTGGAAGATCAGTAATTATAACCAATTTGGGTCGAACCACGTGCAGCGGATACGAGCACGCTGTTTCTGGCGTCGAGCTCGACCCATTCTCCGACGTTGAGCCTCCGGTCCACGAGTTGGTCTTATTCGTCGAACTCGGCAACACTACCTACAGGCAGCCGGAGCGTTCGCGACATCAGCATCCAGCACCGCGCTCTCCTCGCTTAGTCAGGGCCTCTCTTTGTTCCCCAACTACCACGTCCTCGACGTCCTCTTCTAGCACCAGTCGCCGTGCAGCTGGGTCGCCGACACCGTGTGCTCTGCGGAGTTGAACGGAAAGGAAAACCATCAAGCCGTACGTTTCGGCCACCGGCTTCTTTTCTCATCTTTTCTCACATCGCCCGTTCAGCTTGGTTCATCTTCTCCCCGTCATGGACCCGTTTTCCAGTCTACAAGTCCCCGACGGCTCCCAGCCAGGCCCTTCGCGCCAGCATGGTGCAAGACCAGTCTCTATCCAGCCCACATCATCGACAGCCAACCCCCAGTCAGCGAGCCGGAAACGCGCGTCGCACAACGTTGTGACGTCCCAACCCCAACAGGAAGAGCAACCTGGGTACCGCGACATCTACTCACACCCGGCTGCTCTCGAGTATGTCGCTGCCCATCCGAGGCGGACAATCCCCAAATTTGGTCCGTATCTGCTCCTGCAAACGCTCGGCGAGGGCGAGTTCGGCAAAGTCAAGCTCGGGCTTCACATGCAATGGGGCGAGGAGGTCGCGGTCAAGCTCATTCGACGGGGCAACATAGACTCGAGCGTGCGCATGTCAAAAGTTGAACGCGAAATCGAGGTTCTACGGGTGCGTTCTCAATCACCGGTTACGTCTTTGGGCTGCGCATGACATGATACCGTAGACCCTCAAACACCCCAACATCGTCCGGCTGTACGATGTGATCGAGACCGACAAGTACATCGGTATCATCCTGGAATATGCATCTGGGGGCGAGCTGTTTGATCACATCCTCGCCCACCGCTACTTGCGGGAGAAGGATGCCTGCAAGCTCTTCTCGCAACTCATCTCTGGCGTCTGGTACATCCATCAAAAGAAAATCGTCCATCGCGACTTGAAGCTTGAGAATCTGTTGCTCGACCGTCACCGGAATGTCATCATCACCGACTTCGGCTTCGCCAACCGCTTCGAGCATCGCTCCGACGACCTGATGCAGACGAGTTGCGGCTCCCCGTGTTATGCGGCGCCCGAGCTCGTCATCTCAGACGGCTTGTACGTCGGTTCTGCTGTCGACATCTGGTCATGCGGTGTCATTCTGTACGCTATGCTCGCTGGCTACCTCCCCTTCGATGATGACCCGGCAAACCCTGACGGTGACAATATCAACCTGCTGTACAAGTACATCGTCAACACTCCCCTCTCCTTCCCCGATTACATTTCCGAGGAAGCTCGCGATCTCCTCTCTATCATGCTCGTCCCTGATCCCGCTCGCCGCGCAGGCCTGCCGACGATCATGGCGCACAGGTGGCTTGCACCTTATGCTCATCTCTTCCAGAAGACCGTCAATGAGCTGGAGCATACCGCCATCGAGCAGCATCACCAGAAGAGGCTCGCTTACCAGAGACAGATGAAGGCGGCGGCGGCGGTTGGGGAGGCTTCCTCGGCCCAGAAGATGGCACGGAGTCAGAGTGCTCGTGTCGAGGGCTACGGGTCGTCCCCGCCCTCCTCGGGCTCGCGCAACCACCGCGAGCAACGGTATCCCGCTCAGCAGGCGCAGCCTGAATTCTTGTACGAGACTTCGGCCCCGTCAAGCTCTGGGCGCCGGGGCGTCAACTCGGCGATCGTCCTCCCGACTTCTTCACCTATTGGACTGGAAGACGATCCCTTCGCGCCTTCTCCGTCTCACGAGGTCCCCTCTATCGCTCTGCCGTCGGTACATGTCCCGCAGGACGTCGCCAACGGCATACACGAGGACGACCGGATGCAGGTCGATGGACAGTCCACCATCCCCCAACCAGTTGCGTATGCGCCGGTCAAGACGACCTCTCCCGAGTCGAAGCGGTCGAAGGTCCCGAACCGGCACACTATCCAGGTCGAGTACGGAGAATCGGAGTCCAGGCCGGAACCCCACAAGGAGCGCACTCGCACGAACGGGACGTCGGGCACCCCCGAACGCGCTGCCAAGAAGCACTCCATCGAGATCGAGCCTAGACTCTCACAGAAGCCCCTTCCTGGGACACCTTCGCGGACACAGCCCGAAAGTGCGTTCCCCTCTCCTCCGGCAGTCGCCCCTGTCGTATCCATCGAGGTCACCGGCCCGCCTGTCACTCCCATCACTGCAGTGGACGAGAAACTCCCTCACCCTCCCGCTCATTCCCAGAATGGCAGCAGTGCTGGTTCCACTGGCTCACGTTCGTCGAAGAGCCGGCACCGGAAAGGCCTGTCGATCGACAAGATCGGTATTTCCAAGATGTTCGGGAGCGGGTCCGGGCTTGAACAGACAAACGGACACATCGCGCGCACTCCGTCCCAGGGCCAGAAACCGGCTCCGGATGCCGTCCCCGCTTCACTCAAGGATGTCGTGCGCCGTCCGTCGAGCGTCCAGGTTGGCACGTCCGCGGATGCAAGTGCGGATGCCTCCCTTCTGAGCCCCACCGGTACTGTCAACAGCAAGAAGTCGTCCAGGCGCAACACACTCACTGTCATGGTCGCGCCGATTCGCAGCTCGATCAAGCCGCGCTCGAAGAAGACTGCGGAGACCCCGATGAAGGAGAAGGCAGAGGACAAGGGACCGTTATCCTCCGATGCTCCTGCTGTTCCTCCAAAAGGGGAGATGTTGCCTCCCTCTACCCCGCAACCTATGCGGCCCGGGCAGGACGAGGGTACTGGCTTCAATCCCAACACCTGGAAGAGCCAACGCGCTCCGGTCCCTGCGTCAACGGTCAAGGCAAGCAAGGTTATGCAATGGTTCCGTTCGAAGAGCAAGGGCCATGGTCCCGCAGACATCTCCGATGTCGAGACCGAGAAGCCGGTCAGCGATGCACCTCCCACGGCCACCATTCCAGCTCCCCGCCAGGCCCCTACCGCTCCGCCAATCAACACACATCTCCTCCCGGCTCCATCCGAGAAGATACACTCGCCCATCCCGCTGACGGCGACGCCGTCCGACCAGTCTTTTGCTCACCATGGCTTGACCGAACGTTGGCTCAAGGGGATCAGCGTAGGCCGCGTCAATCTGCGTGTGCATCATGGTGCGGTCGACCAGACGACTATCACGACAGGCGCGCCGCCGGAGGTCATGAAGCACGTCAAGGCCGTCCTCGAGGGCATGGGCATCGACATCGCGATCGAGCACGAGTACAAGTACAGGTGCATTCGTCCGAAGAAGAAGCGCGCGGGCCTGGGGCTCCGCGATGGCTCAGGAAGCCTTGCAGCGTTCACTATCGTCGGGTCGGCTGCGTCGAACGGGGTATGAACTACGTTGATTCTTGACATTGCGGATTTGCTGATTGTTGTCGGTGCAGGTCGACAAGCGTGGACTGCCTATTCCCTCGCAAACACAATCCCCCTCGTTCGGCTCGACCACCGGGGGCATGCTTCGCGGACTACTCATGCGCCGCCAGTCGTCGCAGGTATCGACCGGCCCGGTTCACCAGGTGTCGCCTTCCCTCGAGTCGGAGGCGGGTCCCGACGCGGTCCTCGCGTCTGCCGTCCCGGCTTCGGCCAACGACGTTTCGTCGCCGATCTCTCTGGATACTATCTATGGCGACCAGCAACAGGATGCCGGCGACGAGGTCCGGTTCTCCGTAGAGCTGACGCGTCTCGATCGTCTGGACGACACGTACAGTTTGGATATCCGCCGATTGAAGGGCAACCTCCGGAGCTACAAGTTCTTGTACGATACCCTTAGACAGTACGTGGTTTTTCGGATCTCCCATCGACGTGTCGCTGACGAGGCTTTGTTACAGACGTGCTGATCTTCAGCGGTGAGCGCGTGCCTGGTCACTCTGGAAATCTGGCCAGTAAGTTGTATAGCATCCGACATTTGCATGGTACAATTTCTTTGTCCCCACCACCATTTTTGACAAACATGTGGCAATACTTCCGTTTCCTGCAAGACTGACTTGTTTTTTCCGCGTTGTCCTACACTTATTGACAACCCTTAATACGTTCTCGTTCGCGTTTGTTCCTTTGTTTTCGTTCTCGGCCTCCACCTTTTCCAGCATATTCCGCCGTTAGTCCCTCCTATCATCCTCCGTTATTCACCCTCCTCCCCTGGTAACCATTCGTCTCGGTGTTGCTGTGTCTGCTTCACGAACGGTTCCTCGCCTTCGGTACCCCACATTTCGGACGAGTTTTGTGTGTCGATAAGTTGGAGGAAGTTGGAGTTGGAGATTCCCACCTGTATATGTGATAAAACCCGCCCTTTGCCTCGCATCGTCTCTCTGGTCTGACCCATGGATCTACACGCTCCCGTGTCACGGCTACAGCATCGTTTCCTCTCCCGCTCTGCATACGCATCCGTCATAATCCATAAAATATACCTTTGTTCGCACCCCGGAATTCGCCTGTACAATAAGAATCTCACCAGGTGCTGGTGCCGATGTAGAAATGCCGAAAGCAATCGACTATGTTTGCGGTGTTGGACGTGTGCACTGTCATATGTCGTGACGGTAACGACGGGTCCGGATGGTTCTTGACCGCAGAGGGACTCCTTCGGTGACGACACTGGATGGCAGTGTTCAGCGGTTCCACCGCGGTCCCACAGTTGGCTGCGGTGGACCCAATCCACCTTTGTCGCCTCCTCCCTGTCCCTTACAATGTCTTCATGAACTCCAGCCCTCACGCGAAAAGAAGGGCTCGCCGTCCGCACTACATAACGATACCCACAACCTCCCTGACGACCTCCCCACGACAACTACTCATATTCTTGGTACTCCGGCACAATGGCAGATGGGTCCAGAAACGGAGGTGAGCTCAAGGCTGATCAAACGCGTGCGCTGATACCGTATGCTAGATGTGGGATCTGACCATATATATATGTCTTCCTGCATTTTGTAAACTCAGCGCAACCCAGAGATCGACGTGCAGAGGTTCAATGGTACAGCGAGAGGATAGTCTTTGACGCCAACCAGGTCGTGGTGAGTTGGCAAGTCTTGTTCCTCAGCGGCTGGGGACCAATGCACCCATCTAACCTTGTTCTATACTCCAAACTTGACTATGCAATCGCCCATAGGACCTTGAATTCACTGACCCAACGCGGCGAGTCATCCATGCCGGCATCCTTTTGCGACGGACCGACCCTTTGAAACGGAGTGTGAACGGTTGGAAGGAGCTATGGGTGATCCTGTTTGACAACTATTGTACGTCCTCAGTTCTACTCTGGTTTTATATATGCACATCCCAATCGATTCATTGGGCCAGTGGTCATGACCAAACCCAAGGGCAAAGGAGATGACATCAAGTATGTCGTCTGGAAGCCTGTGAGCACCATCAGCATCAGGCTGGGAGCCTCATCCCTGTTAACCCGTCCTTGAAGCCAGTACGCATCGAGTTCCTTGCCCTCTCCGGCCTAAGCACCCGACCTGTCCAACGCAGCAACACCCTTTCCCGCATTATGCAAACGGGTCGCAACTCGCCAGACCTTTTGTCCATATTTTCCGACGGGCCCGCGGATGGCAATCACGACAACAATTATCACCCGCTGTCATTCTATTGCCACGGAAAGCACGGAGGAGCTTATACGCTCTATGCTGCCACCCCGGACGAACGCAATGAGTGGAGAAGACGGATGAAAGAGGCAATCGCAGCGCAGAGAGCTGTCCAGGCAAGGCAGAGTGTCTTCGAGGTGGAGACCGTCACAGACGACACCAGTGCCGATAGGGAAGGGTCGGTGCAACATTCTGGGGCGGTAACCGGAAGGATATCGTGTTCCATGCCATTCAGTGGGTCGTATTGTGAACGCGTCGGGTGTCCCGCTCATCTTACCAACCTCTTCGTAGGTAAGAATGGTCACGAGTTGGTCGCGATTGGGAGCGAGGATGGGATATGGATAGGAGTGCTCCGGCAGCCGGAAAGTGAGTCCATTGCTTTTCATACCCTTCCTTCATCTGGAACTCATGCCCACCAGCCGTGCAGCGGGTCATGTCGGTGAAGCACGTCACTCAGCTGGCGTATCTGGAGGAGAATGGCTTTTTTCTCGTTTTAGCAGACAAGGTACCTTTATTAACCCGTCAACTGATCCCCAACAAATAGCCCTGATCACCCGAACTACGTTAGGTGTTGTATGTTATTGATATTGAGAGCATCGTCCCAACGCCACCGCCCCGGCAACCCAATCACCCGCCCGTACTTGGGTTACGGAAACTCAGTCGGTCGAATAAACACGTTGACTACTTCAGCGTTGGGCGACAGTCTGGTTGCACCCTTGTGGTGTATAAATATCGCAAAAATGTGAGCATCCTTTCCACATTCAAGTGCATCTTCTGACAATTTGCCAACGATTCCGTAGTTGGATAGCGTGTTTTGTGTGCTGGAGGCACACGATACAGCCGTTCACGATCCTCAACTGCCCCCTGGTTTTAGGCTCCACAGGGTGGGGCTCCGCCAGCGATGGTCATTTGTATCTTTTCACCATGCGCTGTGCTCATTGATGGATCACATAGGAATTTTTCCTACCAACGGATTCGCTGGACCTACTTTTTTTGAAAACAAAGGTCTGCATTTTGATACCAAGAGGATTCGAGATCATGGACATCACTGAGTAGGTTCTATTGATTCATTCCCCCGCATGTCGTTATTTATGCGTTCCACAGCTTCAATAGCATCACTATCCCAGAAGACGAGGATGTACGCAGGGTAGGAAAGCGGCCGACAGCTAACAAGCCCTTAGCCATGTTCCGAATACGAGAAGACGAATTCCTCCTTTGTTATGACGGTAAGCCGCCATGCTTGACTACACGCTAGATTGATTAATGACGCTGTCAAAAGAGTATGGCTTATATGTCGACAAACGCGGGGCGCCTTCCCGTTCGCCGCCGACTATTGAATGGGAGAGTGTCGCCTCACATGCAGCCTGGCATCCACCCTATGTCGTCCTCTTCGGCCCCGCCTTCATCGAAGTACGACACGTCGAATCCGGTCGGCTCGCACAGGTCATCACCGGGCAGGACATCCGCTGCACCTGGGACGGTCGCGGCATCATTCGTCCTGACGGCGTCGACGAGTTTGCCGACCCCCGGACCCCCCGTATACACGCTGTGTTGGACGACTCGGAGATAGCGAGTGCTTTCTCAACGAACCAACACCTTCTGCGTTCCGTGGGGAAGCGGCAGCACGCCATTCTATTCGCGCCGACGGAGCGTCTTGTCGTGCCCGGGACCCGGTACTCGCCTTCATTGCTCAGCGTTGCGGACACCCTTCCCGTCTATGCTCCCTGATTCTCATTTCAGTACCATATTGGACATACCTCAGTAACACATGCACACGGACGTAGACATTGTTAGAATTGTACAACCTTTTTGTGTCGCCCCCGTTAGACTTTTGCTCAACTTTGTTTCGGTTCCTGTTTGGCCTGTTGTCAGCCTCCGATCGTGTGATGTTCTTCCCTTTCATGCGTCACATTCAGTGGTTGGTTTCGTGCCCGCCTCTTGTTTCCCGCCTCGTTGAACACTGTCTACTACATCCACATACTACCTATCTTCTTGTACAGGCTACTGCACACTGCGGATCCGCGGTCGCCGGTCAAGTGGGTGCGTGCATCTCATTTCGGGAGATATGTTTTATTGATTTTCTTCTGGCAAGATCGAGACCTCGGTACGTTCCTTCACCCACCCCCACCGTATCGTTTTGAACAGATCCATCCTTCCTACAGTCACACAACCTATCGATACCAACTCTCTATCAGGCGTCTTTACAATGCCAACGCGCGCGTCCGGATCTAGGTCCCGTAGCAAGGCCAGTACATCCAGCTCAGAAGACACGACAGGACCGAACAAGGTCAAGGGCAAAGCCGCGCAAGGACGGAAGCCATACCCCGCCTCTCGCCCTCTCCGCCCCTCTGCCCGCCTCAACAAGAAGGGCACGCCATCCGTCCGCTCCAATTCTGAACCTGATGAAATTTCCGATCCAGGAACGCTGCTCGCGCTTACACCGCGTCCTGTGCTCCCTCCCATGACGAGGGCATCCACATCGTCGTCCTCATACTCGTCGAAGACGGATCGCTCTCGCCTCGACCTCGGCATGCCGTCGCGCGAGGAGTTCGCGGCAATGGAGGAGCAGTACATCACATCGCTCGACCCGCGCAAGCAGGCCAAGGCCCTCATCTCGCAGGCGATGTTCGACAGCATCTGGCTGGCGCTACACAACCCGCGCGACAACACGATCGGCTCGCCGCAATTCCGCTGGTGGGTCCGCAAGATGTTTGTGCTGGCGCGCCCTGACGAGTTCGGGACGCTCGTCCCCTTCGTCCCCGACAACAACGAGCCCGAGCGTGGCGGGGTGTCTTTCGTGGAGTATCAGCATGGCGAGGAGGGGAAGGCGCAGGAGGCCATGGTTATGACGGGGGCGCCGTATCTCGATGTGGTGCTGCCGCTGCCGGTGGTTTTGCACGACGGGAAGCGCGTCGCGATCCGCGAACAGATCTACGACATCCTCTGCGTCTGTCACGAGCGCGTGGGGCACGGCGGCCGCGACAAGACAGCCACGGAGATACGCAGGACCTATACCTGGGTGCCGAAGGACCTCATCGCGTTGTTCGTCAAGAACTGCCCGACGTGTCAGTACAAGAGGACGAAGCAGGTGGAGCGCGTGGTGGATAACGGTCCATCGCCCGAAGCACAGCCTTCTGGGTCGCCCACATCGGAGGAAGAGTCCCAGGTGACTCCTGTGGCGCAGTGCGTCCCGCTCTCTATGAGCAACCTGATCGGCGACTCCCAGTCTACGTTTGGCCTCGTCTCTCAGCTTGGTTTACCCGCATGGTCCCATTCGCCCCACTCTGCACCTCTTGGTCCTCCCCCAAACACGATGGCAGGCAATAGCCCATCCAGCTCACCACCATGGTACTTCCCCCCGGGCGCAGCGGTCCCTCCCGGGGGGCCTGCAGCCTACTTTTTCCTCACCAACGGGATGTACCCCGCGCCGCAGCTCCTGCACCCGCACGGCCCGCTAGACTCCGTGCAGCTGCCGAGCATCCGGGTCACAGACACAGATGGGGACGGTCCGGGTGCGGGCGCGCTGCCCCACCACCCGCACGCCAAGGTCACTCTCCCGTCCTTGTCTCAGGTGTTGTCTCGCGAGCTGACGGTGACGGCTGCCGGTCCTGGACATTCGCACTTTCGCGTTCGACAGCCGCTGCAAGCACTCTCCGGAAACGAGAGCGGGAACGTCAACCACACCTTCGACCCGCTGCAGCCCAACTCCTCTCCGCTTCGTGGCGGTCACCCGGCAGGACAATCCTACGTTCCTGTGATTGACCCCGCGCTGCTGGCGCAGGATGGGGTGCACATGCTCGCGATGGCGGCCGAAGCGGTGCAGAGGGGGAGATAGGGTTGGTCATAGTATTAGCGTAGGCAAGAGGGTCCTTGATATCTTTCCTTACCTCCTTGCAGATGTGCGCGAAGAGCTTCGAGAGGCAGTGCGGACTCGGAGTGGAATGCATCTCGACAGAGCCCATATATACGATATTCCAGGTTTGTGACTGATACATTATGTGTGCGTGTGCCTCTACGATATGGAAATCCGGGGGTGTTTCGGGATCGTGAAGGGGTCGTAACGTGTCCATCGGAAGCCACCAAGAAAAGGGATTCAAACGAACCCCACAGTCCAGAAGCATTCGGGTCTCAAATTTTCTGTGATATCGGGGCTCGTTTAGACTGGAGAGCGAAAGAGTCCGTGAGTATGAACGTCGAGATGAATTTACGACAGGGCCTAGAGGACGTACCAATGCACATCGCCACAGCGATGAGGCCGGCGAGCCACAGACTGGCCCCTGCGCCAAGAGGAGCGGCGCCATTTGTGCGGCCGATCCCCGACGTAGGGGCGTTCGAGCCGGCAGTAGTCGCGAGAGTCGGGAGGACCGTGTTCACCGTGGGGGTGTTCACCGTGGAGGTGTTCACCGGCACCGTGCCGAACTCAGTCGACTGGACGGGGGTGGAGAATCCGACGGACACGCTCGTCGAGGGAGAAGGGACGGCAGTCGAGAAGGTCGCCGTCACGATGGTCGACGTGCGCGCGGTCGTAGCCGGGATCGTCGCGCGCACGGTGGTGGTGCTGGTGCTGGTGAAGGTGCCGCCATTGATGGTCGAGGGCGGGGGCGCAACGCCGCCGCAGATCTTGCCGTTTGGGCAGCATCCTCCCCCGTCGCAATAATAGCCCGGTCGGCAGAAGTTGCCGTCTGCGACGCGTCGTAACCCATCAGAGCGAGTTCACGAATTATACATAGAACGGGATGGGGGATGGGAATAGGGTCGGACTGGCAAGACTCACCGGAGCAGCAGGTGGAGCCATCGAGCGGGTAGCAGGTGTAGTACGAGCACTCGACCCACCCGACCGGACAGCCGTCCGAGGTGTCGTGCACACCCAAAACATGCGTGCCGTTTGCGACGGTCGCGCCCTTGGGGAACCATTGAGACGCCCCAAATTCCCCCGCTGGGGGTGCAGCGGCCTCCGTCTTAGAGAGGAGGGCGGCAGCGGCAAGGAAGAGCGCAAAGGGGCGGGTATACGTCGAGGAAGGCATTGTGGAGGTGCAGACGAACACTAGTTAAGGAAATGCGGGGGTGGGACGCGAGGCCTCGAGGGGACAGGTACCTGACAGGTTCGACGGTTTAAGTACATTGCCAGAGCCGTCGACAAGGAGAGTTCGTCAGGGGGCTTCTGGTGGGATGGCGGGGCAGTGCAGTCATGTCCACCACATTGTCTTGCGGTCCGCCTAGTATACCAAAGCTGTCAACGGTTAGCGAGATGCTTGGTGCACCTGGGGCTCGCTGACGTTTAATCTCACCTTTGGCGGCAGGCGGTGAAGGCGTTGATAAAACGCATCTAAGATTGTATCCGAGCGAAAATATTGTGTAGACCGGGAAGGTTGCCGGTGCTTCCTGCATGAAGCTGTGTCAATGAGGTCCAAGGGATATGCACATACGAGAACGTGCACACAATATCGACTGCGAAATGGGTCTGGATGTCTGGCCCCTGCAAGTTTTCTCTCATCGATGTGGTCCCGTGTAAGGAACAGAGTTGCCTTACCTTACGGTAGAGGAATCAGATGTTGCCATATTGACAGATGGCCTTGCGGATCAGGAACGTTAGTGTACATGGAGGCTTGGCAGTGTTGGTACGACGAATAAGGTTTCTCCTACTGGGACCGACTTGAATGAGTGCGAGTCATTAGCCGCTGAATTTGATGCGCCTTCTGTCATGTCTCGACGCCCGAAACACCTTGTGTGGTCGTTATCCGATGCGATCTGTCCATCGAGGCTCATAGCGCTCATCTTTAAGCACTGCTTATAAGTACTTATATCGCTATGAGCGGCTGTGAGTGAGAGTGCCAAGAAAGTTGTCGGAAACCATTATTTAACGTCCGAAGTCACCGGCACTACACTTTTATTCTCCCAAGGCTGACGGTAATGGGATGATCTTGTTGCGTGGAGGGTGGGCAGTCACATAACGTATTTAAATCCAGGACTCGTTCGCGCCAAATCGTTGTAGTGGAATCTCCAGAAGGCCATCAACTCACGTTGAGTCCATTAATGATTAATGAGCCCTGATGTGTCTGGTGGTCAACCTGGAGCCACGACGCCTCTAAGTGTAAGGAATGGTCAAGGCCAACGAGGCAGTCGCACCTCGGCTTGGCGAGTTGGAGGCGGTGCCTTGCGATCGTGCAAGTTGAGTCAGAATCCCCTCAAGACCATTAGTCAAACGTAGATACTACAACGGCATCAAAGGCACGGAAAATGATCAGTGCGAGAACTCAAACATGTGTTCAGGGCTTAACTTATACTATGGGTTCAGGATGGCAACGGGCCCGTTGCCCATTCAAGCACGATCCGTTGAGTCTGAATCGCGGCAGAGACTGAGGGAATATTTATTGGAGAAAACGGGTTGCTGACAAGTTGAGGGTTCTTTAAAGCTAGGACCGCAAGCGAGAAGGAGAAGCCTGAGAGTTCAACGTTAACGTTCAAGCTCAAGTGTTGGCTGGGCTAATCTATGTAATCCATCTTTACTTACCTGCCTTATTACTTACAACTAAGGCGAGACGTATTCTCACGGTTAGTTCCCTGTTAGTCCCAAGAGTACAACATGCGTATCGCCACACTGCATGCGCACTCTTTACCACCTTGACCATCATATTCATCCTCTTGCCATTCCGGTGAGTATACTCGCCCCTAATGATTACAAGTGAATGGTTGATATTTGCGTCACTTCGCGATACTTAGTCCTGATGGCTGTGGAACGCTTGAGGCTCCCTCCAGAGATAATCGGAGAGATCGTCAGTTTCGCCTCCGATAACAGGCAGACACTGCTGTCCTGCGCTCTAGTCTGCCAGGACTGGCTATCCGAGAGCAGAACAGTCCTTTTCAGAGATATCAACATCAGCTCTAAGAAGGCTTTCCGGTCCTTCGTCACCAACGTCCTTCATTCCGAACGCTTGCATCCCTGGCTTACCTCAACCCATGACATGTGGGTTGAATTCTTCGATGGCATAGGCGGGACCGAACCAGGGGCATTCGTCTTGGAGATTACAAAACGCCTGCCCAATCTTCGCACTATGGGATTGTCCCACCCTCATCGGACACAACAAGTACCCCTTCCTCTTCGCACCGACCTATTTCAACCCGCTCTCGGCCGGCTTCCCTCCCTTTACGAGTTGTTCCTCGGCCGTTGCACATTTACCTCGTTCGGGGAGCTCAGAAATGTGGTCGTCGCACTCCCCGCTCTATCCGTCCTGTGGATAGTGTTTGTGGGATTTCCCGACGGTGATGTCTCTGATCAGTCATCCCCGTTACCAGGGCCTCTTACTAGACCGACCCTCTCCCGTCTCTTCATCACCTCCGTCAGAGATGGAAACATTCTGTATGATTGGTTGGCTATTACACCCACTCGAACCACGCTCAGAAATCTAAGCCTCGATTTCCGAGACATTGTGGCAGGCTGGCAGATGATTGCCGGTACCTCGTTGGAGACTATGACCATCCTAAATATGGAATCCCTCCGTTCCAACGAAGCATTCCGTGAGTGGAGCTCACTGCGACCTCTTTCACGTTTGCCCCCAAATCTCACACTCATGCGATGTTGAAGCTATCCCTGGGTTTGCGCAACTCTGGCAACAGCTCTCGGGCACGGAGGAAATCGGGTTTCTTCGTATGCATGCCGACTTCGCCGTTGACGGGTTTTCGTGGAGCGAGATGACTTGCGCCCTACGGCCTTTCGTGTCAGCTGGAGCCGTCTACGTCCTCCGCCTCTGTTGTTCCCCCGATCACTACAGTGAGGATGATGGCGAGGTGTTTTACGAGGATCTTGAGGAGCTCGACCCGGTCCTCGAAGGCGGAGCGTTTGCTCACCTCACGGTCGTCGAATTCGTGTCGTTCCTCGTCTGTCAGGATGAGGTGTTGCCCGAGAAGTACGAACAGTTTTCCGGGTGGTTGGAGTACAAGCTCCCCAGTCTGCACGAGCGTGTTGCCGTGGAGCTGTATGTTTACAAGTAAGCATGAATGTTTCTTTCTTTCTTGTCATGACACGGCGGCTGGTTCGGATGTCGACTCTGACGATCGGCTGTTGCAGTGCCTCCACTGTATTGGGTCCCTCGGGGACCTTCGAACCGCTTTACACGCTGGGCGGCCCGGACTTTCCTCACGGCAACCCTATGCTGTAGATAATGTCGGAGCGCGTTGGGTTCTTTGAACGTGGCTGGTGGCCATGCGGTGTCCCAAATAACTACTTCAGTTCACCCGTGTTCCAAACACAAGAGACACACGTAGTCATTATTGTAGTAGACGAGGTCGCCGATTTGATGAAACATTCGGTTTCCTAGATTTTTGCTGCGTGCTCCCGAGCATGACCGGTGCATTGTAAAGAACAATCTTTCAGCCTGCTCGCGGCGCCCCTTCTCCATGCAGCGTCGAGAGGTGTCGAGGTGTCGAGCCCAAAGTGTTGAATAATCGGGACGCCTTGCCCTCAGGTCGTGACACCTGGCGGTTCAGCAGCTGGGGTCATATGCTTGGCGACGCTCATGCTCGCCGTATCTCTTCAACTTCAAAGGTCGGCGCGATTCGCAGGCTACCGTATCGTTCACTCTTTCCAGCATCGCGGCGGCGAAGCCGAACTTCGCTGCGAGCACCATCTAGTTCGTGGAGACGAACATTGCAAACCTTGGTACGCAGACATCTCATCGGGTAGGGAAGCAGTAACAAGTTGCGATCGAAAGAACATCGATCTGAGTCGCAGGGCCATCGATGCAACGCGCCTCACCGGCAGAATGAACACGAATAGACCACATTGCATCCAACTCAGATCATCATACACGCAGAAACAGTACTGGGTTTTTGAGGAGTCATACTGAGGATAATTCAACGTGAAGTGTGCCCAACGCCCACTGCCTTTCGCCTGACCCCGGTCACGTAGACGATTCGTTGTGGAATGAGGAGGTCATCCAGTCTGGATCCTCAAATTCATGTTGGATCCAAGAATATTGGTGGTACTCCATACGGGTCCACGACGTGTTGACCGGAGTCGGGGGCTCGGGCTCAGGATTTGGCCGCGGTGTGTCGGGCCAGTACTCCTTCGGAATGACATCAAACGCACTGGTGCTGTGCAGAGTCGATTACTTGGGGAATAACTCGGATTTTGATGTAAACCGACTCACTCTTTACCGACGGTCTCGTCTGCAAAAACTGGTAGTCTCCTCCTTAGCATTCGCCGCCTCTCCTCCGCCGCCTCCTGTGGCGGTCCCGAGATTATCGGTCGAGGTAACACATAGAAGGGCAAGATCGCGATATCGCCGATCAACGAGGTTGCACTTATGGGACACGGCACGAAGGATAGCTTCATCAGGCAAAACTCGTATATTCCAACGGGCTGCGGTAGCACGATCACCGTCTCTTTTCTCGAGTTCGGCCATTCACAGACGTGATCGACTGAGCAGTCGTGGCTAGGTGATCCCGCGATGATGGAAATGTCGGCCGAATTCACTGGTAGAAGATGCATTTTTGCCCAGTGTGGCCCCGGACCGTGACTCCGAGCAGACGGCAGAGAGGTGGTTGAACAACGGCCGATTTGAAGAACAACTTCTTCCGCCTGAAAATTATGCGCCCGCCAGTTTTTCGAGTCTTCCGAGCCCTCAGGCAGGCAAAAAGCATGCCGGACTTGGCTGTGCCCTTTATCCAGGACACTGTGCTTCACAATTCCGAATGCAAACGTCATGGGAGGACCAAGACCAGTCCATGGAACAGCGAGATCCTCGCATGAGATCGAATGTAGCCTGATCAGAGAATCATCCGACCCCTTGCTCCCTCGAAGACTCTCGAGATTGTGTTGCATGAAACGGAATGGTGAAGCGAGGCCTGCGGTCAGAACAGCGAGCGGAAGGGAAGTGGTACCCGTTCCTACGGTGCCACTAATATTGTCCTGGGGGGGCTTTTGTAGCAAATAAACGTCCACCCAGTTCGGCGTCGGCAGCCGTTTGTTAGGGAACGTGTAGAGACCAGGGACGGACAGTTCCTGTCGGTGATCAATTTCAATTTCAACGAGCCGCTGTCCTAAAACACGTTTAGCATGGGCCACCTTGTTAAACCTGTCGCGAAGTTACCTCTTATGCCGACGTCGTAAAGACGATAGGAAGACTCAGATGAGTTGGGACACCGGGTAAGGAGGAGCCCGTAACGCTTCCCGGCAGATGAGGTCCAGCCGAGGAGTGCGATCAGGACTCGTGCGCCTTGGAGCTCAATGACAGGAATATGAGCGAGGACGCCATATGGTGTTATTGAGAATGTAGGGAAGTCGGCAGGCCTGCGATTCGAACCGGGGCTAACCATGGGCTCCTGAGGTTGAGGTTTATCGCACATCCGTGGCACATGTAATCAGCCACTGTACTGGAGGAGCAATTAAGCACTGGTGCCTACCGTGACCGGATGGGGAACTTCTTCGAAGTGGGACAGATCAAACCTCATCGACAAGTATGACAATAAATAGAAGTCCTTCGGCGAACGGGCGAACAGATACATGGCGATGTCATCGGCATTGTGCGTATGCTGACCGATCCATGGACCGGGTTCTTGAGATAAACTGGATAGTGTGGAAGAGAGGGACAAGGACCATTGCCGGGTGCACATCCAGGAAAAGAGCGTCGTATCCCGGCTCTGCTTCATAATCTCCTCCTGGAGCCGTAAAAAAGCTTTCGGCCCACCTTCGCCGTAGAGCAGAGGCATGTTGATGTCGAATATCCCCAGCAAACAGTACGCCTCGTCCTCCGCGCGCGTCGTCTTCCGCCTTGCTGCCCACCCCATCCGCTCTGAAACGCTGACGGCGGACAAAGGAGTGTCGAGCGTGAGCATGGGCCGCGGGATCCCCGTGATTTCTTGCAGAAGTGAGGACAGATCCGTCTTGGAGCCCAACAGCTGCCAGCCTCGAGAGAAGAAGGCGACAAACTCGGATGCCAGCAGCTCTTGCAAAGTCCACCCGCGCCCGTGCCATTTGCTCAGCCGGAAGGCCGAGTTCGGTTCGTACAGGACCTTGGTGTAAAAGTCGACGTCGCCGATGAGGGAAGAGGGGTCGTGGGGGGCACTGGCAGATCCAGGCCTCAACGTTGCAGGAGGCTGATGCACAACCACATCGTAGAGGTACACGTAGCAGACGCGCGCGAGCTGGTAGTACCGGAACATGGAGTTGATGGCTTCGGAATTCCGCTGAAGGGCGCAGAATCCAAGTCAGTTGAAGATTAAGACTTAAAGAAGATCCTTTCAGCGCGGTAGCGAGTTGTTTGGTGTCCTCGAACGTTTGCTCTGGCCCGTCTGTGTTCCAGACGTGGGAGAGGATCGCGTAGCCATCCTTGATCTGCTCCGGGGAGGCGAAGTAGTGGAGCTCAGCGCGATCGGTACTGAGTAACCACATACGTATGAGGAACGACGCTGAGGGATGTGAAGGTCAGTAAATGACATTCATGATCAACCTTCAACGCCGTTACGCACAGTATAGAGAGAATTGGGGGTTGAGGGCGCAAGAGGAGGGTAGGGCAAGGTGGGTGAGGTAATTGAGGAGACCTGAGAGACAACGTAGGCTAGATAACTTGAACGTGGGCACGAGGAACAGCATGGAGATATCGTATCGATGTCAGTTCCCACAACTGTAGGACTATATGACAGGGTGGCGCAAAGGTGGCTCGGACACGGAATGACAGAGCAGCGTCAGCCGTAACTGTATTGAGGATGGACAGGGGCACACGGATACTCATCCACCACCCTGCCATCACGCCATGCGGGTGCAGCGCGTCGAGAGTGTGTTCGTGTGGCGTGCCGGACCCAGGCACTTCGCAATGCCTTTCATCACCGCACCTTCCATCCAAGTTCCTGTTCCAGTGCTAAGTTAAGGTTATGTGACGTCTGCGCAAACGGACTGGAGGGCGCACCTGACGTTATGACGCGAGCCTGCTAGTAGTCTTGATTCGTAGCTGAAGATGCCTGGTAAATGTCTATATAGACGCTCGCCCCACCTTCGGGAGGCGCATTTAGTCACCGCACATGACGTCAAGTGGTTGACAGGGAACAAGAAACGGCAGAACAAATCGAATAAAAGAAGTTGAACACATCTCGACGAGCACCGAGATGCGGATAGAGATGTATCGTAATTATACACGACCAGCAGCCAGCAAGGATGACCACCATAACGTAGGTATCTCGTCGGGCGCCATGCGATGGACGTGAACGTCGTGAGAGAGCATGAGGTCAGTCAACAAAATCCGAGGCACGGATCCGTCGATATCGTATCGTCTTCTCGAAGTCCGGATCGGAGGGTTTGATATCTGGCCTACGGCGCCACGAAGGTCGATGCAGCGATATCAGCCGCGAACGCGCCAGCGCGTTCACCCAGCCTTAGTCCCAGCGGCGAACTTAGGAGGCACAGTGCGTGGTGGCAGCTTGGGTGGCACTGTGCGGACCGCCCCCGTCTCTGCCACGGGTGCGGGCGGGACTGTGCGGGCGGCGGGCGCAGGCGTGACCGCGCGGTTGGCGGCCGGGCCGTCCTTCCAGGAGTACGGGTACGTCTTCGCGCCGTCGAGGCGGTCGCGGCGCCGCCCGAGGCACACCGTGCAGCCCGCGAAGGAGAGCAGGAGGAGGACCACGAACGTGATCCAGAAGCCTGCGGCGCAGCGTCGTGTGTCAGCTATTAGTTTGGGCTGGCGGTACGACGCTGGGAGGGGGCAAAGTAGGGGGAAGGGAAAGGGAAATGGGAGGGAAGCGGGTGGATAGAAGGAAGAGAAAGATGGCGAAAGGGAGGAGGAAGGGTAGGGAAGGAAGGGAGAGGGAAGGGGAGCGAAAGATAAGACTCACCAGGCCCCGTAGCGGTATCTGACTCGACGCCGTAGAGCTTGTGCACCTCGCTCTTGACCCACCCGTAGAGCGCGATGTCGGCGAGGAACGCAAGAAGCGCGAGGAAAGCCGCGAGGAAAGCTGCGATCGACGCCGCGAGACGCGCGGAGGTCCGCGTAATGAACGAGAGGCCCAGCGCGACGAGCGTCACCGCCGTAGCTGGCCAGACATAGGCGTTGGATTTAGCATTGCAGACGTACATACGGGGGAGGGGAGGGGATACATACCGATGGGATGAATGGCGAGGCCGCGCGTCCAGGAGGCGGCGATGGTCACGGAGCCCTGGCGGTGGGCGTCATAGAGCGTGGTTGAGTACCCGCCGTGATTGGTATTGCAGATGCGGTCCCCGTTCTGCTGGTACCAGCACGCTGCCCTGTTTTGGTCTTGTGTTCAACGAGGATCTGCGATAATCTGTTCGACCTGCTTACCATGTACCAAACTGCACATAGCCCGTTATGTGACGGTCAAAAGTTGGCACATAGTTGTGAGTGCGAGAAAGGACTCACCCTGACATCCGTAATAGAAGTGGTACCGTTGCCTATGATTGGAAGGTTGTCCTTGAAGTGAACCCGCACGAAGTCAAGGTCGGTGAGGTAAGGGAGGGAGATGGAGACGATGAAGAGGAGGACAAAGGAAAGAAAGAGGAAGACGATTCCGGGGATGTGGAAGGCGCGCGAGTTCCAGTTGATGGCCATGTCGTTTTCTTCCTGTATGAAAAGTGTAGAGACAGCGGTGCACAGCACACGAGAGTGAATTGAACGAAGGAATAAGTGGGAGAATCGTCAAGATCGAAGAAGGAGAAGAGAGGGATGATCAGGAGGGGATCAAGGCGATGTGAGCTGAGAGGCGAGGGGATATAGAAACGTCGACTCAGATGGAGTGCGAGATCTATCAAGGGGAAAAGGCTGGACGGGGCGACTGGAGGATCCGGAGCATGGTCGCCTCGCGCGGAAGGCACTCTTGGGAGGCGGTGGCGTCGTCCGTAGTGTCATCTTGCATTACCAGATGCAGTGCGCGGAGGCTACGTTGAAGCATGGAAATAGATCAAGACCATACTTATCCAAGCGTCACCAGGTAAAACACGAAGCTCATGCATGGATGCGTGGTTCTAAGCCTGGGCCGCATCATGGGCGTGATGGATGAGTAAGTAGAATGCGTAGCGCAGACTATAAGGCGATTCACTCACCCGCCCATACTGTAGCAGGCCATAGCCCATCCGTCATGCGCGCGGTGCGCCACCAGTGCCCATTACCGTCGGCCACGCCGATTGAGAGTGACGACATAGACCAAGACGGAAAAATGTTTCTCGAGGCAGTGTCTGGGTAGGTCGTGGTCCGTGGAGCCAAGGGTGGGACCAATATCGGTCCTAGGCGCCTTGACATTGCTTCAGGGGGGGCACACGTGACGAAGATCGCGACGCGTTGGGCGCTTGAGTGGGATCTTGTTGAGAGATCTGATTGGAGGATGGGGATTGCTCACGCCGTCGAGTCGGGTTCCGCGGCCCCTTTTCTGACTTGCCGGCGGAGTGCATCCGGGGCTGCTGCAGCTTGTCAGTGAGAACGATCTTGGCTTGCGACCACCACCAGCAGCTCCGAGTCCGAGCCCCGCACTCCTTCAGCCACTTTCGCGTTCCCGCCCTCTCCGCTTTCCCTCTCCTCCCTTAGACGTCCCCAAAGCCCTTCTTGTACCCACCGACGCGTCGACAATCGCTTCTTGTCCTCTCATTGCGCCGCCCATTCTTGTATATTGGACGGAGCGCATACACCCGAGTACAAAGCGCTTTCTTGGTGAAGGGACCACTTCACTCGCCCCGCGTTTATTCCGAGCTTGCGCCTCTTCCTCCACCCCTCCGCACACGCGACGAGTTTAAGCAACCGAAATGCCGTCCCCGAAGAAGACTGGAGGAAAGTCCAAAGCTTCCAATGCTGCTCCACCCCCCGCAGACGCGTCTGCCGGGCCCCAGCAGCAGCGCACGCTCCAGACACGTAGTCAGAAAGCCGGTCTGCAGGTACGTTCACCTCCTCCCTACGCGCGCTCTCCGATCAGCCTTCCAGGCTTGACTCGCGCGGGCCCGACGACCCTGTTCTGAACTGCATGGATGCTGACCGCGAACTTCCACGGACACGCCGCAGTTCCCCGTGGGCCGTATCCACAGATACCTCAAGCAGCGCACGCAGTACAACGTCCGCATAGGCGCAAAAGCCGCCGTATACACCTCCGCCATCCTCGAGTACCTCACCGCCGAGGTTCTCGAACTTGCCGGTACGTGTGGGCCCTCATTGTCGTCTTCGTCTCCTCGTACCATTCTTGCCGTCGCAACGCGCGTCTCCGTGGGCGGGCCGTCCGATGACAATAATGAATGCTGATTACATACATGCGCCCATCATTTACAGGAAACGCGTCAAAGGACTTGCGCGTGAAGCGCATAACCCCGCGCCATCTGCAGCTCGCCATCCGCGGAGACGAGGAACTCGATACGCTCGTCCGCGCGACCATCGCCGGTGGAGGTGCGTTCTATTCCCTTGCTTTGTCCGGAAGTCTTAACTGACACGTGCGCACGTGCTCGTTCCCAACAGGTGTGCTGCCGTTCATCCACAAGAGCCTCACGCAGGGCAAGCAAAAGAAGGGCGAAGTGCCCGCGCAGTAGACGCCCACATCTCCAGCTTTCTTGCCCCGTCCTGCGCCCTCGTGTCGCCGGTGTCTTTATCCCCATACTTATACCGTCGTGGTGTGGTCCTCCCTATCTGGGTGCTCGCGAAGACCGGAGACGATGGTTGCTTTCGACTTGAACTCTGAACGTTGCGCTTAAGAGTGCTTTGTGTTGGTGTCGCTTTTTTTTTATCTCTCGTGTTCCGGAACGTGCTGTCGATGTACCTTTCCCGCTCTTGTGTACAGTAGGCTTGTGTATGGTGTACGTATGTGTCGCTATGCTGACGATGTAGAACCGCTTCTTGATTCCCGCTTTCGCGAAGGGGGGTTGGATGGCTCTGCGACAGAATGTGAAGGCACGTCTACCTTGCTGTCAACTAACCGTATTGTAGAGTTTGCGTAGAAGACCGATTAATATCGGAACTCTCCTAAGGTATGTTCCTAGAAATACATAGAATGCAAACGCCTTCTAATCCCCTTTCCTGCACAGTAATTGATCTGCCGAGTCTGCCCAGCCTCTCAGTCGTGCAGCGCGCGCCCCTCGGCCCTCGCCGCGGCCTTGCCGCCAGTCTCGCGCAGCTCGCCCCGCTCGTGCATCTCCGGGTTCCCCGTCACCTTCCCGACGACCTACCCCGCGAACCATCAGCGCCAGAGTCACCACCGAGAATGACGGACACACGCACCTTCTGGGTCTTCCCGACGAGCTTGTCCGCCGCCGACGCGTGCGCCTCCGGCACGTCCGCGCGCCCGCCCACCGCCACGCCGCCTGCATTCGGGGTTCGTCAGCCTTCGCCTTGGCCACGTCCGATTCACACATAGGAAATGGGATGAACTAAGGACGCACCGCGCTCAGTCGGCCGCACGCCGAGCGGTCGCTCCTCCGCCCGCGCGCCCCGCCCCGTCCCCGTCCCTGTCTCTTGGCCCATACCCATACCCATGCCAGCACTAGAGGCCATCGCGGGCTGGGCCGGGGAGGGCGCGTCGGGCGACGACTGCGGGTCGCGCACGTCGTCCTCGTGTGCGCCCCCGGCGGCGCGGGGGATGGGGTCGGAGGCCCTGTGCAGGTGGTGCGCGGGCGGCGCGTCCGTGGTGATCTCGGGGTAGAGGTTCGGATCGGTGTAGGACATGGTGCGCTGTGGGCGCTGGGAGGCTGTGGTTGTGGCTGTGGTTGGGGAAGAGAGGGAGAAGGGCGAGGTTGCGTGCTCGACGAGGGATGTGTTGGGCTGTACGAAGTTCGAAGTCCGTGGTTCAGAAAGAAAAAGATCTGGTTTGCGCTTTGAGTCGGGAAGGTGCGTTCGGGCTGGTGAAGCTTTGAAGACAGGTTTGCTAGGGGGTTTTTATGCATGCGCGCGAGGCGGAGGGCAGCACCCCTAGCGAACGGGTGACGTCAAGAACGTCATCGTCTCTGGACGCCGTCTAGTCCCCGGAGGTTCAACATCGCAAGTGCTCACTACGTGTGGGGTGCCAAACGTGAGCGGAGTCTCATCTCATGACCATCCTACCGCGGCTAGTCGCGCAACGTCATGGCACACGGTGTCAAATGTTTGGAAAAACTAGAGTGGTGCACGATTCATTGTCTTCTCTATACGTGTAAACTGTAAGCTATGTACGGTACTATAATGCGCATAAGATACATGTTAAGTGAGTGCTGGAGGATATGCAAGTGGCGGGGGGCCGGGTGGTCTGTGCTGTGCAAAAGTAGACGGATATGATAACGAGTGATTGTAGATGTGGTGGCGGCGTGCGGCGAAAGCAATGCGTACGAAGATCCCATGAAGCAATCCGAGCAGAGACAACCAAAAGGCATGGAGCATAGTGCGGTGTGTGGTGTGGGTGCAGGGCGGTCGAAACGAGGGAGGAGCTCATGAGAAGAAATACTGCGACTCCTTGATCGCGCTGACGTCGAACTTGCCCTTCTCGGGTAGTGGAGGGAGAACGTCGATGAGGTTGACGAACTTGCCCGCCAGGCGCGCCTCGATGTCCCCCTCAGACGTCTTCTTGCGCGGCCCGCGCTTCTTCTTCGGCTTCGGCTTCTCCTCTGCCTCCTCGGCCTCGAGGTCGCCGTCCTCGTTTTCGTCCTCCGCAAGCAGCGCCTCCTCGTCAGGCTTTTCTTCCTCGACAGCGCCCTCGGTGAGCAGCTTCACGTCCTCGGTGGACACGCCGAGCTGCTCTGGGGATATGTTGAGCTTCTTGAAGGCGCTTCCGCGGAGCGTCACGAGGGGAATCTTGTAGTCCTTGTAGCGCTCCTTGAACTAACAAACACCCACGTCAATTCCTCTCCCTAATCTAGGTGCCAAAAATGATAGATGGAACTCACCTCATCGTAAAGACCCTTCAGCACGTCCGACGAGTGCAGGGCGATGAACGTCTCACGGATGATAGCCGACATCTGGTCAATGCTGCTCGGATGCGTCCAGTACGAGTCGTGCACGGACGCGAACGTAAGGCTCTGCGAGCGGCACTCGAGCGCAGTGAGCATCATGTGCGTCGCATCGAGGCTGTGGATGAAGTTTGGCGGGAACGCCGACGCCTGCTTCTGCGCGTTCACCGTCGACGGCAGCGACGGGTCCGAGATGAACACCGTTTGCAGCGACGTCATCACCTGCTTGCGCTTCACCGCGCGGTACGGCTGCACGATCGGCAGCCCGAGCGGCGTCGTCCACACCACCGACGTCATCTGCTCCTTCTTCCACCGCGGCTCCTGCTTGCGCGCCCGCCCGGACGGTTTCGGCTCTGTGAACGACTGCACGAGGCGGTCCTGCGGGATCGCCTTCGCGACGAGCCGCGCGCACATGTTGAGCCAGTTCTGGATGTCCTTCGCGCCCTTGAACAGGTCACCGATGGACGCAAGCACCTTCTTGGCGAGGTATGCAGCCGCGTGCCAGCACATCTCCGCGGGGATGTCGCCGCGATCCTTCAGCTGACGCTCGATCTGATCACGAGCGCCGATGTATGTCACACCGTACACAGTGGTCATGACCTGCACAATTGAGCAAATCTCATGAGCCTATCTGCAGTACGTTTCAAGAGACGGAGACACCACTAACCGTTTGCTTGACGACCTTACGGGAGACTTTGCCAGCGAGGAGCTTCGCGTACTCGTTGTCGTCCTTGAGGATGTCCTTCTGGATCCCAGCCTCGACCATGTTTGCGACATACGTGTACACGTCCGACGGCCGGTCCGCCGCCGCCAAGTTCACCTGCGCTGCACCTTGCGCATCACCACCAAGCGCCGCATAGTGCTGCAGACCGTTACAAGTGCCATCCTGGTGCACAGGCAGACCGCACTCATACGCCTCCGGGTCGGGCGAACGAAGCGCAGCTGTGAGCTCTATGCAGGTAGCAAGACATTGCCACGGGTCGTCTGCCTTCATCCACCAGCGACCGCCCTCGAGCGGCCGGTCTGCGGAGTCGAAAATGTCGTCGAGGTGCTTGTGGACGTACTCGACACGCTCGTCGAAGCTCGCCTTGTCATAGCCGTACAAGTTCGCAAGATGAATCTTGAGCCAGCGAAGGCCACGCTCGCCGAGGACCTTCTTCTCTTGGAACATCAGCAGGCCGCGGGAGAGATCATCGCCGATATGAGACAGATGTGGCGGGATCGGGTACGCACGCCCACGGAAGTCGACATTGTGCGGGAAGTAGATGGTGTCGCCGAGGAACGCACGAGCGATGTCGACCTTGTAGTTGACGCTGCACCGGTCGGAGTGGTTAGCGGCCTTGGCCTGCATCCACTGCTTCTGCCGCTGGAGGAATACCACCTTCGCCTTGTTATCCGTATCCATGTTCTCTGGGCGGACTGGCTCAGGCTCAGCAGGAACCGCAGGTGGGATCTTGCAGAACTTCTCGCCCGAGTTCCACACCTGCAGCACGACATCGAAAACTCCCCGGTTAATGACCCAGGGAGTGCTGCCTAGCACGTCCAGGCCCGCGAACACGAGTTCGAGTCGGCCAGCCTCCGACGCGTGCCGGAGGTAGATCTCTTGCTCGCGCGACTCTTTAAAGCGCATCGCCCAAGACCGGCTGTACATGTATCCACCGTTGTTGTAGCTGAGCCACGGTTTAGGCCTCACAAGCATCGGCAAGTGACGAGGATGGAGAGTGTCGAAGAGGGAGTCTTTCGCCATGCGGTCTGCGACCACGGGGTTCAACTTGATCACACCGAGCTTGTGGCCGCGCTGGTACTCATACGTGTGGAAGAACGCAGGCTGCTCCTCGAAGCTACAATGGCTCCATCAGGTTAGCGATCTCACGAAAAATGACAAACACTCACATCCGCTCGCCGCTTCGTGCATCCTTCACCGACCGACTGACAGTGGCAACATCCATGATACAGTCCACCAGGAAGGAGCCGACCTTAACCCGGATCAGCTGTCCCCACTCCGATGTCCACTCCTCCGCGTCTTCCATGTACTTCCTCGCGGTTACTCGTCGCGCATACAGATCCTTATACCCGTCTGCCGTGAAGACGTTCTGGGTGCCCGCTCGCGGGGGCGTTGACAAGGGAACAGGCATAGAGATGTTGTTTTTCTTGCACATTTCCGCCCTGTACTCGGCCTCGATTGCACGTCCGACGGACAGCAGTGCGCGAGCGGTCTTCATCCCATCCTGGACGCCGCCAGAGTTGTGCAGGTGCATGATCTCCATGATGGTGATAAGCGACAGCTTCTCAGGGGACAGAAGGCGGAGGAAGGGGCTCAGGAGGATCTCCTCCGATTTCACCGCCCGCCTTGTCGCTTTCTTCATACGCTCTGATACATCGTCAATATATGCGTCTGTTACATGCGTACGAGCAATATACGTACCAATAACGCGCTCTTCGACGACGAGATTCTCTACCTCCGCCTTGATACGCGCCTGGAGCTTCTGGTGCCAGTCCCACATCCACGACTTCAGATCACCCGACCGCAGACCCCTACTCGGCAGCCCAAGCTCGTCCATCATCTCCGCCTGGTATTTCATCCGCTCCACTGCGACGTTGTAGACAGAAATCTCCAGCAACTTCTGCCGGCCGGCAAGATCTTCGGACAAGACACGTCGTGCAAGAACCACCGACGCTAGATGTCTCCGAAGAGTCTCGAGGTTGAAGGGAACCTCGCCTTCTACCTGTTCCTGTACGGTATCGTCGGCTGAGAGCTGCGTGACCGTGCCATCATCTTGCTGGGTGACCTCGATGTTCTACGACCACTAGGTTGGGCACCATGACGTGAAGAAATGAAATACACTAGACGCACCTTCCGCTTCATTACAGGGACTACCTCAGGAACGTCCTGCAGAGGGTCCTCTAACTGCTTGCCTAGAAAGTCCGCGAGGCCGAGCTCGTTCACAACGCTCGACAACCCCATCTCCGCCGCTGCTCTTGAAAACGCCTTAATTCCCTCTATCGCTTCCTCGTTCGACGTGAATGCGCGGTCGGACACGACGAGCACAGGCGAAATTTGCCGGCCAATGATGTTGCGCAGAAGCGAGACTGGGTCGTGCACCTCCGCCCCGCTAATGAACACAGGCCAGCGGCCGTCGGGGTTGTGCCGAAGCCACGCCTGGAGCATGAGCGCGTACGTGTTCGGGGTAGGGTTCACCTTCTCGTGTCCGCTCTCCATGTCGTTGTAGAGCGCCCAGGCGTCCTCGAGCCAGTTGGCACGGTTGAGCTCCTCCCTGCTAGCCATCTCAAGATACGCCTCGATGAAAGAGTTGTACATCGGTGCCTCCAGAATGGGGTCTCCCTGCCGGGTTTCCCGCAAGCGTTCGAAGATGAGCTTCGCACGCGGGACGTCTTGCAGGTCTCGAAGACAGGCGTCCACAACTGCCACCTGGTCTTGCGTGGGCGCATCAGTGAAAAAGAGGTCACCCGCAGTCGAAACGACGTCCTCGGGGGTTGGTGCGGGGAGAATGGTGTACGGACTCCGTCGGGCCAGGAAGCCCTGCATGTCAGGATGTATTGAGGGCTTGCTCTCCGGGCCATACGGCGGAGGCATGAAGGCAGGGTAGTCAGCTGAAAGGCCTGTGGGCGACACGGTCGCATGGGCCTGCGCGACCTTTTTGGTGGGTGTGGAGTAGAGACGAGCGGGTCGAGGAAGAGTCTGACGAGTGTAGGAGACTAGGGCGGCTCCCCGAGCTGCGTTGCGGCGGGTCAGCGGGATCATCGTCGTCGACCTGTCGACTCCTGGCGGCGGGAATTAGAGAGGTTTAAGGGGTAGAGAGCGGACCGTCCTCCAGCACACGACGGTGATGGTCAGAGTCTCCGTCGCCATAAAATGTCGGCGCTCATTGTTGTTTGGCAACAACAAATAGTGCCACGTGAACTCCGCCTTTCCCGGATTTGTATAGGGCGGGATTGATGCGCTATTTCCCAATTTGGCCCTCAGAACTCAGTGGCACCGAAGATCCATAGCGCGCACTCAAAGCTTCAACCTTCATTTGCCTTTAGGGGGTGCTCCAACGGACATCGTGCGATTAACTTATAACCAGTACCACGATAAGTTCAACCCGTAGGTTCTCTAGATATAACGAAAACAATCAAGCACATGTATCTTACATCGGTCAGTATTTGAAGTGGTTTACATCACGCTACTTCTAGATTTCAAGGCTTTACCATCCCCCATTGTCATCCTCTGCCGTCACGATCAAATGAATCCCACAACGACAACACCTGCTGCACCCATGATACCCCAGCTAAGCCTCTCCTTTCAAGCACCATTCCTCGTCGAGGTAGAGGCAGGCGCACTCCCAGTGCTGGAAGCAGTTCCTTCGCTGGAAGTCGCCGCCGTAGTAGGAATCGCACCAGACCCGGTGTCCGGAATCTGGACGGCCATCAGGGTCTGAAGCGACGTGTACGCGGTCGTAATGACGACTGTCGTCGTCGTGCCCGAGACTGCGTCTACCACATTTCCGGAGAAGGAGCAAGCAGCGGGGGCTGCGCCACCGCTCGCAGTGCCAATTGCGAGCGAGCACTCTCCCGTGGCGGTGATAGTCGCGGTGATCCCGTCCAACACCGTGTTGAGGGCGCCGACCTCATGCGCATTCGTTGCGTCTGCGACAAGGGTGCCTGCGCTCACGTTAGCCAGATGGAATGGATGGGGTGCAAGAGAAGCCATGACGGTTGAACGCACCCCCAATAAAGTTCGTGTTGGTGAACGAACCGCCAGGGCTACCTGCGCCGACTGACCATGACGTGTGTCCTTCTGCGTCGGTGCCGAGGAAGTTGGCCGTAACGGCATTGTCGGGGTCAGCGAATGGGACCAGGAGCGACAATACCGCCCCAGAAACATCTGCGCTTTGTGCCAGCAAACGAAATTGGTCATGATGTAGGAATGATGGATTAAACTAACAGTAGCAGTGGCTGAGCGCTGAGACCAGCAGAACAAAGGCAGTGGGAGTGTTGTAGACCATGTTGCAAAACAAAGACAAAGCTACGAAGGGGTGTTACGAGCTGCCTGCAAGCTCCGAGAAGGGGAGGTTGAAGGGAAAGGTTGAAGCGGTTGTATGCCTGACATGCAACCGCGGTGACTGACCTTAAATGCTACACCGAGGCTGCGCGTCGTACACTCAAGTGCACCCGTTTCCACGGCCAAACGGAGGATGATGCCAGATAGAGAAAAACTCCAGAGATTCTGCGAACGGGAGCAGGCAACTATCAGCGCTGTGAACAAGAAGACGATGGTAAATCCCCGAATGAGTATAATGAGGTTAGACGGTTGGTAATAGTTATTGCACCCACTAGACTTGAGTGAACGTCATCCTAACCCTACTACATGCAGCGTCGACGTCGGTGGACGCAGTATAATATGCTGGCCTGTGAACTTTATCCAGTAGAGCATTCGGCGAGCGGCGAACCAAACGCAAAGAGGCCACAACTGTTTCTATTTCAAACTGCATTATGGGTGTGGACTCCTAGCTTTAAGCATGAGTCCATAGTTTGCCGAAAAACGAGAACAAGGGTTTTTTATGGCGAAGAAGCTCAAGAAAGGAGATTCGTACTTACCCTGAAAACCTGTCCCCTCCATTCCGTTATCGTGATGGGAGTCCCTCCTTGCCAAGACCCCGATCGCCGAAACGACCGTGCCATCTTCTCTCGTCTTCCTGGCCACGTCGATCGCAGCGAAGGCGTGCACGTCGATCGTGCATTCAATTGCACAAGTGCCCCCTTGCTTCCAGTATCAGATGAGAAGCACAGCGTTGTCACGACGCCTTCTAAGCAGTCGGTTGAGGTGAGATCATAGGCGGAAAGGTTCATGGCACTGACTGGCAAGTTCTAGAATAGGCGGGATCTTAACCACACCTCCTGACTTGGGTTGAATGCTGTTGCGGTTTAACAAGACTTCAGACCAGCGGACAAAGTGCAAGGCGCGTATATGAGCGTTATAGTTCCGTAAGCCAGTCGATTTGTTGTACATCCGAACAGACCGAAGATCTGTATCTAGTGGAAGTAGTTGGCCGCATAGGGCGACACCTCAACCCACGCCTCGTCGAGCACCTTCACGACTTCTTCGGCTGCAATAAAACCCCATATCATCTAATCGGCAATGCGAACAATACGAACGACGACCGAACGACTCACGCAACGGTCCCTTCTCCAAGTCGATCAAGTTCTACAAACACAACTCCCGTCAGCACTTGCACCCCCCCCTCCCAAAGTGCATCACAACCGATCCGAACAACGCACCTGCTCGATGTGCTCGACGCTTGACGCCCCGATGAGCACCGCGTCCCCGTGCTCGCGCTTGAGCAGGCTGTGGTGCGAGATCCAGCGGAGCGCGATCTCCGCGAGAGTGAGGCCGTGCTTCTGCGCGACAGCCTCGATCTTGGCGAGCGCGTGGAAGTACGGCTCGTTCCAGTACCGCCCGCGATACGCCTTGCCCTGCATCGTGTTGGGGTCGAAGCGCGAGCCCGCCTCGCTCGCGTCCTGCAGCGACTGGTAGCGCCCCGTGAAGAACCCGCCCCCGACTTCATTTGCATTTCGCGCATCTCCGTCAGCCGACGCATTTCACAAAGGAGCAGGGGAATGGTGGAGGGAAGGGAGAAGGGGAGGGACGCACGGGGGTTGAACTCGTAGAACGCGATGCCGAACTTGCGGAGGCACGGGAAGAGCTCGGGCTCGACCTTGCGGTGCACGGCGTTGTAGAGGCCCTGGTACACCGTCGGCTGCACCCACCCGTTGCGGCGGCAGATGCCCACGATCTCGGCGACCTCCCACGCCATGTAGTTCGAGATGCCGAACTTCTCGAACTTGCCCTCCTTGTGGAGCTCGTTCACCGCGCGCAGCGTGTCCTCGTACGGCGTCTTGCGGTCCGGGCCGTGCAGGTACCACATGTGGACGGAGCTGGAAGGGTCAAGAGGGAAGCGATTAGCGGGGGAGGAAGGGGGGAGGACTGGGGGGGAGAACACCTACTCCGTCTTGAGCGACTTGAGCGAGAGATCGATAAACTTGCGGACGTCCTACGCGTCGTGGAACATGTTAGATAGCGGCGCAGCATGAATGTACTTTTGCGTACCTCAGGCGAGTGCGAGATGACGCCCTGGTGTCGACCCCAAAGAAATCCATGTCAGTATGAAATCTTGTTATGAACGTGACGGCCCTTTCCCCTCCATGCACAGCGAATAACAAGTCCACGGGCAACGTTTGAGTACTACGCACCGGGTAGGGGTAGAGCTTTGTGTCCATGACCAGCCCGCGCTTCTGCCAGCCGATCTTGCCTAGGTACTCCTCGCTCGTGCCGCGACCGTACGCGATGGCAGTGTCGACCTATGAAGTGTATATGGGTACGCTTGACCTAATCACAGTATAGTAGGTTGGGGCGTGCGGGTACGTACCTCGCTGTGGCCATGCTTCTGGAATACGTCAAGGATGGCGCTGATGTCCTTGAGGTCGCTGACGCGCACACCTGTGATGGGATCCGGGAGGTCAGTGTATGCGTCGTCTAGCATCGAGCGCAGTCATTGTGATATCGACCATCTTTGCCTTTCTCGCCGAAGGTCATGGCACCCTAGAGCGGATGTTAAATATGGGGAAATGGCTACGACAAAGGCAAAAAAGGATATGCCCACCATGACGATGTTCAGAGCGCTCTTCTGCTGTCCCGAGGCCATGTCTACTGGGAATTCGGTATGCGATTGGTGGAGTAGCGGGAGTCAGTTTAAAGAGAGGCGGTGCTTGTCGGCGGGGGCCAAAGCTCCCAGAGGAGTCCGGTATATATATAGTGCTACGTGTAAGAGGTTTGAGCGTCAGGAGTCTGAAGGTCGTTACTGTGTCGACGCTTGGATACGATTTGAAGTCAATCCACGTCTTTAACGGCTGCAAAAAGCGATAAACAAGAAGAGATCCGACCGGAGAATATGCTGACTATGTCAGCAAGAAATCTGTACGGTTACGAGTGTGTTGACCCACCAATCACTCCGAGAATCGCTTGACGCCCAGAAAAGAGAATACATCCATCGCGGGACTTGAAGCAGATTTTGGTTTCCACATAGGTGGCGGCACCTCGCCGAAACGCATCGCCTTGTCCTGCTTAAGCCAAACCAGTCAGATTCTTTTACGTCGGAGGCATCGTGTGCCAGAACTCAGAGGCTTCCTGGGTCCGATGGTCAAGCCAAACCAGTCAGACAGATTCCCATACGTCATAGAAAATGAAATAGAGGGAGGACTCTTCCGTGCGTACGAAACAGCCTCGGGCCCGACGAGACGCCGTCATGACACCGGAGGGTGTCAACACGCAGCATTTTCCTGGTTTCAATGAATGAGCCAGCCAGATCGATTTACGTTGTAGGGAACGATGGGCGGCGAAAACTACAACATGTCTGGGAAGCAGATGTAGGCATGGTTGAAACTCTTGAAGAACGCACGTCATCCATCGAACTCACGCAGTAACTTCCGGCACGAAAACTTCATTGCTTCCCGAGTACTAAAATCTAGAAAAATGCAGCGGAAGATGCGTACTATTGCGGGTGCGGTACACGATACACAGGGCAAATACGAATGCAATAAGCCTGACGCGTGGAACGGAGATAAGGACGGGATCGGGAGGTACTAAACAAGTGCACGCACCACCGTTCACTCACGATCTGCAGTATACGCAGCCTCTAGCCTCTTACTTCTTCTGGCCGTTGTTGAGCTCATCGTGCTCCTTCTGGAGCTTCTCCTACAGCAAACGATAAGTCACCGCGGTAGAGGTAATCGCTCTGAAATCTATACGTACGAGCTCGGCCTGCTTGGCGGCAATCTGCAGTACACAGAATAGCGTCCATGTAAACGACCGGATATCTCAGACAGGGCAGGGCATAGATGGGACGCACCTGCTTCTTCAACTTCTCGAGCTGCTGCTTTTCGTGCTCACGCGCATATTGGTCTGTATAACAACCATTCCCATGATTTAGGCAAACCATTCCTGCGCTGCCCCACCCAAACTATCTGACCTTCGTGGGCCTTCTCCTTCTTGCTGTATGAGATGTCAGTCACCCCGCCCAAAACCTTTGGCGGAAAACACACGGGACTCACTTGAACGCGTTCTCAGTGTAGAACCGCACCGCAACAGGGGCAGCGGTCGCGCGGGGCGCACGGACGGCAGAACGAGCAGCAAGACGAGCGAGCATCGTAGTCGTCAGCGGTGGTGGGAGAATGAATACGTGGGGGTGAGGTTGGGCAGGGTAAGACGAGGCCTCCTCGGTTCGATTTATGAGACGGCAGGGACACCCGCGACCGTGCGGCGAGACCTCAGCGGGCGCCTACGGGCAACCAGTCCGCGTCGAGCCGGGCGGCAACGACTCGCACTCCCGAGACCCGCCGACAATTGCCGACAAGCGTGACCCTGCTGCCGTCACGTCACGCCCCATCCCTCTTCCGCCATCGACCATGTCCTCCGCTGTCCTCAGGCAGGCCGCTATTGCCGTACGTCCCGCTCGCTTTTGCCGCATGGGAGGAGGGTATGCTGAATGAATTTTGGTGGGGGTAACAGGCTCGTTCGGTCTCGCGCCAGTGCGCCTTCTCCACGTCGGCGGTCGCGCGGAAAGGTGTGTCGCCGTTGCGGTTTCCGTGGCATGTTTTGCGAGGCTTGACGAACCCTCCCTCCCGTGGCCTGTAAACCCATCCAACTCGACGCGTTTGGTGTGATTCTCTGGCAATGCAGATCTTATTCAGGACATCTACATCAGGGAGCTCAAGGCGTACAAGCCGCCCGCGCCGGTGCGTGACATCTTTCTCAACTAGCCCCCCCTGCCTCTGCAACCCCGCTTTATTTCCAACTTCCGCCATATTCTTCTTCAAACGTCATTCGAACAGTTGTTCTGACATGCCCTTCCCGTCCAACAGCTCAAGGATGCCCACGTCGGTGTCGTGAAGAACTACGCCCTCCCTCCCGTGCCCCAGCCCCCGACTCTCCCTGCCGACCTCGCAGGCGAGCTCTCCGCATGGGACGCCACGGAGCCCACCTTCGCCACTGCCGCCACGCCCGCGACCGAGGAGGGGACCGGCCCCACCGGCGCGGAGCAGTTCCTCGCCTTCCTCGAGGCGGACGAGCCCAAGCACGATGAGGCGCACCACTAGAATGTTCGCAGGCGGGCGTCGAGTAGGGCGTTCATAGAGCGGTGTCGTCGTAGAAGAAAATGTGCTAGACGGCGCAGCTGGTGTAATGCAGCCTCTAGTTCCAGGCTTTTGTTTCGTGACTGTGGCTTCCCAACGACAACGGCCGAGCAAGACCGAGCAAGCGAGAGACCAGGGATGCTATAGCTGTGATACTGTACATGTGAGGCGGAACGGATGAATACTCGGTGCTAAAATCTCAAACATGGCACTCGTCGAATCTCGCTATACCTTCCGCCAATGCCTCCGGGTTCGGCTTCGCAGCCACGACATCCACCCTCATCTTCAGCTCCCCCTCCAGCGCAGAGGCGGTCGTGGGCCCGATGACCGCCAGCCTGGCGGGACGGCGGCTCCTCTTCCCATCTCTATTCTCGGACCCGGCCTCGTCCCACATGGGGACATCGAAGTACTTTTTGATGACCGGCGAAACGTGCTTCGCGGAGCTCGGCGCAAAGTGTACGATCCACCACGGCTTGCTCGCTTGCCCGCCTGCAGCGTCATCACATGCTAATCAAATTCGCCGCCGCAAAACGGTAGACGGAGTGCTTACCTTGGCCCTCGCCATCCTGCCCTTGCACCATATCGGGCTCGAGAAAGCTCGAGAGATCGTCCTCGAAGCGCGTCGAGCCCTGCGTCGCGTACACCTGCAGGCTCTCGACCTCGAAGCCGGCCGCGGTGGCGATGGCCGGGAGCGTGCCCTTCGTCTTGTCGCCGGTGAGGTAGAGCAGCGTTTTGGTGGTGGATGAAGGGGCTGCCGAGAGGTCGTTCACGATGAAGTGCGCGAGCTTGTCGCCCGTGCCGGACTCGGTGCTCCCGCGAATGTCGCGCGGGCAGTACGGCGAGGCGTGTGGGGAGGCGTGGATGGCGTAGAGGGCGGAGGCGGTGGACTGCCCGACGACGTAGAACGGAGTGTCGAACCACCCTATGTCCTGTTCGTGTCCGTCTGCGCAAAAGTAAAGCGTTAGAATATGTATGTTCTCGTCTGACACACGGATGCCTGGGCGTCATGCTGACCTGTGAGTGTGTGCGTTGGCTCCTCCGCGAGCTGCCGCACGGCGAGCCTCCACGCGCCGCACGCCCGCCCGCTCGTCACGACCACGCCCGCGTACGCTGCGCCGCCCCTGCACACGACCTCCTGCAGCCTGTCGATGTTCGTGTACACCGTCTCCAGGACGGGCACGTTCGCCGCGCTGTACCCCCGTGCACTAAATGCGTCTTCATACTTGTCGGTGCCGCAGTACCCATCCTCCGCCGGTGAGCGGAGGAGGAGGACGTGCGGCCTAGATATCCCGTCGAGTTCGAAGCGCGAGGCTCCTCCGCTGTCTTTCCCGTGTGGGCATGAGTCCGCGTCGTGGTCGTCGCCCTCGTCTGAGTCCTGCGGCCAGCGTAGGAGCGGCGGGAAGAAGGAAAGCAGGTAGTTCAGGTTCAGCAGGTCCATGATACGGCGTACGAGTGCGAGTGCGGGTGCGCGGGAGAGGTGGAAGATAGCCGAGAGCCTTGGGAAGAGGACATAGCGGACTTGCGGCGGGACAACGGCCGCGCCAGGGGTGTCCGTGAGACCCGTTCGGAAGTATTCCTGACAATGCTCGTGGGGCCGGCGACGGGGACGGGCGAGGGTGGTGGTTTGGATGCAGATTCAGCCCCGGGCGCAGAGGTGATCATCGCGCTCCCGGCGCCTCCGGGTTTCCCGGCGTCCGAGTCCGGAGGCTTGGTGGCCACACGCGTATTTCTTGCTTCTTCCTCGTTGGACAGCTCGTGCGACTGGCACACCGCTCCGTGTCTCTATTCTGTCATCCTCGCCAGACTGGTCTGATTTCGGAGAGCGCGACGGACGGAACCTCAGGCAGCCATGTCGAAGAAGGAGAAACCCATGCACTCGCTCATCGCGGGCACAACTGCCGGTGCGATAGAGGCGTCAGTCTGTCCCTCTTCCCTGTCCTGCTTTGACGGCGCGCGCATCATCGCTGACCGTGTATGTTCATGCACCTGCAGGTTTATCACGTACCCAACCGAGTTCGTGAAGACGCGGTCGCAGTTTAGCGGGAAGGTGTGCACCCTCGCGCCAATGCTCGAGCCATACCGCTGTTGCGTCCGCTTTCCATCGCTCATCCTTGGACTGCTTGCCAGAGACAAAGCCCCATATCCATTATCCGGGAAACAGTGAAGACCAAGGGCCTGACGGGTCTGTACTCAGGATGCATGGCATTGGTCATCGGTGCGTCCCCTCACACCCTCTTCCCCGCGTCTCAACACTGAGACGAAAACGGTGCAGGTAATGCCGTGAAGGCAGGCGTGCGCTTCGTGTCGTACGACCACTTTAAGCATGTACTCGCAGACGCTGAGGTGTGCCTTTCCCCCACCCCCCGTTCAAACAAACGAGAACGAGATTGACGTGCGTCCGTGGGTGAGGGCAAAGTCTCTCCCCCGAGGAGCCTGCTGGCCGGTCTCGGCGCGGGGATGATGGAGGCCGTATTCGCCGTTACCCCCTCAGAAACCATCAAGTGAGTACGAGCATCCGTCCCCGCGGTGACTTTCCCCTCCGGGGTGAGGAGATAATGGAGGACGAGATATTGACGGATGTACGTGTGCACCCCGACAGAACAAAGCTCATCGACGACTCGAAGAGCCCGAACCCGCGTTTCCGCGGGCTCATCCACGGCACGGCCGTGATCGTCCGCGAAGAGGGCCTGCGCGGTGTGTACCGCGGACTCTTCCCCGTTGTACGTCCCGTCCTTTCCGCCGTATATGCGTATATGCGCGCATGACTCACGGTCAAGCAGATGATGCGCCAAGGCGCGAACTCGGCGGTGCGCTTCACGACGTACACGACCCTCAAGCAGATGGTGCAGAGCCAGGCGCGGCCGGGGCAGCCGATCTCGAGCGCGACGACGTTCGGCATCGGTGCGATTGCAGGCCTCGTCACCGTCTATACCACCATGCCATTAGAGTGCGTCCACCCTTTTCGCGTCCCCTCAACTACATCACGATGTTTCTGACCTCGCGTGTGGGATGGGGACACTAGTGTGATCAAGACGCGCATGCAGAGTCTCGAGGCGCGGCAGGCGTACCGGAACACGTTCCACTGTGCGTACCGGATCTTCACTGAGGAGGGCCTCCTGCGCTTCTGGACGGGGACGACGCCCCGACTGACGCGGCTAGTGGTGAGTGTTGTTTTGTTTGCTGTGTATCGTACGAGATGCTGACACGCTCGGGCTAGCTGAGCGGCGGGATTGTGTTCACGGTTTACGAGAACGTCATCAGGCTCATTGGGAGTAAAAATACATAACGTCGGAATGTATGTTAACCTCTGCATTGCATGGCTGGAACCCGCCGCTTTGTGTCTGTGTGTCGTGATTGTGGTCCTTTCAGTCAGGTTATCGGCTTGCATAGAGACGGGTTCATGAATCCAATATTCTGTGATATGATGAGATTTTTGACTGACACTTTTCCAGGTGGCATGTCGATGAAACCGTAGGGATCCTGACCGGCGTCTGCATAATCAGGGGGCGAGTGCGGCTCAAACACGCTTTCAACGCTTCTCTACCTAGCAGGCGGGCGGAAAATTAATACAACCGTCGAAACACCGCAAAATAAGACGAATTGCTCACTTGCGCGCCTTGATATCACCGATAACTTTCTTCATCTTCTCGAATCCCTCCTGAGACAAGATATCCAGGTCCGACTTGCCCGCCAGGGACCTCGGTGGTATGGTGCGGTCCGAGTCATACGGAACGACCGGGGGATCGATGGTGTGTGATGCCGTGTCGCCACAGTAGACACGCACGGATGTCCCGAAGAGGCTGAGCCCCCAGAGACGGGGGAGTGGGCACTGTTTGGCGAACATCTCCTCGTAGAGTTCGCGCATCTGCGCATCCGAGCGGCGGCGTAGAACTCTAGATCGGCACAGCTGTCGTCCTTGATTTCCATGAGGAGGATGGGTTTGTGGGGATCCATGTCGTATACGACGAAGAAGAGGATGGGGTAGGTACTGCTACGGTTGTCGGAGTACGGGTTTCCCGGGGCGATACAGACCTTGAGGTGTTCCGGACCGAAGCAGCACTGCAGGAGCTTGTTGTACGCTCCGTAATAACGATCTTCGAACGTATCGGCCTTGCCATACGCTCGAACAGGCCGAGCAAGTAGGCCGGCCAGGCAGTGTCCTCTTCCATCGGCATCACTGTCAACAAAATAGTGAGCTAAGCTTATAAAAGGCAGAAGGCCTTGTGTAAATTACCTGCTGATCAGATGGTATAGAAGGTGGCGGTTGGACGTGTACAGGAGAACAGCCGAATGGCTTCGGGATAACCCCAGGTTTGAAGGAAGCCCCTATTAGACCCTATGCTCATCGTCCTGCGTCCTCCCCCCCTTCTCTGCCGCTCTGATTACAAAGAGTGGCACCCTGCCGCGTCGAGCCTGAACACATCGCCCTCGTAGCCCGTAGCCGAGCTGCGTATTGCAACTTTGAACGAGTTTCCATATCTCGCGTTCCGCCAACAGAACATCGATCTGCGCGCCTCGCCGGATCCTGCGCGAACTCACATGCATTGTTTGGCGAGCTCCTGGGAGCTTCTCTCGGCACACATATGGGCGCATGTGTACCATGCTTCTCGAGGCATGCGGCGACGACGAGCCGGAAGTCGTCATACCGGCATACGTAGTTGTGCCCTTGCGTAGGGACGGTGGGGGTGTATGGATAGCATTCATTCATTCCGGAGTCAAAGAGCACGAGTTGCGAGATAGAGATGGATAAAGGATAACGACGAAAGACGGTGATGGCGATTACAGAATCGAGCAGCGAGGTGGAGAACAGGATGTCGTAGTGTACAACTAGGCAGTACAGTAGAATCATGAGTCTTTGAGGTCGAAATACACGTACATGTCGTAGCATTGGGGAACAATATCGTAAGATTTGTTCCATAAGGTGTTGACCCAGGACACGGTGGTGTCCGAGGGAGGTCTACTTGTGCTCTTGCAGCGCGAGGATCAAGCTCATTGCTTTGTTGGAGCGTGGTTCAATGGTGCACGTGAAAGGAGCAGGATGGCTACGCAAGTAATGAGAGGTTGAATTTTGAGGGAGGTAAGAAGATAATAAGGTGCACCTGATAACTCCGCCGGTATGTTCGGCAGTTTCGGGTGTGATCGGTGCGCCGTCCTTGTCCAACGGGTTTGTGATGTTGAAAACGGAGAGAAGGAAGGCGGCAACCACTAGGACAGACACTTCCGCGAGGTGAAGTCCCGGACAGATGCTACACTCTCGTCAGAATTCCTTCCTATAGTACAACAGACCTCCAGGAGATACGCACCGACGGCCGAAACCGAACGCAACTTTGCGCGGGTCAAGCTCGGGCTCCTTGCCGGGTCCAGGGAGGAACCGCTCCGGGTTGAATGTGAAGGGATCAGCATAAATTTCGGGGTCGTGGAGGATCCGCCTATTCAATCGAAAAAAAAAAGTTGGCGGCATCCGGGAACGTGAGCTTGATGACACACGCACCATTGATTGACACAAACTATGCTCCCCTTCGGGATGAAGTATCCCTCGTAGAGGTCGTCCTCAAGGATAGCGTGGGCGACACCTGGCCCCCAGCATTAAGTTTTCCCTGTAAGACGAACGACGAAAACAAGGCCCTCACCAAGGGGGACAACTTGGTTCCAACGGAGCGTCTCTAGATAAACTGCGTTGAGGTACGGCATCCGCGCGAAATCGGCATATGTGGGTAAGCGATCGCGTCCCACGACGGCATCCAGCTCTTCTTGAGCCCTCTTCTGCACGGCGGGCCACAACCCCATGGCGAGGATGAACGTCAACTCGGCTGAGACTGTCTGCAGGGACGGGCCGTCGTGAGATGCTGACAACCACAGTGGACCCCCGGGCGACTTACCGTGTCCGCACCGCCGGAATAAATTGACGCAGCCGACATCTTGATCCTGTACTCTTCATCTGGGGATGGGTTGCTGGCGAGCATCATGGAAGTGAAGCTGGGGAGCGCTGTTCCAGCGGCCTGGAGACAGCGGAGCGACGGCGAAGCATCAGCTTCGACGCTTCTAACCCCAACGGGAGGCGCCCTGGACAAACGCACCATCTGATCCTTCACAAATTGATGCGGCACGGCGCTCATCTGGTCCATGTTCGCCCTATACATTCGGCCCTTGTGCTTCCACCCCGCGCCGGGCATCCATGTGGGAACATGCTTGACTGGGGATAGGACGTCGGAGTTCGTTCAAGTTCGCGTGTTACGTTACGACACCAGGACGCAGCGAGATGGTTAATGAACGGCAGTGTGTCACCCTGAAACGAGGTACTTACGGAATGGTAAAACATCGACGAGGAACGCGCCGGGCTGGGCGACCTCGGCGGCTTGCTCCGTCGCCTCGTCCGCCATCCTGATTAGCGGGTCGTCGTTTTCCTGCGGCTTGTACCCATAGGATATCATGAGCACGATCGCCCCGGTCATCCTGTCGTGAGGTCGCGTTAATAACATAGGGGTGCTCACGGACTGATGTCGAAAAGGGGGGGGGGACGTCCCGGAGACAGCAGCCCTGATACGCATGTCCCGCGCAAACGGCGAATGAAGATACGTACTTGCGAATCTGCGAAGGTAGGTCGGACGCGGGCTCGCGAAGCAGGCGGCCGAGCAGCTTTCCGGTCTCTTCCTCGATGATGGGAACAAAGGACTCGACATTCTTGCGCGAGCCGAGGACGCGTGCCATGAGCCGACGGTACCCCCGGAACTGGCTGCCGTAACGGAGGAGGACGAGGATCTGGTCCCAGCCGACGATGTCCCCGGCCATTATCATGTGCGGGCGGTCAGAGTAGATCGCCGACCGTTTTTCAAGCAGCTCGTACGCGTGCTTGTACGAGTTGATGACGACCATGGGCTGCCCGAGAAGCATGATGGACATGAGATCCCCTACGTACAGAGGCGATCGATTAGTGCAGTATGGAACGCAATGGCAGAGAGAAGGTACGTACCCCATCGCTCGCCCCACTTCGCGAATACTTTCCACTGGTGGCTCAGTGGGACGTCGAAGACGTTGCCGATGACCGGCCACCCTGCGGGACCTGGAGGCATGGGGTCCTTGCGTTTTCGGACAAGGGCTGTCCTGAGAATGAAGACGAACAGCATCACAGCAGCGATATGCCAAGCAGTGAGGAGGCCAGTAGTAGCAGAGCCCATAGCGTGTCACGCAGTTGATGGCAGAGTCGCGGGAAGACCTGAGTAAACAGCGGTGAGCGAGGTGAAGGCGGAGGGAATCAGCGATGCACGACGATCTGAGACCCATCCAACGCGAACGCGGGGTTGATATCTGTCCCATCGGCTGGCCCATGGCGAGGAAGCATGCGTCCGCTTGCCTCCTTGGATTGAGTCCTGACTCCTGGGTTGAATTTGACCTGATGTAGCAGGGGGCCAACAGGGGTTCTAGTACAGTATGGCGCAGGCTCTCCAAACCTTCGCGGGGCGGTCTTCATCGCCTGAATGAATGGCAAGATGACAGGGACCGCATATCGAGTGTGCACTTGCCTATCAAGACGACAGCACAGCCGCGCATGTGTGGTTCGAATCGTACACGTTGCGGGCCAGGCGAACGGGTCCGACAGGCGGCAGGAGGAACCGCATCGCGTACCCTACTTACCTGCGTCTACCTGCGTGCGTCGCCGGCTTCGGGTTCGAAACAATTTGTCGCCTCCGGGGAGTAAACGAGCCGCGCGCGTTGCCACAGTGAAGTTTTCTACGACTTCGTATTTTTGGAATCTGGGTCCACCGCTCCAGAATCAGCCATCGCTTACGACCAACTGTCCTGACATACCTGCAACTGGATGTACTAAACATTGATGACACCTGGTCGTCTGTCCCGATAAAGTCAAAAACGGAGACTAAGCCGCTTCAAGGGTGCATGGTTCGCTGGGCAATATGCGCAGCAGTTTACGCTACGGCTGGCAACTGCATTCCAGCACGATTGGGGGGACGCGATGGCTGCTTCACCGTCAATTAAAGATCCTCAATGCTTGGGAAAGTTGACTCTTGGGAACAAGTTTGAGGCATCCTGACGATCTTGGCTCGATCGATTTGTTGCCTAAGATTATTGCTAGTACCATTCCTATCGCAATCCCGTCGTGTATGAGATCAGCATGATCGCGTTCCCGGAAGAGGAGGAGACAGTCTGAACTTCCTGAACCTCAGGTACGGCGCCTATCATGACACGGGGCGAGGTGGGCGAGACGCGCTGGGACGCAAACAGAAATCTTTGCCCAGCACGGCGCACGCCGGAGGGTTCCATGTTTAATTTATGGCTGGTCTTTGAGACCTGTTGCGAGGGGAGATTATCCGGACAGACTGTAAGCACTAAGCACCGAAGAATTTAGCGATTATTCAAAGACCTTCTGTAAAAGAGCATCCGCACACTCCACCTAAGTTCAGCGCAACAGCTGTCAGTCCCCTGGCCGTTACCAATATCAACCACGGCGGTGGCGTTTGGTCGTTCAGGTTATTTATGATACATGACAGTGCTGGCCTGGAGATCGAGTATAGCTTCGGTCAGAAAGGAGCACTTCGTTGGACGCTGTGTTGACCCGTCTCGTACCCACCCATTTTAACTTGCACCTCAATTCCGCCATTTCTGCAGTCGTGGAGTGCGATTTGAGACGGGTTACGAGACGGCTGTTTGACGGACCGGGTTTTCTTTCTGCCTCCTCTCCCTTTCCCCCCCGAGATATCGTGAGAAGGTCTAGCAAAACGTTACGGGCCTCTAGATCTTTTCGTTGAAGCCAAACTCCTGACAGAGGTGACCACTTGACCAAGTGTCTGGGAGTGAACCGTGGGGTAGAATTACGCGCTGAACCAGAACTTGCCGTCACGAATTGATTGACCTTCAGTAACCTGATGTGCGGGGCTAACGGTGTTAAAACCTAGTAATGAAGGTCCGTCTGCGAAGCATATGGTAGGTAAATCAGCCAATGCTCCAAAAACGATCTACTTTGTCGTGACCGGTCAGAGTATGGATCGGTGAGACAGCTGGGACGAAGTAGGGATAGTGCATGTCGCACAGAATCGGAAGCACGCACCTTAGCCTCTTGTAGCAAGTAGAAACGTATGCACTTGTATGTATGAACGCCATGAGGGAACATCTACGGTCCAGGGAGTCGGATCTAGAGCCGATGGAAAGCATTAACGAGGAGCTATAATGGACCCATCGATTGCAAGGAACGGCGCTGGCGCGAGGGGTGATCTACACGTTTTCGTTGGATTGCGCTCATTTGCTCGTAGCAAACGGCGAAACTCACGGAGGAACCGACAGAACCTTGGCGCCGTTGATTGTGGCATGATCTTGACCTCGAGTCGTCAGACTAGAGGAATGAAATTGAGCGAGAATGGCATATCTAATATGTGCAGGCACTTGCCTCATGTTGTCTTGGGCGGTTGAAGTGGAAATGACATATGTTGACCGTGCATATGCTCCGAACCAGCATATCATAGTTCCTATTACTGGAAAAAATGAGGGGTGACGAGCGCTGTTAGCCTCAACGGTTCGTCCGGAGATATACCTCGAACGTGCCATAACGCAAACAGCGTTAGACTATGTCGCAACGAGCCCCGCGCCATCCTGGTTCAAATAAGCAGCGAACGTAGTCTTGAAATAGGGACCAGAACATAGATATCAACGTTGTGTTGCTTTTACTAGCGGCATTCAAGCGTCCGTCGACACTGCGGCAAGCGGCGGTCCCTGTTTCCATTTTCATCCTGTCACGCAAGGGTCTTCAGGCTTGAGAATTGGCTTATTAATTAAAGCATACCCTGGGGCAGGCGATAGCCTCAAGTCACCAGTTGAACGTTGAAGCTGCAGTAAGTTGGTGGTTTAAAGTCAAGGACCGATATTGGCGTCAAATTGAGGGTCGTTCAGACAAGGCGAGTAATTTTCAATATTACCAAGGTAACAACAATCATAAGCCGATCTAGCTAGCAACCCATTACCAGGCCATACTAGACATGCATCAATTACGCAGCGCCTACCAGCCTCGCCCTTCCCTCCATCGGCTTTCTATCGCTGTGTCGCCCAGCTCCTGCTTCCCTATCTTTCGTATCGGTGCTGGTGCTTCTCTTGTCGACCTGAGGGCCGCATAACTACTCTTCCTTGCGTCGAAGCCCAATATCTATTCAAGCCGGCTGAACAATATGTCAAGCTTTCGTGCACCGCCCCGGAAGGGAGAGAACTTCGAACTCGCTGCTGATTTGAATAGCGAGTACAAGGAGAAGCGGAAGGATGCGATAAAGCGTGTCATTGCGAACATGACCGTGCAGAAAGGTGAGCGTAAGTCCTCGGTTTTGAGGCATCCTTGTGCCGACGAATGTGCAAGATGTCAGCGGTCTCTTCCCCGACGTCCTCAAGAACATGCAGACGGACGACCTCGAGCAGAAGAAGCTGGTATACCTCTACCTCATGAACTATGCCAAGACCCAGCCGGAACTCGTCATCCTTGCCGTGAATACATTCGTGAAGGACACAGACGATCCCAACCCGCTTGTACGCGCACTCGCGATCAGGACTATGGGCTGTCTCCGTGCGGAGAAGATCATCGATTACCTGTGCGACCCTCTCCAGAAGTGCCTCAAGGACGACAACCCGTATGTGCGCAAAACTGCAGCACTTTGCGTCGCGAAGCTATATGATTTGAAGCCGGAGCTGGTGATCGAGAATGGCTTCCTGGAGCAGCTGCGGGACATGATCGCAGATAGCAATCCTATGGTACGTGCCACTTCATTACTTAAATCCTATTTGCCCCTCCGGAGCGTCCGCCAGAAAGCGTTCAGGTGAAGGCATGAGCATGGTCGGTCTCGCCGTGGCTGCGCCTGTAATTTATTCGATACAGTCGTATTGGACACGATTGGGATGGAGGGGACGTACTGTTGCTTTCCCTCGAAACGGTTCCTGTTACAAGGCAAATCTACCATCGTTCCGCATAACAGCTATGTTCGTATAGATAGTGAATCGTTTTCGAGTCGGAAGGCGAAACGACTGTTATAATGTATTGAGCCGAGACTGCCTGAACCTCATCTCGCTTCATATTATATGACTCTTCTGTCGTGGGTCTGAGGCATTCGACTAATACACTCTTGACAGGTAGTAGCAAATACCGTCGCCGCATTGTCAGATATTCACCTGGCCGCCGTCGCTGCTGGTGTTCCAAGGGACCAGTTCCCGATCACCACCGATATCGTCAACAAGCTCCTGGTAGCGCTCAACGAATGTTCAGAATGGGGACGAGTGGCCATCCTGAATGCTCTTTCACGCTATACGGCAGAAGACGCCGGCGAGAGCGAGCACATATGCGAACGTGTCGTTCCTCAATTTCAGCACGCAAACGCAAGCGTCGTCCTTTCCGCCATTAAGGTATCTAAGCCATTTCCCCTTTCCCTGCACTTGTTATAACCTCAACACCACCCTTTTGATAGGTCGTCATGATCCACATGCGCGGAATTAACTCGGAGAACTTCGTCAAGACGCTCGTCCGCAAGATGGCGCCGCCATTAGTGACGCTCCTCTCCAATCCCCCGGAGGTGCAATGGGTCGCGCTCCGGAACATTAACCTCTTGCTCCAGAAACGGCCAGATATGTTGTCCAACGAGATGCGGGTGTTCTTCTGCAAATACAACGACCCGCTCTACGTCAAGGTGGAGAAACTGGACATCATGGTTCGCCTGGCCTCCGAGAATAACGTAGACCCGCTCTTGAGTGAGCTGAAAGAGTACGCAATGTGTTGCAATGCCATCAGCGCATAAGTTGCGCTGACCTAGACTGTGTCGTCTAGGTACGCTCAGGAGGTCGACGTCGACTTCGTTAGGAGGAGTATCAAGGCGATCGGCCAGACTGCGATCAAGATCGACGAGGCGGCCGAACGTTGTGTCAACGTTCTGCTCGAGCTCATTGACACTCGAATCAGCTACGTTGTCCAGGAAGCTGTGGTCGTTATGAAGGTTCGTTCGTTGTGTCACTGATTTTTTCCCCTTCCCATTGTACGTGCCACAAAGTGTATTGGCTTACCGACGAGTTCTCGCTTTTGTGATAGGACATATTCCGGAAATATCCATCAACATACGAGGGTGTCATCCCGACACTATGCGCGAACCTTGACGAGCTTGATGAACCTGAAGCTAAAGCATCGCTCATCTGGATCATTGGCGAATACGCAAAGAAGATCGATAACGCTGACGAACTTCTTAGTATTTTCGTCGATACATTCACCGAAGAGTCGTATCCTGTGCGTCTTCGTTACCATATCTTGCAGGAAAACTAAAGAAGCTGAGTCCGACTCTGATCGCATCGTATCAGGTACAACTACAAACCTTGACGGCTGTCGTGAAGCTCTACCTTCAAAAGCCGGAGAGCTCACAAGGGCTCGTTCAGAAGGTGCTCAACACGGCGACGAAAGACTGTGACTCGCCGGATGTTAGAGACCGCGCATACATCTACTGGCGGTTACTGTCTACGGATCCCGGCGCTGCCAAGGTGCGTCATCTATACACAAACCCAACCCTAGGTAACCACCTTACTGTCATACATGTAGGCTGTTGTCTTGTCGGTACGCCCACCTATCACTCTTCCCCGGACAACAGTTTCGGCAGGCCTGCTGGAGGAGCTGTTAGGCGAGATCCCGTTACTCGCAAGCGTGTACCACAAACCAGCAGAGACGTTCGTCGGCCAGGGACGCATTGGTGCTGATTCAATGCAGCAGAGAAAAGGAAGCGGGTGCGTACACAGGTGTCCTAGTCGCCGAATCGATGCTAACTCGGGCATGCATGCAGTCCCGCAGACGACCGCCTCGCAACGCAAAAAGCCCTCCAGACCGTCGCCGCCGGCCAGCAGGCAGAGAACCTCCTCGACTTCGACGACGACGTTCAGAACGACGGCCAGCCGTCCGGTCTCGCGGCGACCACCATCTTCTCGCAGACTCCCGCGGCAGCGAACCTCCTCGCGGGGACGTCAAGTAACCCGCTCGACGACCTCGTCTCGATATTCGGCAATGCAAGTCTTACTGCGACACCAGCTACGCCCGCGAACGGCCTGGGTGGCTTTGGCTTCGGCGGAGCACCACTTACACCCGCAGCACCATCGATTACGCCGACAGCACTGTCGCCTCAGCCGCCACAACAGCCGGCGCAGTCGGGACAAGACGATTTGTTGGGTCTGTTCTGAGTTTGTGGTTTACGGGCACTAGAGGCTTGGTTTGTGCGCTATTGTTTTGTCGCCAGTGTAGGTTCCATTGTTATCTGTACTTTAATAACACTTTTTCGAATTCTCTGGTGTGTTCGCTAACTTAGTCTTCTGTTCTTAAGTTCAGGCGAGGTGGGCGCCGGCGTTCGTCTCGCGTGGTTAATGACGCTAACGGATAGATCCTTAGGGTTCATATACAATGTCAGCATCGTACGGGATGCAATTCGATGTCACGGGCTTGGCTAGGTTCTGGTTAGGCTGGACTCATTCCGAGTCATTGCGGCACCGACCCAGCATTAGCGGAGTAGTGACAACATCCCTTCCCACTGTCCTATATACCGATCTCGGGAAATCAAAATGGGCAATTCCCTTCACTTCGGCGTTGGCGGGCGCACTTGTGCTCGAAAGGGGCTTCATGAAGACGTTGCTCATGGTGTGTTCCAATGCGTAGTTATTTGTACAATGGCCTGATCGACAGAACCTCCTACTCCCAGACACTACCTCATAACTTTTCTATTAACGCCGATATTCAGAATTCGCCACTGGCTCACTGCATTGAATCAGCTGTTGTCCAGGAGACGGCTGCAGTATACGCGCCTAATAGAGTCATCCTCGGGACCGAAGGACCAGAATCCGGGTATATAGGAACTTGGGGGCAGCATGAAAGGTCGACACTCTCAGCACCTCGTCTGCGAGTGCGTTCATCACGATGTCTCCTCAACAGAAAGCCCTGTTCCTCCAATCCAAAGGCGCACCACTCCTCGTCCAGACCACCGGTATTCCCAAGCCTGGTCCAGGGGAACTGCTCGTGAAGGTGGAAGCCGCCGCACTCAACCCAATCGACTGGCAGATCCAAGCGTTTGGACTTTTCATCGAGAAGTACCCGTGCATCCTGGGCAGCGATGGTGCCGGTACTGTCGTTGAAGTCGGCGAAGGGGTGACATCCTTTGTTGTTGGTGATCGAGTGTAAGCCCCATCATTACCCTCACCGTGTCATGCCCGAATGACCTCTATTGTAGCGCCTTCCAAGGAGCCCTTGACCTGGTGCAGAAGTCGCTGAGCGGAACGTTTGCTCAATACACTCTGGCTGTCGCCCAGTTTGCTGCTAAGGCAAGTCATTACGCTCCTATGTTCAACTCCACGCAAATCTCATGAGGATCCCTTCAGATACCCGCCACCATATCGTTCGGTGCCGCTGCGAGCATTCCCATCGCCCTCCCGACCGCTGCCCTCATTTTGTACAATGAAGATCCGTCTACGCAGTCAGTCAGGCTGAACCCTCCCTGGGCTGAGGGTGGTCGTGGCAAGTATTCGGGCAAGTCAGCCCTTGTTCTCGGAGGGTCTTCTTCCGTCGGACAATACGGTCAGCTACATCTTAAACCCCCCCTAAGAGTGGTGGACTTACCTATTGATTTGTTATTTTAGTGATCCAACTTGCTCGCCTGTCGGGGTTTTCCCCGATCATCGCAACCGCCTCGTTGCACAATGCCGAGTACCTGAAGTCCTTGGGCGCGACTCATGTCGTCGATCGCAACTTACCTGCGGAGCAGCTTCAAGCAGAGGCGACAAAGCTAGGGCATGGGCTCTTCGATCTCATGTACGATGCCGTCTCCCTCCCAGAGACCTTGCCCATCGGGAACGCCTTAACGGCGCCCGGCGGAGATCTTGTTGTCGTCTCGCCTGCCGGACTCCCTCAAGGAGGCGAGGCAAACAAGACAGTCCATCTTGCGCGGGGTCTCCTCGCCATGCCGACCAACTATACCGCGGGCACAAGCTTGCTCGCGCACTTGCCCAAGCTGCTCGCCAATGGTGACATCAAGGTATGCAGAAGTAACGCCCCTGAACATTCTGTGGCTGATGGTCCCATGTACTTCAGCCTAACCGTACTGAGGTACTCTCGGGCGGCCTCGCTGGCGTTGTCTCTGGTTTAGAACGTCTGAAGAACAAGCAAGTAAGCGGAACGAAACTCGTGGTGTTGCCCCAGGAAATGGCGTAAACCGATGGATGGAAATGCGGCTCGTCAATATATATTTAGTGCAGGGCTTTGTAAAGGAAATTTTTGTGGACTCAATATGGACTCATCTGTCATCCAATATCTCGCTGGTGTTTGACAATAGGTTTGGAAGACTGTCAGCATCGGCATCATGACAGATTCATAGCCCGCAGTACGGCCAAGATAGAGGATGCTATGTACAGAGGGGCAACAATCAGTGCCCAACGTTCAAGAACGAGTAAGGCGGGTGATGTGATAAAGTAGTACATAGAGTAGCATGCAGCAGATCTACAACGGGTCTACCGCATCAAGAACCAAGGCACACATAGTAGAGTATCTAGACTACACGGAACGAATGCATACTCTAACTAAATAGGGAGGAAGCACGTACAATACTAAGTCGGTGAGGTATGTTGTATAGGATGGATACTGTATATAACGAATAATGTACGAACAAATCGCGCCAAAACTGAAAAGTGCACTCAATAAGGCAGCTCACTCTGCTGGCGGTTGCGTTCCTTCTCGCGGTTCCCGATGCTAGTCATACCAAAGAGCTACATGCGATCCGTAAGCCCGTTGATGCTGCCATCATTTGTAGAAACACGTACCGCCTTGATTTGCTTAACGCTCAACTTGTCTAGCTTGCCACCGCCACCTTCACCAAGGGCAGCACCTGCGAGATCTGCGAGGGAAAATGTATTAGGATAGGAGAAGTTCGCACGGGCGTGGAGACTCTTACTGAGTTTTGTTTCTTGCAGGGCGAGCATGCTAAATGGACGTTGAACAAACGTTAAAAGTGCGTTTGACTCCTCTGAACACCAGGCTTACCGTTCCTCGATTGTGTTCCGGATGACGAGACGCTTGACGAACACCTCCTTTTCTTGGCCTAATCGGTGAACACGGTCGTATGCCTGCGACTCAGCGGCATAGTTCCACGACAAGTCTAAGCTATGAAGAAGTCAGCAACCGCGGGGAATGCGACACCATTGACGACCTACTTGATGACACGGTTTGCAGAAACAAGGTTCAAGCCAACGCCACCACACTTGATGCTGTAGAGCGCCTGTCAGCGGTAGGTACGATAACCGGGCAAAGCACTGTAAACTGACCTGACGAGGATGACCTTCGGCCCGCCGATCTGCCTGAAAAGCCCCAAACATTGCTCTCTCGCCTCCCGGCTCATCCCTCCGTCGTACCTCAGGCTGCGAATCCCGTGCCGGAAGAAAATCTGCTCGCATAGATCCAGCATCGACGTCCCTGTTATGGTTCACGTTCCCCGCTCATCCGTCAGCACCTCCACTCATAACAAAGCGCAGAGGGGAAGGACGAGCACACTCACACTGCGAGAACACGATCGTCTTGTCCCCTGTTGACTCCCACTCCTTCAGGTATTGGACCATCTGCATCATCTTCGCGCTCGACTCGACATTGCTCCCGCCCTGCTTCCATGTCTCGTACAGGTTCGCGTCCGGTGCCGAGGGCTCCTCCGAGCTGTCCCGCGACGTCGCTCGCTGTTTGTTGGGTTGCTTCGCGCTGTTCGTCCTGCCCCGTCCCTTGCCTTTGCTTTTCTTCGGGGCATCCGAGTCCGAGTCCGACCCGGAATCACTATCCATATCTTCGTCGCTGTCCTCCTTCTTCGCCTTGGTCTTCGCCTTCCCGCCAGCCGCCTTGCCCTTCTTCGCAGGTGCCTTCTTGGCCGGCGCCTTCTTGCTAAGGCCCTTGCTTTTACCATCTCGCGGCGAGCTCTTCAGCATGGTCGAAATGTCCGGCATGCTGTCGTCGGAATCGTCGTCGCTGCTCGATGACTCCTCGATATCGCTGATGCTTATGATCTCCAGTTTGGGCTTCTTCAGGGGCGGGGGGGTAGCGTCACGGCGCTTCCGCGCAGCACGGACAGCAGCACGGACCTCCTCCTCAGACGGCATGAATGCGCGGGCGAGGAAGACGGCGTTGGGGCGGAGGTCCTGCATCTTCTTGCATGCCGGGCCTGTGAATAGAATTGTCAGCCACCTGTAGTGGGATGGTGTGACGGTCAAGGCGCGTACAAGGCCTGAGACCCTTGGCGGCGGCGGTCTCGAACTCCTTCTCGATGCGCAGATTCTCCTTCTCGTCGTTGTTACCGCTGCGAGCAAAATGCATATGTGTGAACAAGGATCGGAAAGGGCTCAAAAGCAGTCAAACACTCACAAGATCCCGTTGTGTTCAATGTCCGAGGTGGCGAGGGTTTGTACACATTCTACCACGGGGGCTCAGTACCATGGCAGCGTCGCCTTCCGTATACGCACCTTCGCATATCTCGTGACCGCAGGACAGAATGCGGCCATTATTCTCAAGGAACACTATAGAATCATGCACAATTAGCAGTTGGTTTCAAAGGCAGATGCGGACGAAGTGCGCACTGTCTCCACACCGAGGGCAATGCGAGTCCTCTGCGTCGTCATCGTCGTTCTCCCATGCCATCTCTAGCGCCTTCGCGCGGACCATGAACCGTTGCTTGAGCTACGTATATGCGCACCACACATGCCCCTCGTTTAGTATACTTCTGAACAAACTTCAAGAAATACATACAGTGTTGACCCATTTGGGACCCATAAGCCTCGCAGCGCGCGCAAGCTCCTTGTCGCTCTCCGAACCGAGTAACGCCGTTGGGTCGTCGAAGCCTTCCGTCTCGGACTAACACCGAAACCCGTGAGGATCGCAACGGGAGAACAGGAAATAGGGACGCACCAAAACGAGATAAGGATGCGCGCATATCTGGCGCAGGCGGAGGATCAAGACAAGGACGTATTGGTGGCTGGAGGACGAGGGAATGAGTATATGCGCAACCCCTATGGAACAAATGGGGCATATACTTTTTGAGGAGGGTGTTGTTCCTGATGAACCTGTTGACCTGTATCCGGGCGCGCTTCTCAAACGCGTCGTATAGCTACGTGATGAAAGTGTAAGGCACGTCGTACATCCCAACATTCGCGCACCTTTCACTCACGTCGCGCTCGTCTGGCGAGAAGTCAATAGTAACCATCTTGATATGTTTGGGTTGGAGCTTGAGTATTGGTTCTCCGTCCTGCATACATCCGACCCGATTAGCACGAATGTATCAGAGTTGATAAGGATTGGGGACATACGATCTGTGCATCCTTAGTCCTTCGCAGTAGGATTGGCATAAGCACGCCTTGCGCGCGCTGGCCTTGATCACACCGTATGTTCAGCACTGTAGTCCATATACGCGAGCTATAAGCGAGTTTAAAGCTACCTACCGGCAAGGGGTGCATCTTCTAGCTGCAATTTCGCGATGTAATCATTGAAATCTGTCCAATCACTGGATATATGCGGAACACTCAGTTAGAACGGCGACACTGCAACCTCCGCTCACCACACTGGACACTTACTTGAAAGGGCGGAAGCGCCCAAAGCGAAGGTACCCATAGATATCGGCCCTGCCATTTCGCGATACTATCAGCGTCGTAACTCCGATGGAAGAGAGGCAAAGACAACGTACAATGTGTTCGTGATAGGTGTCCCAGTGAGACACCAACGATATTTGGAACGGATCATTGCGACCGCTTTACTGCAGCGTGTACTGCGATTGCGAATGAACTGTGCCTCGTCAAGGACAACACGGAACCACTTGACTTGAGCCATCGGCCCGCTAGTCGGAAGGCGTATATATGAATATGGCGAAGCTAATGCATGCTGGGTATTGGAACACACCCATTGTCTCGAAGCCAGTCTAGCTCCTCGTCGCTCTCTACATCTCCGGGGATGCTGAAATCCAAGTTGAGGGTATGATATGTTGTAATGACGATCTGGATCCTTGATTGAGCACACAAACACGGCGCAAGAAATGACGAAAAGGGGCGCATACATCCTTCTCAGCTAACACGTCCGGATCCCTGATCTTGTCCTTCCCATGCTGTATATGCACGTCCCAAATGCCGTTTGTCTTCGTCTCGAGCTCTTCCTTCCACTGCAGGAGGAGTGCTGCCGGAACAACAATGAGCATCGAGCGGTGCTCGTCCTCCTCCGTCGGCTGGTTGAAGACCATGGTCGCGATCATCTGGACAGTCTTGCCGAGACCCATGTCATCTGCTAGGATGCCGCCCTTGTGGGGGGAGTTGCGTTCCTGGTCGACCATCCAGCTGACTCCGATGACCTGATGCGGGAGAAGGCGGACTTCCATGCCCGGTAGGTAGTCACGCAAGCTGGGGGGAAAGGGGTCAGATGAATGGAACCAAACGCTGTGTCATGTGAGGCTCTCAGGGAAAAGTGGGATACTTCTCTTGAAGTCCGGTATGGTGCTTTCCAGAAAAAGGATCGCCACTGTCTACCCGGCGGGCTTCTCAGGTCCGAGGACCCTGATTTACGAAACGACTCTGATTGGCGAGGGGATAAAAGTAAATAGACTCACTCTTGGAGGCCGAGCTTCTCCATGGCCTTCTGTGTCGTCAAGCCATTCCCGGCGTTGTCGATGCCGCGCGACACGAACTCGGCCATCCTGCACGAGAGAGCACATCATCCGTTCCCCGGACTCTATTCAGCATACAGCCTCCTTAGAGGGGAGAAAGGGGGCGCACTCACTTCATCTCTTGGTCGGGACCTCCCCGATCTATAGCCCGAACAGCACCTTCTCTGTCATAATTCAAATTGAAGCCCTGTCCCGCTGCGAGTTGCGTCGCTCGGGGAAGGACCGGGGAGGATTCTCTTTCGTCGCTGTCTTCATCAAAGCCATGGTCCGGGGTCTTCCGCTTGTGCTGTGACGGCCCAGCGAGGCCGAGGAACGACGCCCCGTAGTCGAAAGAGGGCGCAGGAGTGACTAGCCTTTGTTTCACAGGAGTCTGGAGGTGACCCAAGGACGCGGGCGGCAATGGGGTGCCAGAGACGGGGGGAAGAGGCGTCTCAGCAGCGTTGTAGAAGAAGTCGGGGTTGTCGAGCGCAGCGAGGACGCGCGACTTGCGTTGGGTTGGAGGCGGTTTGGGAGGGTCGGTCATGGTGGATGGGGGGAAGGATGGAGCGCGACGCGGGACTCGCGACCGCGTCTGTGGCGGTCCGCAGGCCACGCGATCCTTACATTAGACGCCCATTATCCGTTCCAGAGAAATCCATGGCCATGCGTCCGGGATGGAACAGTTCACGCAGTGACAAAAGATCGAACTCTAGAATTCATACAATATAACACAGTGTTGTCGTATCTACAAACTGCAAAAGTCACTAGTCAAGGTTCCCTGAGTACATGCACTCGAGTCTTGGGTGAACCAAGCGTCGCCCGTCTCCCTCACCCCGCCTCCGATCTTCCTCTTCCTCGATGCAGCAGCATCCTTGTCAATCACGAGTGAGAACCCCGCTACCTTGCCGTCCCGCACCTCAAACTCGACTGTTCCCTCGCCTTCCCCCCTCTCGGCGGTCTCGAACGCACTCGTGTTCTCGCCATACCCGTTCGGAAAGAGCGCGGTAAAGGTGATATTGAACAGGTCCCTCGATACATGGGCCAGCCGGACGTGAGTCGACCAGACGGTAGGGTACGTCGCATAGAGTGTACTCTCAAGCGCTGAAGAGTTGTGGATGGATGCGAAGGAGGAGATGACCTCGTTGCAATGGGCGGATTGGCTCGTGGATGAGCAGAGTTGCATGGGTATGTAGCCAGGTGCCGAGTAAAACCCGGCATAGTCAGCGAGCTTGAGCGACGGTGGCTTTGTCTCAGCCGTGGTAGTCTTTCCACTACTGTGGAGATGTGAGATGGAATTCTGGGGTACAGCGACGTAGAGGTACTTCATGTCATTCCTGGCAGTTGGTAGAACGCCAAGAACATCGAACAAAATATGCCCAAGTATCTGGAAATTCCAAGTGGCCTTGTCGTCCGCATTGCTCAGGATGACGACGCCAAGGTTACTGTTCGGTGAAAATGCAACAAGCGTCGAGAACCCAGGGATGCCCCCGGTGTGATGAAGAATCTATGGCATAGCGCGTTAGCAGCAGAGCGACGAGAATGAAAACGAGCGCTCTCACGTCCGCTGTCCCAACGCTGGCCCGCATCCAGCCCATTCCATACCCAACGATACTACTGCCATATATCGGGACCGGCTTTCCTGCCACGATGAATTGTGAGGTCGTTACTGCGTCAAACACTCCCTTTGGAATAATCGTCTTGTTCGTCGTAGGGTCCTGGCCTTCGTTCAGCAGCACCGAAAGCCATCTGACTATATCCTCTGCGCTCGAGATAACCCCTCCGGCTCCTGCCTTAAGGTGGGAGATGCTCTCATCAAACCAGAACGGGATCCGCCGGCCGAAGGGGGTCCAAGTATGTGTCAATAAGTTTGAATCATTCGCAACTGTGGGTGAGAACGTGGTGGTGCTCATGCCGAGCGGTTTAAAGAGGCGTTGAGTGACGAAGTCGGGGTAGGACATATCGGCATAATGGGAGATGAGGTACGCCCCAAGAACAAAGAACTGCCATCCAGACGCAGCATTCGCAATGAGATAGGAGAAACGAACGATACAAGAATGTATGCATACCTGATTGTTGTACGACCACTTCTCCCGCAACTCAAATCCGGTCCTGAGCATGCTCATCCGGCGAATAACGTCTTCGGGAACATCTCCAGGCCTGTAACTGAAGTCATGCCTTGGCAAGCCACTTCCGTGCCCCAGAACGTCAGCGATGCTCGCATCGCGGGATGCCCAATCGTCCCCGTTCAGATCTTGCAAAGACCAGCCCAACTCCTTGGGAATGATGTCGGCTACCTTGGTCTTCCAGTCGAAACGCTTCAGACCAGGGGGGAGGGGAGTCGCGTTCTTGCCCTCCGCGTAGTCCTCCATAAGCAGCCCAACCGACGTCGCGAGGAACGCCTTTGAGCACGACGCTAAGCAAAATAGTGTCTTTTCTCAGGGCGTAGGACCTCAGACACACATGCAAAGATACGAAAGGACGACGACGTACACCTGGGGTGAGGTCATGCCCATTTCCCTCCTCCGTTTTGCGGCCCGACGACGCGAGCTGCACAACAGGTTCCTTCCCCTCTCCAAGGCGCACAACGCCAATCGAGATACCCGGAATGGAGCCATTCTTCCTGATCTCGTCCACAAACGAAAGAAACGGCGAGGATAGCAGGGTATCAGTCTCACGGAGTTTAGTGGTGGGCGAAGTGAATGGCTGCTGTGTCGCCAAAGCTACACCCCATGTTGCCGCAGCAACAAGGATGCATCGGATGCGTAGTTGCGCCATGGCGGTCGTGGAGGAGCAGGAGGATTACTATTCAATGCTGACCGCAGCGCACTGGATCAACATGTTCGAACATGTTCGGCAAGTGGGTGACCTTAGTGGCGCTTGTTGCATTGGCATGCGTTTGCGCCAGGCAGGCCACAATACTAGCTTTCCTCAGGGGGATCTTCGGAGGTAACACATAAATACGATGATATTGAGGTGAAGAGTTTGAATGTTATGACAGAGGCAAGGTGGGGAGGGAAGGAGAGAAAAAAAACAGTTTTTGCAGATGCCCAAGGCGCTTCCGAGTTATGAGAGACACTAGATCTAAGCGCTTCAGGAGACTTATCAGATAACCCATGTCCTCCCCACCACCATCATCTCCCTCTTCGTCGAGATGCTCCACTCCCAAGCACGACGCCGACGCGCATGACGACCGCGCACTCACTATCCTCTACGCAACGGAGACCGGGACGGCCCAAGATGTCGCGGACAGGCTCGCACGGGTCTGTCGCTGCCTATACATTCACGCGCGGGTCCACAGTATGGATGCTTACTCTCCGGTATGTTGCATTTCTGCCGCCGCCGTTAGCGTTATTAACGATATAATACAGGCGGAGCTGATCAACGAGCACATCGTTATTTTTGTGGTGTCGACGACCGGCTCGGGACGCGAGCCTCGTGCGATGACACCGTTGTGGCAAATGCTTCTGCGTGCCGACCTTCCCGAAGACTTGTTCGAAGACCTCCACTTTGCCGTGTTCGGTCTTGGGGATACGGCGTACGAGAAGTTCTGTTGGCCCGCGAAACTTCTCAGTCGCCGCTTGGAAGCTCTGGGTGCGGTAGAGCTGTGTGCGCGAGGGGAAGGAGACGAGCAACACCATCTTGGGTGAGTCATCGATTATGAACGCTTTCTCGATGAATTTAAATGGCTCCTGATACGAGTATCTAGGATCGAGGGCGCATTATCCCCATGGATAGATAATCTCTCTGCAGTGCTGTTGCAGGTGTTTCCCTTGCCTGATGGTCTCGAGCGCGAATCTCTCGATGGTCTGCCCCCGCCCCGCGTTACGATCACCAACGCAGACAAGGATGCTCAGATCACACGAAAGGATCCGTTGGTCGCCGATCGCGAGTACTATACTGCAACGGTAGTAGTCAACCGCCGAATAACCGCGGAAGACTGGTATCAGGATGTTCGACATCTTGAATTTGAGCTTGCAGATGACGTAGAGTCAGTGCAAGCCCATTGTTGGTGCACAGATACCGATCCCCTGTGCTACAGATACGATCCCGGGGATGTCGCAGTCATCCACCCCGAAGCTATGCCTCAAGATGTAGAAGCTTTCTTGTCATGTATCGGTTACACCAGCACAGCGGACGACCCAATAGAGATCCGTCATACCCTTCCAGGTGCGTATCTATAAGGGCTACTAATGTGTCGCTATCTGAATCTGACGATTCCCATTCCAGACCAACACCTTCCCGACCACATACCAACGATAACGACTCTACGCGAGATTTTCACCCGCTACGTCGACATCAACGCGGTTCCCCGACGCTCGTTCTTCGCCCTTCTGAGGCACTTCGCCAAGGACGACATGGAACGTGAAAAGCTCGAGGAGTTTCTCACCGAAGAAGGAGCAGTAAGTATCCATTCTCAATCGCCTTTCTCTCCCCCCCCCCCAGCTCTACCTAACGCTGACACGGCCTTCTAGGACGACCTCTACGAATACTGCCAAAAGCCGCACCGGCGCATCCACGAAGTTCTCGCCGAGTTCCGCTCCGTGCACGTCCCCCGCGCCTACATCTTCGACCTGTTCCCGCCCCTCCGGCCCCGCCAGTTCTCCATCGCGAGCTCCGCCCGCGTCCACCCCCGCCACATCCACCTCTGCGTCGCCATCGTCAACTACCGCACAATGCTCAAGCTCCCCCGCCGCGGCGTCTGCACCACCTGGCTCCTCGCGCTCAAGCCGGGGGACAAGCTCCAGATCGGCCTCCAGAAGGGGTTCATCGCCCTCCCCAAGGACCCCGCCACCCCGCTCATATGCGTCGGCCCCGGGACGGGCGTCGCGCCCATGCGCGCGGTCATCCAAGAGCGCCTGCATGCGGAGCCGGGCCCAGGCGCAGTGGGCGCGGACACGCTCGCTTTGTACTTTGGGTGCCGCTCCGAGGCGAAGGACCACCACTACGGCGCGGAGTGGCGCACGCTCGCCGCCGAAGGCAAGCTCGCATACCGCGTCGCGTTCTCGCGCGACGGACCGGAGGGCAAGGCACGGACGTACGTGCAGGACCTCATCCGCGCGGATGCGAAGCGCATCTGGGAGCTCGTTGGAATGCGCGGGGCGTGCGTTTACATCTCGGGGTCGTCGAACAAAATGCCTGCGGCGGTGCGCGCCGCGATCGCGCACGTGGTACAGACCGAGGGCGGGCGGACGGAGGAGGAGGCGAGGGAGTACGTTGCGCAGGTGGAGCGGGAGGGGAGGCTCGTCGAGGAGTGCTGGAGTTAACCTGGGTCCCAGAGTTCAGCCTAAACAAGTTGCAAATATTGTCTGCACAGATGTGGCCATAGTACAAAATCTAAACTGTGGTCTGGGGTACAAAGACAAGTACACAAGTGGAGATCTGCACGGTTACATCGAACTTTACACCTTCGCAAACCACGCGTCCGCGGTATCGGACAATACGCCGCCCGTTTTCCTCGCTCTCGCAGCGCACGCATTCAGGTCGCCCACCAGCGAGAAGCCCTCCACGGCGCCCTTCGCCCCGTCCACCCGGAACTCCACCCAACCGCTCGACGACCCCGTCTCGAACTGCTCGAACGCGCTCGTGTTCCGGCCGTACCCATGCGGGAAGAGCGCGGTAAAGGTGAAGTTGAACACATCCCCGGAGAAGTGCTGTAGGCGCAGATGCGACGCCCAGACAGCGGGATAGGCGCTGTAGAGACTGGTCGCGAGCGCGGTCGAGTTGTCGAGTGTGGCGAAGTCGGAGACAACGGCTTGGCAGCGCGCAGACTTGCTTTCGGAGGAGCAGAGGGTGACGGGGACGTAGCCATCGTCCGAGTTGTACGTGCCAGTATACGCGTTCCAGTCGAGGGAGGGTGGGAGCACTTTCACGAGCTGCGAAATAGACATCTCCTTAGCAGATGTACTCAAGCTGCGGGTGGTTAGTCAGTCTGTGTCAAAGCTATTTCGGGTATGTGCACTACCTTTCGCCGAGGCTATTAGCCGTTTGAGATAGGTGTGTACCGAGGACATCGTCGAACGTCTTCTTCAGAATCTTGAAGATGGCGATGGCCTCGTCCGTGTTCACCAGCGCCACCACACCGAGCTTATGGCTGGGGGAAAAGGCAACGATGCTCGTAAATCCCGGGATGCCCCCCGTGTGATGCACGATCTAGCACAAATTGCAATCAGCGATCTGAACCGAACGATGGAGACGGGAGGTGAGATACATACATCGATACCCCCAGCAGCCCATCGCTCCCAGCCCATCCCGTACCCAATCAGTGAATCGTAAATTGCGGAAGGGCCGCCGTGGATGATGGTCTGCGCCGTCGTGACCATATCGTACACGCCTTTCGGGAAGATGGTCTTCCCGGAGACCGGGTCCACGCCTTGGTTCAACCAGACAGAAAGCCACTTCGCCAGGTCCGCCACGCTCGAGATGACACCACCGGGACCTGCGTTGAACGAAGCGGGCTGGTCATCGAACCAGAATGGTATCCGCCTGCCGTTCCTATGCCATGACTGCGAGAGTTTGCCTGACGCTGAGGCGGTGGAGGGGATGTATGTGCTGGAAGACATGTTGAGGGGACTGAAGATGCGTTCTGACACAAACTCGGAGTATGTGGTATTGGCGTAGTGCGCGATGAGGTATGCTCCTAAGATATAAAACTGGACATATCCAAGGATTTTGGCGTGAGGGGGGGGGGGTAAATAACTGATGGGGAACGTGCGGTACGCACCTGATTGTTGTAAGAATATTTCTCGCGTAGCTCGTACGCAGTCCGGAGCTTGCTCATGCGGCGAATTATGCTCTCTGGGCTGTCACCAGGTCCGTACGTGAAGTCATTGGCAGGCAGTCCAGAGACATGACCCAACACATCCTTGATCTTCGCGTTTCGCGTCGCGGAATCATCCCCATCGACGGGTTTTAGATTCCAGTTCAGCTCCTCGGGAAGGATGTCTCTGACTCTCGTGTCCCAATCGAAAACCTTCAGGCCTTCCGGCAACGGTGTTACATTCCGTCCGTGCGCGTAGTCGTCCATGAGCAGACCGATGGAGGTGGATAAAAATGCCTTAGAACAAGACGCTATCCCGAACAGCGTCTGAATCACCATGAAGTTCATAGTCAGGGCTCGAAGATATCCATCTTTACCTGAAGAAAATTGGGGGACGTACGTCTGGGGTCATATCATGTCCGTCTCCTCCCTCTGTCTTCCGTCCCCACGACGCGAGCTGCACTTCTGACTCCTTTTCCTGCCCAATCCGCACAACACCTACAGAGATACCAGGGATCGAGTCGTTCTGCCTGACTTGCTCGATGTATGCGTGCCATTCTGGCGATAGGATCGCATTGGACTGCCGGAATCCGGAACCGTCGAATTTGAAGGCCTCCTGTGTTGCTGATGCTACCACGATTGAGGCGAGGAGCGTACCGAAGAATAGGACATGGAAAGATGCTTGGAACATCTTTCAGCGTGAAACGCAGAGGAAGAAACCAGGGTTCAAGATGTATGCTGCCACTGAATCTTGGGGAACGTCGAGGGTGGTGACACTGGAGTATAAGGAGTATAAGTAGTTGTTTGAAATATGTACGTTGACTCGATGCACGACGAGTCCAAGTGGCGGAGACTCGAGCGCATTCATCTTGTCGCGTTCCTGGCTGGTCGGAGCCGGTCGAAAGCTGTCGAAAGACGGCGCCAAGATATGCGCAGCGACCCAGTTGTGAAAGTATTTCATAGTGAGATAGAGGCTGTTAGACATGGAGAGAAGATCCCTGGAGAGCAAGAGAGAGAAGGATTCCCGAACATCGGTCTGTGGAACTGGAAGAACATCTGGTGTGGGAAACTTGGATGGCAAGTACAGTACTACTTGCTTTTCCTCCCCCAATAAATACCTGCCTTCTCCTCACTACGAGACAACATCCTCTCTTGTACACAAGGAAACCCACTTTCTGCCAAATCTTCCAACTTCTCGCCCATGCTTCAAATTCCCGTAGAGATCTTTGAAGCGATGATAGACTAGGCCGATACCCCAGCTATCCATCATCTCTCACTCACATGTCGCGCATTCCTACCCCGTTCTCGTTACCATCTCTTCAAAAATATACTCATCCAAACCGTCCAACAGATGGAGTCCTCCCGTGAGTTTCTCGACTCCCGCCCTTGGATCCTCCCCCTCGTCCAAAAAGTCGCCCTTTCCATCCTCCTTCCCCTCAACTCCTCCGCCCCAAACGTTCGCGTACTCGACATCGTTCCCCTGCATTTCCTCTCCCGGTTCCCAAATTTGCGCATGTGGAAAATGGAGGCCGTTGAAAGCATTTCCCCGGATTCATTTGCCACCCGATATTCTGGGAAGGCTTGGCTGTCCCTCAACCGGTTCGCGTTATACTGCTATCAGAAGTATAGTGGGCGGATTCAGAACCTGGAGCTATCTGGTATGCCCTTTGAAGACATAGCTGACTTTACGGGACTCATCTCGGCGGTCGTTAGCATCCGCAGTCTAACCTGTTCCCACATCTGCTTCCGGACGGGGAAAGAACATCAGACCTCACTGCATAATATGCATATGGCAACAAACCTCATGCGGACCCCATCGCTTAAAATTAACAACTTACGGGTGAGCTTCCTAATCACGTTTCTTCATGTATATGCAGATATTGAATGCTGATGCCTTTCCCCCCTGGGGTCTACTTTTCCAAGGTCGGTGCATCCGTCGATATCCGTGCATGACAGAATACTTGCTCGCTTCCAGTGCGGCTACGCTGCATAATCTTACCCTTACTGTGGGACCGAGTGTCCCACAGCCGCGAGCTGAAGGGCTTAGTAACTTCGGTAAGTATTTGAGAGCTCCCTTACTTAATAGCATGTTTATTCTTTGATCAGAACGATTACAGGAGCTGTTGTATCGGCACCGATTGGAGTTGTCATCACTGTCCGTTGTTATCTCGTGTCAGAGCCTCCTTTTTGAAGAATACTCCGAGGAAGCTGGACTGGGTCGCTGGACTGGGTTGCTGGACTGGGTTGCTGGACTGGGTCGCTGGACTACGTTGACGTACATGCGCCAGGCCATTAAAGTCCTCGAGCTCATCCCGACACCTCGTCTGCGAGACGTTCAGGTAGAATTTGAGTTACAGTCCATTGCTAGCCTTGGGAACTGCCTGTCTTGGGGTGACTCGTTGGAGGATTGCAAATCCCTGGAGAAGACTCTCATCACATTCCCCTTCCATCGTATTCTGTGTAATGATCCTGTCTTCATAAGAGCGGGGAGGGCCGAGTTCTGGTCCTCGACCGTCAGATGTGCCTTTCCAAACCTAGAAGAGCAGGGACTCCTTACTATCCCCCATAGTGAGTCAAACCTGATCTCGTTTTGGCATCATATGCTGATTGCCACTACATAGCTAACGCTGGTACCTCAATACCCAACTGGTCACGAGCACCTCGTGACGTGTGTAACTGCTTCCCATGACAGCAAAGTGATAGTCACTGCCTCTGTAGACAGTACAATCATCATCTGGGATGCACCATCCGGTACAATTGTGCAGAAATGGTTGGCTCACCGGCATCCCGTCCATGATATTGCGCTCTCTCCGGATGGCCACCGACTCGTATCGGGCGGCGGCTTGCGGAGCGACCCAATCCTTGTAGCATAGGATATTGGCCACGGCATCCCAAAAGCTGCCCCGATCAAAGGGCATACGGAACCTTCAGCTACTTGCGCCTGGTCCCCTGACGGCGAGTTCATCGCATCCGCGTCTGCGGACGGAACCGTGCGTATCTGGGATGCTCAGACATTCCAGCAGTGCGATCTGCTCGAGAATCCCCAGGCTGTATGCTATCCTCGAGAGTTAAGTTCTCCCCCGATGGACGGTACCTCGCATAGCTATCCTCTTCATAGATCAATGACTCCTCCCATAGCTGCAGCATTTGGAGGTACCTCGCGGGCCAACCATCAAAGATGCTTCCTTCCCACTTGAGCCGCGAAGACGTTTGCATCAGTGCATTCTCATTTGACTCCGGTAGCAGATGCATTGCCATGGCTCATGGGAGCTGGGATGGGCCCATGGATGATCACGTCATACGGATGTGGGACGTCGAAACTGGTGCCCCCCTCGCCGTCTTCGCAAGACACACGAAGCCCGTAGTAGATGTGACCTTCTCTCCGGACGGCAGGTCTATATTATCTGCGTCACCGGATGGCTCCTCAAAGATCTGGAACGTGGAAACTGGGGAAGAGATGAGCACTCTCGTGGGAGACGGTGAGGAGATTTTAAGGGCGTGCTTTTCGCCGAACGGAGAGTACATCGCTATTGCGATGTCTGGAGGAGTAGTGCGACTATGGAGGACAAGCGACCGCTCCTGCACCGCGGTGTTCGCTGAACATAAGTGCAACGTAATGCGGATAGCATTCTCTCCAGATGGCGAGTTTTTGACTTCTGGTGATGATAACGGCATAGTCCATATTCGTCGTCTTTCGAATTTCGTTTAGTCATAGCTGTAGGATACTCGTCTGGGAGGATGCCTTATTACGCTTTGGGTCCTGCTGGGAGGCGGCGAAGGAGTAAGTCACCTGAGGCGGTGAGAATAGGACAAACATATACAGAGTTCAACGCTGCCAGATGGAGAGAAATGTCCCGCATATGTAGGGCAAGTAGGTACTGCGCTAGTGGGGACCTTGAACAAGGTCGCGAAACACGGTCACCTGAAGTCATGCGCGTTGTGCCGTCTGTAGAGGTGGATAGACGCCTTTCCCACCCTCCTCGAGGCCTCCTCGAGCCTATCCTGTCACCCTCAGCCTCAGCCTTAGCCTCAGCCTTGTCCTCGACCATTGACCTACCCCTTCTTGCTTGATACGATGCCTTGGATCCCCTGGAGCACATCCCCGTCTCCACCACCCCCGCCCCCACCTCCACCTCCTCCCTCAGAAACTGAGGCCGTTCGCAAGCGTCTCAATCAGTATCGCGCGGAGCTGCAGTCTCAGCTTCCCGAGGCTCTCAGCAAGCACTGGCAGGACCCACAAGCCCTCCTCGCCGCCCTCAACGCCGAGCTCGCGCAGCTGCCGCCGTACCTCCTGCTCGCACTCGGGGCAGCGGCGGGCCTCGCGGCGGACCGCGCGTACGTGCGCTACCTGAAGCGCATCCCGAGCAGCGGGTGGGTCACCCCGGACATGATGAAAAACAGGCGGTGGATCAAGGGATACGTCACCAGGTGCTCCCTCTCTGAATCTGTCCTCGCGATGCCGGTTCTGGCTCACCGCAGAGCTCTCTCATTTGGTTGGTGTTCGTCTGGCCGTGAACACGAATTGGAATCGTGAACTCGCACGTCGGGCCACGACGGGAATGCTGCAGGGTTGGAGACTCGGACAACTTCCGGCTCTACCATACCCCGGGGCTTGGATGGCTGTGGCCATGGAGGAACCTTAGGACTCCGCCCAAATTATGTGCGTTCTCTGTACTCCGGGCGAAAGGTCGCGAGGTACGAGGCTGACGCTCCTGCATGCGGTAGTGAAAGATACCCTGCCCATCCGCATCGCCGGCGTGGACGCGCCCGAGGTCGGTGTCTTTCTAGCTTCTTGTCGCGTGTGCTCGTCCCCCCCGTCCCCCCCGTCCTCTTTTCGCCCGAGGCGTGCTGAAGCCGACATTCACGCGCACAGATGGCCCACTTTGGGAAGCCCGCACAGCCGTTCGCGCAGGAAAGCCTGAAGTGGCTGAAGAACACGGTTGAGGGGAAGATAGTATATTGTCAACTTCTCCAACACGACCAGTACAGACGCATCGTAAGCATCTCCGCCGCCCGCCCGTACCCCTGCATACACATACGTCTATCTAATCCTCGGCCGTTTCGTGTTCTAGGTTGCAGCCCCATATTTGGAACCGCGTTTCCTGCCTGGATGGCTCGTCAGAGGCAAGTCAATCGGCCTGGAGATGCTGCGTGGAGGCTGGGCCGCGGTGTATAAGGAGGCGGGTAATGTGTATGGCCAGGAGGGGGAGGCGGAGTACCTTCGTCTGGAAAAGGAAGCACAGTGGGTTGCTTTCGTCGGTTCTGTGTCGCGACTTGATGCTAAGAATGGATCTTTTGATGTAACGCAGGGCGGCAAGGAGAGGGATGTGGCGGAATGGCAGACCTGAGCTCCCATCCGAGTACAAACGGCGACATCGGGAAGGAGGCGGAGAGCAGACTCCGCCACCGTCTGAAGACGACGAGTTGGATGAGGCTGAGGCAGAGAAGCCGAGAGCAACTAAGAAAATGCAATCGAGCTGGCTGTCGAGGGTATTTGGTCGACGATGAGTCGGTATGTCGGGTCTGGATTGGCTACACGGATATTTGCATTTGTACCATACCATCTCAACGCATGTCATCACGGAGGACACTGACAATCCTGCTACCGGTGTGCATCAATCCTTAATTCATCTTCAGCATCGTCCCAAGACATCTTAAATTTCCGCCACACTCACGTTCGGCATAAACGTCCCCTTCTTCAAATAAGTGGGGAACCTCTCCGGGTCGCGCTCGGCGCACTCGCGCTGCAGCTGCACGTACTTGTCCTCCGCGCCGTCCTCCACCCAACCCTTCGCCTCGAGCTTCTGCAGCGCGACGCGGCACCACCATCGGCACCCGAACCCGCCCTCCGCATACACGTACCGCGCGAGGCCCTCCTCAACCAGATAGTCCAGCACTTCACTCGCGGTGGGGCCTCCTAGCGTGGGGACGGTGACCTCAACCTTGTGTGGGTCCGCGCACGGCGGGGTGGACTTGACGATAAGCGTCGCCTCAGGGTAGTTGGTTGGCTGCGAGTCGAGCGTGACCGTCCGCGCGTCACCAGCGGGGTCTTGGGGCGAGAGGTGCAGGGTGAGGTACCAGTGGTAGAAACCTTTGTCAGCATCGTCGAGCACCGTGCTGAGCGTGCCCGTGCCCGTGACGGAGATGTGGGAGACGGGGAGGGGGCCGTCGTGCGCGGCGTCGAATTGGCGTTTGTAGATTGAGTCTTTCATGCGAAAGATTGTTGATGGGCAGAAGACAAGAGGGGCAGGATGTGTCGTTGCCCAGTGTGTAGTCGATAAGGAGTGCAATAGAACACAATGGATAAGTAGTGACTCTAATGATGGGCTGGAAGGTCGAGTCTGGAGGCTGTGAGACAGAGTCGCTGTACGCCACAGACGCGTTACGTTTTGAAGTTCCGATTCAATCGGAAGGGCGTCTCCGCGTCGCGTCGCGTCACCATCACGCGCTTTGCTCCGACACCGCGACGTCTCTTCAGCATCCTCTTAGGTCCTTTCTTGAGTGCGTATTCGTATTCCATTCGAGTCTAATACTGCGGATTTACCATGCTCATCTCAGGCACGTGCTCTCAGGATATCACTCACGTAACGCAGAAACGCGTTACCTGTGATTGCGCTGGACAAATCCCTCCTCCCTCCCTTGACTCCAATCGGAGTGGCCGAACAAACTCATGCAACTCGCACTGGGCAGCAAGGTGGCGTCGCTACCTCGGAGATTGTCAAGACCTCGCTGTCTGTCAACGGTCTCTAAGGAGGTAGCATCAAATGCGCCGACAACGTCGACAACAGAAGTGCCCTTACCCAGATACCGGCTTCCACCAGAGAAGCTTTTGTTATACGCCGACCGTGGTCTCGTCGTGATCAACAAGCCTAACGGGCTCATCTCCCAACTTGGGGAACCCAAGAACCAGCAAACCGTACGCCGCTTGTTGATTCTCATTTCAACGCACTGAATCCTCATATTGCGGGTGCGCAGGAACTGAGCGTTGACACACAAATCTTATCGACCTTCCTCGAGGGTATGTACGTACGCGCTTCTACTGACACACCGACGACCAAGGATCTTGACTCATCCACGACCACAGAGTTGCGCGGCAAGCTCGGGCTGAAGGAACCTCTCCGAAGTCTCCACCGTCTTGACAAGGTTTGTTCCTGTCCTGTATCTCGCCTTCTAGCTGCCATCCAAATCTTACCTCAACGTTCTCGGACAGCCCACCACCGGCGCACTCGCCTTCGCCTGCCACCGGCAAAGTGCACGCGACTTCGCGAACCAGATGGCCGCGCGACAGGTCGAGAAGACGTACCTCGCCCTCGTCGTCGGCGGTGCGTCCGCGTTCTCAAAGAAGCAAGGCATGATCAAGACCAAGCTCGAGTGCCGGAACGGCTGGGTCCGCATACCGGATGTCAAGAACGTATACGAGCGTGATCGAAATACAGTGTCCACTTCCCGCCAGCGAGGCGAGCACTGGCTCCGGGACGCAGTCAGCGAGTATGAGGTCCTTGCGAGTTCGGTGAGTCGCTCGTAGCTGTCCACTTGGACGGCGCAAATACAATTGCAGTTACAGTAACGGCTGCTGATTTCACCGACACACACAGCCGAAAGTGCCGCTCTCCCTGCTTCGCCTTCGCCTGCACACGGGGCTCAAGCATCAGCTTCGTGTTCATCTCGCGCAATCCCTTCGTGGTAAGTGCATAGAGAGACAGGATTCCCTTCCCTTCTGCTGTCTAACCTAGCTTGACGGTTGCCCTCGCCGTGACAGCTCCTATCCTGGGCGACGCACTGTACTTGAACCCGCGCTCGCCGCTGTTGCGTGACATCAAGGCGGCAATCGACATCCCGCGCGGCCTATTCTTGCACTCGTCACGTCTGTCCCTCAATGTGCGTCCCCATCACTGCCGCCCCCACCCCCCTGGCGGGCGAGCTTTTCGTATCGCTGGACGTGTTTTGTATGCTGATTCCTTTTCGCCCACGTACATAGCGGTATTGCCCAAGTCGAGTGACGATGGCCATCGGCGCACCGTTACCATCCTCGTTTGTCAGCATATGCGAGCAGACTGGGATACCGGCCGAGCGCGATGACCTGTTGGGTGGTGTGTGGGTGGATGGAGTGAAGGCATTGGGTCCTGACGCTGCCCCGGATGATGATGCAGCACGTGCGATTGAGGGGCTAGAGGGAACGTGGTACCAGAGAGGAGCCTGATATTGATGGATAATTTGTATTTTGGTCAATAAGGCTGTTTGAATGATCAGTGGGCGCACTGATCAAGCATGACAGACTTTGGGCCTGGCCAAATATAAAAGGTGTATTCTAGCTCAGCAGACTGTGCCCACCTTTCTCTTACACACCTTAACAGTACCAACCTTCTCTCTGATCATGTCTGTTACGTCCCGAGCTAAGTACAACTTAGTACTGTAGCTCCTAGTTGAGTCCAACGACTTACGAGGCGAGTAGTTGGATACTAGAGCAAGGATGCTCTAGGAGACGTAGTGTATAAGAGTATATTGCAACTAGCAATATACTATAGATAGGTGACTAGAGACTACGGTGTATACACAAGAGACTGAAAACTGGGGGGCCTCAGCTGAGAGGTCGCCTCCTTATATACTACTGGGAATGTGTCTACGTGGAACTGCGCAGACTGACGTGTCAGCTGCGTGGGCTGCGATGGAAACTACTAGTAAATACTAAGGGCGGTGCGGTGGACGTGTCCCTACGTGTCGTGACGTGTTTCTACGTGTCGATCTACGTGTCGGCTGCGCGGACTGTGGTGGAAACTACTGGTACGTACTAACTGCGGTGCTTGGTAAGTGATTGGTAAGTCGAGGACGTGTCCTTACGTGTCGATCTACGTGTCCTGATTGGTAAGACTGAGACACGTATTCACGACGTGTTGCCACGTTTGGTTGTGAACCAGAGCGATCGGAGGGCTAGGTGTTCCCTGTTGTTGCCCTCGTTGTTGGGGTCCTAAGGGGTACATAAGATATGCAGAGTGACTGGGTAGGCATTTGTAACAATGTCTATTTATTGTTACTGCACAATCCAACACTTTTGTGAAACATAGCTGTTGCAGGTCTGTAGCTCTTGCTCTATTTTGGATATGCCCAAGTTCTATTAGTGAACTGGTTGTTGCAACATCAGTAATGGTTGCATATGGCTATATTTTGACATTATCCAAGGAGATAGATCTCTTGGAGACAACACTTCGAATTCTCCAATGTGGTCTTTCTTGCAAGTTGCTATGACAATGCTATCTGTCTGGATTGTTAAAAGTAATATTCCAAGGCCAGACCCAATATTTCTGGTAAAAGATTGAATTTATTCCAGCTTGACCTACAACTGCTGGTACTGAGCATTATATCTGGAGTGCGCTATTTTATTGGATATTGTATTCAGAGTCTGATACATATCCCATAATATGCAATATTGCCCCTTTACTCTAGTAATAATGCCTCAGGCATTGGCATGCATCATCAGTGGCTTGCAATTTAAGCCTGTGGCCTCACAAAACATTGAGTTAGGAGAGATTGGGATGCAGCTGCACATATTACAGCATAGTTTAGGGCAGGCGCCAGGTATATAAACAAGCTAGCTACGATTGTACGCGTGGGAATGTCATCATAAGGCAGAGCATAACCGGAGCGCTCGGACTTTGGCGACACCGTGACCGCCATCGACGATCATGGACTTGCTTGATGTTTTTCGTCTGCGGCCCTGTACGGCTAGAAACCTGCTCTATCACTTGGACTGTTCATAGCACGTACACTTTCCTCCGGCTGGGATACTCTCGGTCGAAGCAATGTAGTCGGAACAGCCCAACTCAAACACTGAGAGGACGTTGGAAATGACCACGGGCTTGCAGTCCCCCCGGTTTCATGCCGGTGGTCTAACGTCTCGTCAACGTAATCCGTCTTGTGGCAGCCATCTTTCCCCCTCGCGCTAACATCCTTCTACCCGCGAAGCTTCAAGTTCTCGAGATCGCTCGTCGCTTGCGTACTGGCCCCGAAGCTTGCTCCGGTTCTCCGACCGCGGAGGCCTCTTCGCGGGCCCATTAGTCGGTTGGCCCGCCAGGCTTCTTTGTTCCCCTAGTCGACGGAGCCGAGGGATTCTAAGTCCTCGAGGTGCGCATTTGCCGATATGTTCGTCGTCGTGATCTTCGGGCTTAAGGCACTGTCTGCTAGGACAGGAATCGGCGTGGCGTCCTGGCGGCCGCCGACGACGTTGTCATTCGTGCACCGGCACGCACATGACATCTCGCTGGATGCCGATGCCGTTAAACTGTCCTTACTGAGCTGGTTGGCTTCGGCGTGCATCGACACTGTCCCCAACGTTTGGAGCGACTGCGGCCTGTCCGATCCCGGAGGTACAATTGGCGGTGTACGTTGAGCATTGTCGCCCGTCTTCTATTAACAGATGGATGCGGTGACCGTCTTCGGCGAGCCATGCTCCATCTATCCTTGCCGCACAAGACCTTTTGGGTTCCCTCACAGCAGTGGGCCTTGGACGAGAAGTTGACTCCAGTGACCATTTGCGACTGAACTTTGATTTAGAAGTGAAACGATTCCAGGACACTGACAAGGCCGGGAACCTTCGCTCAGATGGTGAGCGGCCCGTCGCTTATCCGTCATCGAGGACAGTCTTCACGTCTCGATTTTTCAGCAGTGTCATCTCATTACAAAGCCGACATAACCCTACTTCATCAAGTCCGGCGGGATGGGAGTACTCTCCGTACGTGGAGTTCCGACTGCTGCGGATACATAGTATGTGGGGCGCAAGACAGCATACTCATAACCGTTTGTGCTCCGAGAACGTTGCAAACTGTATCTTTAATGCCTCGTTCCTGCTTCCAGTGCCGCCGTCACCAGACGCGCGACCCGTTGACGATAAAACGCTTGTAAACCCGCTCCGGGTTACGTCAACATACGCCACTCTGCACTCTCTTCTGGCACTCTACATTCTACATTCCCCGCCGCTGTTTCATGAACGCGCACATTGACTGTTTGCCGCTCCGGCGAGCGGTCACTGCGCGATTCACTGCGAGCTGTCTCCACCATGCCGCCTCCGCCTGTGCTCCATCTGTTTGGCGAACCCAGGGCCGGGTAGCCACCGGCGCGCCCACTACTCAGCATGTCGCAGCACGCCGCCTCAGTCCTGTCCTGCCTATATATATAAGAGTAATGCAGCCTTTCGGTAGTCGTCTGCAATCGTACTTCTCACCTCTCTTCAACCCCACCAACCTACTCAACGCACCTCACGTTTTACGACTCCACGAGAACTCTGTCAGCCATGTCCACCGCTATTGTCCTCCCCAACCTCCCGAACTGGGTTCAGCAGCGCATCACCGCCCTCTACAGTGCCAAGACCACGGAGGAGTTTGGGGATGCCTTCGACGCGTTCATCGCGAAGGAGGTTACCATCAAGCTGAACGGCAAGGCCATCTCGCGCGACGAGTACAAGAAGATGGTCCAGGGTGAAATCACTGGCGATGCTGGTGCGCAAATCACATTCAACGGCGTCGTGTCGGTGCCTTCGGAGGACAAAGACCTCCGCGCGATCGGCGTAAGTGACACAAAGCATATTCAGACTCTTGTCGGTACGAATACTAACCTTGCATTGCAGACCGGCACAGTCGGCGCGTTCTTCAGCGCTGAGGTGTTCCACAAGTTCTTGATCTTCGGCGCGGAGCAGGCAAACATGGTCAGCTCCTCGATGAACGTCGTGTACGTCCGCACAATGGTATCCTTACGTTCACCGGTTCTGGACTGACGATGCGCTCCTTCTACAGTGTCATTCAGGACCCGACCCTCCACCACCACCAGGTTGGCCGCGGCGGCGCGTTCGACGCGCGCCGAGTGACGTGCCTCGACGAGGTCCTCACTGACGTGCCAAACAAGATTGCCCCTCCCACCGCCTCTTCTTAAGTAGCCCAGACACGCACTATCGATCAATATTCGATCGCGATGCATGTATAATAGGTGGCGACGTTGGGCCCGACGAGATGTCGATCACAGAGTCCTATAATGTGATATATACGTTCAACACGCCGCCGATGTGCCGTCGGGCATCCCGCGAGTCAACCCGGACGCGATGTCAAGTCACCTCACCTCAACCCGCGCAGCGCAGGCCACGCCGTTTCCGCGTGTCTCAGTAGTTTGCGGAATCGTGCGTGGATAGACCATAACGCACTTGTGGCTCAGGTCGTGGCGACTTCCCAGTGGCGCGACCGCCGCCTGTCTGCACCGATCAGCAGATGGTCGGGGCGCCGGCGAGTCATGAATGCATGATCCCGCCCGGGGCCGCTTGGTTTGAGAGAGCACGAACTCGAGCTAAGTTCGAGGGTGCACCGGTGAGGCTTTGGACTGGTGACCACCTGGGCACTTACTTGTGACGATAACGTGGCGGCGCGGATCTGGTGGAGGGATTACTAAACCCGGTGAGATATGATGCATAACGATTACGAGACAACGGAAGGTACTGCGGGGGAGGACAGCTCGAGAGCCTAGCGACGAAAGCTGGAGGGGCCATAACGGAAGAGTCGTAGAGTATGCGATATCGATAGTGGAATGAGGCGATGGGAAACGATGCTGGTACTACAACAGCATATGCGAGCAGCTGAGAACTCCGATGGGAGGGCGGGATGGGGATTTGTACAGGGAGGATGACAGTAGTCTACAGTAGCGTAAGTGTTCGTCTCTGAAATGCTAAATACGGACAGAAAGGGGTGGCACAGGAACGCCAATGGACAAGGTGTGAGGATATTCGAGGATGGAGGAGACGTGGAAGAAGGGAGAGGAGGCTCCGATCAGATCGATAGAACGAAGCGGGGATTGAGAGGGAACGACGGGAAGGAGACGAAGCTGGCATAGAGCAAGCACGCAACAAGAGAAACGAAGAGCAACGATAAACGGGCGTTGTGCTGGGTCGGAGTGTTGACAAACAACCCAGCCTCCTTCGACGAAGTCGGTGCTAGATTCGCTGCCACGGACCTAGCCGACTTGGAGGCGGGTGCAGTAGGTTCTTCCGGTGCCGGAGTGGTGCGCTCATAGACCGGCACAACGACCTCGGGGATGCCGGTGACTTCTTGACCGCGGAAGTAGCCTGTAAAACACCCGAGAGAAGGTAAAACCGACAGGAACCATCAAAACTGGCGCTACACCGAAGACACGACCAACTTACGAGGACTATGGTAATACCACACAACGGTTCCTTGAGTGTACTGCTCAATGGCCTTGTTGTAACGTGCGAGCTCGGCGTCGACCTCAGGTCCGAAACTTGGGAGTTGTGCTCTATAGCGCTCGTAATCGACCACGCGCTGTGAGAGCATCTCGGTGAGAACGTCGACCGCAGTCTGGAGATCGCAGTCGCGTTCAATCATAATGCAGAAGACCAGGTTTTGGAAATCTCCGTCCGCCTGCTCCTTCTGTTGGAAGAGTTAGACAAAAACTGTGTGAGGAAGAACGTATGGTTCACGCACGTTGAAAGAACAGAGGTCCTGTCGATAGCAGTGATAAGCATCAACATTGGCGGCCGCATAAAGGGAATACCAGCTCACATTGGGCCAAGTCATAACGTCAATCACGGCTTTCGACATTTCTTGGAGAACTGGATGGTCCCAAACGTGCTCGGGGATCTGCAGATCTAACGAATATTCGACCATGGCTAGGGGAACGGGGTTAAGGCGGGGTCGCGCTCGGAGCTGTTAACTCACCTTCGACAATCGGTCCTCCGATGGTTCGGCGTCGGAGGATAATGAACTCCTCGACCGAGGGAATGTCGTCTGTAGCCCTGTTGCGTGCCTGCTCGACTTGAGAGTTCATCCAGCTCTCAACGGCGCGGAAGAATCTGACGATAGGCGAATCAATGTCCCGGAACCGACGGCTAGCAGACCTTAGAAACAAATTCACCTGTTGCAAGCCCCTGGGCTCGCGGTCGCCCTAAAACGCCGCCAAATACTGACTCACGTATCAGTGCACAACACGCTGCCCCACCTAGATGCGAACTTACTCGTGGAGCATCGCGGCGTAAGGGAAACTGGGTGGCGGGGCGGTCGGATTCCGAAGGACTTCCATGGAGATATCCACGCCGACCTGGTGCGCTTCTGGTTTGGATTGCAATGCGCCCTCATCGGAAAGATCGTCGAACTGTCATGAGTATCAACAAAGGTTCGCCCATGGCAAACGGAGTTTAGCGTGGAGACGATTACTCACCGAGAACGCCCACAGGAAGAATGCAATACATGTCTCTAGATGCGAGACATCGGCATCCGGGAAACTCATGCCTGCGTATGAATCGAAACGATGCGACAGAAATCTCTTCTTCTTCAAACCGTGGTATACATTGCGGCTACGACACAGAACGACGCGGTAGCTCAGTACTAATCGACGCCACAGTCGAATGACGAGGCTTACCTGTCAAACCATGCATGTGTCGCCTCCGCGGCCTCCCTCTGATGTGGGTTGAGCTTGAACTCGAACACTCGTCCCGATATTGCTGCAAGGTCCTTAAGACGGAAGTGAGTGGGGAATGGACGAAGCTGCTCAACGCTCATGACGTGGACGAAGACCGAAGAGAGGAGGGATGAGAGGGAGTGTAGTCAATCGCAGAGGACCCTAGTTCCGCAGCTATTTGTACTTCTTCGCCTGGCGGCTTCTGCATTTCGTCGCCTGGTTGACGAACACGACGATGAATCGGGGGGGTGCGGTCCTCGCAGGGTATAGTTCTCCCGGTGAATTGCAGCTACTCCCGAAAAATCACGAAGCCACCGCCAGACGCTAGCGGCCCCGGCGGTAAACACATCGTATGGGCTGCACGATCTCCGCCTATGCGCCGGAATAATCTGAATTCTTGGCGATGAGATACTTAATGCAGTAACCACCCTTGAGGCACGACACGTACAGTTGTCACGAATAGATTTGCATGATCGCATGGTTGCCGCAAGGCGCGCACTGTACGTGGATCTTTCGTATCCTGTGAGTCTCTTTGATGCCACATTGTGATGGGAGAAACCGCACCTTTTGGGCGACTGACGGCTGACCGATTCAAATGGGCGATGGCGACTGGTGATTGTTGGATTCGCCTTCCGCAGAATTCCGCCATTGACCCAAAGGTCCGTTTGGGGCGCATTAGTGCATGTCCAGGGGCACGACTTCTCTAAGGGTGTACTTATCTGAGCGAACGAAGGCAGGCAGTTCGGGTAGCCTCGCTAAGATCACGTAAAGTACTTATCTCCATTGATCTCAGGTAGCGTTGCGGTCATTTGATCACGGATCGAGGCCTTTGCATATGCCGCTACACCGGCCTAACAAAAATTAATATGGGTTGACATACTCAAGGAGATGGAGCAGTGCTCCATTACCCAAGTCATTGTTTAAAATGACATTTCAATCGTGATGTATGACTTGATCAGCAGACATTCTTCTGCTGGACACCTGTTACGACCCATGGAAAATCAGGAATATAATCAGTAATTAAATGCCATCGATCTTACTATCGTACCGTGAGAAAGTCAGGGTCTTCGCTGAAAATGCGTTGTTCGCGTATTCGGCCGCCAACGACGTTGTAGGTCCAAAGGTCGACGTGCGTATGGAACATTCTGTCTCCTGTTGGCCGAGTCCAAGATACGTCTACATAATGGGACCAGCTAACCAAACTAGCTCGCCTCTGGCGAACCGTTACCAGCGACGCTCTAGGGACCATGATAGCTCCTTGTAAGTTGTCATCTTGCACTGCCATTTGTCAATACTATTGAACAATCGGAAGACCCGAAGATAGCAAAGCGTCAGTGCTCTGCAATCATGAGTTCGAATGCGTTCCAGGTACGTTGCCTCCACGCTGATAGTGTCCCCCCCGACCGAAACTTGGTCGTCAGCAGCGCCACGAAACGGAAAAGCAGACTAAATCGATAGCAAAAATCTGCACTTACCACTACAAGGGGAATTTTCCACATCTCGATGTGAGAACCTGGGTAAACCTCCAGCGTTGTGTGCTGATTACTGATTGTCAGGCGTCCTGAACACGAGTGTGGCTCTGAGCAAAACGTGGTGGCCGAAAAGATGATAGAACGAATGCTCACCTGCCATTTTCCGTATAGAGGGATCTGGCCGCCTCGTGCTTGCCCCATCAGCCGCGATAATCTACCCTCCTGGCCGACCCCGAGGACATGCCCATGCCCACCTGCGTCGCCACAGGACGCCACGCGTTCGACACCAGTGCAATATTAAACGGCGGCCCGCCCCTTCGTACCCGGCAACGCGGAGGCCGATGACTGTACTTGGCTTGAACGCACGCTAGGGTACATTCGGGTGACGCACACGATGTCGGCGTGTACGTGCTATCCTTGAAGAAGGCTAGGTTATGCGGCAGGAACGCCGCCGAAGACGATATCTGCATGTCATGGATGGTCCTCCTAGGCTTCCTCAAAGCGCGGAGGCATCGGTGTTATCTGCGGAACCCGCAAAAGGTCGAAGAGAGAACGTGCCTTTGGCTCCCGCTCAGGACAACGTCATTAGGCTGACTCGGTCCGATGTTAGATCTTGGTAACACCTTACTGCCGTAATATTGGTAGACGGCAAGCTAAAACGACGCCTTGAGTAAGACGGAAGTAATGCCGAGACACGAGCTGCACTCCATGTGGGCCTGAATGCGTGGGATAAGAAGACTTCCGTGATACTTGGCAGTGTAACCCCTACATGGCAAGTACGAACAAACTGACCGTTGAAGGGATATTGCGGCCATAATAGCGCAGACCGAGGCGCACAGGATACCTGCGCTTTCTAGGCACGATTGCAGATGGTGGGAAGGTTCGCGGCCCTTTAGCGGCCGAAATTACCAAGTTGCGTCGGCCCGACCACGATGAAACATTACCGGTGCTTGACTGTGCTCGACCGCAAGGGTTCCAGAAAACTTTAAGTCTCCCTACCAACGGCAGATATAATCAGTTTGTCAAAAAACGGCATTAGACGAGTAAAGCGACGTAAAGACGGGCGTGGCAGGTTCTGAAACATGATGCAATAACATCCTCGCCTACCCTGGAGTTTCCCGCGGATACAGTTGTGTATGGACGCAGGACCGGCGTACCCAGTACAAAATTGCTCGAGCGGGGCGCTGGGTGCTTCTTGGGCCGGTCGTTCGCGTCTGTGGAACAAATTATCATGAAGCAGTGGGCCACCTCGCCCCCCGGAAGAACAGATCTTGGGTAAATATCAGATATGATTCCAATCCGGCACAAGGGGTGGGACCTGAGAGAACGAGCTGGTTGTTGCCAATGAACAGACACGAACAGAATATCGACCTTCCAAAACCTGAGGATCATGCAAATTACATCGCCTTAGCCGTTGATCAAGCGACGTTGGGAAACGGTTCATTTTGGTCGCACTTGAAGTCCTAGTGGGGCAGGATGGTGCCAGAAACTGTCAGCAGAAGCCGTATTTCGTACGACGTCGACGTGGTCGAAGAGCTAACGTGACCTCAACGCAACCGTCACTCACCTTGACGGACACGTTGTGAATTTCTTATCGGAGCCTGATCTTGACGTTGGGAACGACAAACGGGTCCGACAGATATCGGATCTCCTACGGCGGTCGAAACCGAAGGGTTAGGAACGATAACCATATATTTCTGGTCCTATTGCATAGAAACGAGACAAGAGAATTCATAGACATACGACGAACCGGAAACCTCTATGATTTGAACCTTGGAAATGACCCATCTAGTCTCTGAAGGAGCCGTATCAGCCACAGCAGACAGTGTCAACACAAGGTACACACCGGACATGGGACACCTTCAGACGTCCTCCCCACGACTTCTCGCTTCCGCCAGACTGAGTTCTAGTGCAAATCGCAGATCGGCATCATCTTCTTCCGCGTAAGACGGACCCAGACGCCCAGCAGACGTCGGCGCTCCCGTCGGACTCTGCGCTGGCGACACGCTCCCCGCCACCGGAGACGGCGACGGAACCTCGGAAGACCGCAGAGACCGTAGTGGCGTGCTCCACGCGCTTCTGATAGACTGAGGGCTATCCGGCGCAGAGCCCGCGAGGCTGGCACTGGAGCCCGACGCGGAGGCCGAGGAGGGCGTGCGGCTAACAACGGCAGGGAAATGTTCTAGGTCGGAAGCGGGCGGAGGACCATCTGCTGCTGCTGTCAAGCTCATGCGCCTGGCGGACAGGGGGCGCGTGGCGGGGCCCGCTTCCATGGGCTCAGGGCGGAGGCGGGGCGACACCTGGACCTTGTGGTCAGAGGACGAGGGCGCGACACGCGGGAAAGTGCGCTTGGATTGGATACCGTCCGAATTCGGAGATGAATGAGCGGAGAAGGATGAGGCCCTAGACGAGGGTGCAGACGACGCCTCCGAGCCGAACATGCTGGTCCGGGTTGCCATGGGGGTCGGCACGTCAAAGTCTGCAATGAACACGCCTTCGTCGTCCCTGAAGGCGGTCCGAGAAGACTCCGCGAGGTCTGGCGGTCGGCGGCGCGCCTCTTCCTCGTCTCGACTGAGCATCAATACATACTCGACGGCTTCCACTTCGCTCAGCCCGAGATGGGCGAGTGTTGACAGCTGCTCCTTCTCACGACCAAACGTACGCCGAGAGTATGTCTGTTCTTCCTCGAGCTCGCGCCGGGACTCGGCGATATGCTTATACATTTCGATTTGTTCTGGAAAACATACCGAGCTCACATGTCAGTAAGTGGACATCATTTGCGGAATGAGGCGGGAATCAATTGAAAGGTGCTACTTACGCTGCCATTTTGCGACGCCATGGGAGCTCCCCCTGCTAACAGCCGGCAACTTGCCTTTACCATGCACAGTGGACTTACCCACCGGGTCGGCCTTCCACGTGAGTACCCGACTGCCGACGGACACTATCAACGTATCCGGTTCTAGCAGGATCTGGGAGACGGGATCCCACTGTGCGCCGGGGAAAGGTCTCGCGGCGGGAGATGAAAACGAACGCAAGGGCGCGAACGTTAGTGCATCAAATACCCTGATGGTACCCCGGGATGACCCAGAGACTAGGACGGTGGAGTTCCGTGCAAGCGCGGTCACAGCACCGTCTTCGTGGGCGCCGAATCGGCGGATGGCGTGTACGGAGTGTGTGTCGGGTAAGAACGACGTGGCGGTAGATGGAGTTGAGAGTGGTTGAGCATCCCAGGGGAATATCGATATGTTCCCCAGCTGATCGCCTGCGATGACAAAATTACGTTCCTCTGGCCGCGAGGCCCAAACTGGAAAGACAGCTGTGATCGCGCCTGCATTCTCGTCGCCGAAGAACGTGCAGTGAAATGCACCGGAGGACGAATCCCAAGACAGCCGATGAAAGAATGGACTAGCATGATAAGCCACGAGAAGGGACAGCGCATCGCCATTGGGTGCGATACGCAAGTCGGTGAGTTCTTGCTGCGCGTTCTCGAGCGGCGGAGGAGTTCCGCCCGGTGTGGCAGTAGTGGCGGAACTAGCAGGCGCAGGAATACGTAGTTCGTGGGTTTCTAGCGCAGGAATGTTCGATGTCGTGTGGAGGTCAAAACCAATCCATACAAGGGTAGTTCCACTCCGCAAACCGGACGCGATGACACCTTGTTGGGAATCCATGACGATCTTGACGCACGGGTCCGGAACAAGTGACGACCCTCTGTCCGATGTCCACAAGCACTTGAGCTGTGTGGGCTTGACCTCCTTGACCTCCCACAGCTTGACGCGCCCATCAGCTCCGCCGCTCAGCAGGAATGCGTTGCTTTGACCGCCACTGGCCCATGCGACGCACTCGACAGCGCCTTCGTGACAGTCCTCCACCCGACATCTGGCCAGCTTTGCGGAGGTCCGATTATGGTCCATGGTTCGCAAAGCGGTCGTAACCGCCACATCACCGTTCCGGAAACCCCATAAGACCTTGGCAGTGCCGCCCTCGGATGAGAGCGCAACGGAGGAGACGTGTGGAGAGAACTCGGCGTTTGGGTTGCCAATGCCTAACCCGTTGAGGGTGCCGGAGGCGTCGAGGAAGCCGCGCAGCACCTTGCCGGATAGTGGATAGGAACGCGATACCACGCCGTACTGGGAGGAGGCCGCTAGAAGCGTAGTGTTGGGCATGAGGTGCAGCGCCGAGATCATAGAGTGATGTGGGATGTGCGTAATCGTCGTATTGCGAGAGTACTCCCACCGTCTGTTGTGGATGGTGAGTAAACTATTCAACGAAGTCCGGAACACAAGATAGATGCGATGGGTAACATGATAGGATGATCATTCTAGTGAACAAATAGACACTTCGCTTAGCCACACAACTAGAACCCGTAGCCTGACCCCTGCCGTCGGTCAAATAGCCCTCGATAGAGGGCAAGCAAGAAGGCCACATGCCCCACAGCCAAGCACATCGAAGCAACAACGCGGCAACGAACATCGCAAAATAGATTTGACAGGCGCGTCGGAACAAACGAGCCACTCCTGCGCTGAAGAAATCCAGAAAACGCATGACGTACCGTCGCAGATTGTACCGCAATACGAATTCCTTCGTCCAGGAGCTCTCCTCCCGCCTCAGCATAACTGCTTTGTCACCGGCATCCGCACGCAGGTCGCTTTCGGGCATGATACCGAGGTACTGGTAGGCGTAGGCACGCCGCCAGGTGTTATCATCAGCTACGTGGGCATTGAGCTGCTGACACGTCCGCGCGAGGGCGAGCAGATCCGGAGGGTCGAGGAAGGAGGTGACGTGGGTGAGCGACTCTGATGGGATGCTGAGCAGAACGTCGGCTGTCCCGCTTGCAGCGTGGGGAGGGTGGTGGTGGTGGGTGCGTCCATGTTTGCCGGGTTTGGTGGGTTGCGGACGAGTAAATTTGTGTCGATTCTCTTTCTTGGGGTGAGTTTCGAATGGCCTACTGGGCATAAAACGGAGTGGGGAGGAAAGGTTGTGCGCTGGCGCAGACGGTGTCTGCGATGGTGATGGTCGAGGAGCAAATTTCGATTCGCCCGGATTCGGCCGCTTCGGCGGTATCGCCCACGGCTCCAACGACCTCTCCGAGTCATCGACACCCTCAACAACGGCGGCGTCGGCGACTGACTAGCATCGACTGATCCCATATAAATATCCGGAGAACCTGACCCCTTTGAAAGAGGTAGTTTTGACCATGTTGTCGTTTGGGCGAAGAACACAAAATTGCGCGTCTGTATCTCAACTGCGCACATCTACCATCACTCCGCCTCTCAATCTTAGTTGGAACATATCGAGTGAATGGGTAGAAAACATGGGAAATAGATGCATTTGTCGGAAGATTGTTGCGATTCCTGAAGCTACGGATGTCCATGTCTATGAAAGATGCCACAAATGAAGATGATCTTCAGGGGGAGCTGACCCGAGTGCTCAAGCTCATGCCGAGTCTTGGGTCGATCAGAAGGCGGGAACGAGTTTAAGATCATTGAGGATGCGCGCGTGCCTGTTTGCTTCAGGTGGCAGCAAGTGGCAGTCACTGTTACGTACCGAATGGACGCTGAGATGAAAGATGCTGGAAGGTGCGGTGAAGGAAGATAATACAGGAGAGGGCTGTCTGCCAATAGTGTACAATTGAGTTTTGAGTCCCTATACGAGTTTTCTGTCCGTCATCGCGCGGACGATGCAACCCGTCCCGGCCACCTCCGTCAACTGGGATGGTGGTCAAAGCCTGGCCAAATGCAAATGATATAGGTACACACCTTCTCATGCCAACCCAGAAGAACACTACCGCTGACGTCTCCCCACCCCGGAAGTGCCATGCCCTTGTACAAGTACTTCATCAACGTGTCTTGAGCATCGGGTGACAATGCTTTCACGATCCCTGGAATATCGGTCGCCTTTGTGCTATTCAGGATCGATACTAGCGTCTGCAGGTTCAGGTTCTGCCATATAGACCGGCATGAATCTCCGACCGCAGATGGCTGCGCAGAATAGATGCCAGGACGCACCTTCGCCTCCTCGACATTCGGACCGTAAGGTGTGTTCCCAAGGACCAAAGTTAGAGCTCCAACGTAGTCGTTTCTGACCATGAATATTGGCTCAGCAAAGTAGGTTTGGAATACTATGAGATGAAGACACACCTGGACAAAGAGCTTCGAACCGCTACTGCGTTTTGCCTTGTGTCGTCCAAGGCCTGCCCGGGATCCCGAGGATCCGAATCGTAGAGTTCGCTGTCGAGCAGGGCATCCTCGTCGTACTGATCTATATCAATCTTCCTGAAATTCACTTCCATGGTGAGGCAGGCAGGATCGTAGTGAGGGTGTGCAGTGGCTGAACCAGGTCGTGGAGGGGAGAAGGACGGCTTGACGGGTTTGGTTCACTTCGGATTGATTAAAGTTCAATGGTTCGACTAGTAGTTGAACCATATTGAACGAAGCGGAGGGTCGGGCCGGCCGACTCGGTTTAATGACTGTCTTAGGATCGTCCTGCTTACCAGAACCGGCGCCCCGGTTGCCACTTCAGACCACCATCTCCTTGGAACTTTCAGCTAGTTCTCATCGTCCTTCTTTCTACCTACCGTACTGCAGCGGCTCTGGAATGCCCTTGTAGCATCTCCTCGTTTAAATCTCCAGATTCCAGGAATGTTAAACATGAGGAAGGTGCGTAATCCTGGTGGTAGCACAGCTCCGACATACCGTATCACTGACGCCTGAACGGAATTAGGGTACTGTTGCGGCGCACACGAGGTCGGGCGAGTCTTCATGCATTGAGCGCGGTATGCTGCGTACTCGCTCATGGATTCGGATACATGCAGCCGATACCTTCTTCACGTATCACCGGTCCCTCCCTTTGACCTTCCGGCAATGATCTCACCACGTTTCCTCTTACGTTTCAGCCATGCAGCTCCTCAGACCTAGACGGTAATTAATAAAGCCCTCGCTGTGTCAATACAGCTTGCTTGACTGCGCGAACGTGCAACTGGCGAGGTGACCGCCCCCCGCCCAACCTCCCTGTCGGATAACGGCGTATAAATACACGACGTGTTCTCTCTTGAAGTTTTACCAAATCCTACCGCAACATCCCCACATCTACTCTATACCTTTGCTTTATTCGAGATGCTCAACGCTTTCAAGATCAAGCCCTTCGAGCTCGAGCCCATCTACGCCGACTGGAAAGATGCCCCTCGCTTCGTCGGAAACCCGAAGAAGGATATCCCTGTCGACGACTGGCTCGCCCAGATCAAGGCGGGATGCATCGAGCGCAAGGTTCCGCGCGAGTACTGGCACAAGGTTGCCCAGCACTACATGGCCGACAAGGCCAAGGCGCGCTTTGAGGAGCTCAAGGCGGTCATGAAGAACATGCACGGGGGCAAGTACTGCTGGACCTGGAAGAACTACAAGATCGCCATGCGCAATATGGGCTGTGCGTAGATCCTCATTGCCACCCCTCTGTGGATCATGTCAATCGCCCTCATGTATGCCGTATGCTGACTTGCGTGTGGCTCGGCTGGGTACAGGGGACATCGACTCGCAGAAGACCGAGGCAATCAAAGTGGAGAGCAAGCCCTCAGGGCTCTGGTGGATCGTCGGCAGGACGAGCAGCGAGTCCAAGGATGAGCATACCCCTGTGGACTCTGTCCCACCCCGCCCTCCGCCGAAGTCACAGCGGTCATTTGACTTCGGTTCGACGATGAAGAACCTTCCCTCCATCCCTACACCACGCAGATCAGCGACGATGAGCTCCGTCAGCACGGTCGACAGCGTCTCCTCGGTCTCATCGACCCCCTCCGTCACCTCAAGCATCAGCTCGTTCTTCTCCCCCAAGACCACCCCAGCATCAACACCAGACTCGTCTGTGATTGCAACCCCAGCTGGGACCCCCGGCGGTAGTACGCGTCATTTCTCTTTCCATGCCGTGTCCTGAGATATACTGACGCACTGTCTTCGTAGCCGTGACCACGGTCTCGCAAGTCCCTACTTGGCTCGTTAACGCCTGCCAATCCCTCGAGTTCCTCACGAACGAGCATCCGAAGGTCATGACCACCCTCTCCGCCGTCCTCATCACCGTTGGCTCCCTGCCCACTCTTCCTGCCATTTCTGCTGGGGCCGGTGGCGCGTTCCTTGCGAGTAGCACCGCGCACGCGCTCGGGTCTCTCGCAGTCGGCCTCGGGACACTCCTTCAGGCACAGACCGAGGGCAGTGTCCAGGTTCGGCAGGGCGGCAACGCGCAGAAATCTCAGTCATAATCCTCCGTCGCATTCAAATAGTGTAATGCGGATGCGGAGAGGTTGTACGATATTCGACGCGTCGATGTTGTTGTCGTTGAGAGTCGTTGAGAGTCGTTGAGCGACTCCTAGGCCTCTTGTACCATAGACCTGATACCTGATGTTGCTGTACGATTCGTGCACACTTACGCGCTACTCATATACCGTGGACGCCTTTCACTTGTGTAACAGTCATTATCATTGTTAATTTATACCTGTACTTTTATCGCACTTCAAGCACCGTCGCGACCAGGTCGCGACTCCACCACTGACGTCTGACCTTGTGTTTGATCAGGGTATGTTTCTTCACTTTCATACTGGCTTTTTGCTGACAAATTTGTTGCGATACCACGGCCCCAAGCGCTGTGCCTCTCTCGATGCCCATATTCAATATTCAATGGCCGGACTAACCTACTGTATGTCGTCATCGACCGCCTGCCTACTAAGGCTGCCAGAATGAAACTCACTTCAAATGCTCAACGTCTGGCATAGCTTTCAGTCGTTACCAAGAATGCGTTATTGGCGGACCCCATCTCCTCCACCCTTCCCTTGTGAAGTCGACTGTATCCTCCAATAAGTAATGGTAGACTTCTGTCTGCTCAGCGCTCACCAACCAGCTCGATGGCCCGCGCGCCGATCACTGCGGCTACGAGCACAGCCCGGACCGCCATTATTAGCTTTCCGTAGAAGTACGGGTGTGAGTACGGCGTTACATGCACAGCAGCTCCATGCTCATTGACATCTCAACTGCATAAGTAGCAGCCGACTGGCCACTGACCGTTAAGGTCCGAAGAGTCCGGACCTGCGGTCGGATATGTACACCTAAGCGCTTGACGGGGGCGTTACTTGTACCAGCTGCCCATCGTGTGTGCTACTCGGGTATGTCTACGAGCGACGCCCCCGCTGCGCTGCAGCGTCGCGAATCCCATACCAAGCCGGCGGCATCGCTACAACGTCGATTTTCTGCGCTGGTACTGCCACATTCCGTATGTCCGTGCGGAGGCTTACATATAAGTAGGCCCATGCAAGCCATGGCCACCCCGATCACCACAAAACAAGTTCCACCTCACGACCTCAGCTCTACCGCTCCTCGCCTCTTCCATCGGACCGCGCCCTGACATGAAGCTCGACCAGCGTGGGGACATTGCAATCGCCGAGGTCGTCCTCTACGTTCCCATCCTACTTCTCTCCATCGTCCTCGTCGTACGACATGGCGCAGCCCGCAAGGCTGGTTGGATCTTCTTTGCGATCCTGTCAATAGGTGAACTTCCTTAAAAGCTTCTTATACTCGAATGTCTGATTCTCATTGTTGTGATCAGCACGGATCGTTGGCGGAATCACACATATTCTTTGGGAACAAAATCAGTCCAATACTACCCTCCAAACCATTTTTAGCATCATGGAGTCGGCCGGTTTATCGCCACTGCTCATGGCAACTCTTGCGTTCCTCAGCACCGTGTACGTCCGTTTTTTTTTCCGAAGTTGCGCAATGCGGTCTAACAATGTATTCCACAGGGGACAGTACACTCTCGAGAACCAGCTTGCCATGAGCACCCGCGTGTTTCGCATCCTGCACCTCGTCGGCACCATCGCGATTATTCTCGCCATAGTGGGCGGTACCAACATCAGCAGCGCGAAGTCGCAGAGTGACCTCAACAGCGCCGCGACCCTGCGCCACGTCGGCGCCATCCTCTTTGCCGTCCTCTACGCACTCATCGTCGCCATCACGGCGTTCTGCTGGCTCAACCGCAACGAGGTGCTCAAGTACCGTCGCAAGCTCCTCCTCGCGATCGCCTCCTCGCTCCCCTTCCTCTTCATCCGTGTCGTCTTCACCATCCTCAGTTCGTTCGCCCCGCTCCCGTTCAGCTTCGATGCGGAGGGGCACATGGTCCGCGTCGTCTCCGACTCCTCACTGAAACATTTCTCCTCGACGTCGGGCGACTGGGCGGTGTATCTATTCATGTCCGTTGTAGCCGAGTACATCGTCGTGCTCATCTACACGTTCGCGGGCCTCCGTCTGCCTCTCAAGCAGGACCTTGTGGACTACCAGAAGGCGGGGATGCATATGCGCACGATGTCTCAGGAGGGCCTCGCGCGTAATGCGTACAATGCGCAGCCTTACGGCTCGTCGTACTACTAGGCATAGTGCGATTGACCTGCTAAAAAGTTGTCCATATCCTTTTTGGGTCTACCCGTTGGTGGGACTTCAGGGGGTATCCATGTCCTTTCTTGGGAAGCTGTACTAAGTGTTGATATAATTCACTTTTGGATCTCGACTTAGACTATCATTTGTCCATTCCGATACCTGAAGCGATGCTTATTTATACAGCACCCGTTTTTACTAGTAATTTATACCCTTACTGTTGTGCTCTACTATCTTCGTCTGAACGTAACGATACGTGGCTTATGTTCCTTCACGGTGAACTTCCTTCAATCTCGCTTGAATGTTCACTAATGCGCATCTCTTGTAGGTCCACGATACAATGTATCCGTGTCCAAATATTATCCTGAATAGATATTACTTGCCCACGCAAAACTCTTCGCGCGGCTGTCAAGAAACAAGTACACTATTCTACTTAACATAAACTTCACAGAGGACACATCTTGAGCACAACGCATAACCTCTTCGCAGGATGAACCATGTCCGCACTATCAGCGGCCCTGCTGACCCCCATGCACCCTATCGTGCGCGGACTTCAGCGCGCGTCCAACAACGATCGCCGCCTCACCAATCGCCGCAACCGCGGCGCTCCCGCCCCCGCTCACTGTGCCGACGGCCACGAGCACCGTCGCGACCGCGGTCAGGACGTCTGGGTTGTCGTTCGCGAGTGTGGCTAGCGCCTCTGTCGTCGCGAGCAGCCACAACGGCACCTGCGCCGACACCTTCTCGAGCATTGTCTGCGGCTCCGCCTGCGCGGGCGTCCGGCGTAGGCCCGGGATCGGGATGGAGAGCGCGGGGAGGGAGAAGAGCAAGCCCGAGCGCGCGGGGGCGGCGGGCTTGGAGTCCTTGTCCGACTTCTTCTTGTCGTCCTTCTCGGCGGGGGCTGGCTTGTCTTTCTCCTTCTCCTTGTCTTTCCCCTTCTCTTTCTGGAGAAGTGTGGACTTGCGCGAGGGTGCAGAGGCGTCGCTGGGCTGGTTCAGCTTGGTGGTGGTTGGGAGGGTACTCTTCCGGGAGGGGGCGAAGATCTTGCTTCCGGTGCCCTGCGCAGCGGAGCTCGTGGCCGTGGTTGAGGAAGCGGAAGAGGAGTCGCCTTTGTTGCCCATGACGATGCGCCAGAGCCCGGTGGCCTTGCGCTCGACCTTCACCTCGCGCGTCTTCTGCTCATCGATGTTCCCTAACCACCGGAAGCCCCAAGGGTGAGTACATCGGTCCCACATCCTTCTCCTCCAAAGAAAAAAGTTGGAGCGGAATGGCACTCACATCCCATGTTCAGGACCGCGACCCTGAAGTTCTTCCATGCCCACACCCACTGCTCGCCATGCAGCGCGCGCATGACTTTCTCGACCTCCGCGACGCGCCCCTTCGGTTTCTTGCCCATAAAATGCTTCGCGACGTCTGGCCAGTGCGTCTTCGGCACGCCGCGCGCGGTGCAGCCGCTCTCCACGAGATCCAGCCAGGCCTCGGCGGTCGGGTCGTCCTTGCGCTTCGGCTTGCCCTTGAACTCCGGGACGATGGGGTGGTCTGGGCCGGAAGTCGACCAGGACTCGAGGGCGGCGGGGAGGTCGAAGGGCTTTGTACCGATGCCGAATGCTGAGAACATCTCCTTCTATACGGTGTACCAGAGGGGGTGGTTGCGGAGAAAGGAGGAGGCTTGGTTAGCTGTTGGTAGGGAAAAGGTGAGGGTGGTGGTTGAAGCGAACTTCAAGTCGTTATTATAGGGCGATGGTTAGTAGAGTATTAAGCAAAGTCGTGAGTGGTTGAGAATTTAAGTTCGTCTAGGGAAGGAAACAATCTAAAGTGCTCGTTTAAAATAAGAGTTCCTTTGTTCGAAGAGGCTCGGCAATGCACTGTCGGTCCGTGGTCGCGAGGAAGGCGCGTGTACCCTAGCCGACGCGTACGGTCGCCTCGTCACGTGGACGCACCTCGTCCTCGTTTTCTCAGTCTGTCAGGTGAGCATCAGCGGCACGTTCCTTCGGCACGAAAACTTGAACTTGAACTTGAACGGCTAAGATATTCGTACCCTCTCATAGGGAAAGTTAAAAGGGGGAGACCCTTTAGCCTTGAAGTACATCTGCAGATCAGCGTCAGCACTGACATGCCACCCAGTAGTGTCAAATCCTGGTGCTAGTGTTCTGCGAATTCTGAATTAACTAGCACCTCCCTAGCATTCGCCGATACAACTTGAACTTCGCAAATCAAGCTGTATGCAGACATGCAGACGACGGTCAGTGTTTCGACCGCCATTGTGACTCCGCAACTTACTGTGATGTAAAGTAAAGACTAGTGATGATTATCTCGGCGTGACCACCGAGAACCAGCGTAATCGTGCTATTGAGTAAACTCGGGGCCACGCCCGAGTGTATTTAATCATGGTGTCTTGCACTGTTACTTTATCCGTACCGCCCCTGCAGGGGTATATATATATATCCCGATACAAGCCATGGCCCACCCCGCCTCCGAGTCTGGCCAGATCTCCACCTCACGATCAAAGTCCGACACCTTCCTGCCATAGGACTACGAGACGACATGACGATCGACCAGCGTGGTGGTATTGCGATCGCCGAAATCGTCCTTTATGTTCCCATCCTCATCCTTTCCATCGTTCTGGTTGTGCGACATGGTGCAACCCGCAAGGCTGGTTGGGTTTTCTTCGCGATTCTGTCAATAGGTGAGTTCTACCGTGAAGCTTCTTATACTCGAACGCTGAACCCTTATCGGCCTATCTTTAGTGCGGATAACTGGCGGGATAACACATGTTCTCTGGGAACAGAACCCGAAAAACACTTCGCTCCAAACCATCTTCAGCATCATGGAGTCGGCCGGGTTGTCACCACTGCTCATGGCAACCCTCTCATTCCTCAGCGTTGTGTACATTCCATCACATCTCAACCCCACGTTGTACACCTTGTCTCACGATATATTTCGCAGCGGGCAATACACCCTCGAGAACCACCCCATCATGAGCACGCGCACCTTCCGGCTCCTACACCTCATGGGCACCGTCGCGATCATCCTCGCCGTCGTCGGCGGCACCAACATCAGCAGCGCGAAGACACAGAGCGACCTCAACAGCGCCGCGACCTTCCGCCACGCCGGCGCGATCATCTTCCTCGTCCTCTGGGCCCTCATCGCGGGCCTCACGGGCTTCTGCTGGGTGCACCGCGAGCAGGTGCTCCAGTACCGCCGCAAGCTCCTCCTCGCGATCGCCGCGTCCCTCCCCTTCCTATTCGTCCGCATCCTCTACACCATCTGCAGCGCGTTCGCGCCCCTCCCGTTCGCCTTCGACTCCGGCGGGCACATGGTGCCCGTGCTCTCGAGCTCGCCGCTGAAGGAGTTCTCGTCGACGTCGGGCAGCTGGGCGATTTACCTCGTGATGAGCGTGCTCGCGGAGTACTCCGTCGTGCTCATCTACACGTTCGCGGGCCTGAAGTTGCCGCTCAAGCAGGACTTGGCGGACTACCAGAAGGCGGGGATGCACATGCACACGATGTCTGGAGAGGCACTCACGCACCATGCGCAGGCGGGACCGTACGGCCCGTACCCCGCCGGGCAAGTGTACGCGCAGCCAAGTTACTCGCAGCCGTACTCGGAGCCTTACTCACGCTGACACGCCGGAGGCCTGCCGGGGTTCGGTTTTGAGGAAGAGCTTCCATGTTTTATTTTTTCGGTGTACGGTAGTACCCCCGGGCATCCATCGTTTTAGTATCATATTCTACCCTATACTATACTTTGCTATATCTCATCAACGTTTACGCACGTGTCTAGACTTACTCATTCAGACAATGTGCTCCTCCATATCGTGCTCTGTACTGTACATTATCGTTCGAGTGTTACTATCTCGTCGCGCGCGTAGCCTCTCGATGTTGGCAGTCCCGTCGTCTACCTGCGAACAGGAGGCTATAGCCGGCATAGGAAAGCCATGGATGGGTGAAGATTCTTCGCTCCGTTGTCCGTCGTGTATTGCGCTGATGATCGCGAGGGCTTGAGCAACTCATCCGTTTTCGTCATGGCCAATGGCACTTCGCTTCATCTCTATCCATCTTTGTCGACCGCCGGACGTCCGACCGCGACCGATACCGCTTTGCAAAGATTGCCGACTAGGTTTCAAGAAAAAGACACAGAGCGAACCGCAGGAAGGGGGCGTCAGGACGTATGAGGTGGACTTGATGAGATGGTCCGCTAGGTCCGCGACATTGGCACTCGCCCGCGAAAACCACCACAATTGCTGCCTGGCGAAGCTGCGATGACTCTAAATATCCCCGCGTTGACCATGGGATCGAAACTCACCTATCGGTGCTGCTGCATTTCCTCATGTCTGAGGGGAAGGTGGCAAAGGGTCCTCCTTCCATCCAGGAACGTCGATGCCCAACAGCTCAGGCAGCCGGTCCCAAACGTGCCTGCGCTCCTTCACACTCTGATTCCGCACCATGGTCGTGCAGGTCGAGCAGACGCAAAGCCCACCCGGGATCGTCCCGACGAACTCCTCATAACTCGCGAAAGGGTTGCCGCCCAAGAGGAGGTCGAGGTGTTTCTCGAGCCCAAGCAGCACCTTGCTGAGCGCCTTCCTGCAATCGGACGGGGCCTTGCATCCTCGGGACACCGTCGGCTCGAAGGTGCGCAGGACCGCGGCGACGGTTGCCATGCGGAGGCGGGTCTTGCCCTCGAAGCAGATGGTGAGGTCGCCTGGGGACAGGAGCTCCGGGGACCCGTTTTCCCCCTGCGGCACGATCCCGTACCCGATGCCCTTGCCGTGCTTTGCGGCCGCCGAGGTTGCCCCACAGATGCACGCGACAAACGCAGCCGGGAGCATGGAGAGTTCTCCGGTGGCGCGCGCGAGGTTGACGGCACCTATCGCCTCCAGATCGTTCCACCCAGGGGGCACGTAACTGTCCAGGCGGCTCCAGTCGTCGAGGGTGGACGGGAAATAGCGTTTGAGGTATTCTAGGGACTGCGAGTACAGCTCCGCCAGCTTGTACTTGTCTCCTAGACGGACGACAGCGGAGATCTCGTGGTAGGACGGCTCTCGCTCTTTGTACAAGCTGTATGCGGTCATGTTAGTAGCAAAAACGACCTTGAAGAAGCATGGTCGTCTGACATACCTTCCCAGCCTCTTGGAGAAACATGCGCGGAGGATGTACCGCAGGTCCTCGGGAGAGTCAGAGACGGGCACGACAGGGCATGAGAGGATCTGGCCTTCACGCATGTGGACGCTTCGTAGGGTATGACGCTCAGAGAATAGGTGCCGGAACACGGGGGAAAGTCCAGCCAAAACCCCCTCGTAGATGCGAAACTCGATGTCGCGGGCAACAAGGATCACCGTACCGTCCTCAAACCAAAACTCCTCGTCTTTCTTGAAGACTTGTTCCTCTATCGCTTGGGATTGCCTCGCCCCTTCCGTCTGTGCACTCGGCCCGGGGCTGCTGCCAGTTCTTGGGCCGATGCTCCCGTCCAGGTCCAGTTCTCGCTTCGGTAGAGGAGATCCCTCTTCTTCTTCTGCAGCGCGGGCGCGTTTCCGAGTGACACGTGCAGACATAGTGCGAATGGGGCCCGAATTTAAGAAACAGGAGCAGCGAGGGAAGGAAGATGGGATGGCGGTCGAGATCAAAAGCAGACGTGACTGTGATGGCTGCGTTACTTGCTGTTACATAACGCGTTCGTGACATCGTAACCGACAACGCATATAGCGGCCAATTTGCTTACCAAATTGAATTGCTCGAGTAATTGGTCACTGCTAGCCTTATATAACGAATGGATAACAGGAAGTTGGCCATCTGGTGCCACAGAAATGCTTCCGCAATGTATCTGTATCCTGATGCCTGATATACCTCGGTATGGAGCCCTCTGAATTGGAACGTGACATGTTGGGTCGGAGGGTCAGGGAACGAGAAAAGTGGGGCCGCACCGTGAAGTGAAAGTCATCAAAAAGTAGAAACATCCTCGTAGGCGACCCCTTCGCATGAAGCGGACCTGGGTAGCGGGAGGAGCACAGCGTCCGACTCACTTCAGTACCTGGCATGAATTGGACAAGAGAGAGCTTGACGGTAGAACAGGACCGAACCTCTCCATCCTCTCGGCTACGTCCTGTGCTGGGTACTGCACACCAGCTCGGAATCCGCGGCCTCGATCCAGAGCGTCGCGCACAAGGACGCCACCGCGCTTGACGATCCCCCCTGATCGAGTTCAAGATGATATCAGAGTTCACTCCACTGGAGCTTCAGCTTCAGTGGGCGCTCCAGAGAACGAGAAGTCGCGATGGATGACACACTGGCCAGAGGTACCCGAGAAGGTTAGGACACGCAGTATGGCGCTACGAAGGGCGATGTGTCAGCTCGACCCTTTCCCGACTAACAACGTACTTACTGCAAGTCGGGAACACCATGAAAACTACTTCGATACGTGCCTACAGCGCTTTTGGACCGAGATGCCGTCTGGATGTACTACGACAACTTCAGGGTCGAAGTTATTCCCCGTTGCCCGTGACTACGACTTGGTCGTACCGTGCTCTGCGACTCGGGAGTTAACATGTATCCCGCACCCGGGACCCGAATGGGGCATGCACCGCCCGAGATGACCGCGCCGACGTCGCTGACGCAGCCGCGGTGCCCCGATGTACAGCAACGGAGAAAGTCAAGTCAGGGCTTCGAGCGCGTCGAAGCCTGAGGCCTGAGGCCTGAAGAGGAGAGCGGCGTGCACCGCGCCACAGGCGTGCCCCAGCCCGCGCGTGGAGTCGACGTCTGGATTCTGGAACGCCGGCGTCCGGGGCCGAAGCAGACCCGAGATTGGGGAGGGATCTGACGCGGTCTGCACCGTACGTGTACACGCGCGCCGTACCATCGCCGAGGGCGAGAGCCCCAGAGCTTAGCAGAGCGCGCGCGCGCGCGATCGCGAGCCCGCTCGTAGTCGCCCTTGCATCATGCATCTCCCGCGAAGCATGCAGACGTGAGGCTTGGGCGAGGTGGGAGGCGCGAGTCAAAATCATAGGGTGCCGAACGGGGCGGCGAGCCCACCGATCACCGTCGCGTGACCCTCCTGGCTGCCGCAGGCCCGAAGCTAGCTCTTGACGTTGTTCGCTTTGCGGCCTTCGTGGGCGCGCCGCTGCCGCGCACGTTCACCGGCACCTTCGTCTTCTCGAATGTGGCACCTGAAGGAACTTGAGCAAAGGCGACCTACGCGACGGCGGGTTTGGCCCACGTCAAGAGTGGCAGCAACGCTCCGCGCAAACACACGCACGCGAACAAGGGGGTCATCACGACGATTCGTCGGGACTTCGGGCTCCAGCGGTTGGGATCGATGGACAGGACTTGCTGCTGCGGCCCAACCACATCGAACCGCCGGCTCGCATCCATGTCACAACATGCTTCAGCTTCTGCGGAAAGACAGTCAGCGATCGTCGCGACGGCCTTTACGAAACCAGCAACTTGCCGTAAGCTCCTAGCTCCTCTCTCCTCGATATGTAAGTCCCTATTCCTGAGGGGGGAAAGGGGGGATCAGGTCAACCAGCGCGATCGTCAGGATGGAGGAAAGGAAGCGGTGCGCTGGCGCGGGGGAGGGGGGCAGAAGAGCCTGAGTGACACAGGCATCGATAGTATACGGTGGCGTATTAGGTACAAGGTGCAGGTGGGCGGATATTGTACATCTAGGTTCTAAAGGCAGATAGCAAGTTCCAATACCTGCCCTGCAAGAGGCTTTGTCGAGTCGAGTCGTTTGCTGATAATAATAGGAGGGGGTGTTGATGATGGTCGAGGGGCGAGTAGCAAATGACGTGTCGGGACATCCAAGCGCCCCTTAGACTCGGAGCGCTCGCAAGGACGCAGACGCGCGCACAGGCGCTCTGTCAGTGTTACTTGCAGTCAGGATGTTTCGCCTGGATCATGTTCTGCACCGTCTTTCTGTCCGTCACCACCTGCATACAGCACATGAAGCGGCGTCAGACGCGAAGAACGGAGGTCAAGGAGGCACAGACGGAGGTGAGTGGACGCATACATACAGCTTCGCAACGGCATGTCGTGGTCGCCCCGTGGATGTGTGCCGAACTCGTCTTGCACCGCTGGGAGCCGCAGTCGACGCGCTCGCCCGTGTAGTAGCGGCCATGAAAGTGCTTGGGGCAGGATCCTGGAATTAGCGCGACATAGGTGTCAGTACCTGAGGGGAAGCATACCTGGCAGCCGCGGTACCAGTCTCCGACACTGTGAGAAGTGAGTGAGTTCTCCTGACTCTAGATATCTGTGCAGACCCGTCAAGGAATGCGGACGGGAACGGACTCACATTTCGTGTTCGCACATTCTCTTCGGGGGACGAGCAGAGCGACCAGTTTCAATGAGTCGAAGCTCTTGTCTAGCAGCTATTGGGCCGGCGGAGTTCAGCAGATGCAAATATGGGAAGCAGACTAGTACTAGTACTGGGCTGCAGTGGTCAAGCTCCGAGCTAGCAGCAGGAGGGTATTTACAGCGGCGCACACGAGCTGGAACCGCCGCGTTCCAAAAACTGCCCACAAAAGAGCCAGGCCCCCTGAGCTTTAGAACCTGAACGAAACCTTCGCACAGAACCCCGCCGCTAGGCGACGGACCCCGAGGGCAACAAGTGACAAGTGGCGGGCGGCGCCAGCTACATGGCCTGCCTTCCCGCTACATGGCCTGCCTTCCCGCGTTTCATCGACGCGTGCGTTCGTCCACCCCGTCATGACTGGCCAGCCGGCCATTGTTGTCCGGCCCATGCCCCTGCGCGTCGGCTGCCAGCCGACACGCCTCACGCCCTCCTCATGCGCGTAAGTTATTGTCGGCTTGGGTCGTCGCTGTCCCGGGGGAAAGCTCGCCAACCTATCAGGCCGCAGGGAGGCAGGCGGCAGTAATCCCAACGTTACTCGGCCACCGCAGAGCCCGACCGCCGGTGCGCGAGCTGCGGCTCGTGCCTGCTCCACGACCGCATCATGTTCCAGAGACGTGCGACGAGTTTAAGCACTGTAGACTGCAGTAAGGACACGACTTGAGGCGGCAGGCGCGCCCGAGCGACATGTTGTGCAGGCTGGCGGGCTCGCGCCCGCGGGGATAATGCGGCCCTTCACGAGGTCCTCTAAGGCAGTCTTGTCACAGACGTACGGTATAGTACGGTACGCTGCAGCCCTGAATGACGTTGAACGTAGTAGTTAGAGGCATCTGTTCGCGCGCGCGCGTGCATCCATATCCATGGGGCCGGAGCTCTGGGGTTTTGACCCCCATCAGACGATGGGTGGCACGGACGTCTTCTGCCAGATTCTTGCTTCTGGTTTGTCTCTTCTCGTGTCAAGGACCAGGACCAGCGAACGACACGGCCTTGGACTGAAGAAAAGACAGCACGCGCGCGCTAGAAATAGCTCGAAGGGGGCGACCAGACTCGGACACTATGACAGCGAAATTCGAAGGAGCGCGCACGCGCGTATATGCACCAAGGGCGCACGGGACGAGCTCGACGTCGTCTGTCCATGGGTCCGATCGCGATGGCGTGGCGCGACTGACACCAAGGCGAGGGAGCCGAATCGAATAGGATCGAAGGGAAGAAGGAACCCCGCAAGACATGACACAAGCTGCTCTGCACAAGCGGCGCCGACAAAATCGGAGCTCCATACCTGCCAACACAAAGGCGGAACTAGGGCTGCGATTTCCAGTCGCCGTCGCCAGTTCTTCTTCGGCACCCGACGGCGCACTGGGAGCGCGGGTGAGACGGAAGGCGTGTAGTCGCGTTCTATAAGGATATGGATATGTCTACGTTACTGTACACGTGCCAAGCTCGGAGGCGTGCGCGGGCATTAGCTGCTACATCAATGCGCGATAACGAGGTGAGGAGGGGAGAAAGTCGCCAACTTGGGTCGGCGCGGGAGTCGGCTCGAGTCCGAGTCCGAGCCCCGGCGGAGGAAAGCGAAGTGGGTGGTGTGTGGGTGAGTGTGTCGTATAATACATGTCAGTCGTGTGCGTGAAAATCCAGAGCGAATGAATACAAGTGCAGCGGGGGAGGAAGTTGGAACAGAGGGTGGGGGTGGGGCCCATTAAAGGGTTAAGTGTCCAGTCGGGGTCCGTAGGGATACACCGGTGTCGAGATGATTACGTTTTGTGCGTGGTTTGAAGCAAGGAGAATGTTGGCGTAGATTCGGGGCGGGGCGTCGCGGGGTAGGCGGGGCGGTGGCGGAAGGGCGGCGATAAGTCTCGGGGAGGGTTATTAGCAGCGCGGGTAGCGGGGAGTCATCGGAAGCTGGGGTATGCTCCATTCGCGGCGAACAAAAGAGGTCCAGTCCATCGAACAATGGCGAGCTGTACGTAGCACGAGCAATACGCAGTCATGTGTCGTGTGTCGCGGGCGGTGGGTGTCTACTGAGCATGCTAGGTCAGCTCTGAGCCCTCTCTGCAACGCGAGCTCGCGCACGTACCAGAGGGGATATCATTCTTCAGCGGTGTTGCACACCGCGCGCCATCGCTCAATGGCCCTCCCGCACACCGACGACGGCCCCGGAGACCACGAAGACCATGACGCCCATGAGCGTGCCCCACGCAAACAAACAGCGCTTCGCCCACTTCTCCTCCGCGAGTTCGTACGCCGCGATGCGCCGCCCGCGCTCCTCCTCAGAGTTCACCGGGAGGCCTTCGTGTTCGATGCGCGGCCTGGGAGGAAAACATATGAAGGCAACGCCGGCGAGCCACAGCAGCGGGCATGCTACGTCAGCGCGCCGTCCATCTCGCATCAGAGCTCAGGTCGGGAGGGGGCGGGCGACGAATGGAGGAGGGGAGTAGGGGTGGGGTGGGGATTAAGAGAAAAGAGACTCACCGAAGCCGAACTGAAACATACGCTTCGAGAGCGTCGTGGGCTCGGGGTACGCGCCGGCGGCCACCTTGGCCTTCGCGTCCGCCGCGCCCCACTTCAACTTGCTCTTCGAGGACGACCCGTGCGAGGACGAGTGTGAGTGCCCGGACGAGGACGCGGGCGGAGGGGGCCGCGGGCGCGGCGCGGCGCTGCCGCTGAAGAAGTCGGCGAGGAGCTCCTGCTGGTACTGCAGCGTCGCGAGCTCTGCGGCGCGGTTCGCGTCGTGCGTCGCGCTCGGGAGGGCGATGGTGACCGTGCGGTCGGCGGCGCCCATCTGCACGGGGTAGGAGCTGGCGGAAGAGCGGCTCTTGGTGAACATGGTGGTGGTTTAGGTGGAAGTGAGTCGACGAGGGCCGGTGAGGCAGGAGTGTTGGCGCGTGGAGGCGATGCGGGAGGCACAGCAGCGGTGATCGTATGCGGATAGTGCGTCGAGCACTTACGAGGATGGGTGGGCGGGAGGTGGCGGGAGTCACTTGGACGAAGAAAGGGAGAGGCGCGATCCGTTGTGCATTTTAAGTTGACCCGTCTATCCGCACTTTTGACTCTGAGTGGCGTCCGGGACCAATCGCCGTCCTGCAGACTCCTGCCCTTTGCGGTAGCACAAGACGCTCTGGCGCTCACGAAATGTCTGCGTGCCCTCGAGGAAATCAATGTCATGCGTTTAGTTCGGCGCAAAGACAATAGAGGCGTGCGCTTCTGCCGCCGGGCTTTTTGTGTTGTGTTGGGCACGCTCGCGCTAAATTGACGACTGGAACGGGAAGCTGAGGCTATCGATGAGTCCAAGGAAAGGCAGGAGGTACAAATTCACACCTTTGCGCGGGCTTTCGGGCAGGGGGCGACTAGTTCTTTTGTCTTGTAGATCAGCCATGACGACGTTCGGGAACCAACAAGACAATAAGCTCGCCCCACGAGGCACGCTCGTCCACCCGGCAGTCTCCGAGCCGTAAACACGTCCACGTGATCAACGTGACGCGTCTGGACGCGTGTGTGGGGCTCTCGCGCGTCGCGTCGCGCCGGGCGCTAGCAGTGGCACTCCGGACAGGAAAGAAGGCAGAAAAATCAATCGTGTTCTCTCAGCTTCGCTACAAAGGCGCTACATCGATGAAGATTCCAAGAAAAACCCGGAAGGTAGGCATAGACTCAACTTCGTACAACATGCTAACAGGCAATGGACAACGTTCAGGTCTTCAAGCCCACATCAGAAGCCAAGGATGCAGGAGGCAGGGAAGGGAAAGCCAGACAGATTACCGCAGCTGGGGCGAGCTCAGCCTCTCCAGAAGACTCGGTCTCCTCGGAGAGATGCCTTTGGCAAGCCGCCTGCGCTTCACGACCACATCGAGGCGTTCGGGGGTGATGACGCTGCTCCCCCTCCGTTTCGCTCGAAGGACGAGAGGACTGACATCTTGAGAGTAGCGGCGGGGGGCTGAGAGAGAAATGTCACTGGGAGTCTGGTGGAACGCCCCGCCTGCTGAGCCACGTTCCCACCCACACGCGCGAGGTGCAAGGTGAGCCACGTACCGTGGCCTCGTTCGAGCCCGGCGTGGAGATGACGATGGAGACGTCCTCGGGTCCAACGACGCGCGACGAATCTGATGCAATTGGAAGGCCCCCTCAGCACATCAACACTGCATACGCCGCATCCGAGGTCCACGGGGAGAACAGAAGAGAATACTCACTCGCGCTGCGGCTCTCGCTCCGCTCCTTCAGGAAGGCCACGATCTCCGTGCGGAGCTGCCGCTGCGTGCCCTTCTCCTGCAGGACGTGGGCGCGGGCGGCGTCGACCTGGGCTTGGAGGCTCGCACACTGCGCCTCGAGCGTGTGGCACGCGGCGTCGTGCTCGAGCGTACTCTCGATGAGCACCACGAGCCCGCGGACGGTGCCGGACATGATCGGGGTCAAGGAGAGGGCGAGCGGAAGAGACATATTTGGACTTGCTCCGGGGGAATGTGGCCCGGGCTCGTATACGGGGAGGCGATTGGGCGAAGTCGGTGCGGGGGAGCAGAAGGCGGGACTGTGGGATCCTCCGACTGGTCGGAGGCATTCAAAGCAAGGGGGCTAACAAGTTGGGCTGGCGAGGCTGCAGGCGTGGTGATGGGCAGTTGCGCGGCGCACGGCATGGCCATCCTGTGATGTGAGGACTGCTGTCAGCCTTGAGTACACACGGGGGAGAAGGGGATACCGCGGTGAAGGGGCCGCAAGTTGAAATCGACGTATTTCAGTGCAGCCTGGAGTGGTAGTGGGATAACACATGCCAGGGATTGATCTTCTCCAGTGACACAACCCAAATGCCACGACGTCAGCCCCTCCGAGCTCGGTGTCCGCCACCACATATGTGTGTAGTTCCGCAAGTGCTCTTCCGCAATCTTGAAGTCTTTCTCTCCACGTGTACCCACGTACCTCCCTCAGCGACAGCGAAGTCCGACGCACGCTTCCCATCCATCCACCGCCACAGCTCAACGTAGAATCCCAAGTCACAACAGACCCCATATTCAACTTCCGGCTTGCCACTTCCCAGCACCCCGTCCGAATCCATGCCAGCCCAATCCCACGCCGCGGTCCAGGGCGACAGCCCGACGCCGCTGCCCCCCGCGCACCAGCACGCGCCCACGCACTCTTTGCAGCACCTCACCGGCGAGGTCCTCGCGACCGCGCACCTCCTCCAACAGCAGGTGCGCACTCTCGAGTGCCTCGCGCACGCAACCGAGGAGCGCGAGGCGACGCTCGCGCACCAGCGCGCGAAGCTCCAGGAGCTCCTCCGCCTCGTCACCCAGATGGAGACGACCGAGGTCCGCGCCACCGCGTCCCTCCGCGACACGCTCGCGCGCGTCCGCGCGGGCAAGGCCAGGGGCGCGGGTGCGGGCTCGGGCGGGAGCGTCGCGGCGCTGTCGTTCGCCGCACTCCGGCTTGCGGGCGTCGGCGCGAGCCCTGGGGGGTCGCCATGCCCCAAGAACTCGCCTATCGCACCACCCTCGCCCGTTGGGGGCAGCGTCGCGAAGAGGGGTGGGTCAGGTGTCGGAGCCGGTGGCGGCGGCGGCGAGGACGACGCGGATCCCGTCGACAATCCGGCCCCTGGGAGTGTCAGCCCGAAGAACGACGCCGAGGGGTGCGAGGCGGGCGGTGGCGAGCAGCGCGTCGGCCAGTCCGGGGAGGGCGAAGGCACGGACGGGGCGAGCAAGCGCAACGTAGACGAGGGAGGCTCGGGCATGCGCGGAGATGGGGCCGCCGGGGACGCGTCGCAGCCCCTCCCCCAGGTCGCTTCGCTCCGAGTCCAGGAGTGCAAGTGCGCGCAGGGCGGTTCGGAGGAGGTTCATGGTGCGCCGCCGCGTGGCGAGGGAGAAGTCGGCGTCCCACTCCCATGTTGCATCCCAGGGACTGACGTTGCCGCCACTCCTGGAGCGTCTGTCAGTCTGCCGATGGATCAGGACCCTTGTGGCGGGGACGGACGGGCCCGAGCGGACACCGAGCATGATACTGGGCGGGTCGACGTCTTGGGCTCGAAGGAGGCGCAGGGAGCGGTGGACGGAGAGGAGGGGACGGACCGCCGGCTAGCGTTCGATCCTCGCCCAGCAGGCGTGCCGGACGGAGAGGCGGGGCATCAGGGAGTCCCAACGCCATCCAGGCATGGAAACGAGCCGACGGAGATGAGGAAGACTGCGGCAGGGTCGGATGGCTCGTGGAGGGCGCGCAAGCGTATGCCAGCACGGAATGCTAAGGAACAGATGAAGGGCGGTGAGTAATCCGGGGTGCCATTCCTATCGCTGGAGTTGCTCATGTGTCCTGACGATGACGACGACAGTGTCCGCGGGGACGCAATCGCCGCAAGAGGCAGCCAAGGGGAAGGAACTGGGGAAAGGCGATATGGATGGCCAGGCCGGCGGCCAGAAGAAACGGAGCGGGCAACGCACGCCCTCGCCAAAGAAGGCCCAAGTCCCTGGAGATCGGGCGCAGCCGTCGCCGCCGAAGAAGGCTGGTACGTTGAATCCCGTCCTCTCTGGACACGGTTTCTGGAAAGTTGCGGGATGCTGATAAGTGAATGTGCGCCCAAAGGTAAGGCGAAGGGGGGAGTAGGCCGCCGGAACTGAGGGATAGGGTCCAGGTCGTGTCATGGGAGATGGGTTGTTGGTGGACAGGGCGGTGGTGTGGGAGGAGAGCTGCGAGAGAACCGTGGACTGGTGGACATGAGGACCGGAGTATTCGGGGATATCCCGTACTATAGTGTCGTAGCTGCGGGGCTGGAAGATTGATGACCGCTATTTGAGAAATGGGATGCCCTGGAAGTCTTGGTATGGGAAGTCGTGCTTGTGAAAGAAGTGCCGCGAGCTCCGTTAGAACACGCCCTCGAAATTTGCTGCTTACGATTATACACTAAACACCGGGCATACGCCACATGTCCGGCAGACAATGGAAGTGCAGTCGAGACCAAGACCAGTATTCTGGGTTCGAGTGAATGGTGGTACTGGGATTGGATACGTGTCAAGCATTCGCATCGGTGTTGGTCAAACTGTCGCCGTAGGGTCCTACACAATACGTATGAACGAACGCGGCGTGCAGCTTATGAACTGAAAGATACGTACATTGGAAAAAGCGGCGCTGGTTGATTTTAGGCCAAGAGGCGAGGATCGTTATCTGGCGCAGTGGTCGGTTAGAGAGCGGATGCGGTTAGTGTTAATGAAGGTGACCACCTGCCACCGAGAAGTGCGGGAAGCATCGGGAGAGGGAACTCTGATCGCGAAAAATGATGAGTTGAGAGCGGCGGAGAGGGGGAAAGACTTACTGCGGCGGCCACGGGATGTGTGCGGGTAACGGTATCCCGCGGACGCTCGAGCTGGACGACGTCTGGAGACAGTTCTTCAGACGCCTCGACGTCACATTGACGGCGTCCATCGGCGATGCCATCTGACGATGCCAACGTTGAAGACATCATCGACTAGCGACAGACCACAATAACGAACCGAAGAGGATGAATGTCGTCCAGCCAGTGTCCAAGCGTTGTAAAATTGGGGGAGAAGCGAAGTAATGACAAAATTGATTGAGGCCGGGATCGAACCGACGACCGCCTGTGTGTAAGACAGGAGTGATAACCACTACACCACTCAACCAACGTCATTCTGACGTACACTTATGACTATCATAATCCGAGAATACCGAGAATACCAACAATTGCGGTGGCGGGGCGGAGATGGCAGTCTTGTCGAGGTCATGTTGAGCTCTGCTCCTGTTCTCATCCCCTGACCCGTGGATAAATCGGCTATCTCGCCGTGGAGGTCGACCCCCCGCGCATCAAAATCAAAGGGCGCCCAAAAGCCTCGGCATTGACCCTTTGGGCGGCCAGCGACTGCTCCGTACCGGATCTGCCCTCCTTCCAAATAGGAAGCTCGAACAGCGCGCACGCAGCCAGACAGAAGCTATCGCCCATGCACGCACACCGGAAGCAACCGCCAGCATCCGAAAACCGAGACATGCTGCTTCATATGGTCTTTCTCATTGATCAGAACCTCGTAACGCTCGCCGAACATCGATTCACGCTTTGGATACCAACCCCAATCGGTTCTTGCTACCCACGCTGTTCGTAGCGGACACCGTGCGTCCCCAGTGGCAGTTTCACCTGATCTCCCACAGCGTTCACGGCTCATCTGTCCGACCGTACTGCTGGCGAAGCGGCTCAGAAGCGTTCCTCAACCGCCGCAAGTCTTCTTCGGTGGCCACCGTGCGCCCCTCCTCCGCCGAATGTCGCCCCCAAAACCCTTCTGACGGTCTCACGACTCGGGGGTTCGAAACTTCTCAAACCACACGCCTGTCCCCCACCCATCCGTGGACCATTCTACCCGTCCGACAACATGACGTCGAGCTACTCCAACTTTTCGCGACATCAGCGAGAGCGACAAGCAAAGTGCTCTCCTGACTTTGGCTCCAAGCGCCGTTGCAGCACCCGACCGTACCGAATTCGCATCGGCATTATGGCAACCGTGGTATTCCTCCCTGTCGACTACACTGTCAATTCATGCGGCCCTGTCCATCATCATATCGCGATACGCGTGCAATCGGGCCATGCTTCTTCCCCGATTGATTCCATTACCTCCGGGAGCATGCAAGTCCCCGAAGCACTGGCAACCTCGCGTCAACTTTTATCCCATTCCCCGGCCCATGCAAGAAGGTACGCTGTGTGCATTAAACGCATAAGGGCGAGGTACGTATGCGTTCGCGGCAACAGTGCGAGTCTTGTCGGTGAGACACTCCGATCGTCCGCCCATCGTATAAAACCCGAACGGGTGACTTCCTCTCTTGGCGGTTCTCCTGCTCCAACAGATCCTCGACCGCATGATGGAGCCCTACTACTTCCACATCCTCGCCCCCGTCAGCTTCGCTGCTTGCCTCCTGCTCCTCCTGCTCCTCGTCCGCTCCCGGTCACTGAGTCGGGGATCCCTCCGCGTTCGGCTCCCGCCCGGCCCCAAGGCGATCCCTATCATCGGCAACGTCCACCAGCTACCGCAAACTCACCAAGAACGAACCTTCGCCGACTGGACGAGGCAGTTTGGTTAGTCCCTGCACACTACTTAATCTGCTAGAAGGCGGCGCATTGAATACTGATACCCTCTCGTTTTAGGTGATGTCGTGTTTGCCAGGATCTTCAGGAGACCTGTGCTGGTTCTAGGTTCCCTGCGAGCAGCGCAAGATCTGCTCGAGAAGAAGAGCGGGAACTATTCGGACAGACCGCGCCTGATCCTCCTCGCTGAATTGTCAGTACTCGTGCTCCCCGCCGAAACCGGCAGTCCTCCTGCCCATCACCACTGGGCGATACGCTGATCCGCCGTTTTCATTTTCATTTCGACAGGATGGGTTGGGACAACGTCATCACGCATATGGGATACGGCGACCGCTTCCGCAAGCACAGGCGGTGGATGCACGACAACTTCCAGACGAAGACCGCGCTGCAAGGCTACCGTCCCATCCAGCAGCGGGAAACGTACACCCTTCTCTCCGACCTCCTCGCACACCCTGCGGGCTTCTTGGCGCACATCAACAGGTGAGTGTGTCACATGCGTGGGCCCTTTTGCTGCCGTGACGATCTGCGTCCGCCGCCCGGCGGTGGCTCACCGCTGGGCCCCACCCTTATCGCTACCCCAACACAAACGGCCTGGACGGTGAACTGATGGACTTTTGCACCTCGCCTCGCCTCGCCTCGCCGTGTCTCGTGGCTGGGCAGGTGGGCTACAGGCATGATCATGGAGATTACGTACGGCCACCGCATCGATTCGCTCGAGGACCCGTACGTGAAGCTCGTGCACGAGGCCACGAGCGCGACCGTCTCCGCGGGAAGCCCCGGGTCGATGCTCGTTGACTTCTTCCCCGTCCGTGAGTACTCACACCGCACCACGTCCCCAGCGCCTCGCGCTTCTGCTGACTCCGGGTACCGGGTACTGACTGATACTGGGATCAGTGAAGACGCTTCCCGCGTGGATGCCGGGCGCCGGGTTCAAGCGCAACGCACTACGGGTTCGCGGGATGGTGCAAGCGATGATGGACACGCCGTACGAGATGGTCAGGGGCGCGATGGTGCGTGGCCCAGGCTACGCGGGTGCGGGTGTGGTGCACTTACTCATTCTGACTGCGCGAACGAACCGGCTAAACAGGCATCTGGGACCGCCCGGCCCTCGTTTACCGCTTCCCTTCTTGAAGAGACGTACGGTCACAGCGGGCCGTCCGCGGAGGAAGCGGACGACATCAAGGGGGCCGCGGGGGTGATCTACGCAGGTGCGCTTCCTACTCCACTCCCACTCCCACTCCTTTGCCGTCGGCGCGGGGTGTGTGTGGTTCCAATTCCATGCATGCTGACGTATGGAATCTGGATGTGCTGGGGTGTATGCACATGTATAGCTGGGACCGAGACGGTACGTCGATCCTCGCGTTGATCGTTGGCTTCTTCTCCTTCTCATGCACGATCCGCGGCAGACCGTGACGGTGCTGTCGAACTTCGTGCTCGCGATGATTCTGCACCCGGACGCGTTCAGGCGGGCACAGGACGAGCTCGATCGGGTGGTGGGCAGATCGCAGCTGCCCGATTTCGAGGACAGGGGAAGCTTGCCGTATCTCGATTGCATCCTACGCGAGGTTCTCAGGTGAGATGATCCTCTCTTCCCACAAGCGGCCCAGTAGTGATTATCTTTCGTGTCCTAGATGGCGGTGCCCCGTCCCGCTCGGTGAGCAGCAGATGAGAACTTCGGCGGTACGCAATGTTCTAACGCCGTTTTTCCAGGTATCCCGCATAATGTCGTCGAGGATGATGAGTATCGTGGGTACCACATCCCCGGCCAGACGATGGTCATCGCGAATCTTTGGTACGTCTCCTTCCCATTCGTATCCCTCGGCCATGACTTATTCGTATTCATCATGCACGCCCCCAGGAAAATGACTCAGGACCCTGCCTACTACCCGGACCCGCAGCGATTCCGCCCGGACCGTTGGCTCGAGATGGACCGGCACGTCTCCGAGTTCGCCGACCCGCGCAAGATCGTGTTCGGATTCGGACGACGGACATGTCCCGGCCGTGACTTCGCGGAGGCGAGCATCTGGCTTGCCGCCGCCAGTATCATCGCTCTGTTCGATGTCGGGAAGGCAAAGGACCAGTGGGGGAAGGAGATCACCCCGTCGGGCGAATACGCGTCTGGGTTTGTCAGGTAAGCCTTGCTCTTACATATGTCTTGTCTATGCATTCCGTTGACTAGTTGGACCTTCCCGGGTACTGCCCTATAGCCAACCGAAACCATTTCCTTGCTCCATCAGACCACGGTCTGACACGGCGGCGGACCTCATCGCTCAAGCTCGTGTCGCTCTCACAATCTAGGTGATCACCATTCTGCGGCCGCGACACATTGGAGGCTATGTCGTACACATGCTTGTATCTGGTAACGGAAAGGGAGGCGTATGCAGTCTCGTTAGTTGAAGTTTGTATCATAGATGTATGTCGTAGGATACCCACAGTTGAGATTACAAGGAACGAAGGCACTGAAATCAGCAGCGATGTCGCTGGCCACGAATGATTGTTGTCCGCGGAACCTGAGGGTTGGTACAAGTAGGACCAGCATAACTTCATTAATCCCATTCCATACCTTCCGATGTACACAGGGCATGCTAGGGCTATCCTACACCGATCCTGTGTTATATCTAAGCACTAAAGTCCACTTAGATGCTGTCAACCCCACCCTGACGAGCTCCAGGCGCGTCACTATCCATACGCATCATACATGCAAGTACGAAAAGCTATCATACGGTTGCCCGTTGTGCGTCAGCCCCTCCTCGGACGCTGTGGCACTGCACATATGCATGTGCATTCCCGCCTTCTGGCAGTCCGCCACATCCTTCTCGAGCGGGAGCCACACGCCCGCGGAGATGTACACGAGCACGACCGCGTACTCCACGACGACGCCCATGGCGAGGTACAGCGCCCAGTCACCCGTCGTCACCGAGAAGCACGCGAGCGGCGAGTCCGCCGCGGCGGGCACGGGCACGACGCGCCCCTCACTATCGAACGCGAACGGCGTTGGAGCGAACGCGCCGAGAACAGAGTACAGCGTGCGGACGAGCAGGAGCGAGAGCGAGGCGTCGACGGCCAGGAGGAGCTTGCGCTTGCGGCGGTACTTGAGCAGCTGCTCGTGGCGCAGCTAGCAGAGGCCCGCGAGGGCGGCGACAGCGGCGTAGAAGAGGACGAAGAGGAGCGCGCCGGCGTGCCGCAGCGTCGCGGCGAGGTCGAGGTCGCGCTGCTGCTTCGCCTTGGCGAGCGCGAGCCCTGCGATGGTCGGGAGGAGGACGGAGGCGACGCCGACGAACTGCAGGAAGCGGAACGTGCGGGTGCCCGGCAGCGGGTGGTGCTCGAGGGTGTGCTGGATGCTGCGGAGTGTATCATTAGAAAAACAATTGGCGGGTGATTCGGCGGAATGGCACGTACACGGTACGCAGGAAGGCCATTGTCGCCATGAGGAGCGGTGACAGACTCGTGGACTCCATAACGGTGTACTTTGCTGCTTGGGTTCTGTTCCCAGAGGATGTGGGTGACGCCACCGACGATTCGCACTGAAGACACAACAATCAGGTTCCGCAGATATTGGCGCAATCAACATGTGTATGTATGTAACTCACCTATTGAAAGGATCGCGAAGAAGATCCAACCGGCCTTGCGCACTGCGCCATACCGCAAGACAAGAGCGATGGAGACGAGTAGAATAGGGACGTAAAGGACAATCTCGGCGATTGCAATATCACCACGCTGGTCGAGCTTCATGTCGGGATGCCGACAGAAATTGTGGACCAGCCCGATGAAGCAAGAGGAAAGGTTGGCGTTGAATGAGGGTCGTGAGGTGTATGCGTGATGATGGGAGACATGGCTTGTGCTGGGCTGAATTTATACCTACCCATGTATGTGGAGGCCCTACCGTAGCCGTGCAGGAAAGCAGCCTTGAACCAATGTCGCAGCAGAGGAGAGAAGTCGCTTGCAGATATGTACCCGACCAAGGCGGAGGACGGGCGCCTGGTTGGCCTAAAGGAAAAGCACCCGAGCGCTTGCTGGCGTCCATCCGCTTCCGGCCTCCCACTGGCACTGCCGCCCTTCAACCGATCAGCAACCCCGGTCAAATATCGAACTGTCGATCTTCAAATTACTTGAACAATGTTGGGCACCTACGCCGGTCTGTGCACCGCCGCACTCGTCTGTGGCTTTCTGGCAATGCTGACACGGGGGCAATGTCCATTGAGAAGGAAAACTTGAAGGTTCGTCCGCCACTGGCAGCCTAGCAGTATAACAATACCTAGCGGCAGTCGCATGCAACATGTTGTCATTGTATGACTACCTTGCGCTGTTCGCCGGCGTGCGTTACCAGGAATCCGATCGCCACTGAAGGCGCGTTACGTAACGCGTCTCTATTCGCGTCCTGTCACTCAAAAGCTCGCCACGCGCAGTCCGCACGTTGCACTGCAGCTTTTGCTTTCTCTTCACCCATTTGCTACGATGTCTACTTTCCTCAATCGAAAACGACTACGGACAGAGTCTGAAGATGAGGCTGTATTTGTCAAACAAGAGCCTCAAGCCGCGACTGATCATATCGCCGCGGTCGACCCTCAACGCAACTTCGTTGCCCAGGCATCCTTGGAGGACGGTGGCCCAGGGCAACGGGATGTGGAGTTCTGGTTCGGAGATGGGACGGTGATCCTCATTGCGAAGGGAGTCGAGTTCCGGATTTACAGGGGTCTTCTCGCGGACTACTCTCCCGTTTTCAAAGCGATGTTCGCACGGCAACACCCCCTCCGACAAATGCCAATTGACCAATACCACTCCATTCCCTGCCCTGTCGTTCGCCTGGCGGACTCACCGGAAGACTTGCGTCATATCCTACGGGCATATGTCTCAAGAAAGCAGACGAGGTGAGTGACTATCCAGTTGTGACACGATTCTCCGGCAGGTTGACGACGTTTTCAATGCAGCTTCTTCGATGCCACGAAACCCTCCTTCTACCAGACGTCTGCGTATATACGCTTGGGTTACAAGTACCATCTCCATGAGCTGTACGACCAATCTCTCCAGCTCCTAAAACAGCACTACACGGACGACCTCCAGATATGGGCCAAGCACAATTACTGGAAGCCCTCGCATTGGGACAAAGACCTCTACTCCATCGGCGTCGTCAACCTCGCCCGCCTCATCAACGAGCCCACCCTGCTCCCCACCGCCCTCCTCGCATGCATCTACATGAGCTCGGACATCGTGCAAGGGTTCGAGCGGGAGGACGGCACCCGGGAGACCCTCACGCTCGAGGACCTCGGGCGCTGCTTCCGGGCGATGAAGGACATCCAGCAGACGGGCGTCGACGGCATCGTGCGCACGTTTCAGGAGCCGGTCTCGCCGTCGTGCCAGATGCCGCTGCACTGCTCGGCCACGCTCGTCCGCGCGAAGCTGCGGCACCTCGAGGCGAACGTGAGCGGGTTCAGGTCGGGGGACCCGTTCTGCGCGCTGGACGAGATCCCATACATGCCGGAGCTCGAGACGTGTGCGGACTGTACGGCGATGGTGAAGGGGCGGCATAGGAGGGAGCGTGAGGCGTTGTGGAATCGGCTGCCGGCGCTGTTGGGGATCGAGGTCCCAGCATGGGGGAAACCGGTTCCGCAAGCTGGGGATGTTTCGTGACACACCAGGGAACACAGTGCGCATTTTGTACCCTTGACACGCTTATGGCGATACTGACTCCGTGGGCGATATCTTGATATATCGTCGGACTTGCTAGCTTTTAGTGTGCTCCGTTGATAGGTTATTCTGCTCCGGGATCATATAGTACTACTTGGGTGTGCCATTGAGGTCGACGACTCTGGAAGTGCTATATTCATGCTCTTTGTATGCCACGTGGTACCTTCAGTTACCGTGTATGAGTGATTCGATCGTCGGGCTGTACTTAACCATGCAGGACTTTCGGACTTGCAAATCCGTGAGGCGAGTTGTTGATGCGGGCGCCTGTGTGGGTCGATGTCACGAACGCGTTATGTAACAGTCGGCAACGCGAACGTCACGCATCTGCTCTTGACCTCGACCACCGTCATCCTCTTCCTTGCTGCTCCCAATTCTCGAGCCCACCCTGCGCTCGCCTTATGTCTGCCAACGTCACTCGCAAACGGTCCCGCGCCGATGAGGATGAAGAGCTCCCCCCCGCGAAGCGAGAACCGGACCAGGACGATCCAGAACATCATGATGCTTCGGTTGGCAACATGGCACCTGGAGTGGATGGGCCGGCGAGGGACGGACAAGTCCTGAAGAAGGACGAGGAGTTCTGGTTTGAGGACGGTACAGTGATACTCGTTGCACGCGACACTGAGTTTCGAGTCTACAAGGGGGTTTTGGCCGGGCTTTCTTCCGTGTTCAAGGCTCTGTTCGCCGATCGGGGTCATGCGGTCCGCGACGTCAGTATAGATAAAGAACAAACCTTCTCGTGTCTCGTCGTACATGTATCGGACTCTCCCCATGACCTGCGACATCTGCTTCGTGTTTGTTTCTTCTACAAGAGGCTTGAGAGGTCTGTTGTTGACAACGCTCCCGTAACATTGCGTTCACAACCGACATGATAGCTAACAGCTTGTACGAGAAGCAAGAGCCATCGTACCATGAGATATCCGCCGGCATCCGTCTAGGAGACAAGTACCAGATCACGGAATGGTATTCGCAGTCCATGAAGTTCCTCCAACTTTACTTCCCCAGCACCTTGAGCAGTTGGAAAAAGCAACAGTGCTATGATCCACCGGGTTGGGAGATGGCCACCGGGATAGGCGTTATCAGCCTCGTCCGGAAGGCTGGGGCACTGTCCATCCTCCCGTCCGCCTTCATTTCATGCATATGCGTGGACCACCAGCCAGGAAGCCTCGGCCTCGGGTATCGGCTATGGGTTGCCCATGGAAGATGGCTCCCGGAAATACCTGTCGCCCGACGATCTCACCGTTTGCTTGAATGGCAAGACCAAGCTTCGCACAGCTACCATCACCGCCGTTTTCCGGACCTTCAAGACCGAAGCCTCCGCGGGATGCAAGACATCATCTACGTGCAAGGCCGCGCTCCAAAGGGTACTGCGCAACCTCCGCAACGACGTCGAGTCTCTTATGGAGGGCAATCCTTTCGCGGGTTATGAGATGTATATGGAGGCCGCATGCGTCGCCGTTTGCCCATCTTGCACTGCTATGGTCCGAGAGCGGAGCCTAAAGGAAGAACAAGACGTCTGGAATCGGTTGCCGGGGCTGCTGGGTATCGACGTTCCCGGATGGGTTGCGCAATGATGGGTGAGACATTTCGTGTGTCGCATGAGTTCTAGCGTAGCTCACCCAGCTGAGCCTTTTAGAGCCACGATCCTTTCGCCCACCGCGAGCGCGCTGCTCCAAGCGTGGCAGACGAGACCAACTTCTCGACCGACATCTCCTCTCTTTGCGTGCGCTTTCTCCGTCATCTCGCACGACATTCCTTGTGACCACGGCCTGGTTCCGCATTTCCGACGAGTGGGTTTGGTTGTGGTCCAGTACTAGCGGGTGGGGATAGAACGTGACGGGGCAATGTTGGGCAAGGTGGGATCGGCAGTGGCGAAAATCAATGTGGTCAAATGTCACTCACTGACGCCTTCCTACGGCGCGGCCTATGATATGTGAATTACAATGTTGTGGTGCCTCATGAAGATAACGCATAGACACCGGCGCTGAAATGGAGGCTCAAGCGCGCAGTTGGTGGTTTTCGAGAGTGCGAAAGCTTCATAGCATGCGTTGCAGGTGAGCGCAGAACTCGAAGCGAATTCATAGAATATGGGGCTAATAGGAGAGTCCATTGAGGGAACAGCACGATCAAGGACAGAATAGCTGGTCCATTGTCAGTATCTGGATATCAGACGGGTATCGTGGAGACATCTGAGCGTACTTAGACAACGACTTCGCCCTGCTGAACAAAGTTCCCTCCCCAGCCCGGGACTTCGATGTCCAAGAGTTCCGGCAGCCGGGCCCAGAGCGCTTCGCGTTCCTCTTTGTACCGCTCCTTGACCATCGTCACGCAGGCCGCACAAGCACTCAAATCGACCGGGATACCCTGCAGAAGCTTGTCGAACTTCGGGAAGGGGCCGTTCGACATGAGCCAGTGCATTTTGGCCTCTATCCTGTGCACGGCAAAGCAGAACGCGACATTGCAGCTCTTGCCCTTGTTGCAATCCGGGGAGGTCTTGTCCCGGAACATACGCATGAGGCCGACAATGTGTGCGCCTCTGATGTCGCTGCTCGCTTTGAAGCAGCGTCCAAGGTCGTCGGGGGTAAGCGTCTCCCAGGTGCTGTCCTCCCTCTCGAACCCTGGCACGATGGCAGCGTCCATGTAGACGCACGACAGGAGGGCAGTAGGGAGGAGAGAGGGCTCGTTGATGAGCCGCGCGAGGTTGACAACGCCGATGGATTCGTTCCCGCCCCAATATGATGGCTCCCAATGCTCGTGCTCGGTCCACGCGTCGAGATCATCCGTGTAGTGGCTCTTGAGGAACTGGCGCGATTGCTCGTACAGCTCGTTGAGTTCGTACTTCCAACCCAAGCGTATGTACGCCGAGATCTGGTGGAAGGAAGGCTTTGTCGCCTCAAGAAAGCTACGTCAACCGTTCAACGAAAGTCGATACGAGCGAGCATATAGAGAACGGCACTCACCTGGTATGCTTTCCCGAGACATATGCCCGTAAGATGTGACGCAGGTCTTCTGGAGAGTCCGACAGCTGGACGACAGGACAGGGGATGGAGTGGTGTTCGTCGATGGGCACTAGGCGAGACGGATGCTGCTCCGCAAACATGGCCTTGAACACATAAGAGTGCTCTGCGAGAAGAGCCGTGTAGAACCAGAACTCGACGTTCTTCGCGATCAGGATGATTGTCCCGTCACTGAACCAAAATTCAGGATCCCGTTCCGGCGGCGGCGTGCTGTTACGTTGGCGTTCGCCGTGGGGCCCGGGTTGAGGGTCATTGCCACTAGAGTCGGCGCGAGTGCCGAGAGCGGTAGTGTCCGTCTCTTCCTCGGGCTCTTGTTTTTGTGTCTGTTCGTACTCTGTGCGTGCGCGTTTGCGAGAGACATGGCTGGGGGGGTAAAGGACGTTATCGTCGCCAGGGATGGGTGACAAACACGTTACGTCACGCGATCTGTCACGAGCGCTCCTAGGGATAGGCGAGCAAGCCAGGGCGTCTTTCAAACTCGTCAACCCACGTCCTCCCAGACCAGTTCTTAGCCTTATACTGCATGTCTACCGGCGTCACTCGCAAACGGTCCCGCACCCAAGAAGACGAGGATCTTCCCCCAGCGAAGAGAGAATCGGATCTCGACGATCCTGAAGGTGCCGGGGCTTCAAGTTCTGTTGGCAGCACGGTGCGGCAAGGGGAGCGGCCTGAGGCGGGTGATGGTCAGGTTTTTGAGAGGGACGAGGAGTTCTGGTTCGATGACGGTACCGTCATACTTGTCGCTTGCAATGTCGAGTTTCGTTTCTACAAGGGGCTCCTAGCTTGCGTCTCCCCCGTTTTCAAGCAGCTCTTTGCGGACTGCAGGGTAATGCGCACCGTCCCCATGGATCACCAGCAGACTTTTTCGTGCCCCGTCGTGCATGTGTCCGACTCCCCCGAGGACCTCCGATATGTGCTTCGCACTTGTTCCTCCAAAAGGCCCGGGAGGTGTGTTATGCGCCGCGGGCGGGGCTGTGCATCGTCAAACTGGAGCTGATGCGATGATTTGCAGGTTGTATGAAGAGCGAGAACCGTCTTACCAGGAGATATCGGCCGCAATTCGTCTCGGGCGCAAGTACAAGATCGCCGAGCTGTACTCTCAATCTTTGGAGTTTCTCCAACAATCCTTTTCCGCACGCCATGCGAACACGGTGACACGGCGGTGCTCCTGCCCACGGGCTGGAAGGAGCTCGATGCAGTAGGCGTCATCAACCTCGCCCGCCTCACCGGGGAGCTCTCCGTCCTCCCCTCTGCCTTCGTTACGTGCATATGTGCAAAGTCTACGGGAACAAACGGCATCGTACATGGAAGCGTCCAGGAAGACGGGTCCAAGGAGTACCTCTCGCCGAACGACCTCGCGATCTGCTTCAATGGCAAGACCAGTCTTCGTATCGCTGCCGTCGGTGCAACATTCCGCACCTACCGGCCCACCGTCTCCCCAGCGTGCAGAAGGCCAGCCGCGTGCAAGGTGGTGCTCGGCGAGATGCTGCTGAACCTTGGGGAACAGCCCGACGCACTCCTGAATGGCGACCTCTTCCCGTCGTACTGGAAGTTTGGTCGGCCTCGGGGCGGCCTTGGGGTGTGCGGCCCTTGTTTGGATATGGTGAACGACCGGAGCCTGAAGGAGCGGAAGGACCTCTGGAATCGCCTTCCCGAGCTGTTAGGCATCGACGTTCCTGGATGGGGGCGGGAACCTGCACCCCCATCTCCCCCTCCTCAGCCAGAAGGGCATGCGACGTGATACGAAGGTCAGTCACATCCACTGTGTCCGACGACACCACGCTCCCAGCGTCCTCGACTCACTTGAATCTCTCTAGGTCCGCAACTGCAAGACTTACAATGGTTGAGGTAGCCCTAGGTCTTCGTTCACCAGTGCAATCACCAGTGCGGCAGACCCAACTCCCCCCCGAACTTCCCTGTCCGATTCCACATGTACGTCTCGAGGTATGGTCCTGTGCTCTCTATCTTGCGTTTTAGCATATATGCGCGAACCGGCCGCGGCCATCGTCGTACGGGCAGACATGGCTCAAACCGGGAAGAACTGGCGGCTGCTGCATGCAGTGCAGGAATGCGGAGTTGTCGTCGCACTGGCACGCCGGGGGTCACTACTCGAACTGAGTATAGCATTCGAGATGCGGGTAAAGGACCGTCGCAAGCCTTTGGCACGACGAGTCTTGGCCGTACAGGGATTAATGTTGTGTTCCGTCTTGTATGGAGCTCTGGAACATGCACATCGTATCAGAAAGCTTCGCCGTCTGCAGCATCCTCGATCTGGCGCTCTCGCTGTCGTGGATTTTCGCCGAAGACAGTGCTGTTAGCTACGGGCATGGGAAGGGCGCCGAACTGGACATCGGGCGCGAGGGGCATTGGCAGACGACCCGTCGTTACTCGCCCTGGCTCCGTGTGCCTCACGCAGCTGGGACATGAGGGGAAGCGAGATAGTTGGACGGAAGTTTAGGTTCTCAAGCTGGAGCCAGCTCAGAGCAGTGTTGTCATTGACCCCCGACCCCGAAAAACGTCAGCATCCGCCTGCCCCCCCCTCCCTGCCCTTGCGGCCTTCGTTTCGCGGTCATGCTTCTGGTTTTTGGCTCCCCTACAATGCCTGAAACGTTCAAGGAAAGTGAACATCCGGCGAAGTTCACACGCCTTTGACCGGGTATCATCAGTTCATTTTGACAACACTGGCTCAGAGCGGGTCCCGCACCCGCCGGCGAGTATAGGATGGTATCCACGGGCCGCTATGTCCGTCGTACCGCCCGCCGATTGCCGGATGCGGCATTCTCGACTTCGTGGTCCCCGGGCCCGTCCCTTCCAATCTACCATCATGTTCCTCTGCCCTTTCTGCATCCACGACATTTGCTGCCTAGCATAGTGTATGTCGTATTCTCCACGGTAATGCCCCGACTTTTCGAACATAATGCAACATACACGCTACAAGGACACCTTGGCACTGGGCCCCGCGAGGTCAACTTCGAGAGATTCAGATGAGCATGCTTAAAGTTAATGATGCAAGAGGGCAGTCTTCAAGCGAGGGTAGGAGATATGGGTAGCCTCGTGAGTAGTGGTTATATGGAATTTTCTGTGCCAATTCCACTCCCTACATTGTGCCGTGAGGTTCCCTTTGTCACGGCAGTCTGCCTGCCGTCAGAGTCATCCCCTTTCCACGTCATTCATTTGGTTTTTTAACCGGCATGCCCTTTACTTCTTCCAATCCCGTTCTAACACAGCTCTCATGGATAGTGTTTTCTCCAGCTCAGATCTCGTTCCGCAATCCAAACCTGTGGTCGGTGCAACGTGAGGCATACAAAGGTATGTATGACCATCATGTCGGACCGAGATGTTGCAGTTCTAACACCCTTGATACCGTTGACAGACTTGGCGTCGGAATCATTGACGCGCACTGCCCTTGTCTTAAGATTCTCCTTCTCTGTTCGAGCACGTCTGACCCACACAAGACGTCTCGGCGTATCGCTCAGTGCGCCTCCCAAACGTAGTAGACAGGACGCCACTCTCGAGCGTCGACAGCTGACCCATCGTTCCTCGCTCTGCGTCCGTGTGCCTCACGCAGAGGGGAAGCGAGGTATCTGGCGTTGCGCCAGTCATTTTCCTCCTGCGCACAGTCTCCATCGTGTCGTTCCCAGAGGATTCTGATGACCGATGACAACGCGTCTTCTTGGCCACCGTAACACCGTGTTGTTGCGTATGGGATCGCACTGCTTATATGCGCCTCTTCGCTTATGCTCGAAGTCGACCCCTCCCTCGGACTACCTCTATCGGCCTCGTTTGCGTCGTTGACATGGTCAAAGCCGCCGGAGATGTGATTCCCGGACTCGATTACCCGGTAAGATACAATTTCGATGTTATACCGTGTCTCGAATGTCCCTTATATCCGCAACGCTGTAGGTTGATAGTAACACAGTTCAGTCAACTCTGACCGCCGGAATTGTCTCCGTCGTACTGGAGTCCATTGCCTTCGGCACTCTGGTGGTTACATACGGTATTTGCGCATGGACTCTGTTTCATCGACACAGGTCGCAAGCCCCCACGCGTTGGACGCGCCATTTGGCGCTCCTGGCAGCAAGCACGGCCATGTTTTTGCTCGCCTGCATAGTGAGTATTTTCCACTCATCTCACGTGTCCTCGACCTTATGCAGGACTGCTTACAGCATGAGGCCATCGACATCCATATCATGCTGTCCAGCTTTCTGATGGAGCACTACAATCTTCTCACCATTGCCGTACAGCTCGATGACCTGGACGCAGTCACTCACGCAGTCGGCGCGGCAGTTCGCGGTGTACGTCACCCAGCTTCTCATTGGCGATGGAATCATGGTATGACGCCTTATTTGCGCCCTCACATCCGTTAGAGTGGCTGACTTTGTAAGTTAGATATACCGTGCCTATGTGGTGTGGGACCGCTCATTTAAGGTCATTATACCCCCGTTCATTCTCCTCGCCGGGGAACTCGGTATGCTTCTTGTACCTTGATCTTCGTCGACCATTTGCCGACATGCCGCCCTAGTTCTTGGCTATTTCGTGTCGCTCGCGGGGCCCTACGCGCAGGACGCCTGAGGCCTGAACATCACAGTCCTTTCCAATACGTTCTTCGTGCTCTCGGTTGCGACGAATATTTTGTCAAGCGGTGAGCAGTTAAGGCCCTTCCCTCCATCTCCGAGGCTTAATGAAATGAATCGCAGGCCTCATCATGGCGCGTATTCTCTGGTTCACGTCGCGCACCCCAAAAGTCCTCCGAGCCTCTCTGGACTTGCGAGACGGACGCCTCAAGAACGTGACCTGGCGCGTGGTCGAGTCCATCCTCCAGTCCGCCGCAATATACTCCGTCGCGTCCATCTCGCTCGCCGTGACCTTCTTCACGAGTCCCACGGCCGCCTTCCCAGCGTGCCACAGCGTGTTCCCGTCTGTCATCGTAAGCCATCACTGTCTCCAGTCACCAGTGTCCCCCCGAGCTTCCAACTGACCGCCTTCTTTACTACGCCCCTCTTACCTCACCGCTTCCTCCGGCGCACCCGCTCTATTCTCGGGGGCTGCGGACGACGCGAACGCAGGGGCTGGTGTTCCTTGTAATCGCCATGCGCATCTCGTCGAGCGCGAGCGCTGCGGCGTCCAGGCATCGCTCGATGCTTTCCACGACCGGTGCCTCGGCGCTCTCGCTCTCGTCGACGCTCGCCGGCAGGCTCGGGGAAGGCAGCGCGAGCCACGAGCATGAACATGAGCATGGGAAGGACGCAGCGGAAGACGACGACGGCGAGCGCGGCGAGCATGTGCACGCCCGCAGCGAGCGCGAACGCGAACGCGGGCGGACAGAGCGGCATTTCCGGGTGGCGAGCCCGATCGCGATACACGTGTCGGTGTCGACGACTCGGACGTCGGACTGTTACGAGAGCGTCGACGTGCACAGTCCGCGGACGCCACCGGTCGAGACGGGCTTGGGCCGGGCGTCGTTGGATATCTGCGAGGCGGAGGAATACGGATACGAACTGTGCGACCCCGAGGTGCGTGCATGTGCGGTGCTGGGATGCGCGTACATTTTGTTATCGCGCGCGTATTGGGCGGAGGCTGACCCTTCCGTGCTATTTGAAATCACCAGGACGGGCCTATGTCGACATCGGAAGAGTGGTCGGAGGCGTTGTGACTCGCCCGCGTAAGCACCGCAGTCGTCATCGTCGTCATGTCGTCGGGCGGGACACGCACACATTCGTTTAGAACCCTTCGTAACTCGTTTAGAAGTTGAACCCCGGGGTGCGGTATGTATGTAAGTTATAGACAGCACGGAAATGCGCTAGAGCATGTGTACGTTATGTACTCATTCCTTCTTTGGGTCGATGTCACCCTTGTCAATCACATTCATTTTTCAAAATCGGCCTCTCCCCCAGTCATCAGGAAAAACCCCCCCTGCTAATTACATATAAATACATATAATGAGAGCGATTAGTTCATTAGACTAAAGGACTAGGTCCAATTATAATTATTTCAGTAGGCGCGCATTAGCTGATAATTATATACCAGTTATCTTCTGGTTAGCGTCGCGATAGAACACATTCAGGCGGCACGCGGAATATCGAGTTGATCGCAAACAGCATATATTGATCTAACTACTACTACAATACAATGATGATCTACGTAGTGACTAGTACTTGACTGTCAATGTGCAGCGAAGGCAGAGACAGTCCAAAATCAAAAAGAGGAATATCTCGGCAGAGAGGCTACCAGCAGGTCAAGCCCGGAGCCCGTCGCGTTAAGTCAACTGTGACCTCGAAAGTAGTTCATATTAAGGCCATTGGCTGCAGCAGTAGTGGTGATAATAAGAACTCGACCGAGCTCAAGTAGTGCCACTAGAAGCGCAGCGACAAGCGGGCGAAAGGGAAGCAACAGACCAAGTGGATGGGTAGGCGATAAACGCGAACAGAGGGGATGAACACTGTAAGTACTCACCTTGAGAAAAGACTACTCTCGCTCCAGATCCGGGGGATCAGATACAGCAGGAGTGAGAGAGGGGATGATGGCGTCGAGGTCGTAGCTGTCAGCGAGATAAAGCGCGACATCGGGGGTGGCCCAGGTGAAGGCGAAATGGGCCTTGCCTGACTTGTTCACATCGGAGGTGTCGAAAGAGAGCTTGATCCAGGTGGTCTCGCCCTTCTCGGCTTCTTCATTCGCGGTGGGGGAGGCGGCACGGAACATAGTGGTGACGGAGATCGCGCCTGTGTCTAGTCTGCAGAGGATGAAAGCGTAGCCACCGGGCTGGGTGGCGGTCAGTACGCAAGGAAGTGGATGCGCGGTGAAGGGTTGGAGGGGACGTATAGTAGGGATCCCGACCCGTCTGACCTGGGAGCGATATGAGGGGCGCGCACGGGAAGAAAACTCTAAAACACGTACAATGGTGGCCCAGCCATCCCTGACGTCTTGGAACTTGGTGACAGGTGATTTGGACGCGTCAACTGGGGAAAGAGGTAAATTTTCTGATGATAGGGAGGAGGAAGAGACGGACTTGTTCAGAGGTGGGGGTTTACATGTTCGAAAGGGAGCGGCGCGGGACGCCGGGCTTTGGAACAGTGAAGTGCTTTGTGGCGGCTGGCATCATGAGAAGAGAGTGCAAAAGAAGGGGCCGGGCAGGGAGAGCGAATAGGCAACATAATCTCGAATCCGCAAGGACAGCACGTTGTGGAAAGAGTCCAAACACCCAATCAAGAAAATTTCGTGGTACGCACCTCATGGGGGCGCGGCGGCGACCAATTACGTTGTCGAGAGGATTGTCAAACAGCCTCACAGAAGGCCTTAGATGTGCCAGATTGGGAGCATGCGAGCGACAGTAGGTTATAGCGAGAACCCAGAAGGAGCAGGCAAAGAAAGGGCCGAGGTCAAGACCGACAGAGTGCCAGCACTGGAGCTTGGTGATGCGCGCTCTCCATTAGCGCCCACTTAAGGGCAGGTACTTGGTCGGAGACGCGGAGGTGCAGGGCAGGCGCTATAGACGGTAGCCATCTATGTTTCGCTCTTGTAGCCCGTGGTCGCGCCGTTGTAGATTATCTTTTTGTATAAAGTGAAAACCCACTCAGACTACAACTTGTATTCATCATTAATCCCGCGATCACTCTCTCAATAATTGCATTAGCATCATTATACACGGTGAGCAATCCATTATTCCCTCATTAGTTGGGACCTCGCTAATTTAGCGCTAATTAGCATGGGGGGTTTTTCCTGATGCATACGCTCGTTGCCCTCGATCGGCGTGCCATCTCCGCCCTGCTCGCGCCGCACCCAGCGAAGAGAAACCGAATATGATATTACTGTATAGAACGCTACACTTCATCGTTACAGGCAGGACTTACACCTATGTACACGCTTCTCCGTCGGATACAGTCCAGAACGCCCACAGCCATTAAGTACAACCCCACCTCCGGAAGCACATTACTGTATACTGCGCGAAACCGTGCTGTTAGGCACACAACAGTCCAAGCCCAAAGTGGGTGTTGACTGGTTACGTTGTTCACGGCTTGGGCGAGGCGCGCGGGTCGTGCTCGCTTTCGAGGTCCGCGTCGGAATCGCCGGCCGCGACCGCGCCCTTCTGGTCGTACGCGTCGTCGAAGCTCGGGCGGTCCGTCGTGCGCGCGACGGAGACGGAAACGGCGAGCGGGCGCAGCGCGTACGGCGGGCCGCCGGGGCTGTGGAGCGTCGAGGGCCCGCCCCCGAGCGGGTCCGCGAGGTGGCCCTTCGAGTGCTAGGAAGCGCCGTCGCTCAGCCCGACGCGGACGATGATCAGCGTGAACGTGATGCCCTGTCGTGATGTTGGGGGGTGCGCACGTCTCGAGTCAGCTCAGCGTGCGGATGGAAATGGAAAACGGGGAGGGGGTCAAACGTACGATGACGGGGTTGAGGGCGTCGATGCAGATGTACTGCGCGTTGGAGCCGGCGACGTAGGTCGCGAGGAGGGAGATGAGCGCGGTGGAGTATATCGCGGCGGACTGGACGATGGTCTCGATGACGGCCTAATGCGTGAGCGCGGCGTAGCTCGTGCGGTACTTTTTCACCTTGTGGTTCGACCATATGATGCGCCCCGCGAGGAGAACCGTCAACGGCGGCGCCCCGCGGGGGACACGGGAGCGTGGGCTTCGCAGGAATCGGATACACGAGCGAGTAGAAGGGTGCTCGGAAGGGGGAGCGGGTGGGAAGGTCAGAAAAGGGGGGCGCTCGCTGGTTGCGGGGACGTTGGTCGTCAGGGACAGAGAGAAGAAGGACGTGATCCATGGGCGGAGGTTGCTCGCGAAGACGGCACCTTCGGCGTGTTGCGAGCGAGTAGCATACGCCGTAGCCCGCGACTGCGGTATGCGTTCAAGTCGAGGGCATTGTTAGTGTTGATTCATAGCCGCGAGGGAGGAGGTAAGCTTACTGCTAGTGCCGAGGAGTAGCGCGAGAGGCAGCGCGAGCATCCACGCATTCCGGTTGTACACGACATACAGCCGATACGCCTGGCATGCGATAGTCGGCGTCCAAAGAACGTGCAGAAGCAATAAAAATTAAAGGACCGTACCACGAAAGCGTCCCCGACCAACGTCTGGGTCACGTAGATGACCGACTTGTCGACCTCGGTGGGGTTGCTCAGCTGGAAGTAGAAATCAACGGTGCCGTGCGAGATGAACCCGTCAAGTGCCCGCTAGAGGTCGAAGCACAGATGCTAGAACGCACACAGTCAGCATCAACGCACCCATAGGACCACGGACGTTGGTGGGGAGAGGAGGAGAATGAGAGGGAGGAGACTTGCTGCTACGGCGAGGACGAACATGACGGTGGCGGTCCCGAGCATGCCCTCGTTGACCCTCGAGCGGCGGTGGCCTGTGTGGTGCTCGCGCGAGAGGAGGATCCATATCGATATGGCGTACAGCACGAGGAACCTGCCGAAGAGAAGGGACTCGACGAATAGGGCGATGAGCTGCAGACGACATGTATGAGCATGAGCAGGTCCCGGATGAACTCTTCCACATGCGCCCACTGCGCACTGGCGTCAGGGGGGTTATATGAGAAGAGAAATTGAGCAAGGCGCACCTCAGCTTTTGGGAGAGGCAGTGGGTCTGAGCGATGGACGTGTTGTGACGCCGCGGGGCCCAAGACACTCCAGACTCTTAACGTGTAACCAAGTTTACTGTCATGGCGCGAGAATGTAAGTTGAAACATACCCTCAAATTTAATCGGAGGTGTATGTTTCGCTCTTGGAGAAGGCGTAATCTGGGACTATTGGAAATGCAAGGCGTCGGCCGTCTGCAGGAAGGCGCATCGTGAGGATAATATGTCCACGATTTCATGCCCCTTGTCGGGACAGGCCCGCGCATTGCACTATGATGGTTCGCAAACGGAACATCAACGTCCCTTAGATAGATACTACGAAGGGAACCCCAGCCTACCCCCCTCGTCACTGCAAGGAAGCACGGCATAACAGGTGAGCTCCCTCCTGCAATCACAGCTGGTGTGTTCCCAACATGCTCAAGCCACACAAGGACCTCTGGAAGTGCGTGCTTACAGTACTTACCTTGGAGTCTCTTGGAGTACAGTAAGTGTAGCTGCGGTGCATATCATTGGTGATCAGCACTAACGTGAGGTATCTCTACGCCCACCCAGGTTCGCGATCATGGATATGCCGTTCCGAGTCCTGAAATGGTTATCTCCTGCCAACTTGAACACTGGTGGTATCCGGCGGGAGGACCCGTGGAAGAACTATTTTTTGTCGTTGGTCTCGGTCAGTTTCGAACGTGGTCGAACAGATGGTAACGAGTAGTTGATATGAACTAGAGTGGCGGCGGAAGAATGAGAAAGCAGCTGTCCAGCGACCGCGGCGTTGTTACCCTCGGCGCTCAGCTGCAGGCGTGACGAAGCGCGTTACGTAACGCGTCGAGTCACGCAGACTGGCCGGTCGGTGTCACGGTGAGCAGCCTCCCTCCCTCAGGCTCCAGATCAGACAACTCTCTCTCCTCTCCTGCATTTCCTCCTTGCAACCAACCTCGCCTTCCCTCATGTCTTTCCCAGTCACTCGCAAAAGGACTCGCGATAACGATGGGGAAGAAGAGGATCTTCCGCCAGCGAAGCGGGAACCGGAACGGACTCGCGACGTTGAAGGTGTCAGCGGGAAAGATATCGCCCGGCCCAGTGAGGCTGCTGGAAGCCGGGGCGCACAATTAGCGGGCTGAGAGAAGGATGGAGAGAAGGAAGACGATGAGTTCTGGTTCGAGGACGGTACCGTCATACTCGTCGCACGCGATGTCAAGTTCCGTGTCTATGAGGGTCTGCTCGCTGCGCTGTCCCCCGTCTTCAAGGACATGTTCACGGAGCGCCGTGCGCTCCAGAACGTCCGCATGGATGATGTGTTAGTTTTGTCGTGTCTCGTAGTGCATGTGTCGGACACCCCCGAAGACCTGCGTCATTTGCTTCGCGTTTGCTTCTCTAGGAGACTGAGCAGGTGCGTCAGTGGATAGAAGCCTGTGCTCTGTTAACTATTCGTGGCAGCTCACTCAAACTTCCATGTTGCTGATGACGACTCGCAGTTTGTACGAGGAGCGAAGTCCGTCATACCACGAGATATCCGCCGCCATTCGCCTAGGAGCAAAATACAAGATCCTGGATCTGTACTCACAGTCCCTGGCGTATCTCAAGCGCTATTTCCCAAGCACCTTCGACAGGTGGGACACGCTCTCCACGGTCAGGGGGCCATCCGGTTGGGAAACGGTCGAGCACGTCGGCGTCATCAACCTCGCGCGCCTCACCGGCGAGCTCTCCATCCTCCCGTCCGCGTTCGTCGCCTGCATCTGCGCCACGCCGGACACGACGGGCATCGCGCACGGGATCCTCAAAGAAGACGGGACGCGGGAGCACCTGTCGCCCGACGACCTCACCGTTTGCTTCAACGGCAAGACGAGCCTCCGCGCGGCGACGATCACCGCGTTCTTGCGCACCATCAGACCGTTCGTCTGCGGCGACTGCGACGCGCCCTCTGCCTGCAAACGGGCGCTCCGCGAGGTCCTGTTTCCGCCTCGAGGAGCATGTCGACTACCTTCTGGGTGGCAATCCGTTCGGGGGGTGCGAACGCTCCCTCATGGCGCGGGGCAGCCTTGCCCTTTGTTCGTCGTGCGCCGTCATGGTGCGTGAACGGAGTCTGAAGGAGCGCAAGGACGTTTGGGATCGCCTGCCGGAGTTGTTGGGCATCGACGTCCCGGGATGGAAAGAGCAGGCCCTGCCGGCCCCGCCTTAGCCATGAAACGATGAGCTGCAATTCGGTACATCGGTACGATGCTCTTCGTCTCTTGCACCTCGTTCACGGAGTAACTGGATCAGAGCAGAGATACTTCCATAGACAATGAATAGGCACTCGATACAGGACTGCCCCCCCCGGGAGCCTCGGACTGTCTTCCACCTCTAGGCCCTCGTCCGCATGTCGAGCGAGTCCCCAGTCTCTGAAACGGTCTTTCCTGCATTGAGTATATCTCCCGTGCGCTACATCGCCGCGCTCCAATCACGTGTCTCTCGGATGTCGACTCCAGTGTTCTGCCGGACCGATTCCTTCGCATTTGAAGCCCAGTATCAGACACCAGATGCCCTTCCTTTCCAACGTGTACATGATGCTTTTCCTTTCCTTTTCATTTGCGCAGCTTCTCGCGAAAAGCGTTCCTAGGTGATCGTTACCTTGTCAATTCGCGACTGACGCCCGCCAACGCTCATCCCGTTTCTCACTGCACATCCCTAGCCCAGGGCCATCTCGGTTTCAATGCCAGCGTCGCACAGATGGTGGCCCCTCCGAGAGCTTAGCGCTCAGCGCTCGTCCTCAAATTCACGCCGCGCCGGCATGCGCCACCACCCAAGCGACCGTTCTTTTTACAGTGCGTCGGGATTGACCAGAATCCAGATTTGTCTCCTCTGACGCGACTGTGTCTAGATAGTGCCCCTCCGACTCCACTCCAACACCATCAAGCTTCAAGGCACGGCAGGGGATGTCGCATCAGCGCGCAGGAGCAGCACATATTCGTTACAAAGCGCAGGGTAAGGCAAGTGAACGACATAAAAGAAAACATGTTCGCAATATGTTCCCTTGTCTTGCTTGCCGGACTCTGTCTACACCCCCCGCCGCCCCACTATCTTTGTCAACCCTTCGATGGACCTCCGCGTCTTGTTCGGCGAGTGTCTGGGCGGATGTTTCGGGTGTTCTCATCTCTCCCAGCCCCGAACCAGCACAGACGTCGACCTTGCCGGCAAAGTCGTCATCGTGACGGGCGGAAAGTGAGTTCAGTTCGCCTTTACTTACGCGATCGCCTGCCCTGAGCTCGCGTAGCTGACAAGTGAGTTTAAACTTTTCGCTCACACAGCAGAGGCATCGGCTTTTCCATGGTCCAGAGTTTCGCGCGGCGCGGTGCGAAGGTGTACCTCGCGGCGCGCAGCAAGGAGCGCGCCCTGGAGGCGATCGCACGTCTGCAGTCTGATGGCTTGGAGCCGGGCAACGGCGAAGTGCGGTGGCTCGAGCTTGATCTCGCGCTCCCGAGCAAGGTCCGACAGAGCGCAGAGGTCTTTCTGAAGGAAGAGAAGAGGCTCGACATCCTTGGTGAGTTTGACGGTCCATTCATAGGTCCTTCGCATTACTCATACTTTGGTGGCCAATGGGCAACAGTAAATAGTGCAGGCCGGTATGTCATCTTCCGTTCGTGTAATCACACTACTCAAGTGATGCCCCGCTAGCCTTGATAGTCCATATACGATCGGGTATGGCGGTTAGTCCCTATTCAATTATGCAACATCACGTCTTCTGAGACGCATATGTAGGAATAGAGGAATCGATGCTAGTCAAGTAGGTCTCGCCTCAGTTCGCCCTGGATGGATGAACATTTGATCGTAAACAGCCACATCGGCCCCTTCATCTTCACCAAGGCATTATTGCCACTCATGGCGGAGACCGCGAGGTTACCTGCCGCAGATGTTCGAATCATTGTAGTACGTCAATATTCGTTCACAGTAAATCGAACGTTGAAGAGACGATCTAACTCTGTCTCTGTCTCCGACTTCATACCAGATGACCTCGATAGCAATGAGCATCTTGAAGGACCACGAAGTGCGTTTTCGCGGTGTCGATGACGTCAACAGGAGTTACGTTGGCGTCACATATCCTGGGGGACAACCGAAAGACAGCATGATGAGATACGGTACGCATCCTGCATGCCTTCCCCCCCTCCCTACTCGCCGACTCAAGCTCGAACCCCCAGCGCAATCAAAGCTCGCCAACGTCCTGTATGCCAAACAACTGCAGAAAACCCTGGACGCGGTGCACGTCCCCATCACCGTCATGGCCGTCCACCCCGGCTACGTCTGGACGGAGGGCTTCGCTGAGGCGCCCGTGAACAACCAGAGAGTCGTCGGCCCGCTCTTTGCGGCGTTCTTCCGGGCCACGTTCTTGGACATGGTCCAGGGCGCGCGCACCCCGGTGTTCGCGGCCACGTCGCCCTTGGTCGCGGAACGGAGGGAGGAATACAAGGGCGCGTACGTCGTGCCGTTCGGGAAGGTGGAGAGGCCGCCGCACCCGCAGGCGGAAAGTGCAGAGCTCGCGAAGGAGCTGTGGGAGACGACGGAGGGCATTATCCGGAGCTGGGGGTTGTGAGTGGACAGGCGGTTGCACGCTAAGCGGGACGCGAGATATAGATATACTACGTATTATTTTATGTCATCTCTCTAATGAACGACGCGAGTTCCGATAACTGCTGGTCCGCACCGCTCAAGGCTACAGAACTGCGACGCGCGGTTTACGTCAGTTCGTTAATTGTGCTTTGCATTGTAGTCTTGCGTCGTGATCGAAGCTCTGGCGGAACCACCTTGTACGATACCAATCGCCACTGTCTGCTGGTACATCTATCCCAAGGCGACATCAGGGGGTACAGGTACATTGAATCACGACATAGGACCGTTGCCTACCTACACCTGAACGTGATCGAGGCCCGGATGCACGTCGAGATCTCGTCGAAAGAAAGCCTGGGCCGCTCTGCTGCCTCAAGAAAGCTGCCCCAAAGGTTCAACCTCAACTTCCCAAGTTTCGGAAGGGCATATCGTGATCACCACTTATCTCGAATGCTATGTTCCCGAGAAACATGCCCGTGAAACATGGCATAGGTCTTCCTGCCAGTCGGTCAGATCGACGACAAGACAGGACTGGTGCTTGTCAAGAGCCGGTACCAAGCGGGATTAGATGTCGGCCGGCGAACACGACCCTGAAGATGGAAGAGTGTTCTGTGAGAACAGCCTTGTGGAACCAGAATTCGACATTCCTCGCAGCCCGAATGACTGCCCCATCGCTCGTGTCGTGTCTGCAAACACAACAAAAATTGTCCGCCGTATGAGTAGGGAAAAATCCAAAACACGTGGCCGAGGTACGTGCAGAATGAGGCTCGAGAGACATACTCGAGAACCACTAACTACTCGTTAATCTGCTCTAGGTGTGCTGGTACGAGGCACGATAGATGGAAGACGAGGAAGCGAAAGCAAAGCAAAGACGCAGGGAATATGAGGATTGGCATGCGCGCGAGCGCTCGAGGTGGTTGGACGGAGTCGCGTGGTCCAGCTCTGGCTCGTGGCTATCAGCGTTGAGCGCACGGTTCCGAGTCCCCCTTCAGCGGTGTACTACGCCCATCACCAGTGACTCTCGGGTCCTAAGAAGAATAGATATCGGGCCGTATGTGTAGTGTCTGATTCATCGACGCTTTGGTAGGGCGGGCCGGGGCGAAACGAGACCGAGCTGTTGAGGCTGGAGCATTGTCGGGGAGTGGTCTGTCTCGCCGGGCATTGAGTAGACGCGTCGGCGGAGGGCAAAGTTTCCGAGAGAATGTGGATATTGTAGCCCTCGAGATTGAAAAGGAAGTCCGGCGAAGGGCAGCCGACATTATGTGCGATAGGGAGCGGGAAGCCTTGTTGCTGTAGGTCCGGGGCGACCTACTCCTCCAGTCGGTACCCGCTCTGAGTGGCGGGAAGGAGATCCCGGCTTCTCGTAGCAACTTTTCGAAGCTGTGGCCAAAGAGCTCTAGGTATATCACCAGGGGACTCTCAGACGCTGGTGTGGATGGTGTGAGAGAGAGCCGGACCCTTCGACGTGCAGACCCAAAGACTTTGGAGCCCTTGGCCCAAGACTCAGAGTTGATGTGATCCTCCGAGCAGTCATGCACATGGGTCAACGTTAGTCGATCGGAGGGGGTTATTACGTCAGCTTTGGCCCAGAGTGGAGATCTGTCCTTCGAGTTGATATAGCGAGGGTGTACTGCGCATAAACCAAATGAAACAAAGATATGTGTCCCAGAGCGATGAAGGAACTGAATAGTTTGGAGAGTATCCGTGTTTCTGATCTGGTCTACTTCGAAGTGAAGACCGATGTACCGACACACTAGCCAGCGAGGGATACGAAATCGGGAGGCGGGGTTGCGGTTGATGATAAGATCGGGAACAGTCGCGCTTCCAGAGTCCAAATCGAAAAGGGTGGGGATAACATAGATGGTGCGCCAGGTGGCATTGACTCGCCTCCTATTGAAGGTAAGGTTGTAGAGGTCAGGACCTAGGTCCGCCAAACGGGCCACACGTTTTGAGCCCACCTCCGAGGGGCGCCGATAACGACAACCTGTGAAGTAGCGTACCCTCTTTGGGTCCTTGCCCTTGACATCCCTGGTCAGGAACAGTCCCAAATAGCGCCTGTGCCGTTCACATAACACAACCGCGATGGTGATCCAGCCCACTTCGATGATAGGAAGTCGAAGTTTGACGCCATAACTAGTCAGGGTCGTTCTCGGGAGTTCGATCCTATCGAAGGAACCAGTAGTTGCGTATCCCTGTTAAGGATCTGTCAATTTAGCAATAGTATTCAGAGAGAAAATGATATGAACTGACCGGAGGAGGGGGATACTGCTGGGCTGCAGGCTTTTCAAGATCCGGAGTGTATTCAGTACCTTGTTCCAGCTCCTGTGGTGAACTCGCAAGAAGATAGTGCCAAGGATGGCCATGGTCCACGTCCTCTTGAGGATGAAATGTGATGCCCTCATCAATATCCTTCTGAGTGATGAGCCGTCCGAACGCGAAGAGGCTCATGTCACAATGGCGCTGCATGATCTCGTACTGAAGCCGTATAAACGCCTTCTTGCCTTCTCCGTAGTTCGTCGGCATGCTGACTCCGAGGAGTCCCATGAGGCAGTACGCCTCGTCCTCCACCCTCCTCGTCTTGCGGCTGGATGCCCAGGACATACGAACAGAGAGGGAGCAACTGACGAGTTTGTCCTCACTGGCCAAAACTCTGGAGGGTATTCCTGTGATCTCCTGAAGCAACTGAGCGAGAGCTACTCTAGTTCCAATCTCGCGCCAGCCGGCGGAAAGGAAGATGACAGAATCGGGAGCGATGAGCTCTTGGAGCGTCCACCCGCGCGTGTGCCATCGGCTCTTCCGGAATGCGGAGTCGGGCGCTCGCAAAACGTCGCCATGGGGAACGTCAGCGAGGTACGCGTAGCATACCTCGGCTTCCTTGTACCACCTGTACATCGAGTTGATCGCTTCCGACAGCTCGCTGCTGCTCGTCTTGTCGATGCAGCACGAGTCGATCCACACCCAGCGGTACCCGTGCTTCTCGGCGAGAATGCAGCAGTTTCGGATCTTCGAGGAGAGCTTTGGGTCGTCTCGGGGATTGGTGCCCTTCTTTCGGCATCGTTCGGCGATGGCGCGGACTTGTTGTAAGGTCTGCTCACGGTCCCCATCCCAGGTGTGCGAGAGGATGGAATAGCCTCCAATGGCGTCGAAGCTTCTTTGGAAGTAGTGCAACTCGGCGCGGTCGGTCCTAAGTAACCACATGGTAGAGCGTTCTACATCCAGATAATCAGCCGTCGTCTGCAATGTAAATGATTAGGACCTTGACGTACTGGATGATGTGATCCTTGGATTTCAACGAATGAGGAGGAGAAGTGGAGTCGGCTAGGGGTGTATATGCGGAGAAGGCGTCGAAGGGAGTGGGGTGTTGTGGGAGAGAAGAGTGGAGGAGGGTATCGGCGTCGAAGGTACACAGTGCAAGGAAGGGTTACACATGAAAATATGGCCAAAAGAGCGTGAATTTGTGAGAAGAAAAGGCCGACTTTGTATGTCCAGTTTGAGGCGTCATATGTCGAATATGACCTACTAGCAGCATTAGGGTTCTGTCAGGCAGTGCTTCGCCGCACTTGAACTGCGCGATCGTTGCCTTACAAAGGTGCACTGAAACGCACACAGCATTCAATCCTAAGCCTCCAGCGTGGCTGCGACTGTCACAAGGGCACTCGAATGTGCGCTGCAGCCCAGCCACTGGCAGAGATAGATAAATCGGCGTCATCCGCGAGTCCATGCTAGGAGACTCACTCATAGATCAAAGGGTATGGGACCAGTGCGGCATCCGCACATATATCCCGCGGTGAATGTTTGCGCTCAGCGCAAGTGAGAATTGTGGGGAGAGGGAGGAGGTAATGTGCACCATCAAGGTTGACATAGACGACAGCGATCGCACTAGGGCACCCCGCAGGCGGAGATGCGATGGAGCTAGTTGACGCGAGCTTTGGTCGACGGGTGTTTTGGGGAGAGGCGCGCTAACTGAGAAGTAGTTGGCGAGCGACTCACGCGAACCAACACGCGCAGAGGTCCACAGCCCGGGTCTGGGGTTCGGATGGAGATGGATTTCGCAAGATATGGAGAAAGAGTAGTGGGAACTCACCAAATGTGGAGTTGGATGGTATTCAATCTTGATCACATTCGAGCTCCCTCTGCGTGTATCAAAAATATACCCGTTTGTCGTCATGTAACGCTAAACCTTCGACGGTATAGGGGTCCCAAACAAGCTGAAAAAGACGTTTCATTCTCGCTGATGGTTTTGACACGTAGATAACGGCTCGGGCCTTTGTGGTTGCAGGACGATACAACCAATGCGACTCGCACTCTAGATGTAGATGCAAAAAAGTTCGGCGATCAGGGTCAGGAATTTGCGCGGACATCTTAAATCCCCTTGACGTACCGAGTGGAACAACTATCCCCCTACTATCAACCCGCCCTCCTATGCGAAAGCTTCCTGTTCAGCCTTGTGCGTCCGTCTTGCCGGTGTGCCAATGTTGCTCCCGAGTGAAGCTCAGCTCATCGGAAGTACTAATGAGAGGGCGTTTGCAGGTCACCAGTATAAGCCATGAGGTCAAGAATATTAAGAGATGAAGCTGAAGGTTTCAAGAGTTGCCGATGCCGAGAAGGGGATGCTGGATGAATGTCGGCTGGACGAACTGGCTGGAGACACTGACAGCGATGGGAGGATCGCTACCGTGACACGGTCCACGTGTTAGAGAGTCACATTGGTGACTTGGGCGAGTCTCGAGCGCTTCTTCGGAACCTAAGCTTGCTGCTCTCTCTCTGCAATCGCAGCAGCTGCCAAGTAGCCGCGCTGCCATTCGAACCCAGGTCAGGACTGGCTCTGCAAATGTCGGCGGTCTTGCAAACTGTTGAAACTGGCCGCCACAGAAAACACCAGCGGACGTCCGACAAAGGCTATAGCGTTGAAGATGGGAGAGTGGTCTGTGGGAAGAACCTTGTAGAACCGGAACTCGACATTCCTCACAACCAGAATGGCCGCCCCCCCATCGCTCGCTTATCGAAAACCCCACATCGCGTTCAAGTTCCCGGTCGAGTGGTTTTCGCCGCGCGACAAGACCCGTTATGTAATGCATGTTTGTCACGTGGGCTGCCGCAGCCACTGACAGGCTGCTGGAGTTCCTTCCTTCGCCACACCCATCTCGCTCTTTTTACCTGTACCCTTATGTCTGCCCGCATCGCCAGCAAACGGTCCCGCACCGAAGAGGAGGAAGAGGACGTTCCCCCCACGAAACGGGGGCCAGCTCGTTCTCACGACTCAGAACCCACTTTGGAATTCGACTCGGAGGATGAGGAATTTTGGTTTGAGGACGGTACTGTAATTCTTGTTGCACGCGACGTCGAGTTTCGCGTCTACGAGAGGCTCCTGTCCGGGCTTTCCTCTGTGTTCAAGAACATGTTTGCGGAATGCCACACTGTACGCAGCGTGCGCGTGGGCAGAGTGCCGGACTTTCCCTGCCCGGTCGTGCGTGTGTCAGACTCTCCGGAAGACCTGCGGTATTTGCTCCGCATTTGTTTCTCCAGGAGATTAGAAAGGTGTGTGTCGACACGCCACGCTTCTCAGACTCTGTTTTCCGCATCTGACGATATGGATTGCAGTCTGTATGACGAGCGAGACCCGTCTTTCGACGAGATCTCCGCCGCCATCCGTCTCGGGGACAAGTACAAGATTGCGGAGCTGTACTCCCAATCCCTGGGGTATCTCAAACGTTACTTCCCTGACACCTTCGACAAATGGGACGCACTTAGGGATTACACGCCACCGAGTTGGGCGCTGTATGAGGAGCTGGGTGTGATCAACCTCGCCCGGCTCACCGGGGAACTCTCTCTCCTCCCCGCTGCGTTCATCGCGTGCATCTGTGCGCCTTCCACAGAGCCAGAGATCTCAGGCATTGGGCACGGGCTCGTCTGCCCCGACGGGTCTGAGGAACGTCTGTCGCCGGGCGACCTCACCGTCTGCCTCGAGGGCAAGACCCGCCTCCGCGCCGCCACCCTCACTGCGTTCTTGCGCACCTTCAAGCCTACAGTGTCCCCGCAGTGCATGACGGCATCTGCTTGCAAGAAGGCGCTTCGTGACGTGCTGCTCAACCTTGAGGGCAATGTCGACGACCTCGTGTCCGGCGACCCTTTGATGAGGTATGAGTCCCTTGTCGAGCCCCCAGACGGCCCGGGCCTCGCCATCTGCCCGTCCTGCGCCACCATGGTTGGCGAACGGAGCTTGAAGGAGCGCGAGGACGTCTGGGATCGCCTCCCCAAGCTGTTGGGCATTGACGTCCCGGGATGGCCGGGAAAGGAGCCTGAGCCTAAGCCCTGGCAAGAAGATGCGATGTGATATGTGAGTTGGTTTTCGTGTTTCTCGGCTGTCGTGGTCCTGAACACATTCAATCTAAAAGAGGGCGTCTAGAAGTGCCGTACTTTTGAATATGGTGAGTATGGCGGCACGTCGTAGAGCTTGGTGTGCTAGTATTCATGCTGATTTGGGCCGTCGTCTCCCGCATGCTCCGTTCATTTCTTGACACCCGTACGCCGGACTCGGAGGCATGGAAAAAGTGGGTTGTGGTTTTCGCCTCCATCAGTCCGGGTTATATCGAGCTGCAAGCAGGCAGAGAAGGGGCAGTGGAGATGAAGCGGAGTGATTTTGAAGAGTCGAAAGGCGGAGCGCGGTGGCTGTATGTTGTGGACAAATATTGGTCCAACTTGGGTGAGATCGAAACCTGGGGCTCGTAGAATTCTCCGGAACTAGCTGTGATCCTCGTTGGGCAAGCAGGGGCAGATCAGAACGGGAGGGAGGAGAGGTGCGTAGTGGTTGGATGTACAACAGGAGCTTCCGAGGTTATCTTTGTATTTCTGACACGCTCGGCGAGGTCACTACTCGACAGTATGACATTTGGGATGCAGTTGAGAGACTGAGAAAAGGTCACACGATGCCCTCACGACGAGTACTGGTAGTAGAAGGATCAGTGCCCTGTTCCATGTTGCATGGAAATGCGGGACATACGTATCAGGAAGCTTGCCCTTCGACAATCCACCCTGGGACCTCGACATCCAAAAGGTCCGGCAGCCGCTCCCACAGCTCCAACCGCTCCTTCCTGCTCCGCCTCCGCACCGCCCCCTCGCACGCCGTACACGCGTTGAGCTTCTCCTTGGCCTTGCCGGCGCCCAGCAGCCTGTCGGCCGAGAGCCGGATCGGGCAGCTCCCCACGAGCCAGTCCACCCTCTCCAATGCCTGGAGGGCACGATGCAGTGCGGCCTCGCAGCTCTTGTGCGTCTCGCACGTCGCGGCGGACTTGTTGCGCAGCGTCCGCGCGACGCCGGCGACGGTCGCCTGGCGAATGGTCGCGCCCGCGCGGAAGCAGCGCCCGAGGTCGTCGAGCGCGAGCGCCTCGCGGGTGCCGTCTTCGCGCGCGAAGCCGTCCATGATGTCGTCCTCCATGTATATGCAGGTGAGGAGGGCGGTGGGGAGGAGCGACGGCTCGTCGATGAGCCACGCGAGGTTGACGACGCCGACGGCAGCGGACGCGGGCCAGTGACACGGGCCCCAGCACGGGGCCTGGGTCCAGACCTTGAAGTCGTCCGTGTAGTGGTGTTTGAGGAACGCGCGCGAGTGCTCGTAGAGCTCCTTGAGCTCGTACTTGCGGCCGAGGCGGATGTATGCGGAGATTTCATCGAAAGAGGGCTCTGCCGCCTTGAGAAAGCTGCCTCCGAGTCAAAGGTTCAGCAGTCGTTTTACGAGCACGCCTCAACTCACCTTGTCTGTGTTCCTGAGATACAGGCCCGTAAGATATGGCGCAGATCTTGTGGAGAGTCTGTCAGGTGGACGACCGGACAAGTGATGGATTGATGCTCGTCAATCGGCACGAGGTGCGACGGATACTGGCCAGTGGCGAACATGGCCTTGAACACGGTAGAGCGGTCTGCGAGAAGAGCTCTGTAGAATCGGAACTCGACGTTCATCGCGATCAGAATGACCGTCCCATCGCTTATCCAAAACTCTGCATCGCGTTCCAGGTTCTCGTTCTCTTGTTCGCCGCGGCTGCTGGGGTCACCGCTGGGGGTAGGCCCGGGCTGGGGGTCGGCGGGGGTGGTATCTGCCTCCTCAGGGTCTTGTTTTGGTGTGTCATCCGACTCGGTGCGTGCACGTTTGCGAGTTACGCGAGCAGACATGTTCAGGGAACGACGGTGGTACGGGCCAATGCCAGGCGACTCGGAGAGAAATCAATTCGACGTCACCGGGCGGCGTGACAAGATACGCGTTATGTGACGCATCTTTGTCACGCGGACCGCCCCCAAGTTTAGCCCCACTAATGGTGACGATTCAGATCCCTCCAACTCGGACTCCATCCCTCCCGGAAACACGCAACTTGAAGCAGATAAGAGTTGAAATCCCCGCCGCCACCCGTCTTGGGACAAGTACAACACTAGTACGGAGCTGTACTCACAATTCCTGCCAGAGTATCTCAAAAGATTATTTCCCTAAGTACTACTCGGGAGAATATCCAGCAAGGAGCTCTTCGTAGACAAGAGACTTGATATCGCATGCGGCGAGTACGATAGTGCTTACGGTCCTGGAACCAGAATGCCTCATCCTCCTTCTCTCCACCTCTCGCTCGGCCATTGAAGTCAAGTCCGAGTCGCATTGGCAAGGCGTGACAACACGCATTACGTAATGCATCGGCATCGTCAGGGGTGCTTTCCTTGCACATGGTTTGCGCACTTCAAGCTTCAAGCTTCAAGCTCGACATCGACGCAACCCGCTCTCGCTTTATGTCTACCTCCGTCACTCGTAAAAGGTCTCGCCCCAAAGAAGACGAGGAGGGTCTCCCGCCCGCGAAGCGCGAACATGACGGTACAGAAGGCGTCGATAGCTCTGCTGGCCCGGACAGCACTCAAGCCGCGGACGGGCAAACAAGAGACAGACAAGTTTCCAAACAGGACGAGGAGTTCTGGTTTGACGACGGTACAGTCATCCTTGTAGCCCGCGGTATAGAGTTTCGCGTATACAAGGGAGTCTTGTCCGGTCTTTCACCTGTGCTCAAGGACCTCTTCGCTAAACGCCATGCGATCCGAAACGTCCGCATGGACGGGGTACCAACCTTTCCGTGTCCAGTCGTGCATGTCTCGGACTCCCCGGAGGACCTCCGACATCTACTTCGCGCTTGTTTCTCCAAGAGGCTGGGAAGGTTTGTCAGCGAAGGAAACCTTCTGCACGCTACATTCGACGCGTCTGACACGTGGCTTGCAGTTTGTACGGTGAACGAAAACCGTCTTACCACGAAATTTCCGCTGCCATCCGCCTTGGAGACAAGTACAAGATCATAGACCTCTACTCGCAATCCTTGGAGTATCTCAAATCCTATTTCCCTCGTGACTTCGAGAGCTGGGACGCGCTTCCAGACTACACCCCGCTCGGTTGGGGGGCCTCGAAGGCCATAGGGATAGTCAACCTAGCCCGTATCACGGGGGAACTTACCCTTCTCCCTTCTGCATTTGTCATATGTATTTGTGCGGATTCGATGGCGAATGCCATCGGACACGGCATCATTCGGGAAGACGGGTCCCAGGAGCGTCTCTCCTCGGACGATCTCGTCGTCTGCTTCGACGGCAAGACCAACCTTCGCACCGCAACCATCGCGGCCGTTCTACGCACATTCAAGCCCGCGGCTGCGGCAGAATGCGAGAGATGGGCTGCCTGCGAGGGTGCGCTCCGCCAGGTGCTGCTCAATCTTGAGGGAATGCTCGACGTCCTTTTGGGTGGGGATCCGTTCATAGACTATGAAGGGCTCGTCGACTCCTCTGGCCCCCTTAATGTCTGCGAAACTTGCGCCAACATGGTTCAAGAACGGGGCTTTAAGGAGCGTAAGGACGTTTGGGATCGACTGCCCGAGCTATTGGATATCGATGTGCCCGGATGGCGGGAGTAGCTTCCGCCGCCTTCCTCGGCGAGCGAGTTGACTGCCGAATGGAACGGAAACGCGACCAGTGAGTTATTACATGCGATAACGCTAGATATGGCCGACTAACTTAAGCGTAATCAGAATGTTTCTCAAGGACGACGGATATATGCTGGAACGAAAAGCTTGGAATATCTATATGGATCAAGGTGATCGTTCCCTGTCAGGGTCGCGTCTGCTTCTACTACTTGGTAGACCCGAACCCCTCCAAGGTCATTGTGTTCGGATACGACCCCTCATTTCTTCCTCTTGCTACCAGTGCGGGTTCCATCTGCACTCCAACTCCTACATCGTCTTCCGCTCTCCTGAATGTCAATCTGGATGCTTTTGACGAAGAAAGACGATGTTGGTATCTAGCGGAGGAGACGCACGTGGATTGGGATCATCCGGTGTATCATACTTCTAAAAATTCTGACGTTCGCTCAACTTCTGTGGAAGGCCCACGAGTCGTAGAGTGTCGGGGTGAGGCGCGAGCCTCCGGGGCCGGGGCCGAGGGGTGACCTAAAGACGCGTTACGTAGGGCACATCGGCCGCTACCACTTCACTTCAAGCTTCAAGTTACTGAGCACTAGGCAGAGTTGCGACTACGAGGTCATTATCTGAGATCGCAGGCCGGCATGTCATCTTCCGTTCATGCCACGATGCTACTCAAGTGATGTTCCAATGCTAGCATTGATGGCCATGGACCCTAAAATTATATTTGTGCTGGCTACGAAAAACCACCGTTGTCAGCCATTGAGCTTCCCGGATGGAAAGGTGTGCAGCGAAACGTGGACATTGAGACGTGTTTAATATCTTGGAACAAACACCCCCGCCCCCCCGGGCGGACGAGTATGCGATATAGATAATCTTAAACCGCACCTGTGAGGACAGAGATACAACATATGGCTGGTTTCTACGTTTACAAGACGAGGGGGAAGGTGAGAAAGCAGGGGAGGACTCGTACACGTCGTCATGGATGGTGGGGTATATACATCTTGACTCAGGGGGGGGGGGGCTCAAACGTCAAGGTGAGCGATAGCAGCCGCGATCCTTTCTGAGCGTGGCACGATGCTGCACCGGAATCGTGCTGGTTGACTGATGTCACGGAAGTCAGCAAGTCTCAGTTGGCAGTACACGGCCGTCAAACAAAGCTGACCTTGTGAATCCGGGCTTGAACACTGCCGGAGGGACAATCGAGGCGCCCGAGGCGTCCACGACCGGACGAATATCGAATGTCGCCACAACATGCGCAACGGCCAGCCACAAAACGGCATCCGCAAACGCCTGTCCGGGACATATCCTGTGATAGAAGCCGCGAAGACGATCAGCAACCCGGATTCAGTGGCGATGAGACGCCATCTCACCTGCGACCGAAGCCAAAGACATAGCTGTTTGGCAACTCGCGATCTTGCAAAAGGCCGTCGCCTTTGTCGTTCAAATGCCTCTCCGGACGGAACTCTTCAGGCTCAGGATAAAACCTTTCGTCACGAGTCATGGCCCTGGGAAAGGGAACATAGATCAGAATCCATATCATAAGGATTGATGCAGCGTTTAGATGTGATAGTTGAAGTAAAAGATAAGTCGAAAGCCACGAACCATATGTTGGGCATGATCATACATCCTTCCGGTATGTCGTAACCGCGATATTTGTCATCTGATATCGCCCTATGGGGAATTGCTGGATACGAGCAAAGTTGTCTTAGTCATGACAAGTTGCATATCTCAGGCGGACTCACCAAGGGCAAGGCCGGGGTTCCACCTGGGTTGTGGGGACGGTCAAACGACGGTGAGGAAGAAAGAGTCCAGAGGACGCACCGATAGACCTCTTCTACGAGAGCGCTCAGGTACGGTAACGAGTCTCGGTCCTCAAAGCCAGGCAGTCGGGTGTGGCCGACAACCCTATCAATCTCGGACTGCGCCTTACGCAGGACCTCCGGGTTCCGGACCATAGCGAGAACAAACGAGGCGAGACTGCCATATGTCTGACAACGTTGACTGCGTGAGCTCGAAAATCGACTCAAATAAATTAGTATCAACTCACCGTCTCAGTGCCAGCTGTCGATAGACGCCGTCAGATTCAGGTACATCCTTCAAAGTCACTGGAAAACGTTCTCACCGCCATAGATGCTCGCGCCGACCGCCTTGATGTCTTCTAGCTCCTCGCCAAGGTGGCCTTGATGCGCTTCCAGAAGCGCCGACGTCACGGAGGGGGATGCGGTCCCGGAAGCCTGCGTTCCCACGCCCCGTTAATTATGAACGGAGATACGCGATAGGCGTTTTACGCGTTTTACGCGTTTTGTGGGGCTCGGCTCACCATGGCAGACCTGACGAGATTGAGTCCCGTGTCTTTCCAGGCGTTGAGATCTTCACGTGCTTTCAGCGCGTGCCTCTTGAACCCCGCGATGGGCAGCCAGGTCGGCAGGTGCTTCACTGCGAGACGCAGGGCGGGGGCAACATATACGCAATCAGTACGTACTGTATTTCCGCTCTATTGCCGGCGCACTCACGTATGGGGAAGAAGTCGACGAGCATGGAGCCTGGGCTCCCGCTCTCGTTCGTCGCGTTCACGGTGCGCTCGGCAAGCTGGACGATCAAATCGTTCATGGATGTCAGCCGTTGCCCGTAAGTGATCTCCAGGAGGGTACCGGCGACATATCTGCGGAGTGTTGGAATGATTGTTGCGACCCGCATGACCCTGACAGGCGTGGGGCGTACCTGTAGAGGTGCTCGATGAAATTATCGGGCGTTTCAAGGAGGTTTCGAAGGAGAAGGTGGGCTTCTCGGACTTGTATGGGGCGGTACTTCAGGAGTGATGCCTTGCTTCCGATGGCGTCGTGCATCCATCGGCGGTGCTTGCGGAAACGTTCACCATATCGTAGAAACGGGAGGGACAGCTCATACCCCATCCTTCGGTGACAAGCGTTCAGGAAGAGAGTTGCATGATACGTAAGAAGTTGATGAGAAGACTTACAATTCAGCCAACAGAACAGCACGCGTTCTGTCAGAATACTTCGCACTGCGCTTGTCCAATAGCTCCCTTGCGCTCTCAAGTGAGTTGAGGACGATGGCCGGTGTGCGAAACAGCTGAAAGTAAATGACATCTCCTGCAGAAGGATCGCAACATGTCAGCATTTGCACAGTATCTAGAACACAGAATAGAGATCGACACACCGAACTCTTTACCCAATTCGGCAAACCGCTTTTGCTGAAACTCTAAGGTGAGGTGGTGGACGCTGCCTAGAATGGGCAGAGCACTCGGTCCCGGGGGTAAACGCAACTTCCGCTGCCATCGATAGCGCAGGACGAGCCCCACGAGGGCGAGAACTACCAAGCCGAAAAACGTCTGCATGTCGCCAGAGCCAGGTGAAGAGAAAGAGTCGTTGGTCCCACAAAGTTGCAAAGCTCTATCATAAAAGATACAGCAGCCTTATGTACGAAAGTACGAAGGCTGGAGGCAGGTCGGTGCCGTTCGTATGATAATCAAGGATGATGGGGCGTGGTATCCTCGGCTGTGCGTCCCGTTTCACATCGGAAGATCCTAGAGCACCCGCGTTCCCAGGCGGCCTTCTCGTACACATGAAGACAGCTTCGCGCCAGATTAGGCGAACGTTGTGGAGTAGCAAACTTCTCTCCGGCCGGAGGGACGAAGATCAGCCGCTCCAACGCCGGGCGGCAGCACTAGCGGGAAATTCGAGGTTAATAACACCGGAACATAGGACGCCCAGGATCAGAAGAGACGTACCTGAATTTCATCGCCAGACCTGAAAACCGGATCCTGGTCGGAGCCATTACTTCAACATACCATCCGGGGAAAAAAAAGTCATAGAAATACACGTTCAATCAAGCAGAGTCATAGCAGTCGGTTTCCCGTCCAGCCGGCCCTGCTCCCATGAAAACAATCGAACTGCGACGTCGACTTGCTTGATCGTACGCGCGACGTTGCCCGAGGCATCCGAGGCCCAGCCACCCTGTCAAGCGCGGGAACATTTACACCGTTCAGTCGACAGCGACGTCTCTGACGAGAATATTCGACGCACCTCGAACCGATCACCGTTGACGATAAGACGCTGCAGGTTGGGACAACGCTCCGTGAACCTTGCCGCGGCCTCCGTGGTGAAATTCCGTCCGTCTCTGCCGTTCCGCATGTTGAGGCCCAGCCTGCGCAGGCGCCCGAACTGCCCCGGATCAATTTGCAGGTCGCTCTGCGTCAATGCCAGGGATATTTCAGCAAACACATGCACAACCAAGAAGGGTCATCATACCAAGGTACTGGGTGAAACGGCCACAAACAGATCTACGAGATTGAGACAGCTATCGCACAGCCTCTTCAAGGCTTTCTCCCCAACATAGAATTCACGGAGGTCCAGGATCCGCAGCCGGCGCGCATGCCTGGCGATGAGGTGTTCGAGTAACGGATCGAAGGAAGGGGCGACACCCCTCGGACGAGGTTCGCAAACGAGCCGCAGTGACACCAGTGGCGCGTACGTAATGTTTCTTCGCACCCACTTGTATAGATACGCTGCGTCACGATTGGTCATGACGTATTGGCAGTGCACTGTGAGATGCCGTAGCCTGGACAGGCGTGGCATACGGGCTGGACGCATTTGCTGCTCATTAGGACGAGTCGTCAGCACTATGCTGCGATGTTACGAATGTCGACTCACGAGGTAATATCGGAGCTCGAGCGTCTGCAGCAATGGAAGGGCCTCGCAGAAGGCAAACACATCGTTGTCTGTGAGGGAATACGAGAGCCCGAGCGCGAAACTAGTGATGTCCTGCAGATGTGGAAGGAAGGCGCGGAGGACCCCGGGGGTGACCGATCCGCAGTTATCCTGGATGGGAGAGGTCAGGCAACAAAAGACAGAGACGAAAGAGCATAGGCTTGCCGTTAAACGTAGGGTTGTTAGGGTCGGTTTCAGTTCTCGAAGCCAGTCGGGGAGGACTTGCAACACTGCTCGCGTTGGCGATTGTATCGTCAAGCTTCGGAGGTTACGTAACTGCGCGAGCGTCGCAACATGGCCTTCTCCCGTGCACGACGGATTGACTGACAGATGTTGTAAGCAAGGTAACGAGAGGAGGAGCGGTAGTGTGTCGTTGAAGGTATTGTCGTGGTATTGTCTAGGAGCGAAGGTCACGGACTGGAGACTTGGCCAGCACTCTACGACGGCCTTAAGTTGAGCGGGGAATTTATTTAGGGGAGGGGGTCTTGTAGAAAGGTAACCTTGAATTGAAAGATTAGTAACGGATGGAATGAGATGCCGGGGAAGGACAGGCGTCAACTGCATCAGCGACCATGTTCGCCTTCACACGAAGGGAAAACTCCTCGACGCGCCTTTAGTTGGGGTGCGCCCGTCTGTTAACGAGGTTTGCCACGGGGATCGGAAAGTAGAAACAGTGACAGGTATGTATGGATGTCTTCCATGCAGAAAAGAGCAAACATATAGTAAGGGGCGACTCACCGCTGACTTCGAGATAGCGCACACGGGGCGCGTTATGTGGTAGTCGAGCGGAGGAAAAGAATCCTTGCTAAAACGCATATAAGTTATGAGAATACAGCAAAAACCTTGAACATACCGCAAAATCGTCTTGCTTCCGGAGATTCAAGACCGGGCTGAAAGCCGGAGAGTACGTCACACTCCTATACAGGTACGTCGCAGAGGCATCCCAGAATACCCGGTTGACTTGCGAGCATCGACAAAGGGATGGGTAGTCGCAATCAAGATAATCCAAGATATCGATCAGGATATCGTATGTGGGGAATCCGGCGTCCTGAGGCAAGTCTCTTCCGACCCTAAGCTCACATGGTGCAGGCATTTCTTTTTGATGGTTGACGGCAGAGAAGCTATCCCCGGATACTGACTCTGCATAGCGCATGTTCGAGATTCCGTTGTTGACAGTCCACCTAGTGGTAGTACTGAATCGAAGACGGTAGATAGATAAAGGTGACCCCGACGGTGGTGGTAACGGGGAGGGCCAGCTGGCGCTTCACTTGCTATTTTGAGAAACAACGGTCTAGGCAAGTTCGATCAGTGGATTCAAGCGCGCGGCCCACACGATCTCCGAAGTGCACGCTGTGGCCGTCCAGTTCTCCTTCCGCCATGTCTTCATACTTGCATCTTACTCCAGATAAATCCTCTCCATGAGGCCTTGGCACTCACAATACATTTGATGTGGTGGCCTGTCTACGCATAAGGCTCGCCTTGGCAATCGAATGACACCAGACCGGGGCGCCGACTCGAACTCAACGCGTGTCCCATGTGACTTGGACAAGCTTCAGAACTTCTGGTTACCATCCAAATGTCGAACGTAACTGTGGCGCTGGGGTCTATCGCCATGCGAGCTCCGATGAGGTTGCATCCCATCTTCTATGTCTGTGCCAGTCGAGACGTCAATCACGAAGGTTTGCATGACCCCGGTCGTTTTCGGAGCTCCCGCACCATGCTTTTCTCCACAGCATCGCGTGCCCCTACCTGCTTCGAGCTGATTTTTTATTAATATACGTATCCATGAGGTTTGCTATTTGTGTTCCACCACACTCACCGGCGTCCGCAGTGATTCGAGGGCACTAAGGAGCGGTACAACGGCATGTGCTTCTCGTTGCTTCTGGTGACGCCAGTGCTAACCATCTCGTTTCAGGCTCTGCGGAATCTGGGGCCTTGGGTCCTTGAACCTCTTGGAACAATGACTGAAACCCTGCTTCTCTCCCGCTCGCAATCTATGACACAATTTTCTTCATGAATGGGCGCCTCCAGCCCAGAGGCGATGCCAACGTGGTCGTTTCCGTCGGCGTTTCCGTAGCAGCGGAAGATTGTGGTGCGTGCTGGTGAAGTTTATGGTAACTGACCATCAAAGCAAAAAGGAGCTTATATATCGTCGTCGACGCCAGCAATTGACCTTTTTTTGCCGTGCATCTGCATCTCACCACTGTCGCACACCCTCGCCATGTCGCTCAACGAACTTGGAGTCGAAATTTGGGATGAAGCGGCGTCAGTGAGGTAACATCAGCTCATCCCTCAATGCGCACTCACTGACGTATTCCGAGGTAGCTTTCGTTCTCGCCGCCTCATCCTCTCCGCCTCTGGTACGCTCCTATTCCCAAGTCTGGAACAAATGTCTGAAACCATCCCGTTGTAGCATTGCTCGTTTATGATATAGTCCTCACTATGAACTGTGAAATAGAAACAATGTGGCGTCGAAGATTTCGCGTCGCCGACGTCGTGTACTTCGCCAACCGGTATGGCCAGTTGTGGAATGTTGTCCTCAATCTGGTGTTGTTTGCACACTACGACGACCAGGTAAGCCCAGTTGTTGTATCACCTATTTATCGGAATTAAACATGCTCAATATCAGAGGTATGCAGGATAATTCGTGATTCGCTCTGGCGCGGAGTGTTGATCCAGACGGAGTGACATATAGGTGCCACACTCTGAGCGTTCTTACACAAATTGCGACTATTGTCCCTTATATCTCCTGGGCAGGTACGTAGTTGACTCTATCCTTTTGTCTACGCTGAATGATTGTTTTATATCAGCGTTTTCAGGTTTGAGAACATATGCACTGTCAAACGGCCATCTTCTATTTGGATGGCTTGTCTTTGGAATGAGTGCAACATTCATTATACCCAACATCGTGAGTTGCCGAATGTCTTACTTGCCGCAGCAGCTCATCCTCGTCTGTACAGTACAGTTTGAAGGGATTGCAGGGCTTCAGCTTTCCCTTCCCCATTAACTGCGTATCTGAGTACTCGCTGGCTAGCATGACGAGGTAGGTCAAAAGGAACAACTTCGTGGTTATTTGTCGCTAACCAGTCGATTTCGTGACCTTCAGTGAGATCCTGAGAGATATTCTAAATGGACATCTGTACTGACGCTTCTCCTCTTTAGTGATCGTTGCATCAAGGGCGATTTTCTTGGTTTCCGAGATAATTGTCATGATCTTGACCTGGAGAAATACAATAATGGACCAACGTCTAACCCGCCGACTCCCTCCTAATACAAAATGTCTCCAACGGGTACTCTTGGCCAATGGTGGGACATATCTACTCCATTATTTACACCATATTGCACTGACCGTTCAATATCCTTCCTGTAGGGGTGATGTGCTTCGCGGTGTCGTTCATGCTGAATGGGTTGATGTTCGCATCAGACCTAGCTGTGGTATGTAGATTATCGAGTGGATGCTGTTTGATGCTGATGTCGCAATGTAGGGATGGAAAAGCACTGGCATCGCGAAATGCCTCCAACAAATTGCTGCCATCGTTGGTCCATTGAGAAATTCGTGCGTCGAGGCTATCCTCCTAGGCAAACGTGCTCGCTCACATAAAAATCGAAATAGAATATCCTCTATACTGCTTTCTCGTTTCATCTTAGAACTTGAAAAGGTCCGTGACAACTCCAACATGCTGTTGGATTCCGAGGCCGAGGTGATGACGACTCATGTCACGTACCATCGCTCCGACGTACTCTCTGCTATCTCAATACTATCATTAGATCGCTCATAGAATATGTGTAAATTCAGGCTCATATGAGTATAAATTATTGTTGGTATTTTATAGGCGCAGGGGGCTTGATGCTTGCGAAGGGACACTATCTTGGGTTGGGAACCTAGTAGGTCATTGTAACGCCTAAGACGGGATCGAACCGAGGTGGGTGCCACGTGGAATAGACGCGCACGGCACAAAGGTGTTGGCAGTGCAGGACGTCCGGCTTGAGCTTGCCCTTTGACCGCCACCAGCGTCTGCTCAGGCCTTGGTAAACGCACGACCCTCGTTTTCACGCCGCGGCTTTTGCCCCCTCGCGCCTTTTACCGCCTCGGACGCCCGAAGAACAACCGCGTTGCCGCGCGCCGCGCACCGCTTGCACTTGTACTTGCACCATGGAGGCCCCGAAGCCTGCCGCGAAGTACGCCCTCTCCTCCTACTTCTCCTCGCGGGCCCCTCTCAGCCAGAACCCCTCTTCTGCCGATGACAGGAAGCGCAAGATCACGGACAAGAACCTCCCCAATGCGCTCCTGCAGTCGCCTGAGTTCGCGCAGGACTCGGCGATGTACAGGGACCTGCTCCAGATGGAGCGCAAGCTCGACTGGACGATGACGCGCAAGCGCGTCGAGGTGCACGATGCGCTGCAGAGGATCATCCCGGTGAGTGGCCATACGGGGTTATTTGGGGTGGTGTGGATGTGGCGTGGAAAGGCGTCTGGGGTTTTGCGCGGGGGAAGACCGTATGTTGACATGGGGCTGGGTTTGGGATTCGGGGATAGGCAACAAGGACGCTCCGGATATTCTTGAGCCATACGGTCTCGGGCCAGCCGTGGCAGCAAGACGGCGCGGAGGGCGAGGCTGCGAATCCGAATCCCGAGACGGGGGAGAACATTCCTGCGTGGCAGCTTAGGATAGATGGGAGGATGCTTGAGGTATGTGCTCCCGTTGTATGGCCACGTCCCCGCGGTGGATTTGATGCTTTCCCTGTGCAAAGCTGTCGAGCCAACGAGCGAAGGAACGGAACCCAGCACGCAAGTTCTCAACCCTCATCAAGCATATGATCGTGGAGCTGGATCGGGACACAACACTTTACCCAGAAGGAAACATCGTCGAGGTACGTGGCCGCTTCTTAGAACAGGGAGAATAATTCTGCTCGTGCCTATCTTGACCTCTGGTTGCGGACAGTGGGTGCGGGGCGCGAATCAGCAACAACTCGATGGCTTCACCATTCGACGAAAAGGCGACGCATCTGTCAAGGTTCGGATTGTTATCCATCTGGAGCAGCAACCAGAACAGTACAAGGTACAACATGAGCTTGGTGAGTTACTATCTAGCTGGTGGTACCTAATGTTGGCGGCGATGGGTGTATGCGATCTCTGGTGGGTCGCATACACCTCATGGTCAACCCTTTGGTGAGATACCATCATTGCTCTCGAGAATGGGGGCCATGTGTTGTGCGTGCCTGTGGGGTCATGCCTTGAACGCCGTCGTGCATCGTATGAATTGGGCCATATGTGTGGTTCTTCGGAGCAGCATCTTTTGCTACCGACACATACAGTAGTAAATGTGGCCACAGTGCCGACACTTCTGGGGTGATGTATGCGTGTGGTCGATTTGGTTGGCAGAGTATATGCGCATTGAATTAGGACATATGCGCAACGAGTTCCCTGAGTTCGGGAACACCACGACGCATACACGCATGTGTGCATCATGCTCGGTGGTTGACAATTCTGGGTCCACAGGTAACATTCTTGGTATCAAGGAGGAATCAAGGATAGGGGTCATTCAAGCCCTTTGGAACTACATCAAGCAGAACAACCTTCAGGACAAGCAAGATCGCCGAGTTATTCGTGCCGATGCCCGTCTTCGCTCGGTACGTCCTGATATACCTCGTCCATGAGCAGCAATGAATCGCGAATGCCTCCTCCCCAGATTTTCGCCGGAGAGCAAGTGTACTTCCAACAACTACCCGAGATCGTCAATCGCTATCTCTCGCCGCCTGAGCCCATAATCCTGCATTACACGCTCAATCCCGCAGTCGCGCCCCCCGAGAAGCCCGCCGCGTGGGACGTCGAGGTCAAGGTTGACGATTCGAACCTTAAGGGCCGCATGCAGCATGTTGTCATGAGCATGGCGCAGGACTCGGCAAAGGAGCTCACGAAACTCGACGAGGAGGCGAGCACCCCTTTCTCTTACGTCATCCCGCCTCTCGTTAACTCCATCCGGTTTAGATTGCATTGCATGTGCAATCTCTGAACAATGCACACATGAAACGCACATTCCTGCGCGCCTTCGCAGATGATCCACGGGGGTTCATCCAGACGTGGCTCGCGTCGCAGTCGCGCGACCTGGAGAGCGTGCTTGGGAGCGGCCCAAGCGAGGGCGCGACGGTGCGACAGGAAGACTTGAAACGGTCGGAGTTCTTCCGGCTGCCGTGGGTTGAGGAAGCGGTCGCGATCCAGGAGGGTATGCGATTGGCGTCCAAGACGGGAATGTGATGTTCTATCGAGGCCGTTGGGCGAGCCAGTGTATATGTTGCTACGTTATTCGCCTGTCTATATCTGTAGTGCTCTTTGTATTGTTTGTTTCTTGTCCTTCGCTATCGAGTTTGTTACGTCTAATGTTAGTCTGGGAGTAGAGATAGGCTTGCTAGTGAGGATTAAGCTCCTGAAATGTAGGACCTCCTCTTCCTAAGAGTATGTAAACCGCCCTGGAATTCATCATGTTCATGTACTTGCATATTAGACGTTCCCAGGAAGTGGTCGGACATCTCGGCTAATAAAGACGATCGAACGACCTCGCAGCCAGCCAATCAGCGCGCAGCAAACGCGACGAATTCGGACAGCGAGGCCATCCCGATGGGATCTATTCTGATTGTGCCTCGGTTCGGTCGACTGCCGACCAGGTCCAGCAGAGGCGGCTTGTTCTCCGTTACAATCGACGTTGCCATTGTCCAGCCGACAGCGGACCCTCAACCACTCCTTACTTCACCCCATTTCCCTCTCAGGCTGGTTTCTTACGGGGCAGAAGGCGCATACACCGGGCAGGACCACCGCGGACGACACCATTTGGACTCGAGACGCGATGGCGAGCAAGCAGGTGAGCGTGTTCGGCAAAATGTAAGTGCGTGGAGTGCTGAACGGTGGCGAATGCGGGGTATGCAGCTTGGAAAGTTGCGGCAGGTGCGTCCCCCACATCCGGGTGCATCAGTTTGGACAGTCGCTCATGAAGGCTCTGCTGGCAGTTCGTGGGCGAGGTGATCATGTCGCGGGACAAGACGATCCAGTCGGACGAGTTCCGCGAGCTGGAGCACGACGTCGAGCTCAGGAGGCAGGGACTCTGGCGGTAAGTCTGCAAGCTTCAAGTCGTCCCCGCGTTTTCCTCGTTCGTTCCCATGCCTCGGCTTCTTATATGCGCTGGCCGTCATGGCGTCTGCCCCCCACTGCGTGCGCATGACTGCGGATCGTACGATCCCATGAGCGAACGCTGTGGAGCAGGCGCGGGTAGACAGGAACTGTCATTAGACCGTGCCTATGCCACGATGTGAATGAGGCAGCTATATGCACCCTTCTTGTAACCGTCGAAGTCGATGCTTGCACACTGGATGGACTGTCAGTGACGTCGACAGTGCTGGGATCGGTGATGTCCGACTTTGTCGGCAAATTGGTCTCGGCAAGCAGAACGTTGTAGCTTCCTTGGCCATCATACATGCGACTCGAACGCATTTGGCAGTTCTCGAGCTCCACGGCATATGATGCGTGTTCTATATGATTGATCGTTTCATTCTTCCACGGCAGGCTCGATGTCGCCTCCGACGATTACCGGCACTATCTCCTGAAGAAAAAACCGTCTGAAGTTACTGGTACGGAGGACAAGATGCTCGCCATCGACGCCCTTGGCGCAGTGATGATCAGGCACGGGGAGGAGTTCGGCGAGGACTCCGCGTATGGCCAGTCGCTCGTGGGCCTAGGCCGCGCCCACTGCAACATCGCGACGTTCCAGGAAAGCTTTGCGGCGGCGTTCGAAGAGACGTACCTCACCTCTGTACGACAGAGCGAGGACGAGATCAAGGAGTACCAGATGCAGAGGAAGAAGCTCGAGAGCCGAAGGTAATGATTTTCCTCCTACCTATATGCGCGTGCGGCGGGCTTACTTGGACAACGCGCGGTTCAGGCTGACGTATGATGCCGCCGCGACGAAACTTGACAAGCTCAAGAACGCAAAGAAGGTCCAGGAGAAGGACCGGGAGGACGCCGAAGAGGAGCTGGAGACTGCGAAGGCTCGATAGTGCGTAACCCAACACATTCACGACCAACTGTTCTGACGAGCATGGTTGCAGTGAGGAGACGCTAGAAGACGTCCGGACACGCATGTACTCCATTCAGGAGAACGAGGTCCTCCAGCTTCACGAGCTCACCACCTTCCTGGATCTCGAGATCACTTTCGCCCAGTCTTGTCTTGAGGAGCTGCAAAAAGTCAGGGGGGAATGGGTCGATGAGTGCGTGCCCCTCTTTCTGTGTCGATTTATTGGTATGCTAAGCTCCTGAACAGTGATACCATGAAGAAACTCGGCGCCCCCAAAGCCCGACTACCGCCTCGCCCTGTGCCTGCGTCGCGCACAGGGTCAGTACGCTCGACTAAGTCGTCTAAGAAGCAGATCGAGGAGCCTATCGTTGACTCGAGCGAGGACGAAGAGCCGACTATCTCCCGAAAGAAGTCGCTGTCGCGCAAGAAGTCGGACGCCAGCAGCAAGCCTCCGTCCCGCGCTCCTTCGCGCGCGTCGCGGAAACGGGCGGACAGCGCGGCCACGGCTCCCAGCGACAAGGAAGAGAAGGAGAAGGAGAAAGAGAAGGCGAAGCCAGAGAAGAGCTCGAACCGGCTGAGCGTCGCAGGGGGCTGGGGTGCGGTGAGCTCCATGATCGGTCGCGGAAAGAAAGACAAGGAGAAGGATAAAGACAAGAACAAGGAGAAGTTCGCGGAACTGGACAGCGACGAGAGCGAGACGGACGAGTTCGGGGTTACGAAGCAACACAAGCGCCGGTCGTCCGTCCCCGGTCTTCCTTCCACATCGCCCAAGCTTCCTGCCCGCCTGCTCAAATCGTTCTCGAACGACAAGGAGAAGGAGAAGGGTAGCGGAAAGGACAAAGACAAGGAGAACCGCAAGCGTGTCGTCGCTCTGCATGACTTCGCGGCGGGCTCGACGGACGAGCTGAGCTTCAAGGCTGGAGACCAGATCGCGGTCGTTAGCGAGGTCCTCGATGGTTGGTGGATGGGCGAGCTTGACGGCAAGCGCGGGTTGTTCCCAACCACATACACCGAGGTTATCAACTCCTCCCATTCCTCACTGCCTCCCCCGTTACCATATCGCCCAGCTTCATCTGTCACTCGTGCCCTCGGGCTGTCCAATGGCGCAAAGAACTCTACATCATCCTACTCATCGCTGGAGGATACCGAACACCCGTTCAGTGACCACAACGCTCGGAAGGGAAAGCCGAATAAGGCGTACGAGGGCAGCATCCAGAGCAGCACCTTCACCGATGACGACGATGACTCGTCGAGCCTCATGCACGTTCAGCGCGTCGACGACTCCCTGTCGTCTAAGTATGTCACCGGTCTCCCAGCGCCTGCCCCCATTTCCATTCCAGTCTCCATCCCTCCACCCATCCCCATGCGCCGCGATGCGACGTCCAGCTCCCCCGTGAAGAAAGCCCCGCCTCCGCCCCCTCCACGCAGATCGACCTTGTCGTCCTCTGCTTCGCCCACACCGCCGCCGGTCCCCAGCCGCCCAGCCACCTTGCGCACGCACTCGTCCGCGTCGAGCTCGTATAGCACCCTGGCGGTCCCCGGCACGGCCGACCCTGACGGTCTGACCTACTCGCCGTTTGACAGTCCGATGGAGGAGAAGACGCGGTTCGATTGCAGGGAGTTCAAGCAGAACCCGTTCAAGCCGCAGGGCTTCTGCAATAATTGCTTCAAGCTGCATAACTAAGCTACTTACGAAGGTTACTTACGAAGGTCTCGTCCGCGGGCCGTTTCTTTTCTCGTCGGTTGTTTCATGTGCATTTCCCGAGCTTCAGGTTGCATACTCTCCTCTCTCACTCACGTCGGACTGGTTGACTCTGCCTTCGCTCTGCTCTTGATGAGACGGTAGCATTGCATTGTTTATTGCGCATACATATTCACGTAAACTATGATCTTACCCCCACGCCACGCCTCATATTCTTCTCCGGCCTCCGCGCAATAGTGTTACGAAAATCGAATATCATAAAGAGACTCGGTACGATCTAGCTATGGTCCACTAATGTTTTCTGTTCATTATAGCCACCGGTTTGTTGCAGTTGGTTATGACGTGCGACTTCCTGTACGTATCCCCATGGTGATTCCCAAACAATGCAATGCGTACGACAAGCAAATGTTTGGAATTGATCGGACTTGGATGGTATGTTGTCCAGAAGCCTGACGATATGGAGGTAACGAACAATAGTCTCAACTCCGGCCACAACCTATGCATCAGCGTTCACCAGTTCTCTGGTCAAGTCAATGATGTCTGTCGGCCAGTGACCAGTTGGCGAAGATCGACCTCGATTCAGACATTCAAAGATAATCTAGTACAAGCAGACCCATTCGTACGTTTACTGGGTATGAGTCATGGTCGGATAAGCATGCTAGCTTCCGCTACACACCCTTCCGCTTAGGAACAGCCCACTCTCCACCCTCATGGCTGAGGAACAAGCCATTGTCCGACGGCTTCAGCTCGTCGATGACCTTCAACTGCGCAGACACAGATGCCTCGGGAGACAGAAACTCGACAGGGATGCCGTACTTCTCCATCCACATCTCGGCGATTTGGGCTGCCGCCTCCCGCAACTCTGGGTTGCCTGTCCTCGGAATGTTAGTCCTCGCATTACTTCAACAACGTTCAACGGGATAAGTGAGACTCACCCGATTCGCCGATCGTCCCAGAAACGTCGACAAGCCCAGGGCTGATCGAGCAGACGACGAAGCCTTCGTCCTTAAGCTTGATGGCGAACTTGGTCGTCGCGATGAGGGCGGCAGCCTTCGTCATCCCGTAGGCGGACATGGTCGCGATCTCGACGGCGCGGATGAAGTTGGGATCGGCGCCACCGCTGTTGACGACGACGACCTTCTTGGTCGAGGACGCTCGGAGGAGAGGCAGGAATGCGGTGATGGTGTGGATCGGACCGAGAGCGTTCACCTTATACTGCAAGAACGATGAGGGCAATCAGAGCTAATTTGCTATGCTAAAGCTAGAGTAGACATACCGAAGCTATGAAGTCCGCGTCGAGTTCCTCCACGCTGGAGCTACAGCCCGTCAGTCTGAGAGAGTTCGGACGACGAGTGACTATTAAACTTACAAGTCGTCAAAGCCTTTCATGACCGCGGGGATGTCCATCTTTGCGGCGACGTGGATGAGAACGTCTAGCTTCCCACCGGCGACGTTGGAGACTTGCTTCGCAGCGTTCTGGAGTCAAACAACGGATATGAGTTCCTGGACGCCAGCGATGAAAGACAGAGCATACAAACCTCGAGCGTAGCATAGTCAGTCACATCGGCCTTGACGACATGCACGTTTGGGAGACTCGCGATGGCGGCATTTAGGTGGTTGGACCCGACAGGGTCCCGGACGACTGCAAATACAGTGGCATTGGGTCGAGTAGCCTGCAAATAATGAGGTAAGTATCGGGCCTCGCGCGTAGAGCCAAAAATGGAGGGAGGGACTTCACCAGCTGGAGGACATATTCGAGTCCAATTCCTCGAGAAGCACCAATGACAGCGTAGGAAGGCATTGTAGTCGCAATACTGGGCGGGAGATGAGAGCCCATGAACTTCAGCTCTCCTGCTTTTATCCTATGGCGGTGTCGCTCGAGTTCAGGTTACCTGCCAGCGCTTCGCATAGGTACTGCCTCTGCTCCTGTATAGAGGCGTACGTACGTCGCCGGCATCCGCTTCGCTTAGTCAACACAACGCACGACAAGTGCTGCGTGGGGCTGCACTGCGCTCAAGTTTATTCCCCGGTCGAGCAGCACATAGGCCGATCGGTACTTCTCGAAATGGAAATTGAACAACCTTCGAGGGAAGATTGCACGTATATAAAACGAAGGATTCGCTTGGCACGGAGTCACAACACCGTTAGTGAGAAAATACCGCCGTACTACAGGAAGCTAGCCAGCCCTCCAAAGGAAAACCACATGTGCCTGGGAGCTACTAGAGGACGAAGGAACTTGACAAGGGTGGCGAACGAACAGGGTGAAGGGCCCAATGATGTCCGTGCCGATGAGCGTCGTATTCCCGGGACAATTGTGGTTTCATTGAAGGGTAAAGTGCCCTCTTCACTAGATCTATATCTATTTAATGCTTGCTGGTCATGGTCATTGTCAATATCAAAGAGGTCATACGTACATGGTCCGAATCCGACTGGCACTTGATGACGCCCTGCCCCACCATGTAACGGGCCTGAACGTCGTGCTTGATGTGCGGGATCAGGGTCTCAGCAGGGCTCAGCGCATCATCGAGGAAGGAAAGTGTCAGCAGGATGTCCCCATTCTCAATTTTGCCCGTGAACAGGCGACTCCGGCCGGGCCAGTCAGTGATGTGGTCCTTCGCGCAGACGTGCCGCGTCACCGTATCGGCAGCCCCGGACCATTGTGCATTTTTCGCGGCGAAGAGCACGGACGCCCAGTGCGGGCCGGAGGGAGAACGGTCGCCACGGCGAGACCGGGACGAGCCTAAGGAGCAGCGACCAAAAGCCGCGTAGATCGTCGTGTAAATGAACCTGTGTTCGAACTTGAAGACGACGGGTGGAGACCCGGTCCAGCCAAACGGCTTCTGCGAGACTTCTACGAGGCTGCCGTACGGTCCAAGGCACATCTCGAGATCCTGCATTGGAAATCGGAAGGGAGGCGAAAGCGTGTAGTCGCTTGGGGTACACGGAATGCTGGCGGGCGCAGGGGGAGGTCGGTCGGCGATGTAGATGTCCCTCCATTCGAAAGAAACGTCCTTGCCGAATAGACGAGGATTGGCGAAACTTCCGCCGAGGAGGACGGTGCGCCACATGCGCTGACGCCAGGCGGTATGGTACAAGGGCCGTGTGGGGTCGGGTGCTGAGTAGCAGGGGGTGAGGACGAGGCCAACCGTCCGCGTCTTCGTTCCGTCCAGGCAGCACAACATAGCAACTGAGAAGTCGGATCCACCAATGACAGGTAAGTGAGCGCGAATGCCGTACGGAGTGATGGAAAATGAAAATGAGGGTGCGTCTGCACGACGGTGGAAGGGAGGCTGGGCAACGGCGCCGGGGGCAAGCAGGTCGTCTTGAACAGAAGCCTCGGCCTGCAGTTTGTGGTGTCATCAGAATTTATCTAGATTTAGAGATATCCGGGTACAAACTTTTATTGCCTGTCCGACCTCACTGACGAGAGCTGGGCTGAACGAAATAGCCGTCGAACGGAAGAACGCTCTCGGGGATCTAGCAAGGAGGAAATAGCGAGAGATGGCGTGCCAGTCTTCGCAGCGGTCCCTCGGGAGGCTAGACTTGATCTCTCGGCGCACAAACGCGTCTTCGTCCAGGCTATCGGGGTCCTCCCAGACAAAGAGTGATGCGTCGAACGACTGCTTCATGATCTCCTCCTGCAGTCTCAGAAACGCGCGCTCTCCCTCGCCGTAGAGTGTTGGCATGTTGATCGAGAAGATACCCATGAGGCAGTACGCAATGTCCTCCGCCCGCGTCGTCTCCCGGTTCGCAGCCCACGACATCCGACAGGCAACGCTGAAGTCGTGGACTGCCTGCACCAGCCGCAGGATGGCGACCGGTACCTTCATGATCTCCTCCAGCAGCTCCGCGAGCTCCATCTTCGTGCCGAGCATCTCCCAGTCGTCGGAGAGGAAGACGAGCAGCCGGGGAGCGATGAGCTCCTGCAGCGTCCACCCCCGCGTGTGCCACCTGCTCTTCCGGAACGGCGAGTCTTTGCATTCGAGCGCCGGGCGCACATCGTTGGCAGGGCGAGGGACGTCGTAGAGGTACGCATAGCAGATCTTCGCCAACGAGTAGTAGCGGAACATCGAGTTGATCGCCTCCGACAGCTCCGCACTGCTTTCCTTGTTGATGCAACACGTATCGTTCCAGATCCACTTGTAGCCGTGGCGCTCGGCGAGGATGCAGCACGCACGGACTTTGGGCGACGCGAAGTCGCGCGGTTTCTGGCCCGACTTCGTGCACTTGTTGCGCAGGTCCTGGATCTCCTTGAATGTCTGCTCTTGCCCCTCCCAGACGTGGGAGAGGATGGCGTACCCACCAGGGACACTTTCGGGGGTGTGGAAGTAGTGGGGCTCTGCGCGGTCGGTACTGAGGAGCCACATGGTCGAAGCTACAGCTAGGAACTCTTCGATTGTCAGATCAATATACGCTGAAGGTGGACGCGGAAAACTCACAAAGACTTTGAAAGCGAGAGAAGAACTAAGGTGATGATCAAGTGGGATGGGGGAGTGAACAGAATCAGGCTGGGGGCAATCGATGGGCAATCTGGTGAACGTTAAGTTAAATAGGCGCCCCGGGCAAGACGCAAATGACGCAAGGGACCGACCTCGGCGGCGTACGACGTACAGATGAGAACCATAGATACTTGAGATTTCATGGTTAATCCCCCGCTGCTAGCCATAAACGGATGTATTGGAGCCCATTTGTCGGAACACGAAGTCTCCACCGCCCAGTGAATGTCGGGGATACAGTAGTTGAAGTTTGCGAGGGACCAGATGAGACGGGTTGAGTAGGGATTGACGGCACAGCACACGTCGTAATGATGACTGACAAGTAGACCTCCGCAACTCGCTCATCGGTCTGTAGCTGCCAAGAAGAAGGCGCATATAGTCGTTATGGGGCCTCATCCCATGACTGACAGACGAACAAACTACACACTAGCCAGGACGACCTGTCAGGGAAAACATCAAATTCCGGACCGCAGACGAGCACTCACAATCTACCGACTACAAAGAGTGGACTACACGCTTGTTCAGGACCTGTGTCACGCCGATTTTGTACTGGCCACGCCTACAAGGATCAAAGACCAAATGCAGCAAAGAGTCACGAAGTACTCACGAGCCGCAATGAAACTGACCTAACCTATCACCCGCCCATCTGGAGGGTCGATCCCAAGGATATTTGGGAGCATCCTGACGGCACGCAAGCACCTGCTCCTCCCAAGCCTTCAGACAGGCGGCGCAGATCTCCCCACCCGACACGCTCACGCCCCACAGAGCCAGCACGCGTGCCTCCAAACCCGCCAGCCACTCATGCTCTTCTATGGGCGCCGTGAACACCCCCTCCGCGGCGCACCCGCCCCCTCGCACTTCGGCGACGCCTTGAACTTCATGATGCGGCGGATCCGCTATACGTTCTCGCGGACGAGCCTACCCTTGCCCTCCGCGCATATCGCGAGGTCGGGCGCGGCGAGCGCCTCGCGTGTGCCGTCGGGGCGCACGAACCCCTGCACGAGCGCCAGGCTGAAGAAGGCGCAGCATTCGAGGAGCGCGACGGGGAGAACGTCGGTGGCGCCGACGAGCCGCGCGAGGTTGACGGCGCCGATGGCGTGCTCTTCGCGGACCATGGGGCGCTCGAGGGACGAGGGAAAGTCCTTCTGGTACGCCTTCAGGATGAAGGTCATCGCTTCATCGACAATGTGGGCTATCTGGTGCTTGTGTCCGAGACGGATGCATGCTGAGAGTGCGTGGAAGCCAGGCTTCCCACGAGAATAGAGCCTGGAGAGGGATGAGAAAGGAATCACTCGTCGGGCTGAGGGCTGCGAACTGACCTGGATTGCTTGTCGGGCAGGAGCATCCGGAGCAGTTCCCGCTTCTGCCGAGTCCAGCAGGTGAACTCGGGGCCGTTGAGATCGCTCTCCAGATGATGAAGGGGGTTGGGGGAAGGCGAACATGTCTTTGAACACGGGAGAACGGTCTGCCAGCGGACCCTTGTAGATGCAGAACTCAACGTTATCCGCAACAAGCACGACCGTCCCGTCCTCAAACCAAACCACAGCTCTTCGTCTCGCTTCATCGTAGCTCCATCGTCGTACGCCTCCGCATCTGCTTCGTTGATCCGCGGCCGCTTTTTTGTAGGAGGAGTGGGAAAATCGTCTGAGCGTGGCATGTCTGAGCTCTCTAGGACAGAGCTGTCGTCTTCGTTTTGCGGATAGGACTGTGGTAGACAAACGGAGGGAGTTAGTCACATAAGATGTGAACAGAGCACCTAACACCTACGGTAAGGGAATACAAAGGATCATTGGTATCGACATGCCTCCTGCACCGGACTCGGAGGACCTGGGGACGAGACGGGATGGGAATCAGCTGATGGAGAAAGACTAAAGTGCAAGTCAATAGACGCCCATATCCGCGCGCTTCCATGCACTGCAGGAGCCTGGACTCCGGAGGGGCAGGGGAGAGACGGCATGCGCACTACTTAGTTCTCTATCTCTGTCTTTGTCTGTCTTTCTCTCTCTAGCTTTTGCACGCTCCTTCGGTATCTATGAACTTCCCTCCATCCTACAAAACGAAATTTGTGCTGTGTTGCCCGCTCTGGGGGCATGTACTTATATGTGATACACGGCGGCCACTGTACATGCATGCATGCAACCCACACATTTTAAATCCTTCCGTGTCTCTCTCTTGACAACACGTGTCCAAGACTCTAATCCTGAATGTAATACCGTCCAGCCTCCGACCGATATTCCATCCGAGCCTCATCCGTCCCCAGCCCAAACGACCGTTCCGCTAGTACCCTCCGTGTTGCCGTCCTCTCCGACGACTCTAGGGTGCGCGCGGGGCCCACCGGCCCGGGACGATGCGCTCTTGAATGCTGCCATGCGTACGAATAGTGTAGAGGGTGTACGTTGAAGGCCGACAAAATATCCGGGAGTATCGTGCGCAACGTCCAGTCGTCGGGGTAGAGGAAGTGCTATAAGACACAATTGACTCGATATGCGAGGGAGCGCGAGGTTGGGACGGCGTGACGGGGACATTGGAAGGGGCGCGCGGCGGTGTATTGTTCTCGAGGTCCGCAAGCGACAGGAATGAGGTACCAGCTTCTCGGATCATCTTCTCGAAACTGTGACCGAGGAGTTCCAGGTGGGCCAAGAAAGTGCTCTCCGATGTCCGTGGTGAGGGCGTCAACGAAGGTCGCACACTCCGATCTGCGTCTCCGAAGACCTTCCGACGCGTGACCCAAGACTCGGAGTCGATATGGTCCTCAGAGCAGTCGTGCTTGGATGGTTCCAGTTGAACAAATGTCTCCAGGTCGACGGATGCTTTCAGGTTGTCGAAGGACAATACAATACGCTGACCTTGGCCCAGAGGGGCGGATGCATTTCATCGGCCGCGGCGTCGTGACTCGGATGCTCTGTACATGAGCCAAGGGATACAAAGATACGCGCTTCTGAATGATGGGTAATCCTGACAATGCGGAGTGCCTCTGTGTCCCTGATCTGGTCCACCTTAAATTGAAGGGTGGTGAACCGACCAACCAACCAGGGAGGGATGCGAAACCGGGAAGCGGGGTTGCAGTTCGTGATAAGGTTGGGAGAAGTCTCGCTTTCGGCATCCAGGTGGGAGGCGGCAGGTACAATGTAGATCGTGCTCCATGAGGCTTCGACTCGCTTCTCATTGAAGGTAAGATTATACAGGTCGTGCCCAAGGTCGCACATACGAGCCAGGTACCTGGTGGAGCCTGTCGCTGACAGGGTGTAGGCACAACCGATGAGATAGCGTGGTCTCTTCGGGCCTTTCCCTGTAGCATCCCTCATCAGGAAAATCCCGAAATGGCGTCCGCTACCTTCGCATAACATCACGGCAATAGATATGCCGTCGATGGTGGCCACAGGAAGTCGACACTGAACACCATAGTTGGTCACAGTAGCGCTGGGGAGCTCGACATCGTCGAAGGGACCAGTGGTCGTCGAATCCTGTCAAAAGAGGCACAGTGTTAATCGATGCTCAAAGCCGGATAAGCGGCCTAAACCCACAAGAGGAGGGGGATACTGTTGTTTCGCATTCTTCCCAAGATCTGGAATGTATCCGAAACTTTTGGTAAATTCTCGTGGGGAATCGGCCAAGAGATACTGCCAGGGGTTGTCACGGGCGACGCTCCGACGGTCACTAAAGGTGATACCCTCGTGAGTTATTTCGTCCAGACTGGCCCAGTATCCAAATGCGAAGAGGGTCATGTCACAATGTCGGCGCTGCATGATCTCGTACTGAAGTCGGATGAATGCCCTCTTGCCCTCTCCGTAGTTCGTCGGCATGCTGACCCCGAAGAGACCCATCAGGCAGTATGCCTCGTCCTCCACTCTCGTCGTCTTGCGCATGGACGCCCAGCATAGGCGGATAGAGGCAGAGTACTTCGCCGGTGTGCTTGCCCCAGTCAAGATCTTCATGGGGACTCGCGTGACCTCCCAAAGCAACCCAGCCAGCGCGGCTCTGTTTCCCAACTCGTGCCAGTCGATGGACATGAAACTCACCGTCACTCGGTGTGGATGACGGTTGGAGTTACCGGTAAACTGGTCGTCGACCACATGTGATTATGGAGCCACGGGTCGAGACGGTAACTTGAAAGAACACAAGAGGGTGCTTTAGCGCTTTTTGCTGCTAGTTTACTGGTAGTGGAGACAAAATTCAATGAGTCCACTTGACCCGGCGTAGCCATGAGGATCCCGGATTGCACAAACCATCGGGGTCAAGCAGGCAGTGTGCCATGCACACGCGCGGCCGCGATGTCAAGCATCTCGGTGGAGGTGCAGGAATACGTGCCGACTGCTAAGGAAGACACAGTGAGAGCGTCGCGAATACTAATCGCTCTCCTCGGACGGGCCCAGTCACGGTGAAAAATTACGATTCGCTATTGGTTGCGGTATGATGCAGCAACTCTTGTTTCCACAGACCATCTAGACAGAATAGTAATCAATGAGCAAGAGTCTGGCGACGGTGTGGTTCTTGCGTGTGGGTGGGTGTGTCTCCGAGTTGCTGCATGTTCAAGTTCGGAAAGCCTGAGTATAGTCCGTTGAAACCGGACCAAAGTCATTATCGAGATGGGATCTTGGCTCCACGTGGCCTAGATCGTGGCTTGTCATTGGCCAGCCTGCTATCATGCTTCTTCTCTAACCCGCGTTCTCAGCTGTCCACCACCTCGTACCCCGTCGCTCGTCGTCCTCGGTGTTCATGTTGACTACTCTCCTGCTGTTTGAACAATGCTCGCCCTCGGGATGTATGCGGCTGATTCTGGGTTCTAGACTACGGCGATCAGACGGCGATGCTGAGTATTGCACCATGACACCCCTGTGCCTCCCTTCTCCATAAAGGGGAACATCTCTCACTCCTCAAAGTCAAAAGGCCTGGCAGGATGATTCAGCCTCGGCCGCTCTTACGCATCCTGCCCTTCCACTCTTGCCTCTCAAGCGCCATAAATACCGCACGTTTGGGCAGATCGCACGTACTCCAGCACGCAAACTCCCTCCTGAGGACACCCACACTGCACCTTCGCACCATGGCCACCCGCGACGTTTCGCATTTGAGCGACATCAGCAAGGGCAAGGTGGAGGCCGATGGCTCCTTCAAGCGCAAGGCCTCCTCTTTCCGGAACTTCATCGAAAAGGGAGGCAAGTTTGCCCCTGAGAAGGGTGAGTCGTTCGCTTGTATCCGCGTGCAGCGTTGACATTGACGCGGTCTATCGCTCGCCACAGGCCGCTACCAACTCTATGTCTCCTACGCGTGCCGTGAGTAGCCTCCCATCCAGTTCTCTGCAGGAATACAGTGTGACTCAGCAATTCGTGTCAGCTTGGGCGACGCGCACGTTGATTGTGCGGAAGTTGAAGGGTCTTGAGGACTTCATTGGTGAGTAATCCACTTGCCATCGTGCAAGGGTTCTGAGTATCAAACTCAATGGGGCGCCACAGACGTCAGCGTAGTATCCCCGAAGATGGGCGCAAATGGCTGGCCGTTCGCAAATGTCGATGCCTTCCCTGGTGCGGATGTGGACCCGCTCTACGGCTCACACCACATCAAGGACCTCTACCTCAGCACTGCGCCAGACTATGATGGTCGGTGAGTGCATATATATGCTGAGACCCCCTGATATAAGCGCGGATCTGAGGTAATTTCGCGTTTAGCTTCACGGTGCCCGTGCTCTGGGACAAGCAGAACAAGACAATCGTGAACAACGAGAGCTCGGAGATCATCCGCATGTTCAACACCGCGTTCAACGACCAGCTCCCCGCGGACAAGGCAAAGATTGACCTCTACCCCGACCCCCTGCGCAAGGAGATCGACGAGCTCAACGAGTGGGTGTACGACACCGTTAACAGTGCGCATATATCCTATTACTTTCCCCTTCGTTGTGTGTCAACGACACTTTTTTGGTAGATGGTGTGTACAAGTCCGGCTTCGCGACGACCCAGCAGGCGTACGAGGCGGCCGTCGTCCCGCTCTTCCAGTCGCTCGACCGGCTCGACAAGATCTTGCAGGGCAAGGACTGCCTCATTGGCGACCAGCTCACCGAGGCGGACGTCCGGCTCTTCGTCACGATAGTCCGCTTCGACCCCGTGTATGTCGGCCACTTCAAGTGCAACCTCCGCACGATCCGTGATGGGTACCCTGCGATCCACCTGTGAGTGTCGCTCTGGCTCTTCTAGGACACATGTATATAGTCTGCCCATCGGCCGAACGCTGACCAGATCGAGGGCAGGTGGATGCGGAAGCTGTACTGGAACAACAGCGCGTTCTCGTCGACGTGCAACTTCGACCACATCAAGACGCATTACTACTGGTCCCACCCACACGTGCGTTGCCTTTTGCTGCCCTCCGCTGACGCGCAGGCGGGGGAAAGGGGCGGTTTGATAGACTGACCATTCCCTTGACAGATCAATCCGCACCGCATTGTGCCCGTCGGTCCCATCCCGAACATCCTCCCTCTCTGATTATCCGTCGGAAACAGCAAGCTGTAGCGATTCTGAACAGAAGATTATGTATTATAGCATTCGCATTCGCGTTTGTGCTTTTCGCAGATATGCATGTTCGCCACTTTGGCATCAAAGATGTTCCAGACTTTGCGCTCAATAATGCTATCAGTGTTGTGCTTATTCGGGAGCCCGTCAAATTCGTTCAACTCAATATCTTGGCTTGCTCGGTACCACTACCCGGATCTGGCAGTATGCGGCTCGTTGCCTGGTCTCCATCTTCCTTACACTTTCATCTCAAGACCGGGACATCGACATATGAGGTGGCCGAAACAACGAGATATTCTGTGAGGCAGCCCTGGCGCACATATATACACGATACAGGCAGGAAAATGTCCAGTTACAGGTTGCCCATCGACGCGGTGTGGAACGTCACGCGAGGTTGGACCTCCTGCCCTAAATCCAAACAGTAGAGAATAAGGTTCGACGTCCTCGATATATATATAAGACGTAAAAGACTTGCGCCCTTACCTCCGTCGCCCCCCCTCACTCGCTCGCTTTGCATCCCGTCCAGAATCCTACACCCACGTCATTAAGGGACTGTCGACCACTCGGCTGTGAGTACTCAACTCTTAATATGTACCTAAGTGTCTATTCCGACATGAGTCTAACTCCCACTTCACCGTCACGTGTCAGAAGCTTCCCTCGAGATCTACCTATGAACAAGTTCAGTGTGGCCGATATCATGCTCCCTGACCATCTTCTCCTCCGAGCAGTCGAACCGGGCGATCCCACCCTAGTCAACTGGCCAGCGTACAAATTCGGAGTCGAAACACTACTACGTGTACATGGGCTCGAGGGGCATCTCAGTGACGCATTATTGGACCCTCGTCGGGCGCAAGTGAGTAGCGAGCAGTGGAAGGCCGAGGAGGAGCTGTGCAAGGCCATAATCGGGTTCAACGTGAAAGATTTCGCCGAAATCTTTGAGGAGTCGCGCCTCTCGGAGAAGCCGGCAGGAGATATTTGGGGGTGGTTGTCTCGCATGGACAGGGCCCAGCCCGGGATGGAGGCCCCGCGCAGCCGTTGGTTGGCGTGGATGTCCTAAGGTGGCCATGATCTTTGCTCGCCACATAATATTGTCCTTGTGTATTGCGTCAGTCACCAAGAGCGAGTATCAGAATCGAGTTCGTAGTTGTATTCTAAAGGATCTCCAGCATGATGTTGATGGGGAGGAATGCTGGTTCAAACATTCAGGATCAATGTCTATAGTACATCGTTCCCCTGCACCGACACCGAGGTGAGGACCGTGAGGTCAAACGCCGATGCCGCCGCTGATATGGGCTTAGAACGTGGACGCGGACCTGCGGGCCGTCAGCGGGTGCGGGGAATGGGTTGGGTGCTAGCCCCATGTGGCCAACACTAGGATGTTGATCCGTTCCTCTGGTGGATGCTTTGGGCACCGCAGGCATTCCGGTGACCTACCGCCAGTGGCCGATTCACGTGTGAACATCGTCTGACCTCGCGGAGTGGTAACACCGTCGTGACCATGGAACGTGTAGGACACGTCTCTTGGCGGGGAACCTTGCAACCTAGGCGGTACAATACTCTACAACGACCCAGCACCTCGGCATCTCTCAGATCGCCTTGCACCAGTGATCAATGTGGTCTGGCATCGGAGGTATTGGACCTCGGCGAAGTCTGTAGGACCCTATCAGCATCGAAGGTACACTGGCATCAGCATGTGAGTCTTTTGGGCCGCCCTGTTCTAAGTGGTCAGGCACACGTGCCTGTATCTTCCACGCAGAATATTGAATCGTGACGGCGTCGGGAATGTACCTTGCTCACGGTCCACGGAGTTGTAGAGCTGCCGATGCACCCGGATGCAGCAGGGACGCTACGAAACTGCATAATATGCGGATCTCAGTTAGTGTAGTGTACGCGTGCGCGCGGATAGTCCAAAACAAGGAGAGTATGAAGCGCAGAAAGCGAAATGTAAAGAAGTAAATACTAAAAAGGTAGCTAAGGAGGGAGAGGTGGAAAGAAAAAGAAAATCCGTGCGATACCAGCATGTACTATATACGTGAATAGACACCCTCGAGCCATCCGCAACTAACCCCGCAAGCGGCACGCGCCGTGGTGGCAGCTAAAGTCGGGGCTCATGCAGCTCACGACGAGGAAGTCGCTCTTCGGGCGCCACTTGGGCACTTCGTGCTCCTTCGGCACGCCGTACTTGGAGACGTCGATGATCTCGGGGAGCGGCTCGCCCGTCAGGTACATCTGCACCTCGGGCGAGAGCGCGGGGCGGAGGTGCGGGAGGGTGGGCCTGATGCGCTGCGAGACGATCTCGTGCGTGCCGTCGGCGTATGACCTGCGAGCGCAGGACTCGAGGTCAGCGGAATGCCGCAAAACGGAGGTTCACGGCAGATGCCGGCGTGAATGACCGAGGAACGTGGGTAGGAAGAAGACGTACATGAAGGTATAGGTCCAGCCGAGAAGCAGCTCCTTCGCGTGTGTGCCCCAGTCGCGACGCGTGTGGGTCTTTATCTTCGACTTCGTGAAGTCGAGCTTCGCGAGCAACGACGTCTTCTTCCTGTCCCGAGAAGGGTCGGGTTTGTATCCGTGGCGCTACAAAGGCAGGGATAAATGCATGAGCCGCTGCGGAGCGGGGAAAGCGGGGAGTGGGAAGAGAGGAGAGAGAAAAGAGGAGAGGAGAGAAGAGAAGAGGGGACGTACGTTGCCAGCGATCCAGTGTGCGGTTTCATGGACGATGCCGGCGAGAAGGAAGAACGACGTCACGGACCTGTCTTGCTCATCGTTACCGTCAATAGCTTCCTTCAGCAATTGGTGGACCGCCCAAGGCAGGAATATCTGGAGGCCTGAACCGTCAGCGGAAAAGCAACTCAGGGAAACACGCAATCCACACGCACGCAACCTGCGGGGTCCAACTGGATCGCGCTGCCACTGGTCCCCCCCGAGCTGATGCTCTGCAGCTCCGCATCCTGAAACAGGCCCCAGGGGTGCATCGGGCCCTGCGCGAAGACGATGGTGGGTGGGCTCGCAAGCATAGCTTGTATGTTGCGGTCGAGGTCGGAGCCCTGGAAGCCGCCTGGCGTGCACAGTTCCACCCCCTCATGTGCTGTGGCGTACGCGTAGCGGGCATGTGAGGCCTCGTTCGTGTTGGAGGCCATGAACGCGAAGTAGCGAGCGGCGATGTCGACGACAGGCGAGGTGACGGGACGGTAGTGCCTGAAGTCGCGGGAGGCGTAGACTTTGATGGGAGGGAGGGTCATGGTGGGCGACGGCGGGAGGGTGGCTTAGGCGTTCTGGTTGGCGACGAGGAGGGAGGTGGAGTAGATGGCGAGTGAGAAGGAGAGAGAGAAGAGGAATGGGACCAAGGAGATATACGTGAACTCGGGGTTGGGCGGAGTCGACGGTGTAGGTTGGATATGAGTGTCTGATGGAAGAGAACGTTGAGTACCTGGAAGAAAATAAGCGGCGGACCAGGAACGGAAGAAGGTCAATAGCGGAATAGAAAGTCCGTCGATCCTAGTGCCCGGTTCGTACACATAATATTACCCCCGTCTCTTCTCTGTTCTAAGTCGATGAAGTGCCGCACCCATCTTGCCACCCCATGGCCGAGGACCTATAAAATGCCTGGGACGTCCGCTGTCGTTCGCTAGGAGGAGCCGGTGGTCACGTCGTCGCCGCGGTAAGGGGGTTAAGCGATTGTTTGGGGGACAAGGAAAGAGAACAGAGAAGCGCAGAGCCTAATCGTCGCGTATCACGTGGGCGGATTTTTGCCTTTTCCGGGTGTGACCGCCGCTCGTCATTGCAAGGGGTCCGCTTCGGCGGACCGAAGAAATCGGCCCCAGAGGCCCGGAGGGGCTTACCAAAAAAAGGTGCTCAGGGGTTAGCAATGCAGGCCAAGGAGAAGCAGTCAAATGTCTACTGCTCATAGTCCTGCGGATAGTCGTGCTCCATCAATATCGAATCCTATACTGAGTTGTGTCGTGCGGAGCATGCGCTCACCTGATGAGTCTCTGTGGACACGACCGCGAACTCCCCTGTTATGCGGGGACTATGCGTCTATCCAACTCCAGCTCATTTGTGGCAGCCCTCGACAACACTCTCCGTCGTAAACGTGAACGAAAACAGTTTGAGCATAGTAAACTAAAGATAGGAGATCATAACTATTGACGATCAACGACACAACTACATCCAAACACCACTGCGGGATTCACGAGGATGTGGCAATGTGCGCCTGTAGCGCACCCAGTCATGAACCGGCCCGTCCATATAACAATCCTCAAGGTCCTCCGAGTCGCTATCCAGCAGCGGCCTGGACGCCTCAAGGGCAGGACAATGTTTAAGGCACTTCCCAGCCCATCCGGGGACCACCTCGTCCACGATACACGGGAGGAGGCCCCAGATCTCCTCCCTCGCTTCCCGTTCTCTCGTCTCCACCATTTTCGTGCACGAGTCGCACACCTCGGCGTCTATATATTCAAGCGCCCTGGCTTCGAGGATAGGGAACCGCATGTACTGAGATGGCCGGATGGTGCGCAGAGCATCGACAGTCTTCCGCCCCATCTCCAGAAGCCCGTCTCCGCACTGCGCATGTCGACCTGTCGCCGAGCGCTTGGGGCGATAGACGCAAATCGCACAAACCAGACACGCCCCGATCAGCCTGTCCCGCGTCAGTCGAACCCGCACTATGTCCTCCAACGTCAGTGTCTCTTTGCCGCGATCATCGCGAGGGTAACCGTCGACAAGGTCCTGGACGGAGAGTCGACAGCACGCGAAGACAGCCCCAATGAGAAGGGAAGGCGAGCCAACGGTCCGGGCGACGTTGACCACTCCGATAGCGCCAGTATCGAGGAAGCCGGGAGGTGTTGGCAGGTCGAAACCGGGGACATCGGGACTAAAGTGGTGCTTGAGCCACCCAACTGCGGAGTGGTACAGATGGGCGGACTCATATTTCCGACTGAGATGGATGATGGCGGACACTTCTTCGAAGGTCGACTCTTCTCGTATCGTTGCGGGAGCATAGGACGGAGCGTTCCTGTCGCACCAGGAGTTAGACGGCCATGCGGAGACTTGAAACAAACACGATCGACGTACCGTTGCAGAAGGCTTCTCGAACCTGCCTCCAGGAAAAAGCTCAGATCCTGCAGTTCCTCGTCCAGGTCGAGACACCCAACTTCACCGCAGTACGGGTCGACAGGATTGAAGACGAGACGGTGTAGCTTGGGCGATATTGAAAGCAGCAGTTCCTTTGTCACGGGAAACCGAACGTCGCCACAGAAAAGCGCACCATGCGGCAGGGGAGAACGATCAGGCACCCTTGGAGACTCCACCGAGTCGTCTTCGGACTGCCATGAGTCCGGCGAGTAAGGCCAATCGGGTGGCGGGGAGCCTTCAGAGGAGCAACGAGATACTAGGACGGCAGCCATAGAGGAAAGATAACAGGATGTAAAACATGGGTGAGGGGAAACGGAGATATATAGACGTGAACGTCGATACAAAGGAGAATGTCGAAGAATAGACACCAACGATTGGAACTCACCTTTGGTTATATCTCCTGGCAGCAATAAACGGTTTGCCTTCGATGAGAAGGCCTTTGTCCCCAGTAGAGTCGATGAAAGACATGTTTCGCAAGTGAGAAAGAGAAAATATCCAAAGTGCGCAGCTTGAGGAGACTCACCAGTGGCGATCGTAATTTGAAAGCAGTCGGTCCATGATATCCATTGGCACGCCTCCGAAGATGGATGTCTGGAGTCCAGAAATTACAAAGCGGGTGAACCAGAATGAAGGAGCGCGAGAGACGGGTGCGTTCGCTGGTGGTGGGAGGGAAGTCGGAAGCAATGATCTGTGCAATACCCGCGTGTACCGGGTTCTACAAGCGTCTAGATTACTTGAAAGAGAATGGCGCCCAACAACTTCCGATTGCCGGGGGCTGGCAGCTTGATTGCTGCCGACATGTTCAGCCTCTTCTTCTGCCTGCGCACACTGCCACACAGTCATCTAACCTCCAGCCACCATCGCCTGCTTTTCATCATATCTTTTGCATATTCCCTCAGCATGATGTGATGGGCCAGTAACTCCAGTCACTAGCACCGGAACGCGGCGACCTAGCGCTGTCATGCTAGACTTCGGACTCCGGATGCAAACTGCATATTACTGATCAGGGACACTGCAGTCCCGGGTATGAGCGTTTTCTCAATTCCGAGTCGTCAAGGATGTTATGCCGGAGAGTGACGAAGTCTGCAGCCGGTATATGTTGACTGTGCAGTGGCGCGTCGACGCGCCCCCATATAATACGCCGCTGTGTTAGGGTGCTCCCCATCGACCCCAGCTGGTGGCAGACTCGCCATGATGTCCCTCAATACGCCATCCAAAGTCGCTCTCCGGCCAACTACTGCCTCCGAGTCGGATGCCACCACTCTCTCGCCATCTACCGGCTTCCGCAAAGGTTCCGCCTTCTGGCTGACCTTTACCGCCGTCCTCGTCTCCACCTTTGTTAGCGCCCTCGACCTTACTGCTGTCTCCATTGCTCTTCCTACGATCACGGAGTCCCTCCACGGTGGTGGAAAGTTCGTCTGGATTGGGTCCGCATATGGACTCGCCAGCGCCGCCATCCTGCCTCTGTCTGGCCGCCTCGCGGACGCGTTTGGGCGACGCCCCGTCATGCTTGTCTCTGTCGGTCTCTTCTTCGTAGGGAGCGCCCTCGCTGGGGCATCGCACAACATGGACATGCTCATTGCTGCAAGAAGTAAGTCTCTTTAACTTAATCGATTGCTGAGGGTTACTTATGCAGCATGCGTGGGCAGCGGTGCAGGGAATTGGTAGCGGAGGGATTCTCAACCTCTCCGAAATCATCGTGTCAGATCTCGTTCCGCTCGCAGAACGTGGGATGTTCATGGGTATTGTCTCCGGCATCTGGGCCGTCGCGTCTGGTATCGGCCCTCCGATTGTGAGTCATACAGTTTTGTGTGTTGTATCCTCTAACGTGTCTGCTTGCCGTCAGGGTGGCGCCTTCGCACAGGCAAATGCATGGCGCTGGATTTTCTGTGAGTGTAGTCAGTGAACCTCAGCCCTCTGCCGCTCTAATTGTCGCGTAGATGTCAACCTTCCGCTTACTGGCATCGCCTTCACCCTCGTCCTTCTCTTCCTACGCGTCCGCACACCGCCGGGTGCTGTCAGTGAAAAGCTCGCACGTCTCGACGTGTTGTGCGTATCCCAGCTCTTGCCTCTTATCTATCCACACAGTTCTAATCATCTCATATTCAGCGGCAACGCCATTATCATTGCCGGTACGACGCTCGCGCTCATCGGGCTGACGTGGGGTGGCGTTGCGTACAAGTGGGTGTCGGCACACACCCTGGCCACGCTCGTCATAGGTTTTGTCCTCATTGGCGTCTTCTTCATCTACGAATGGCTCATGCCACAGGAACCCAGTATACCCTGGGAGGTTGTCAGCAACAGGACTACTGTTTCGGCGTACGTGGCTCTCCTTACTTTTCATCCTCCCCCGCAGTCCACTGAATCCTTGCAGCTATATTGGGACGTTCTTCCACGGCCTCACATCTACGACGGTGATTTGTATGTACACCATCGCTACTACCGCGAGATATCCAGCTCATAATTGCGTCCAGATTACCTCCCCGTATACTTCCAAGCCTGCATGGGCTCGTCCCCTCTGCGGTCCAGCGTCCAGTCCCTCCCTCTCGCGCTTGTCATCGCCCCCTTCGCGTTTATCGCGGGCACGCTCGTACAGGTCGTGCAGAAGTACCGCTGGGCAAACGTCCTCGCGTGGTGCCTCGCACTCGTCGGCTTCGGCCTCTTCACCATGCTCGAGCCGACAAGCTCGACGGCCAAATGGGTCGGGTTCCAGGTCATCCTCGCCGCCGGCATCGGCCTCTTGGTGCGTCCCCGCTCAACACTATACATCTCCCCCCGCACATATTCCTAACGGCGCTCCGCTGCTGAACAGTTCACTGCGACCGTCTTCCCGACGCTCGCGCCGCTTCCGGTCTCGCGCACCGCGTCCGCGCTCGCGTTCTTCTCCTTCGCGCGCACGTTCGCGCAGACATGGGGCATCACCATCGGCTCGACCATCCTCCAGAACCGCCTCGCCCACACGCTCCCCGCCGAGTTCACCACCCAGTTCCCCGCCGGCGCACAGATCGCGTACGCCGCGATTCCTGTGATCAAGTCGCTCCCGGAGCCGCTGAGGACGGAAGTGCGCAAGGCGTTCGCTGAGAGCTTGAAGACGGTGTGGTTTGCGATGATCGGGATGAGCGGGGCCGGGCTACTGTCCGTCGCGCTGATGCGCGAGGTAACGATGCAGCAGGTGACGGACGAGACGTTTGGGTTGGAGGATAGGTCGCAGGATGCGGTGCCGGACTCGGAGAAGGCAGGCCAGGCGACGATACGACGGGATGCTTAAGCCAGGACCTTCTGAGAATGCGTACAATAGATAACTACAATCTACACTAGGATACGACTAATGGTGATATATCAGTTATGTACTAGAGTTTGCGTTATATCAATTTATGTATGCCAAAACACTATGCTCGACTACTCTGCCTACGCACTCCATCCCTCAACCTTGAGCCCGAAGAACTTCGGAAGGTCATTCCAGAACGTCCATGTCCCGCTTCTCGACGATGTCCCTGCACCGCTCGCAGATCGCCCACCCACTCCCGCTCTCGTTCCTGAAGTCCTCCGCCCAGCAGCGCCCCATGCCCTCCGCGTACAGCAGCGACAGGGTGTCCCCCAGCTCCTCGACCTTCGCGGAAAACGTGCGCTGGCACCGTGACGACCCACACCCGCTCACGCCGCCGTACGACGCCGTGTCCGGCCTGAATATGCGCGTCACGGCCCTGCTCGCGTGATCCATCATCGCCGGGCGGCCGTCGAGCACGCGCTGGAGGTCCGGCACCGCGAGGCCCTCCGCTAAGCACTGCGGCTCGCCGCGCACCACGCCCTTCAGCACCGCCCCGCAGACGGTGCACACATCGAGGAACGCGAGCGGGAGGATCTACGGCGTGTTCGAGAGGTGCGCGATGTTGATCACCGAGATCGCGTCGAGCGGTGCGGGGTCGAGGCACGTGCGGCGGTCGGTCCTGGTCCACTCGGCGAAGTCGTCGGTGTAGTACTCCATGAGGTACGCGAGGCCCTGTGCGACGACCTGGTCGACCTGGTACTTATGTGCAAGGAGAACGACGGCAGAAAGGGCGTCCATCGAGAGGTGGTCCTGCCGTGCACCAAAGCTGTATATATGTCCGTTCAACAGCCCACCACAGATGCGGAGTTGAGGGAGAAGGCCGAGACGTACGTGAGATTGCCCTTGGTGGGGAACAATGCGCGCAGGAAGTGGCGGACTTGCCATGCGTAATTGGACAGGACGACGAGCGGGCATCCTTCTATTTGGTGGGCGGGCACGGGCTGGGGTTGCGGAACAGGTCGCGGAAGAAGGGCGAGTGCTCGGCGAGGAGGCGCTTGTAGACGCGGAAGCCGACGTTTTGCGCGATGAGGACGACGCTTCCGTCTTCGAACCAGAACTCCGGGTCATGCTCGAGGTTGGGAGGCGGGACGAACTCGGGGGCCAGGGCACGTGGCGGGTGCCTCCAGTGAGGATCGCTTGCGGTGCGTCTGCGTTTGCGGACTCGGCCATCATGGACCTGCGGGTATAGAAGGGCGGCCTATCCCCCAAACATGAGGTGTCAGTTGCGACAAGCACATATGTGATTTAGACCTTTTTCCACTCACCCCTGGGTGCATCATCCCTGGTCACGTCGTTTTAGCCGTTCTGGTGGTCGAGTCCAGCAAGAGCGACCCATCTGTCACGCCGCCGCCACAACGTGACCTCCGGCGACGCGATCATCACACCTGTGACCTACTTCCTACTTATCGCGATTCGTGTGACTCTTTGGGAACTGCTAGTCAAGTTGCCGCAGTCCAGCTGCAGGGCTGGCTGCCATTCTGCCTGTCCGTTCAATGCCTGCCACTCCATCGCTGGTGCGTATTACTAGTACCCCAAAACCTCTGAAACACGATCCAAACCATAGACTCATCCATTGCCTCCACAGTCTCGGACGAGAGTAGTAATCCAAGCCGCGGGTAGTAAGTGAACGTTCAGCCCAGTCCGAGTCAAATATATAAACAGGTACAAAATAGTCACAGACCTAGAACCTTCCGATAAATGCTTCGGTGGCAGCTTAGTGGCAGCAGCCTTCAGCATTCTGAGTGCGTGGGGTCGTCAGCAGCCAGAAGAGCTTGGTCGGACAACAAAGGTCTTATTTTCTGTAACTCTTTAAATTTGCTGAACAGGCCCTAAGGTACGTCCAACCGTTGTCCGCTAGCGCTTTCATTCAAGAGTATCTCGTATTTGCATGCCGCTGCCAATGTATCCCTTCTCTTGACTCGCACGGCGCCGCCGCCGCCGCCGCCGCCGCCGAGGGGTGCCGGTCAAGATGGTGAGTACGAGACACATATGCTTGTCTCCAATAGATTATTGGAGATGGTACGGACACCCCGTCGAATCTCCCACATGGACTACAGATTTTGATATAACCAGGGGGTCTTTCTATCTCTCTAGAGGGCCATGTTGAACGAAGGCAAGTTGTGTAGCGGGTTGTTACCTGTCACTTACTTTCTGATCTTGTCAGGAGTACGTACATACATATGCGCATGCGCCCGTCGACAATGGGGGTGCGGACAGAAAGCCATCCTCGTCACCATGCAACCTTGAGACTTACAGCGCAAAGAGGGGCCTGTTCTTGCGAGCGATATGCATATGAGCCCCATCAAACAAACTTGCAGTGCGGCGAACACCCATGTGCAACCCAGATACCAAGCGCGGAAAAGTACAACATACCTTGTTTTCCACGTACGCTGCATGGATGCTTCACGACAGTAAGCGTCCAGCCATTTATCGACATTTCAACGGTCGAGACTCGCAATCGTCCAATATTTCCAAGGTTGTCGCCTGCAGACTCGGAGACACAGGATCCATGTGTTTATCAGGACGCCCCTGAATCTCGGCCTAACCCCCTCTGGCACCGGTGAATGTACTTAGGGTTGGCCAACTCCACACCGACAGGTCTAGGGTTGCAGGGTGGATAACTGATAACTGATCCGAGCCCACCCAGATTCAGATGAGATCCACGGCCTCTGAGTGGCGAATCTACGAAGATCCACAATGGTCGCCTTCCGACTCCAACCGCAGGGGAGGGCCCAATCAGCAAGGAGCCAATCAGCGAGTGCCGGTAGCCAGAAAAGGAAATAATTTGCCCGCGTGATGGCCTCGGATTAGGCTTTGCGCTGTAGGTGAAAGGGGGGCGGCTTCTCGGCTCTCTTTCCTTGTGCCAGTCGCAAGCCCTCTTACCGCGCCTGACCTCCTAGCGAACACCAACGGACGTGCGAGGCAATCCATACGCCCTCGGTTGTGTGGAGTCGCAAGATGCGTGTGACACTTCATCAAATGGAGGGAGGAGGTGATATATGCGTAAGTACTTACCGGCACCAGAATTGATGGACTTTCTATCCCACCATTGACCCTCTCCCGTGCCTGGTCCGCGGCCTATCTTCTTTCATTTCCAGATACTGAACACTTCCATCAGACACTCATATCCAACCTATACTGTCAATTCCGTCCAGCCTCGAGTTCACGTATTACTCCGGCAGTCCCTCGGTGATCGCGTTCTTCTCACTCGTCACCTGCTCTACCTCCCTCCTCGTCCCCAGCCAGCGGACCTCAGCCTCTCTCTCCTCGTCACCCACGATGACCCTTCTCCCCATCAAAGTGTACGCCTCCCGCGACTTCAAGCACTATGACCCCGTCACCTCGCCCGTCGCCGACATCGCAACCCGCTACTTCACGTTCATGGCCTCCAACACGAACGAGGCCTCACATGCCCGCTACGCGTACGCTACAGCATATGAGGGCACAGAGCCACGCACACCAGGCGGCTTCCAGGGCTCCGACCTCGACCGCAACGTGCAAGCTATGCTCGCAAACCCGCCCACCATCGTCTTCGCCCAGGGCCCGATGCACCCTTGGGGCTTGTTTCAGGACGCGGAGCGGCAGAGCATCATCTCGGGGGCGACGGGTGGGAGCGAGATCCAGTTGGACCCAGCAAGCTGCGTGCGTGTGGCATCTCCTTTTTGGCTGGTTCGTTCTCGCTCACGGTTCCGGCCTCCAGATATTCTTGCCATGGGCGATACACCAATCGCTGAAAGAAGCCATCGACGGCAACGACGCGCATGAGAGGTCCGTTACGTCATTCTTCCTATTCGCTGGCATTGTCCACGAAACCGCGCACTGGATAGCTGGCAACGTAAGCCCCTCTCCCCGCTTCTGCAGCTCCGCGGCGGCTCAAGCGTTCGTCCGTGTCTGTATAGCGCCACGGGTACAAGTCCGACCCGTCGCGGGACAGGAAGGAGACGTCGCTGCTCGCGAAGCTCGACTTCACGAAGTCAAAGATAGAGACCCACACGCGTCGCGACTGGGGCACGCACGCGAAGGAGCTGCTTCTCGGCTGGGCCTCCACCTACATGTGCGTCTTCGTGTTTCGCATTCCATAGTCCCTGCCGGCTTCTGCCGTGAACATTCGCATGGCTCACACTCTCCCCTCCTCCCCCCCGTGCAGGTCATACGCCGATGGCACGCACGAGGTCGTCTCAGAGCGCATTAAGCCCATTCTCCCGTACCTGCGCCCCGCCCTTTCCCCCGACGTGCAGACGTATGTCACCGGCGAGCCGCTCCCCGAGATCATCGACGTGTCCATGTACGGCACGCCGAAGGAGCACGAGGTGCCCAAGTGGCGCCCGAAGAGCGACTTCCTCATCGTGAGCTGCATGAGCCCCGACTTCAGCTGCCACCATGGCGCGTGCCGCTTGCGGGATTAGTTGCGGATGGCTTGAGGGTGTTTCTTGATGACGTACATGCTGGTATCGCGTGGATTTTCTTTTTCCTTCCATCTCTCCATACTTACCTAAGTATCTCTTTGCTTCTTTACATCTCGCTTTCTGCGCTCGTACGCTCCTTGTATTGGACCATCGCGCGCACGTGTACACTACACTAACTGGGATCCGCATATTATGTATTTTCGTAGCATGCTTGCTGCATCCGGGTGCGTCGGCAGCTCTACAACTCCGTGGACCGTCAGCAAGGTACATTCCCGACGCCGTCACAATTAAACATTCTGCATGGAAGATACAGGTACGTGTGCATGACCGTCTACTAGAACAGAGCCGGTTGAAGAGATGCGGGCCGTCTACTTAAGTAGCATCACAGGATAATGTGCGGATGTCCTGTCTACTGGAGTCTGGAGATCGGGGAACTTGAGTCGGGAGATTCGATACCGCTGGCAATGTTAAATTGAACAGGCTATCACTCGCGCATGTCAGTGTCGGGTCAGGCCTGTCCAGGAACCGGGTGGCGCACCACCGGATGGGAGGGGAGGCCTCAGGCTGGCGGGGCCCGGAGGCACTTAACGTTTTAACCGCAACCTGAACTGCATCAGATGATCCATTGTGAGTAAATACTAATACTGACCCGCCGTTCTACTTGATCTCTACGTCTCCTTAGTTCGCGGGAGGCCCGGGTGCCCTGTGGGCTCCTGTGGGGGCGCACCGAGAGTCCGAGGCTCGGAGGTCCGATGCGTGATTCCCGTCCGCCGCTAGCCCGGCCGGTTATCTTGTGAGTTCAAGTTGGAAGTTATGTATCGACATTCCTGCGTACTCCTGATGTTTTGCGGGAGAGGGAGGGCCCGCCACGGTATTACGCAAGCGCATTGAGTAAACGGGTTCAACTTCAAGGAGGTGCGGCAGCGTGCAGAGGTTGTCTTATCGATTGTGATTGGGGATCGCCTGGATTGGCCGCCAAAAGTCCTTCCATGGTGGTCGCTTGATCATGGCTCCGCGGGAGCGGTCAGTCCGGCTCAGGCTTCGAAAGTGTCATGGTCCCAAACTCACCTACTTATCATCACTCAAACGCCATACATCCACGGCCGTCAAACATCTTGGTTTCGACGGCGTACCTTGGTAGTGATAATACGCATATAAAGCACCGTGCAACTGTGAGGCCGTGAAAGTGTTAACAGTGAACGTTGCAACTGCGAAGATTCAGAGGACTACAGTGCCGAAGGAAGGATAAGAGTAAAGCCACTTACGCCGGGACCGTGGTTCTGTTACTGACAACCTTCCAAGGTATATTTGGTTCCTGCGGCACGAGCCTTTCATGGACGAAAAATCCACCTTTGAGGACGAAATCCAATACGAGCATGGTCAGCATATGTATGTGCCGATGTCCACCTGCTGTACTTATGCAACGCCACTCCACATAAGCCTGATGAACGCAAGCGTTGCACCGGCGATGATAATAGCGTTACCGCTGAAAATGAGACAGTTAGACACATGCAAGTGGATAATAAGTCCATGAGATACGTACAACCCGTCGAGCTTACCTTTGACAGTACCTGGAGGTGTGCGGACACGTAGAAGAGAAGAATGAGGGCGAAGGCAATGCCGGTAAGTGGAAGATTGACGACAATTAGACAGTAGAGGGTTGAGATCCAAGGCTAAATACACTCACAATCCATCCGTCTAGGTGAGTGCACTACCCTGGTATGAGAATACGATACACGGGACTACACGACTTACCATCGGGAAGTTTCGGAGCCGCTGCCGCGTCAAGCCATACTGACGTCTGGGCAAGAACAAATAGCGGGCATGTAATGTTACGCGTACGTCATGCTGAGGATTGGAATACGTGTGTGCAGCTTGGACTCCTCGAGTACTCAAGCCTTCAGGAGAGAAAGTGTTACAGCAACTTCAATCATGTATGATATCTTGGACGGCCGCGAGGATTGTTTGGGCGTCTATCATGCATGCGATATAGACGCCTGTCCTGTCCTGCTCCGGTGACTCTCCGGTGTCCACCCACAGTCGTTGCAAGTTGTACCCTCCCACAACGCACCTGCCTCCCGCGCTCCTCCATTCTCGTCAACTCCGTATTTTAATTTATGGATTACGGACGTCCGTGGAAGGCATGCCTGTGGGCATGGTGGTTGGGCAGCTTTGAATACGTTTGTCACCAGTGAGTCTCCTCCGTGCGGCGTGGGTCTTTCTCGCGCACTTACTTGCAAATCGTGTCTTTTATCGATTCTACTGGACTCAAAGGCCTTCTTATCGAAGGAAGACCGCTTGTTGTTGCAAGTAAATATCATCAAAGGTGAGTTCCAATCGTTGATTTCTCTATTCTTCGTCATTCTCCTTTGTATCGATGGTCAGCTCTATATATCCCTGTCTCCTCCAGTCATGGCTTTACACCCTGGTATACTCTCCCCATGGCTTCTCTCGTGGTGTCTCGTTGCTCCTCTGAAGACTCTCTCCCGTTCGTCGACACGCCTTACTCGCCAGACTTGTGGCAGTCCGGAGACAACTCGGTGGAATCTCCAGTCTTGCCCGATCCCTCTCCCCTGCTGCATGGTACCCTTTTCTGCGGCGACGTTCGGTTTCCTGTGACGAAGGAACTACTGCTTTCAATATCCCCCAAACTTCACGACCTGGTCTTTAGCCCTGTCGACCGGTGCTGTGGTGAAGTTGGGTGTGTCGACCTGGACGAGGAGCTGCAGGATCTGAGCTTTTTCTTGGAGGCAGGTTCGAGAACCCTCATGCAACGGTATGTCAATCGCGTTTGTTGCGAGCCTTCGTGAGTTTTGACGCATGGTACGAAAGGAACGCTCCGTCCTATGCTCCCCCAACGATACGAGAAGAGTCGACCTTCGAAGAAGTGTCCGCCATCATCCATCTCAGTCGGAAGTATGAGTCCGCCCATCTGTACCACTCCGCAGTTGGGTGGCTCAAGCGCCACTTCAGCATCGACATGCCCGGTTTCGACCTGCCAACACCCCCTGGCTTCCTCGATACCGGCGCTATCGGCGTGCTCAACGTCGCCCGGACCGTTGGCTCGCCTTCCCTTCTCATTGGGGCTGTCTTTGCGTGCTGTCGACTTTCCCTCCAAGACCTTGTCGACGGTTACCCTCGCGATGATCGCGGCAAAGAGACACTCAAGTTGGAGGACATGGTGCGGGTCCGGCTGACGCGAGACAGGCTGATCGGGGCGTGTCTGGTTTGTGCGATCTGCGTCTATTGCCCCAAGTGCTCGCCAACGCGTCGACATACCCGGTGTCGAGACGCGCTTCTGGAGATGGGGCGGAAGGCTGTCGATGCTCTGTGCGCGATTCGGCCATCTCAGTACATGCGGTTCCCCATCCTCGAAGCAAGTGCGCTCGAATCGATGGACGCCGAGCTATGCGATTCATGTGCGAAGATGGTGGAGACGAGAGAGCGCGAAGCGAGAGAGGAGATCTGGGGCCTCCTTCCATGTATCGTCAACGAGGTGGTCCTCGGATGGGCTGGGAAGTGCTTGAAGCATTGTCCTTCCGAGGAGCTGTGGGATAACGACTCGGAGGACTCGGATGACTGTTATATGGATGGGCCGGTTCATGACTGGATGCGCTACAGGCGCACATTGCCACATCTTCGTGAATCCTGCCGTGGTGTTTAGATGTAGTCGTGTCGTTGACCGTCAATATTCACGGTCTCCTACCTTCAGCCAATAGTTCATGATGCTTTGAACTGTTTTCATGCACATTTGTGATGGAGGTTGTTGTCAAGGGCTGCCACAGATGGGCTGGAGGTGGATAGACGCATCGCCCCCGGAGGTCTTGGTTGGGTCCACGGAGGTGAGTGCATGCTCCGCGCAATGCAACAACTCGGTATGGAATCCAATATTGATCGAGGACGACTATGCAGATCGGAACATGAGCAGACGTGGTCATTTGACGACACCCTCTGGACACGTTGAATCCTTGTGCTTGTACAGAGTATGGTTGCATCGCCCAAATCCTGGCATCCTCGTTTCTCATCGGACCGGCCTATTGTGTTGTATGCGTCAGAGCGCCTCCAGAAATTGAACTATAGTGCTACGACACATGGCGGCCAGCAACACATGTTTAACGCGCAATCCTCCCTTTATTTCCTTGCGCTGCGCAACCTCGATGCCGACATCCCCCTCCTCTCTCCTCTCCCGCTGGCAACGCCAACAATCCCCTCCTTCCCTTCTGTTGACATCAAGGTCGCACTCTCCTCTTCCGGCAGTATCGACATCGATCCCCCGCTTCGCTCTTCGCTATTCCGCTTTTCCTCCTTGTTACCTAGAACCACAGAACCACACCACCCGGTACGTCAAGCTGATAAAGATTTACATTTCAAACTATGGCTGATTACCTGGATGTAGAGCGCTGCACCATGTGGTTACTCAGCACCAACCGCGCCGAGTTGCACTACTTTCAAAGAAGCTTCGACGCCATTGGAGGGTATGCTATCCTCTCGCACACCTGGGATGGGAACGAACAGACCTTGCAGCAAGTCCGTGCTATCGTGGAGCGATGCCGAGCCAACGGAACCAACCCCCGAGATGACCTAGAGCTCTCCTCGAAGATCCGCGAGTGCTGCAAACTCGCCGAGAAGCACGGTTACCACTGGGTATGGATCGATTCGTGCTGCATCGACAAGACAAGCAGCAGCGAGCTGTCGGAGGCCATCAACTCGATGTATAAGTGGTACGGGTCAGCCGAGGTGTGCTACGCCTACCTCAAAGACGTTCCCCACGACGACGACTTGGAAGCACCCTACTCCGCATTCCGAAAGAGCCGATGGCACACGCGCGGGTGGACGTTGCAGGAGCTCATCGCTCCCGATTCCGTCATCTTCCTTTCTGTCGACTGGCGCGAGGTGGGAACCAGAGCGCAGCTTGCTGAGTTGCTGCAGGAGATCACCAGAGTCCCCTCCGGAGTCTTGAAGGGGGAAAACAGACCAGCGGAGTGTTCAGCGTGTAGACGCATGTCGTGGGCGTCGAGGCGCATGACGACGAGGGTGGAGGACGAGGCATACTGCCTGATGGGACTGTTCGGGGTGAGCATGCCAACGAACTACGGAGAGGGCAAGCGGGCGTTCATCCGGCTTCAATACGAGATCATGGAGCGTCAAGAATGTGACATGAGCCTTTTTGCTTTTGGAGACTATGTCAGTCTCGACCAGATTATTCGCGATGGTATCGTGTTTGATCAAGGCCGGTTACCCATCGACCGTTACCTCGATTCGCGCTATCTTCTCGCAAGCTCACCGCAGGAATTTCGCAACAGCTTTGGCTACCTTCCGCAGCATCTTCCTTCACACGCAGCACTGAGTTATCCCCCTCCTCTGGTCAGTTTCATTCGCAATGTGCGTTTTTTCTGCCACCAGCTGACCATCTCACGTGGCAGGTTTCGACCGGCCCATTCGATAGTGTTGAGCTCCCTCACACTACTGCGACCAGCTACGGTGTTCGACTCCGAGTTCCTGTGGCTATCGTCGACGGCATAACTATTGCAGTGATATTATGCCAAGCGAACAACAAACACTTCGGGCTTTTCCTAACCAGCGATGATAGAGCACAAGACCTGCAAAGACCACGCTATTTCACTGGACATAGTTTTACGGAGTCCGCGACTGGCTCTGCACAGTATATGGCCCGTATGTGCGAGCTTGGGGACAACCTGTACGACCTCGCCTTCAATGGACAGCCATTCAAGGCCTCGTGGCAAACCATCTACGTTGTGCCCTGTACCTCTCACTTCTACTCCGAACGCTTGTCTTTCCCCATCCTTCGCGTCAACAGTGACCTCGCTTCCAGGTTTCATATCCCTCGTTGGCTAATTGATACGTTCGCCTCCATTCAGTTTGAGGTCCAGCAGACCACCTACACCGAGAGCCTCCAAGTAGTCAAGTTTAACAATCGCTCCAGGGGTCGTATCTACATCGCTCTTGGCACATGCACAGGGCATCACCATCCTACAAAACCTCCCTTCCCGTGGGCGAAGGCCCATGTCGTGAGGTTTGTTACCCCGGAATCGTTCACTCACAACTGCTCTGAAGACCACCTTGACTCTGAGCCCTGGGCCACAGGCTCGAGGGTCTTCGGGGACGAGGACCGGAAGGCGCGGCTGTCGTTGATGCGATCCACGCGGATGCCGGAGACTGCCACGTTCGTGATCCACCTAGAACCCTTCGGACGCGTCTTCGAGGAGATGCTCAAAGAGGCCGGCATCTCTGACTTTCCAGAGTCACCCAAGGGTGTCAAAAGGGACTCGTCGGATATTGGAACATCGGGGCAAGCAGGAGAGCAATCCCGGTGGAGGTCTCGGGCGTCTTGCTGTATGCACGTTGTCTTCTCGTCTCTTTCTTGTCTGTGCTACACCTTATGCGCAGTTTATATGGCATCCAGCTTCTTAAGACGTCTAGATGTATTTACAGGCGACTCAGATGTATCGCTCACCTCAGCTGTGTATTACGCATAGACTGAGGTGAGCATCCCCGCAACCACTCTATACTATGTTTCGATTACGTTTGGGCAGCAGCTCGTACAAGCTATTGCATGCGTGGGCGCGGCAGGGAGGAACACCGGCTAGTCGAGCGCGCAGGCAGGGCCAATGATGGTAATGCCGACTGTGAGGCATGAGCACCGTCGGCCGGGTTAACTCCACGACGTTGTATGCGATCGGATTTTTAAAATGATTCGTGGGCAGCTCGAATACTAGAATACATGTACGGCGAGCGCGGCTATTTCGTACTTGTCGGCATGGATTGCGTGCACAAAGCATTATGGTCCATGGGCAGTTTCGCAGGGGGAATGGATGAGATGAGGGACTCGGGATGGGAGGCTTACTTAGGGTGTCCGCGCTCATGTTCCCCCTAGAACTGCCTTTGAGTCTTATCTTGCTGCACAACGTACATGCATGTGTATGTCTTTTGCGGGGCTGCATCGGGGCAAGTGACCGGCGCGGGGATGTCGCCGTGGCTCGAGTTCAGGAGGCGGGTGCACGAAGGTGGCCTTCAATTGCGAGTTTTCCTCTGGGAGCATCAAACAGCCACTCGCGAATAATTCGCGGGGAAGGCACTGCATACCGGGAAGCCGTGGAGTAGCCGCCAAGAGTACGCGAGGCCATGCGAAAGACTCGTAGGTCGGCAGATAAGTTATGTAGCACAGAATCTGCGTTCGAAGCAGCGTTATGCGGACATGGCGTGGACGGACTGCGACATCCTCGTAACGCCGGGTCGTGAGACCTGATCGAGAGTGGGCGATAAGTGGACACGGTGGGACACGTAGTTAAGGGCGGGACTCACAGACTGCAGACTTACTTGATGGACTATCAAGCTATGAAGGTGGTGGCGTTGAGCATGTATTAGGTGTCGACGTCATCAGAGGCGTCGTTTGCTCAGACTCCCATCGCCACTGGGATCTTGTGGCAGGTCAAAACTGGCATGGGATGAATACGGTACAGTGGTACAACATCTTGTGATCGACGAAATGGGATATACAATGAAGCAGGCATCTCGTGTGGGTACGGGACCTAGCAAAGATGCGGTCAACGATAAGCCTTCTAAGCACACACACAGACGAAGGACGAGGAAAATGAACCGGAGCTGACCTCAATCTGATTCCTTGCCACCAACCGCCGATCCGTCCACAGCGACGTTGAAATATTCTGGCAAAGCATCCCAGAACCCCCTTCGCTGCTCTTCGACGAGTTTCCGAACCTTGGGACGGCATTGCAAGCATAGCGCGTCCGTGTCGACGATGAACAGTTCCGCCTGCTGGTACTTCAGCAGTTCGTCGACGTCAACGTAGTCGACATTCATGGTGCGGAAGTTCCGTGCGCTGTTGCAGAGGATGTCCTGGCACGCATCGACGTCCAAGCACCCAACGTCGACGTGCGCGTGTTCGAAGATCAGGAGGTATGCGGCGATGACTTGCACTGCGAGCACGTCTTTTGCAGCAAAGCACCGCCCCATGTCGCCTGGACTTAGGTACTCGACGGTGCCGTCCTCGCGCGTGTAGCCGTTGACGATTTCCGCCTTGAGCTTGCAGCATTCCAGAAGGGCGAGGGGAAGGAGGTCGTCGCTGCCGGTGAGACGCGCGAGGTTCACGATCGCGATGGCCGCTAGGCGTTGTAGGTCTGCTGGCCGATCCCTTCTGATGGGTCCGGGGCAGCTGCGGGAAGAGGCGCTGAGAGTTTTTGGGTAGAAACGTCGGAGATACTGGAGGCCATTCTCGACGAGCTTGTCGACTTCGTACTTGTGCCCGAGGCGAATCCACGCGGACACGACATTGAAATTCGGGGTTTCTGTAGGCCTATACATGTTCAAAGAGTGGGGAGTGAGCCGGGGAAGCCGGCCATAAGCAGATATAGTCTGAACGCACTTGGGTATATCTCCTGGAATAAAGGCACTTAGGAAGTGTCTAAGGTCCGTGGGCGAGTCCGCGACATGTACCGTGGGACACGGAGGGTTGAGGACTACACCTTCGGATGCCGACGAGGTAGCTTGGGATACGGGAGGTTGTGGGAGGGCCAACATGTCCCGGAAGACTGGCGAATGTCTCGCGAGCGGACCGCGATAGACGCGAAATTCGATGTTGCCCGCAATAAGCATGATCGTACCGTCATCATACCAGAACTCTTCGTCCTTCTCGTGATGTTGAGGTTCCGCGCTATTGTGAGATGTGCGAGCGCGTTTTCGGGGAGGAGCGGACTCGTCTGCTTGCATTGTGGACTTGCGGTCGTGGGCGCAAAAAGAGATGGTGAGTTTGGGTAGCGCCCAAGTCACCGGCGTGACATGCAGGCACGTGAATGGAGGTCACACCTTGCCTTGTGACCATCAACGTGATCCTCATGCGAACAGACCACGGTCACTTTGTGCGACGCAAGATATTGTACATCGTCGAATTGCTTTAACAGTCTCCACGACTTGCTATCGCGGCCTCAGTCACCGTCCGGATGCTCGCCGTACCCATTATCCATCACCTCGCCCTGCTCCGAGACAAACACCCTAAGGCCATCAAACGCAGGCCGGATCCAGACCCTCTCTCCCTCCAGATCCAGCGTCTCCAACCCCTCCCTGACGACCTCCGTGAGCTCGCCCGGGGGCACCCGCCGCCCGCCGACAGCACGCAGCATCGTCTCGTACTCCTCGTGCGCGACCTCGTGCGTGAAGCCGAGCAGGTACGTCCTGCGTGCGTTCAGCTGTCGCGCGTACCCGACCGCCTGCGCGAGGCTCAGGTGGGAGACGTACGGCTTCAGGCGGAGGCAGTCGAGCACGAGGACGGGCGCCGGGGCGGACTGGAGGTCCGCGAGGACGTCGGAGGGGATGCTCGAGCAGTCGGATATGTATGTCACGGTGTTTTGGATGGTGAAGCCGAGACATATGAAGTCTTCCTTCATCTCAGTGGGTGTTGTCATGCCGCTCGTCTCTGGAGTTCCTGGACACCCTGATGCCCACGGACTCGACGTTGAGGAGGATGGCACGGCAGCTGCGAGGCGATCTGAGATGTTTGAAGCACGCTGTGCTCGCTTCGCGCCGCGCAGACCGTGAGGGACTGGTAAGGGAAATATGTGGCAGGTCCGGCACACTGTCAGCTGCGGTTCTCCGGTCGCATTCTGGAAATCGTGCACTGTACGTACCGGCGAAGGGCTTGATGATGACCCCCGTGTCCCCAATCTCAAATGACTCTCGATCGGTGATATGTGGATGCCACCTGAACTCTGGCACCTGCGATACGCTCCGTGAGTTTCCATGTTACAGCTGTGAAGGAATTGACGACCATAAACGCACATCTCCTCCACCCGTCGCAAACTCCTTCTCGACTAAGTACGGGAATGTGACCTTGACCTCTTTGAAAGTCTCTTCGGATAGGTAGATGTCGATATGCGGCTGTATTGCCCCACGTAAAGTCCAACCTACAGCGATACGAAGCATATCAGAATTGCGATCAATGCACCATGTCGATGGCTGATCCCCTCCCAGGTCTTGCAAAAAAAAGACTTCGCGGAGACTCACCTCGCAAGTCGTCTAGACCGTTCATAGCTTTAAAAACCCACATCATGAAAGGTGTAAGCTGACTATATGCGTACATAGTCTGGCTCAAAACATACCATCCGCATGTGCGTGGGTGAGAAGCACGGCATCGATATGGCGCAGGCCGTATTTCGGGAACCACTCTACAGCCGCTGGTAGAAAGCTCTTCCCGACGTCTATCACGATAGTCCTACATAGGGGAGATGCGTCAGGATTGGACGTCGCACTGAGTTCGTTCCGAGGCCTGTCACACTCACTTCGGTTGTCCGTCCCGACCGCAGACTCTAAGCACGGCGGAAGTGTTGCGCTATCACATCAATCTGGCATTGGGACGAACATCCATAAACATAGTGTGGGTTACTCACTCGCTTGTTCTTCCGGCCTTCAGGAGCGAGAGTTGAGAGACATGTTCGACAAGGCTTTGCACCGGGAGGAGCGGTCAGACAGTCGACGTGCGGAAGTGTCGCCGAAGGACCGGTGCCCAGGAGGATGAGCTCGACCCCATCCGGAGAGTTATCAGCATGCATGGAAGCATGCGAAGCGTCCATACAACTACGTGCGTGGGCGATGAGGGATCTGGAGATGGGAGACAGATGTGGCAGGGTGGTCCTCGCAGTGGGGAATAACAGGCCGTCCGTATCTTGGAGAGCGATGTAACACCGTGGGGATGCTTCTTCTGCCGATGTTTGCCGCGATCTCAGTGCCACATGACAGCGCCAACGTAAACGGCCAAGGACAACTCACAATATGGCCGATATGTTCTGCATCCCGACTACGCCACGCAGCGCATCCCTGCAATTCCGTCTTGGCACGTCCTCCATTTTCGCGTGATGGAGTTGGCAGAACGTGCATACCGTGACGCTTGGCTCTCTCCTGTCTAACCCTTCCACTGACGTCCATCCGAAAGCAGATCTTGTTAAATGAAATGGAGCGACCCCTCATATGCCGCAGTGCATCTAGCTAGTAACACCAGGAGCCAATGGCAAGCAGAGCTGGACCTAGGGACCTTGAGGTGAGTCTGCAGAAACTCCAACACAAGAGAGTGAATACGCACTGCAGATGGAGGACCGCCCGAGTGTGCATATCCATCCCATGTACCCCCTTAGCGCCAGCAGAACTCCATGCGAGTAGTTGCGGGGTTTATGAGCTACAGAAAGCGTGCGAGGCCCAACTTGTTGAGCATACAATCGCGAGTTCTCCTCCGGAAGCGTCTGTTAACTGGCTTCTCGAAGATGGCACGGCCTTTTGCGCAGTGGGAGTGGATGGGTAGCCATCGTGCTCGATGAGACGGATATGATGAACAGATAGTGAGGTGACAGAGAAATGGTGGGAGGCGACCGGCCGCGGAGGAGGTGTCCGTGCAAGGGGGTCAAGAGGCAAGGAATCGGTGGGGAACGCCGGCAACGGCGTCAGTCGGAAACGCCATCAGTCACAAGCACGTGCCCATGGGTCACAGGTCCAGAGCAAACGCGCGGGGATTTGATCGAAATGTCACCACAATCTGAGTGCAGCACGACCTTAAAGGATGACTACATTATGCCTTCGTATTGCCTATAACAATGTGCTAAGGCTTTGCAAGTTTGATACTAATGTAAGTTTCTTTCCCCGGCGGTACCAGATGACTGAACTCTAATAATGATGCCAGCCGCCGACTCAGACGCCCTGAGTTGAAGATGCAGTCGATATCTATTATCCTAGCTCACGCTCAGCCCGCCCGTCACGGTTGTCCTCATTCCCTCACCTACTCTAACGCTGACCTCCGCTACTCCTCCAGGCTACTCTGACTTTTTGCAAGCAATAGATAAAGCGCAACCGTTGCTCAGTGCCACCAAGGGTATGTTGATCCCCACATTTTTCTGGGCCCTCGCCGGTGATTCTACGCAGATCTGATTATCGTTGCAGGATAGTGCCCCATGTGGCTATTCAGCACCGACCGCGCCGAGCTGCACTACTTCCAGAGGAACTTCGATGCCGTCGGAGGTTATGCCATTCTCTCGCACACCTGGTACGGCAACGAGCAAACCCTCCAACAGGTCCGCGCCATCGTGGGACGATGCAGAGCTAATGGGACGAACCCCCGAGACGATCCGGACCTCTCTCCCAAAATCCGCGAGTGCTGCATCCTAGCCGAGAAGCATGGGTATCGCTGGGTGTGGATCGATTCGTGCTGCATCGACAAGACGAGCAGCAGCGAGCTATCCGAGGCCATCAACTCCATGTACCAGTGGTACTCCGAAGCCGAGGTATGCTACGCGTACCTGGCCGACGTGCCTGACGATTGCGTACTGGACGAGCCCGATTCCGCGTTTCGGAGGAGCCGATGGCATACGCGCGGATGGACGCTCCAAGAGCTCATCGCACCTTCGTTCGTCATTTTCCTTTCCACCAACTGGCAGGACATAGGGAACAGGGTGACGCTCGCGAGGCTGCTCTTCGAAATCACGAGAATTCCAACGAAGGTCTTGACTCGTGAGGCCGACCACACCCACTATTCTATCTCGATTCGCATGTACTGGGCGTCCAGGCGCAAGACAACGAGAGTGGAGGACGAGGCGTACTCCTTGATGGGACTGTTTCGAGTCAGCATGCCCACCAATTACGGAGAAGGGAGGAAAGCGTTCATACGGCTGCAGTATGAAATCATGCGGAATAATCCGGACACGAGTCTTTTCGCGTTCGGGGACGCTGTCCGCTGTTGGGACCTCAAAACGCGGGATGTCACTCTCGATCCCAAGATTAAAATCGGCGATCCTCTGCAGTTCCTTCTCGCAGACTCTCCCCGGCTGATGCGTGTCCCATTTACCTACACGCCAGACCTCGATTCCCATGCCAAACAGGAATATCCTCCGCCTCTGGTATGTCTTCGTCACTTGGCGTCCCTGGTCCTGAGCTCATGAATCCTTCTCAACAGGACGCGCAGACGAGCGATGGCTCAACCATCATTGGTCCCTTCGACGCCATCGAGCTTCCGCGCGTCATGGTGACTAGCTATGGCGTCGAGCTCCGGCTTCCCATAATCGAGACCGACGGCGTCACCATTGCGGTACTTCTCTGCGAAACGCGCCGGGGGCACTTCGGGCTCTTCCTCCAGCGGGATCCCCAGGGCAAGGACCCCACCCGCCCCCGCTACCACGTCGGCTGCGTCTACTTCACGCACAGCGAGTCCCGGGCGACCGAATACATGGCGCGCCTCGCGAACCTCGGCGACGACCTGTACAACCTCCGCTTCGACGGCCGGCGCGTCGCCGCGCGCTGGCGCACGATCTACGTCGTGCCAACGCCGCCGGACTGGGACGCGCGGAGCGCGGTCGCGTCGAGCCTTGCGGTGAACGCGCGCCCCGCGCCGCCCTTCCGCTTCCCGCACTGGCTGCTCGCGCGCCTCACGACGCTCGAGTTCGTCGCGTATGAAAATGTGTTCCCGAAGGACCTCACCGCGATCAAGTTCTTCCACTCCGAGCAGGACCACATCCACCTCATCTTCGGGCTCTGCCACGAGCACGACCGCGCGCCGGAGTCCCAGTCCCAGTCCGAGTCGGCGGAGCGGCCCGCAACAGCCGACCCCAACTCAGACCGCGACCGTTCGGGTTTGCAGCGGGTGCACTGGGCGAAGGTCGTGATCTCCCTGTTCCCCCCGAAGCTCACACACAACTGCGCGGAGGACCACGTCGCCTCGTGGACAGCGAGCTCGCGGGACTTCGGCGACGCCGAGAAGACGGTGCGGCTCTCGCTCATGCCGTGCGCGTGGATGCCGGCGACGACGCTTGTGATCCACATGGAGCTCCTCGGCCGCGTCTACAACGAGATACTGCGCGAGTCGAATGTCTCGTTCCCGTCGCTTGCCGAGCTCGTGCGGCAGACGTCGCGTCCTGCTACCGTGGCCGCACAACTTGAGCCCCGCCCCTCCGAGTCGTTGCGGGTCGAGGTGAGGGTGTCGCGGAGTTCGTCGTCGGGTTCTATGACGTCGCCTTCTCGGATCCCTCGCCCGGCGTCGTCGAGTATACTGGAGGAGAGTCGTGTGGAAGGTGGGATTCTCTGGGAGGGTCGTGTCCGGGGTCAGCCTGTCGCGCGGGGTTTTAAAAGGGCTATACGGTAGTTCAAGTTGTAAACTGGAATTATGAACCAACCCAACGCTTGACGTCCTTTGAGAAGTGGAGTGCGATCTGAGTGTTTACATGGAAAGTAGTATAGTACAGTGTGATCGTCATCCAGCAAAGCATTCCCCCCTGCCCTCCCAGTAGTCCCGTATGATTCGGTGACTTGGGGGGCTAATTCGCGCAAACTAATAATCTTAGAACAAGAGCTCAAGCTAAAAGGTGATTTTTCACTCGAACGACATTGGTCGCGCCCAACTCCATCGGAGTGGCAGCTATACATAGGCTAAGAGAATGTGACCAATGAGCACAGAGCATATGTATGTGACTGGTCGGAGATCTCCTCTCAACCCTTGGCGTTACTCAGGCCTTGGGCCTGGTTTTGCTATCCAACTCAAACTGCCCCCATTGGCATCCCCTCCTTACCCTTGCTACTGATCACTGCACATCCGGCTCTGTACTTAGCAATCCCGCATACCGTTAGCCCAGTCGACAGTGTATTCAGCCACGATCTTCTCCAGATCACTCATCGCTTCACTGATAACAACTTGGAGATCGTCCACACGGGCCCTAGGATCATTCAATTCCTATCCACATCCGCTCCGACTACAGAACAACCCAGCATAACAAAGCAGGTTCAAGTAGCAAGGTCATGGATGCCAGCACTGCTGAGGCTGTGATACCGCAACCTGGGGAGAAGCCTAAAGAGAGAGATGAAGAGTTTTGGTACGAGGATGGTAATGTCGTCCTCGTCGCTGGGAACGTGGAGTTTCGGGTCTTCAAAGGCATCCTTGCCGACCACTCCCCCCTCTTCAAAGACATGTTTTCTCTTCCACAACCGAACAGCGCCCCGTCTGAACACGAACCATGTCCCGTCATCCCTCTGAGTGACTGTCCCCTGGACCTCCGGCGGATCCTGCGAATCCTCATGCCCAAGGCCCAGCCCAGGCGAGTCTCTCATTTCATTTATCTTGTCCAAAATAGGTCCTCATCAGCCCATTCATTCTCGGTACACACAGTCCGTTCAAGTACAATGACGATGAGCCGTCCTTTGACAGCATCTCAGCCTCGATCCGTCTCGGACACAAGTACCAGATGTCTGCGCTCGTCACGCATGCCTTCGACTACCTCACGGATCACTTTCCACCTCAGTTTGACGACTGGGAGAAGCGCCGCACCAAGGGCCCGCCCGTGTTCGACGACGCGCGCGCTATCGCCGTCGTCAACCTCGCCCGCGCCTTCGACCGGCCTCAGCTCCTCCCCAGCGCGCTCCTCGCATGTACGCTCCTTCCCGCGCACGCGCTAATCAATGGGTGCAAACGCGAGGACGGCTCGCGCGAGATGCTATCAGTGGATGACCTCGCGCGCTGCATCCATGCCCGCGGCGCGCTCGCCGCCGCATCTGTCGCGAGCGCGATGCGTATCTTCCGGCCTATTGTCGACGACCAGTGCGAGCAGAGGCGGATGGATAAGTGCTTAGGTAAGATCAGGGAGATGCTTGAAGGCTTGGAGGGCGTCGTGGAGCACCTGGTGGGGTGCGACCTGACGAAGTCTTACCTGATGCTGTACTTGAACGTCAAGACACACGTGTGCTCTGCCTGCTATCGGATGCTGCAGGCGCGGGACGCGAACGAGCGGCACGCGGTATGGGCCACTTTGCCGCGTCTGTTGGGTGTGGAGGTGGAGGAGTGAGAGGCCAAGTGAGAGTGAGAGGATGTGGAGTGGAGCATATACGTAGCGATGTGGTTGGATTGATGAGTGTAATTGTTGCGCGTAGCGCCAACATGCACGTCTGATAAAAATCAGTTGACAGTTACACAACTTGTGCTGGACCGACGTGACCGAAACTTATGTTCTCAGACCAAGGTTCACTAGGCTTGAGAAACATACAATAAAGAATCCTGCACTTTTGAAGGGACATAACAAGGATTTTTGTACCATGGCAGGCATCAGACACGTAACTGGTCAAGATGAATTGGGGTACAGACCTGACTGCTTCGGATTACGCTGCATCACACAGATTTACCACCCCTCAACTTCGATGTCCAATATCGAAGGCAACTCCTTCCAAAGCTCTCCCTGCGCCTCCTTTCCCCGCGCCATGGCCAGACCGACGCAATGCGAGCACAGTACATTGCTCCTGAACTCGATAGCCTCATATATGCGAAGCAGGGGCCGGAACGGGTCCTGTCTCGTCACGATGTCCGAGTACCAGTCCAGGAGCGCAAGCGCCTCCCGGAAGCCTGCCAGACACGCGTCGGGGGTCGCACAGTCATCGGACATGCTCACGTAGTACATGCGCACATAGATCGCGAGCGACGCTGCGGCGAGCTTTGCCTTTGCCTTCATGCAGCGCTTGAGGTCCTCGGGCGCGAGCTCCTCGTGCGTGCCGTCCGCGCGGTCGAAGCCGTCTAGGACGCGCTCCTCGAGCGTGTGGCACTGCAGGAACGCGGTGGGGAGGAGGGAGGTCTCGCCGGTCAGCCGCGCGAGGTTGAGCACGCCGATCGCGTGGGCGTCGCGGAAGCCCGCCAGGAGCTCTTGTTCGTAGTCGTCGTGGTACGCCCGGTGCTGCTGCCAGGTTTCGAGGTCGGTTGTATAGTAGCTCTTGAGCTGCGCGAGGGACATGGCGAGGAGCCGGTCTATCTGGTACTTGTGCCCGAGACGTACGCACGCGGAGATGAAGTCGAAGGACGGGTCTTCACGGTGAAATAGGCTGTTACGCCTCGTGAGCTCTTCAGTACGGCTTGCATATGAAACGAGACGCACCTAGGGATCCCCGGTACCATGCATGCCTGCAGCATATATCCGACGTCCTGGGGAGAGTCGGTGAGATGCACGATGGGACACGATCCGCCGTCGGCGTCCGGAGGCTGGGGGAGGGAAAACATGTCGCGGAAGAAGAGCGAGTGCTGCGCCAGGACACCTTTGTAGACACGAAACTCGACGTTATGCGCGGCGAGAATGACAGTACCATCTTCGTACCAGAACTCCGCGTCTCTTTCTCTCTGCTGTTGACCTCCGTCTACGGCTCCATCCGCTCCTCCGGGATTAGCGTCGATTCCATCCATGAGGGCCCGCTTCCAGCCAGGAGTCAAGAGTCGTCAAAGAAGGTGAGTGGAATGGACTCCGTCAATCAATTCCAGAGGGTCAAAGGGGATAATGGTCGTGGTGGGTAAGAAGGGAGTAGATACCAACACTAATCGCAGATTCGATGGCATCTCCGAGATATAAGCAACAGTAGTGTGTTGGTCAAACAGTGATATACATCCTGGGGGATAAAGGTGAGGCTCATGCTCAGGGTCATCCTATGGATCCAAACGATGAGGTCTCACCGTTCATGGTGCTCTCCACCCATCCACCTCGACATCAAAAATCTCTGCTAAATCATTCCAAAACACCTGTTGCTCCTGCTTCCCTCGCTCCATCGCCGCATCAAAACAATGCGAGCAAAGCGAGATTCCATGCTTGTCGTCCAGAGGGGACAAGGGTTCGAACGGATCGGCGGCTGTCAGGAACGGCGCGAGGTCGCAAATGAGCGCAAGGGCTTTGCGAAAGGCCGCCAGACACGACTCCGGAGTCGCGCATTCATGAGATGTATTGGCGCAGTAAGCACGCGCGAAAACGGAGACTCCCGCGGTTGCCAATTCGGTCCTCGCCCTGAGACAGCGCCGGAGATCCGCCGCGGAGAGCTCCTCATGGGTGCCGTCTGCATGGTCGTAACCGTCGAGTATTTCTTCTTCGAGGATGCAACAGTCTAGCAAGGCCGTGGGGAGAATCGAGGACTCGCCTGTGAGGCGCGCGAGGTTGACGACGCCGATAGCATGTGCGGGCTCAAAGCCTTCGGGGACGTAAAGCGTATCTGCAATAGAGCAATGCTTTTGCCAAGTTGTCATGTCGGTTGGATACCACTTCTTGAGGTACGCGATCGAATGTTCCAAGAGCTTGGACATCTGGTACTTGTGCCCTAAGCGTATGCATGCAGAAATCAGGTTGAACGAGGGGTTGTTTGGGGTGAACGGGCTGTCGCGTATGCATACGTCAGCTGACGCGATGAAGGACATTTGTCAAAGAAGGACGTACCTAGGATCGTCTCGCGCCATGTAAATGCGCAAGAGATACCTAATGTCCTCGGGAGAGTCGGCGAGATGAACGGTGGGACAGGGAACACTATCAGCATCGGGAGGCTGAGGAAGGGAGAACATGTCTCGGAAGACTGGGGAGTGGTCCGCCAGCAATCCTTTGTATATGCGGAATTCGACATCGCGCGCGACCAAGATCACAGTTCCATCCTCATACCAGAACTCGTCATCTCGCTTCCTTGTCCCTTGTGACGCCTCTGCAGCTTCGCCGCCGTTGGCTTCGTCACCAGAATTGTCGATTCGGGCACGCTTCCGGGTATGGCCTTGAATATGGTCGGCGACACGTTGCATGAGGCCGTGGAGACAAGAGGGTAGTGCAGATGTATCACAGCGGGTCGTCAGTGGCGGAGAAGAAGACTCGGAATTAATGGGCAGCAGACGCGGCCGCAGGTGACCGACTAATGTGACGATAAGCCACGTGGTGCTACCTGTCAGGTCACAGTAGTGAAGCGCTGATGCATTTCCAGCGTCGTCGAAAACTCAACTACTCAAGAGTCCACCGTCTCTCCGTCTCCCTATCCCTCCTTCTACTCGCTATTGCGATCTAGTCTAGCATAAATTCTATCAGCTATTGGCTCTGCTCCGCACGCTTATGGTCTCAATCTGAATTTGTTGGTCGCCGCCCTCAGGCTACGAACTTCAAGTGCTCGTCGCCCCGGAGGCTGCTTCGTGAAGATTGAGTTGGGAAGTGATGCTGCGCTTGGAGGAGGGCCCCCTAATCTAAGGAGGACTCCTTGGAGGTGATAGCATAGACTGAATGGAAGGCACGTACTGGATTGTTTGATGGTTTATGAGCCGATGGGAGACGACCGAGGTTAACGTCAGTATTTGTTTATTATGTTGTGGACCCTGCTGTACAATGAATCGAGCTAACGATGTTTCATTTACATTAAGTGTATCGGAAAGTCTCAAATCGGCTTGTTGTGGCAACTACAGCTTGCGAATCGATGTTATAGGTGGCCTACCATGTGCTGTCTGTGACCGACCCTGGTACCGCCTCGACTATGCTCTCGACAGAATGCAATTCCTTGCTATAGTGGCCCGCTCGCTATGTTCACAAAGCATTGAGCCCACCAGTTGATAATGGCTTCAGACTTCACAACGCTTCACATTCACACTTGTGAGTACTTAACGCCTTGGTTCATTTCATTCCCCTCGCCTACTATCTATCTCCTGCGACACCTTCTCCCATTTTTGAACCCTGGCAAAGCCTTTACATCCTCTCCCTCCATCACCAACATCATGTCTCGTCTTCTCACTACTCCCAAGTCGGTGCATTCCACTCGGAAACGCGCACGCGTCGACTCACCTGCAAAGTCGGCCGCCACCGCTTTAACACCCACTCCCAAACCTACCAAAAAGTACGCCCCCATAAAGAGAGATGAAGAATTTTGGTTGGAGGATGGCACTCTCTTTGTTGTCGCGGGCGGCGTCGATTTCAGGGTCTACCAAGGTCTCCTCGTTGATCGCTCTCCCACATTCCGAGGTATGCTGTCTATGACGCCCCCTCTTCCCCACCAACTTCGGCCTACCACCTTGCGGTCCCAGCCACCCTGTTTGGCGATCGAGCTGCAAGAGCGACCGGAGGACGTTCGCGCGTTGCTCCGGGCTCTCATGCCCAGCGCCCAGCCAAAGCAAGTTGGATTTCCTCCATCTATCCATCCTAATCTTCCGTACTGAACTGTCGTCGATGCTCTCAGACCGTTCCCCAAGGCCAGGATCGTGCCGTTCGAGAGCGTCCTGGCGTGCATCCTCACCGCCCACAAGTACGAAGTACAGCACGTCGTCGAGGAGGGCCTCGACTACCTCCGCCGCTTCTACCCCTGCGACCTCGCGACGTACGACAGCACCCGCCATACATACCCCGCAGAGTGCGCCATCGGCGTCGTCCACGTCGCGCGCCTCACCGGCGCACACGACCTTCTCCCCACCGCGGTCCTCGCATGCGCAGAGCTCGACGCGCACGCCCTCGTGGCGGGATACCTGCGCACCGACGGCACCCGCGTTGTCCTGTCCACGCGCGACCTCGCGCTATGCATGGACGCGCGAACGGCGCTGGTGCGCGAGTGCGTGCGGCGGCTGTTCCTCCTCTGGCTCTGGCCGGGGCGGTGCGCGCCCGTGTGCACGTCCGGGTGCGTGTGCGACAGGCGTGGCGACGATGGCAGATGCTGGTCTGAGCTCTGCGCCGTGCACGCGTTCGAGTGCATTTGCGGCGGGGGGAAGGTTGTGCTGGCGAGCGCAACGCGGGATCTGGACGCGTACGCGAGCCCAGGGATGGTGCTGGGGCTCGGGATGGCGGAGATGGGCGGGGACATGGTCTGCGAGGAATGTCGGGTCGACGTGTGGACACGCGAGCAGTCCCTAAGGCGGGAGGCGTGGAACCTGTTGCCGGACATGGTTGGCGTGGACGTTCCGGAGCGGTGGAGGCTCGAGCTGATCTGAGGAACAGCGAAGTAAGGACTGACAACCTTGTGATGTCGTATTTCCGACACCGGCTGTGCCTTGTAAGGCCTATACAAAAGACATATCGACTTGAACTGATCATGCAGACAGTCCTCAATGGAGACACACGGCGTGCAATGAGTAAGAACAAGGGTGCTGGTGACAACCTGGAACCAAAATCAACCAAGAAGTAAGCCCATACGATGCGTAGCCATAAATGCCGCCATTTCAGAACATCCCGTTCGAATACGGGTCTCATGAGAAGCCGATACGGGGTCCATGGAAAGCAAGACAATCACTGTAGCAGTTGAATACCAACACCCTGAACCTGAGGCATAGGCGGGACAGCGGCCTGCGGAACCGGTTTAACTTCCAACTGCTTCCAGTTCTCTACCGTGACCCCTACAAGACGAGGAAGGGAGTTCCATATCTGCTGCCGCTGGGCCGCGTCGTGCCTCTGAAGAAAGCCGAGGCATTTGACACAGATCGTCGGCACGCCGGGGACCTGCTGCTGCTGCTGCCACGGCCGCGCCGCGAGGGCCTTGGCGTTGACCTTCGTCCCGATCTGCGTCAAATTGTTGTACGAGAGAGTCTCCAGTGCGGGCTTGCAAGCGAGCAGGGGCTGGTGCCCGGGTACGCACAGCGTCGCCATCGTCAGGCTGATGGCACGCTCGACGTGCGCCTTCGCGAGGGCTGCCTGTGCGCGCATGCAGAGAGCGATGTCGTTGTCGGAGAGCGACTCGCGTGTCCCATCGTCCCGCAGGAAGCCGCCGATGAGCTCGATGGCTTCGAGGGAGCAGCATTCGTAGAGGGCGATGGGGAGGAGGTCGTGTGCACCCGTGAGGCGGGCGAGATTAACGATGCCGATGGAGTGGACGGGTTTGAACGACGGAGAGGGTCTGGGGGATTTTGCGTAGGCGGCGGAACGCAATTCGTGGCGCACCGAGGGAAACTTCTCACATACCGAACGACAACATCCCGAGCATATGCCAGCACCGGCAGCCCATTTTCCACAGCTACGACGCTCCCGTCCTCCTGTCTCACAACCACCTCCGGCAGCTCCCCGCGGGCAACGTCCCACAAGCTGACCATTTCGTTCGCGTATCCTGTCCACAGGAGGTCGATCGGCGGCTTCGGCATTGTTAAGAGGTCGCACAGGCCCTGCAGCTCGTAGAATCGCGCGTCCTCGAGCAGGTACCGGCACAGCGCGGCGACGTCCATGTGTTGTGGCAACGCGTGCGCGTGCGTGGCGAGCGGGAGGATGGGGTACCCGGAGAGGTAATCGACGATGATCGCGAACGTCGTCGGGCTGCGGTGGAGCCTGAGCACGCGCGTGGTGGCCTCGGCGAACCCGGAGGAGAAGCAGTTGCTGAAGAAGTTGGGGGCATCGAAGTGGATTTGGGCGTGATCGAGCTGGAAGGACTCGCCCCGCACGATGATGGTGCAGAAGTCGTTTGCGCCGCGTTGCGATGCGGAAGGGGGTTGGGAGGACATGGTGGCTCGCAAGTGGGAGCGCATGAGAGATGTGATGTCTATAGAGCACCGGGCCCCATGTGCTGCGGTAATATGTTGAGTCGAGGTGCTTCGATGAAGCTTACTTTGGTCAACTCACTGTCTTGCCATGCGATCGATGTCTAATAGAATACAAGCGGTCCTGTATTAACCTAAACAGAATTAAGTAAAAGGTGAAAGTCATGGCATACCCCAGACTGAGTGCCCACATACCATATACTACACAAGCGAAATCCTTTCAACCGGGTACTATAGATGGGACTCTAGTCGCCACCCCAAATGGAGGACATGAGCATATATGTTACTGCAAATAATAGAGATATTCGCCACCGACCTCGTTTCCCATCTCGCGACTCGGACATTCCGCAGGAGGTTCTGCCTCATCCAAAGCCTCGTACAAACCACATCCGCCGCCAACGCATCAGCCGGTGCACTCGGTCCCACCCGGTGTCCTCGGGGAATAAGTCGAAGCATGACCTCGTCTGCCCACCACACAAGTGACACTTCTCTCCACTGCAAAGTACGTCCGCCCTCCGACAACGCGTCCAAGAGCCTCATGGCCCTCACCCGTACGCCCTCATCTATGCCGAAGGCGTCCTCTGGTGCACAGATCTTACCGAAGTCGCCTAAGTCCCCATCAATATAGAGGGGTCGAGAGTCCTGCACCGGTCGTCCATTCAGCTGCTCCGAGTAGTGCTCACGCCTGACGGCCTTGCAAAAGGATCCATATCCATACGAGCCACTCGAGCGATCAGACATAACCGCTCAAGGGCTTGTATCTGGAGAGGGGTGCAGAGACAAAGTCAGTTATGTTGGCAGATGGCATGGTCGCAGTTGAGGGGAGGTGAGTCGAAATGAAAGCACCAAGTAGGGGTCCGTCTTGGAATAGCGGCGAGACCAGAGTGCCCATTCTGCCAGCTCCGCCTTCGTCGTGGCGTTCAGAAGCAACCTGGGTTGAGAAGTCACATCCGGACATCCTGAATGAATGCTTGAGAAAATGCGTACATGAACACAACGTCATTCGCAAACACCGGTGCCAGTGGAGGAAGGCCACTGCTGACTGACATCAGTGTCCCGTCATCGTGCCGAACGATGCCTGCGGGAAGCTTTCCTTTCACGATGTCGCGCAGGCCAACCATCTCGTTTGCGTACCTCGTCCACTGCAGGTCGACCTCCCGACCACGATTCTCCAACAGTTCACACAACCTCTGCAGTTCGAAGAATTCCGCATCCGCAAGAAGGCAGCGGTGTGCGGACGCCATATCCATGGTCAAGGGTACGGCTTGAGTGGAGTCGAATGTGATCTGGTTGTGATAAAGCTCAAAGCACTCTCTGCGGACGACGACCATGTAGACCCTGTTTCCTGAAGAGACTGAATCCAATCGAGGTGCTTGTGCTTGTGGGTCCATAATACAAGGCAGGGAGCGGGCGACGTTTCAAAGGAAGGTACAAAGGTGCAAGAGGTGATGCATGATGGGCCATTGGCTGTGCGGCAACCAGGCGCTTTAGAATTTAGCGCTCACTCACTTTGATTTGTGCCACGCCGATTGACCTTTGCCACAGTAACTCACATTTCCAGTAGAAGCGCCAGGCAGAGACAATTCAGCCGGATCGTGACGTCGCAACATGCCCTCCATCGTCAACATGAGCACGTCCTGGGCGCCCTGTCGTCCATCTCGCGGGTGACTCGCCGGAGAGTTTTGGGAGCTCCCTCATGCCCGAAAAGAATCTGCACGTCGAGCGTGCTGTCGGCCTCACGATGACAGCGATGCAATACATCCGTATCAATGATATACGGTCCATGAGTTGAATACATTGCCGGCTTCAATCGTGGACCCACCCCAGCGCACGACTCGGGCCTCGGGGGTTTGAGGTCAGCCTCCGTGTCCGTCCTCGATATCCGACCTCGAGTTGGCGGCAGTGATCGCCGCGTCCTTTTGTTCGTACACGTCGAAGCTCTCCCGATCGCATGTTCTCGACACCGACACGTTGACAGCGAGCGGCCGCAGCGGGTATGGTGGTTGTCCGGGGCCGTGCAGCGAGCCGAGGGGCGGCGCACCCGCCGCGTCTCTCGGCACCCTGTGCCCCTTCGAATGCTCACTCGTCGTCTCCCCGAGCCCGACGCGGATGATGATCAGCGTGAACGTGATGCCCTGCGAGCCCCGTGTCACTACTGCGTGCGAGTGAGCAGGATGCACAGTGGCTTACGATGATGGGTTGGAGCGCGTCGAGGCAGACATACTGCGCATTTGAGCCGGCGACGTACGTGGCGAGGAGGGAGATGAGCGCGGCAGAGTAGAGGGCTGCGGATTGGACGATCGTCTCGAGGACGCTCCAGCGCGCTCCCGTGCGGTACTGCTTGACTTTGTAATGCGACCACAGGATGCGACCGGAAAGGAGGACTAGAGGGAAACGTAGCCCGAATGAGCTTCATATAGTGCAAGAGTGAGATGAGACACATCGCAATGGTACCCACTTGTTGCGAGGACGTTGGTTGTCAGGGAGAGCGCGAAGAACGACGTGATCCATGGGACCAGTCGGCCGGAAAAGATGGTCTCAGATGGTCCTCCTAGTGCGACGTTGATGGGAACGCCATAGCCCGACACTACATATACCGTCGGCGCCGACAATCAGTAATTCATTCAAGGCTGCAAACGAAGACAAGCATACCAGCAGTGCCGACTAGAAGCGCGAGAGGGAGGACCGCGATCCACGGATTCCGGTTATACACGACATAAAGCCGGTACGTCTGCATGCAGTGTTGGTATACTCAATGAACTGAAGGAGATATGGAAGCAACATACCACGAAGGCGTCCCCAACCAGCGTCTGCGTGATATAGATGGTCGACTTTCCAACAAACAGCGGATTGTTCAAGTGCTGGAAGAACGTGGATGTATCTGTTTGATACCTGCCATGCGTGATAAAGCCTTCCATGGCTCGTTGAACATCGAAGGCTATATGCTATGCTTGAAGGGTCAGAACTGCGCCTTCATTGTACTGAGAAATAGAAGCATGAGAGCGGTACTCACTATAACGGTCAGGACAAACATGACGGTGCCCGTCCCCAACAACCGCTTATTGAGCCTTGAGCGAGAGGAATATTGCTGGTGATATACGAGAATCCATATCGATATTGCATATAGGACAGTAAATATTCCAAAAAGGATAGACTCTAAGAACAATGCCACGAGCTAGACACACATTCAGTGTAGATGAGGATGCGGTCTGTGGAGATTTCGGAGGGAACATCTCAAGGCGCACCAGGGCTTTCGGCAGAGGAAATGTGGTGTCGGCCTCAGGCATAGCAGGAGTCAAGCCTGGGGTGGCACCTAAAGAGGGGGGGTGAGAAAGAACCCAGCAATGGGTTCAACTATAAGAACACCGGAGACGAGATAGCATCCTTGAATGGTCTGGCTATCAGCGGCAAGGTTAAAGTTAGCGCGCCATTGTCTCTCCAAGTCGGATCGCATCTGGTATTGATGTTCCGTGACATTATCAGAGGATGCCCGTTCACCTAAACGATAACTAAGAAGTCTTCCGGGTAAGAGAGGGTTTACGGCGACTTGATGGCAGCTAAGAGCCAGATGCCCCAAGAGAAGATTTGGGATCATAGAAACATCCTCACCGAAAGTATCCTGATAACCGTCGAGGCGAATGCTACCCAAGAAACAAGGCCGATGCTCGCAAATGTGGCAGAGACGGTGTGTGCTCCTTGATCAACTGTCTTTCATGATCAACTCCAACAGGAGTGAATAGATGCAGAGTCAACAACACACCGCCGTCGTTCATCTCCCAAACTAGAACCCACCTGCCCCGGAGAGGACATCGGCCTCACAGGTGTTCTGCCACTTTTGACAGCCAAAGTTATTTATAACGATCTCAAGCGCAGTCGTTACCATTTTGGACAACGTCGTGGCTCGCGCCCCCAAACCTTGCCACCGCGTCCAGTCCGATCTTCCTCACGCCACCCCTTAAACCCCGCAGACGTCCAGGTGACCACTCCCCGTGCTCACAGCCCCGGGGAAGATGGAGGTTCCAGGATGACTTGACAACCACGGTGCGCCACAGGCGGGCCGCATTTGGACCCGAGTATGAGGCCGTTCGAGTATAAGCTTGGCAGCGATGGACAGCCGCCGCCGTTTGCAACAGCAAGCCTGCTGACAGCGGTCTTGAGCCGCATCCCGATTTAAGTGTAGCTTAGCTGACTGGAAACGGCGTAGCGGGCTGTGCGCACTGGCAAGAGGGTAAGGACGGGGAGAACAGACTCGGAGCCCAAAGGGCCGGATTTAGATGTCGTGAATAGGGGCGGGAAATGCGGTACATGTAAATAGTATCGCATATACCAGCGAAGGAAGCCCGCTGCTGATCAATGTTGTTGGTCTCGTTATTGCCCTGGACAGCGTCGGGTCTCCTCCACAGCATTCCACGGGTTGACCGTCTCATCGGCGCATCCATCCACCGCAGGTCTATCCCCGAACGACGATTTTCCAATAGCTCGCTCAACCTCTAGTCCGAATAATTCCACGTGTATGAGAGCGCAACGATGCGTGGTCATCATATCTACGGTTGGGGGTATGGGCGGGACCGGAAGGAGGCAGCCCATCAAGCATTTGTGGACGATGACTGTATAGACATCGCTCGTGCGATGTAGGATGATATTTTGGAATCCCTTGTCCAAAATATAGTAGGCGGAGGCAAGGAAATGGTTGTTCAAATATGCCATAGCATGTGAGAGAGGACGAACAGGATGACTAGCTGTGACGAGCCATAGAACGGACAGCTCACCTCTGTAGAGCGAGACAGAATGTCGACACGAAAAGCTACTTGACGTTTCCCAAGCTCGCATCGTCCCTCGTGTCACGCTCTTTTGCGTACCCAGACACGAGACCTCCCCTGAGCCCACTGTACGAGATGCATGAGAGATCGTAATATCCCATGGAGAACGATGCGGATGAACCGGGATCACAGATCCATTGCTGATGACATCTCACAAGCCTCTCCTGAAGCAAGAACGATATCCGCGGTCAGCGAAACGTGTCTGAATTAGTCGGTATATATCACATACCGTGTTGCTCGACTATTTTATCCCTTCCTATAGCTGACGCTTGCTGGCACATTGATGCCTCGGGGCCCGGGTTTTGGGAGCGGAAACTTGAAAATTGATGGTCCAGCGAAGAAACAGGAGGGCAGGCAGAGAATTCGACCAAGTCCCACAAGAGAGATGGATGCAGGGAAGTTTATCCAGAGACTGTCGAACTGAAGCCAAAGTCGCCAAGTAAGTACGAGATGACAGTGGCGGTCAAGCTGGTCGAGATCCTTGAGGGCGAGTGACACAGAAGTGACTCAGGACGTGACTTTATGTCACACACCCAGCATCACGGCGACGGACGGCTCGCGCTTAGCGGCCCTCTTCCCTCTTTCAACTTTTTGGAGAATTGAGCCCAAGGACAGACTGTCCAGCAGCGCATCTTCAAGGCTTTCTACTCGACCTCAGTCCCAGTCACTGTCACCTCAAACTTGTACTATGGGAGGTTCTCTCGAGGTAAGACCATTTCATGATCATTCCTCTTGCGCTTTCTTCAAGTTACGGCTATGGTTCTCACCCCATTCTTCCTTCGTATGGACCCCGGCTCTTCAAATCCAACCTCCCAGACGTGTTTTCCAGATCGATCTGCCTCGGTCACCAGTCCAAAATCGACCAGCTCCATGAGGGCCTCATCTACCTCTCCGGTTGTTACTCAATATCCACCCTTTACACGCCCGCCGATGTCGAGATATTTGGAGAATTAGCACCTGGTATACCAGGGCCAGCCAATGTCCGTCTTCGGAAGGTATGTGATAGATGTTTTCAGCCTCACGCGTCTCACTGAGAGCAACCACTCCCTCATCCTTGCGCAATTCGAGTTGTACGCTCCATAAAGAGACGTAGGGTCGTTTATGAGGACGAGGGTATGTGGACCATGAGAACCTCGCGCGCGTGGTACTCTCCTGTGGAAGCCATACTGACGAGCACAAGGATTGAGGCATGTTCAGGTTTTTTTTACCTCATCACCCATTGACTACACGGCGGTTTTTGAGGACTACATGTGACATGACTAGCCCAGGCACAAGCAGTAGGTTGAAGGCTACCCGCTCTTCGCTAATGCCGCATTTATTTCCTGTCGCTCCGTACCTCGTAGGCCGAGAATTCAACCTGACGGTATTGACCGCTGCCCTCTGCCCACTCCTACATCAACGGCGACGGTACTGAAATGTCTTGAGCCGAGTTCTTCGAGTTGGCGCATACGGACTGGGGCCGTGAAGAGGGTGAAACTTTGTCCGCCTGGTGAGTCCACCTTCCCGCTCGTTCGCATGCCCTTAGTCTCCGTTGCTAACTTCATTGGGACCAAAAGATGACAGTCGATCTTTTTCGATAAGCATCCCCGGGCCCTGCCATCGACACTGACTGGCGTCACTACTTATGGAGGTCGGGAGGTGGTCCTGATGAGCGTGAACATCTGCTGTTCGTTCCTCATGTGGATCAAGGCGGAGGCAGCACGAAAAGCGACCTTCACTTTGTACGCTCCAAGATCTCTCGTCGCAACTGCCTTTCAAAACTACTATCCCCTGATGCAACATTTAATTTTGTTATTCCTTCATATAGTCGGTACAGAGTGCATATGTATACACTTTCCTATCTGATCCTGTCCTCATCCTGGGGTACGGGATGCTGTCTGCCTATGTATCACATCGCAGTTCTGACGATAGCATGGTTTGGGAGGAAGGCTCCTTTGCCATCATCGACATCCGAGTGGGTCTCCGATACAGTGTGTTGCACGATATGGAACTGGATGGGGCTGGTTTGCGATGTGGTGCTCTTGCCTCCAGGGCCAGACTGTCAGCCACGATGTCCGTTAGCGAACCTGACGCAGCATGAAGAGCAGCTAGGATCCGGAGAATGACGCACGCGTGAGATCCCTCGTCGTGCGATGCTCGGGAGCAGACCGAGGGAGGAAGACGAATTGACTCCGTTCCCCTCTTTGGACGAGTTCATAATCCCAAGGGCTTTACGGGAATTGAGCCTGGGATCAGGGATGTAAGCGAGCGTTCGCACTGCCAGTAGTGCCTGCTACAAATGACGGAGGTGCTCACGCGACGAGGAGGTTCGTTGCATACACTGGTTGTGACCGGAGACTGTCAGTTGTTGTTGCACCCGGAAGAGACCTGAAATATTGTATAGCTTACATTTGATCAGGACACATGATGATGTCACCCAGATAAGAGTGTGTGGCCATGCGGCAGACTGCGAACAGTACAAGAATGCCGAGAAGGTAAGTATAGCATCCAGGACTGGTGGTCTGAAGGACATACGGATACCACATTGGCGACGTGAAACACACTACAACCACTTGCGCCATCAGTTCAATCCCGCATAGTCACCGGTGAGGACACGTACAAGGTGACCAAGCCTGCATTCCGAATAGATTCATCTAGCATTTTGTTCGAAGACAAAGAACAGACTCACCAGTGCTGAGTGCATATACAATGAGATGGTCGAGTGTCGAATCCGTCCTACGCTCGATTGGATGGTAAAACAATATGGGTGAGTTGTGTTGATTGCTGTCACATGTGTGGCATGATGGGCCTGCTTACCTGCCAAATCCTGTATGCAAATTGCGAAGGACGAAGATGAGGGAGCTTGTGATAGTGAGATCTGCGCTCATTTGTATGGAAGTACCGATCGTGGTGATCCACTGAGTTAAATAATCGTGAGCAATGCATGCATAGAACAAGCATGAGTACCATACAGAAGAGTTGAACAGTTCGGGTATGCTGTGAGCCTGAAACCTGAAAATATCACTTTTCAATAACTGACGGTGTGCGAGGGAGGACACGATGTACGAACATCCTAACAGATAGGACTGTTGGTATGGCCGGACAGAGTTGAATGTTATTATACCAGTATTTCGGTTATATGAACGTGGAACCCCGTACCGATATAGCACCCTATTTAATGTCGTCGCTTCGGTCAATGCATGTACTCTTTACGAGACAACGTGAAGCAGAACTCACCATTGTATCCTAGCATCAGTATCACCTGTCCAGCCGAGGGCATCAGAGGAAGAGGCACAAAAATAGTATGGTACAGGAAAGTACTAACCGCAAAAATGACGACAGGACGGAATTTCGGAGACACTGGAAATCGGATGAGTCATATATAATTTTCTAGGAATAGGCATCAGGACGCACTTATCCATACCCGGCGGGCAAAGAAACTAGTTTGCAGAAACCACGTCATTATTACCACCGCAATGCGAAAGGTGCTGATGCTCACCATTGCGATACTAAGGCCGTCACAGACTGTCGAAATTTCGCAATTTTGGGGTGCTGTACAGTATGTAAATTGTGAATCACTTACCCCCGTCATCGGAAGGAGCTGCACGGAGCCACGTTGGGATTAAAATCAATCCACAGTTTACGATCGCAAGTGAACTTCGAAGGTTTTTACCTGAGCAGACCTGTGAAAAGCATACAAAGTCAGTGCCGACAAAATGAGCAGGACCGGCTGACCGGAAACAAAAGTGCTGACCACACTGGTGGAGACTGAAGCACAGCAATTGGATTCCAGAAGAGAGTAACGGCGTAGTAATAACTATCGCGACCCCATGAACATTAGCTCACCAGCATAGTGCTTGTGGGATGACGTACCTCGCGTGTAGCACCAATATAGTCGAGAACGTCTCGAGCATCCTGTCAGAATGCCTTAGCACAGACTAGGGTGATCAAATGAAGATAACCCCCTACATCGCGATGCCAACCTAATGATCTCGATGTGAGTAGACAGGAAATGCAGTTTGCCTGACTTCATACCCATATCTTCAGGAAGCGATTATCATTGGGGAAGGCCCGCCAGTACTGGTACGCTTGCAAGTACGTTATACCACAGAGGCTAGTAATCCTCGTTAAACATACAGTTAGGGGGATAATGGCTCGCAGGACTCACAAAACACTGAAGAAGGCCCCGATGAACCACGCTCCGAGGGTATTATCAACTGGGAAGCCCGCAAAGGGGCTCAAAGGGAGGAGAGAGGACGACATGGTAGGCACCGAGGTTGATTCCAGACTGAGGGACGTATCGGGGTAAGTAATGAAGGGGGTTTGCAGCATGTCGACATCTCGAAGGGAGCCTTAGGCCTTAAGTGCAAAGAGTTAGTCGCTGGAGTATCCAAGTTGGGGATGCTGTCCTTCTATCTCTCAGGGGAAGAGATACCCTCCGCAGTCCTCAATTGCATCTTGTCCTGTCGATTGGGTTAACGTTGGCTGGGAAGGTTTGACTGACAGATGTCAGCCCAACGAGCAGCGGTGATATCTGTACCGGGAACATACCTGGCGCCGTGTGGGATTCGTGACCTCAGTACAGTCTCAGTTGCGTGGCTGAAGACTGAACATGGACCTGTGGCAGAAGCCATGAGACAACCCAAAAGAAGTTTATCTATCCCATTGAGGGAAGAAACATTGGCTCAAGACTCGAGGGCGCCGTGATGATGCCACTGGCCGGTCTGCACCGCGAGATAGGGCGACAAAAAGGAAGCGCAACATTCATCTTGATGTGAAGCATCAAGACTACGCAGCGTCACGGTTACTACGCCTGTCATTGACATCGGATGCCATCTAGAACAAAGGGACAGGCTGCAGCGATTGTGGACGCGAATGCCTGTCAAGGACGCACCCCAGAATAGATTGTGTACCAGTCGACCGTGTCCAAAAAACGACTTGGTCCCGGCTAATCTAATGCCAGCATGCGGACTTGGATATAAATTGAGATACGTCTGTTATATTGGTGAGACATATTCAAATATCGATGTCGAGGATAGGGCGGCAACGAGCTGACATACGAGCTTGAGGAGGCCTCGCCATGAAGAAGGTTTCGCAGTCCGTTTGGTGGCACCGAGGGCTGTGAGCTGTACGTTCTATGCTGCTGGCATTTTGCGAGCCAGCGCCGCAGGTGGAGGAGAGAGAAGTGGCACATCGTCGACGATTGGCTGCCTGAAGCGATGTAGGAACGTAAAGTCAGCAGCATACCAACCCGATCTCCGATGGAATCACCAACCAGAAGTTTACAAGGGTTCCTCGGTCTCCACGCAATTCAGTAGGTGAGAAAAGTGCAAACACAGGCGCGTCCGAAGTTTTGGTTTGACGGCAACTGTATAGCGGTCAGGGTTCCGAAGCCGCCGGCTAGTACCCGCTCTGTGCGTCCATATTCGAGAGTTGGAGTATCTACGACGGTCAGACGATATCAGCAAGGACAGAACAAACCTTACTGGGCTCAACATGCCATAGTGCCGGCACAGATTTGTTCTATCGAGTGACTTCGGATCTGAACGACGTAGCTGGTTCGAAGCATCGCGAAGTCAGCACGGGGTTCTCGGCGAGGCGCTAACACTGTACGTACTGCGTCAGTCGAACCTCTCCCCAGGCACAGCGCACATAGAGCGGAGCTCCGGCTCTCCGCTCTACGGAGGGTCGCAGAGACTTCCCATCGTCGAGAGGGAAAAGGGTTTCCAGCACATGTGAAAGTATTCTGTAGGGGTGTTGCTGCAGGCGCGAGCAAGACCGAAGTAACATAGCACCCGGCTTCCTACACTACGGCGATGCCTCGCACCATCGTGACCAGTAGGAAATGGAGTAGATTACCCATACTAACATGGAGGGTAGAAACACTAGAAAAGGAAAAGTATAGCTCGGGCAAGTTAGTTTTCTCCGCCAGCAGCAACTGATAAGTACGACTGGTGCGCAAAAGCAAGGGTACCGGCGACGCAGTGCGCGCGACAGGATTCTGCAGACTTGGAGGCAGAGTGGTCAACCTTGTATCCGAAATGACAAGCTGGTACATACGACACACCTTGAACACCCTAGCCTTCCACTGGACGACGGAATGTCGAAAGGGAAAGTCCGCCAACACTGACACATTCAACGCATGATCCTCCCAGCGGTGAACATGGTCAAGGAGATTCTCTCAGGGTGCTCGACGTCACCAACGGTTCAAACTCTCCTCTTCAAGCCAAGCAACTTTAGTTGCCCGTCCCTCTCTCCGACCGCGTCGCATATCGAGACCTTCATTCCAGGTCGCGAGCAAATGCACGACCAACCGCAACCGAAACGAAGTCGCGTCAGCATAGGGTATTACAAGTGAACAAGACGACTCACCTCCAACCGACAGCCCTACCCTAGTGACGTGTTGTCCGCTTCAGCCGCCCATCCCTGCAATGTGAAGCCGAGCAAAGTAGGGAGACATTGCCATGTCTTGCGACGCTCCGTCTCCTCACGCTCCCGCACCATCCTATAACACGACCTACAAAGACGCCTCTCGGCATTTCCAAGAGTACACAGAGGCAGCATCAGCGGGTTCCCCAACGCCAACGTAGCAATGTCGGAGAGAAACCCTCCCAGCATCGCCTGCAGCTCCTCTCCGCAGCGCGTCCCCCGCGGGCAGTATCGCGCAGGAGTCGGGTCGTAGACCAACTTAGCGTTGACGTAGCATGCCGTGAGGAGGATGCCCTTTGCACGAAAGCACTCCCCAAGGTCTTCCTGTGACAGCCGCTCCCAAGAGCCGTCCTCGCGCGTAAAGCCGTGCGCGATCTGCTCTTCAAGTTCGGAGCAGGCGAGGTACGCAGCAGGGAGGAGCGCATCGTCTTCCACCAGCCGGGCGAAGTTGACGACCCCTATCGCATGGACGGCTTTGAAGGTGGGCGGGCGGGCGAAGCCTGATTTGGCCCATTCATCGTACCCATCACGTCCGGGATAATACCGCTTGAGGTACGTAACTGAGTGGTCAACGAGGTTGGATATCTGATATTTGTGCCCAAGGCGGATGGATGCCGATATGGTGTTGAATGACGGGTCCGTAGGTTCGAAGGGACTGGAACACTTGGCGCTCGATAGCGTGCAGTAAAGGAGCACTCGAACACTTACCTCAAGTCCATCTTCGGCATACAAAGCCGCAACAAATGGCGAAGGTCTTGAGCGGAGTCGGTTACGTGGACGACGGGACATGCGAGGTCCGCTGGGGACGAGGGAGAGGGCTGAGGGAGGAGAACATGTCTTTGAAAACGGGAGAGTGGTTGGAAAGTATACCCTTGAAGGCTCTGAATTCCGTGTCGCCCGCGATGAGGATAATGTTTCCGTCCTCGTACCAAAGCTCCTCATCCCTCTTCCTGGGTGAACCTGTGTCTTGTACTCCGTCGTTGTCTTCCGACTCGACTCGAGCTCGCTTTCTTGGGGCACATGCTGACATGGCCGAAGGTAAAAGTCATGATTCAGAAAAGCTACAGTAAGCGCAGGAGCGAACGAAGAGTCTAGCAGAAGGGAGTCGTCGCAAGGGATAAGGACGGCACACTCCATGAAACCTTGTCGGCGTCTCTTGTGCGCGCTTCGGTTGCTTCCGTCTGGCAATTGATCAATCCAACTCAAACACCTCCAAGCTGTTTCCACTGTGCGCCGTCCCTCCATCCAACAAGTCATGTAAGTAGGCATTGTTTACCTTAGGTGACAAAGCTATTTTAAAAGCTTTCCTCCTCTGTCCCTACTTCAACAACTTCAATCAGCGGCTCAACTAAGTTGACGTGACTTGGGCAGGACTCGGACCGTAAGTAAGTAAGTACTTTCGATTGACTCGGCTTTTCGTACGGTCCAGCCATTATTTTACCAGTAGTGACACACTGGATTTGGGGTGTTTGAACTTAAGTACTTAGCATGGATCCACGTGCTGCGATCATTGATGGAGCGAAGATCAGGTCCTCGTTGAAATTGTCATGTAAAGACACTATCATTTACCTTTGATCTGGAGCCCCCGTGGCTCACTACAGCGCCTTGCATAATTCCGTGAACACGCCGATTTTGTTCTCTCGGCGCCTAACCCTTGATGTAACAGTCACAGTTCTACTCAACGCCCCGCACCCGAGCTCGTATACGAGCCCTTCTCTAACTTTCCCACCGCTATCATCCGCATAATGAGCACAAATGTTTCTGCGATGTCTATGGTAGGTTTTTTATAGGGGCACTTATCATTAGCGCAACATCTTCTTTCCGTGGGGTCCATGAAACTTTGACCTGGCCAGAGCTCTCTCCCAGTCCCCGGTTGATGTGCTGCTCACTTCGGGCTCTGTTTCGGCACCCGAGCGCGAGAACGTTTTTATTAGTGACGCTCCTCCAAGTCGGAGGCCTAAAAAGCCTTCCAAGGCCGCCTCAAGCTCACTCGCGAGGCAGGAACTCCTCGGCCCTTGTGCAAAGCTGTAGACGCGCGTGACTCAATCGAGTCATGCCGAGTCACGAGAGGGGTACCCGTGACTGGTACCTTCCCGTTATGGGGGTATAGACGCCTGTTGAAAAAAATCGGCGTGTTCACGGAATTATGCAAGGCGCTATAATATTCTGGGGCGATTTCAGACAAACAGAGCTCACACGCTAGGGCTGTTTTCAGATGCATCGACTTTAGCGGGCGCAAGATTACTTGTTTACAAGTACGTTGTGAACACTGGATGATACGACGTAACATGGTAATGTACGTATCTCACCATGCATTGCGAAACTACGTCAAACTCATAACTTATCAATTGGGCGTACTCGTTTAAGTAGATGTTTTCGTCTCCGACAAAACCAATTAAACCTTAACAGACGAATACTAGGTGGGCGCGTCCGGCCATTGATTGCATATCAGGACCCGTTCTTGAGGGAACACGCCGGCACAGCGCTTCAACGTTTCTACATTGCCCCTCATATACCCCTCCCTCAGATAACTCGAACCGGGCTTCTCTGTGATCGTTACTTGGGGTGAGTGCATTACTCGGTGCACCTCTATATCATCTCACGTACGTGAAAGTTTCCTCATCCATCGTGGTATCGCAGACGACATGTGGTTACTCAGCACTGATCGCGCTGAGTTACACTACTTCTCCCGCAACTTCGACGCCGATGGAGGATATGCCATCCTCTCACATACCTGGGAACGGGATGAGCAGACGTTCCAGGATGTCGAGGCGATCGGCGCGCGATGTCGCCGTGAACGTACGAACCCCCGGGACTTTGTCCATCCCAAGATTCGCAACTGCTGCATCCTCGCCGAAACGCAGGGCTACCGCTGGATGTGGATCGATTCGTGTTGCATCGACAAGACAAGCAGCAGCGAGCTCTCCGAGGCCATCAACTCTATGTACCAGTGGTATACCGAAGCCGAGGTGTGCTATGCGTACCTCGCCGACGTCCCTGGCGACTGCGTCCTAGACTCGCCCGGCTCCGAGTTCCGGAAGAGTCGATGGCACACGCGCGGGTGGACCTTGCAGGAGCTCATTGCGCCCGACTTTGTCGTCTTCCTGTCCGGCGACTGGTGCGAGCTGGGGAACAAGACGGCGCTTGCAAAGCTGCTGGAGGATATCACGCGTGTCGACTCGAGAGTTTTGACTCGGGAGTTGAAGCCTGCGCATTGGTCGATCTCAGTACGCATGTCCTGGGCGTCCACCCGCAAGACCACCCGTGTGGAGGACGAGGCATACTGTCTGATGGGCCTGTTTGGCGTAAGCATACCGACGAACTACGGCGAGGGCAAGAGGGCGTTCATTCGGCTGCAGTACGAGATCATGCAGCATGATTCCGACATGAGCCTCTTCGCGTTCGGCTATCGTGTCAGCCGGGACGACGACAGCCTCACCTTCAATGCACAGGGCCAGGTCAACCACCCTTGGCAGTATCTCATGGCGGACTCACCGCGCGAACTCGATTACGGCTTTGGGTACATTCCGGATCTCGGAACGAACGCTAAGCAACAGTACCCTCCTCCCCTTGTCAGTTCTCGGCTGCTCTGTCTTTGCTTGCCTCCACTAACGCGCATTACTTGACAGGATTCGACGGTCACTGGCCCCTTCGACGGCGTCGAGCTCCCGAGTGCCACTGTGACCAGCTACGGTATCCAGTTTCGGCTTCCCATCCATGAGGCCGACGGCATCACGATTGCGGTGATGTTATGCCAAGGAAATGGATGCCACCACGGGCTTTTCCTGACTAGGGATGGTAAAGGGAAAGACCCGAAGAGACCACGCTATTTCACAGGCTGTGTCTACCAGCGCCCCTCGACGACAGGCTCGGCGGCATACGTCGCTCGCATGGCTGACTTGGGGGATGATCTATATAATCTCACGTTTCACGGTAGGCCAGTGAAAGCCTCTTGGCGCACAATCTATGTCGTACCCACCGCCTCTGACTTGGACTCCGGACGCTCCACTGCCCCCAACCTTATCCTCAACTGCAACCCCGCGTCCCGATTCCGCGTCCCGAGGTGGCTCATCGCTCGCCTCACCACCCTCCAGTTCGAGGTCGACCAGGTCAGGAACACTGATGCACTCCAAGTCGTGAGGATCCTCCACCGCTCGAAGGCGCGTGTCTTTATGTCCCTCGGCTCATGCACGGAGCACCACGAACACAACCCCGAGAAGCCGCCGGTCCTCTGGGCCAAGGTCGACGTGGTGTCCCTCATCGACATCGACGCGTTCACGCACGACTGCGCCGAGGACCACCTCGACTCTGAGTCATGGGCGACGCACTCGAAGGTCTTTGGGGACGCGGACCGGATAGTGCGGCTGTCGTTCACGCCGTCCACGCGGATGTCGGAGAGCGTGCTCGTGGTTCACGCTGAACTCTTTGGCAGCACGTTCGAAGAGATGCTGCGAGAGTCCAATATCTCGCTACCATCCCTCGACGACCTCAAGAAGCGCATCCTCCCGCGCGTTCCTATCCCTCTTTCTACTCCTTACGTCGAATCCATCTCCTCCGAGTCACTGGTCGAGCGGCGAGAGACTCTTGAGGAGTCAGGTAAGTCTTCCTATGTCAACGTACCGTCCGACTGATCGCGCAAACCTCTCCGCCGCCCTTCAAGGCGCTCGAAAAGACATGCAGGATACGACAATAGACGACAAGGACAATGTTGACGCGTCGAAGAGGAGACCATCGCTCAGGATATCTAGCACAAACTCAGATGGTGACTTTTTTCGTATCTTACTTGGCACACGAGAGTACTTAAACCTGTCAATCTTTCTTTCAGAAGCACTGGATGGCGCGCCCGATATGCAGACCTCGCCGCGTACGTAACTCTTCTGTTCTTTCGAGCTATAACATCTTCTTAACATTTATTCTATGTAGTATTTATGGAAAATGAATGCTCTGAGGGCCATCCTTCACTCAACGAAGGATTAGGTATGCCAGGGGAGCGGCCATATTAAGAGATGGATGGGTGAGTTCCTTCGCTCTTCGCTGCATCTCAGTGTACTAAGCATGGGCGTATACGCCTCCCGCGTCCAGAGATGCTTGTTGTTATTTTCTCTCGTCCTCGTAAATAGCTACGCGATTGGGAGCTAGGCTGGGCGGGTACCGATTGCTCATGTTTACCTACATCATAAATACAATCTGCCATACAGTTATAGTGCTACATCAAAAACAAACTTCGGTGGTCCCATGTGTCCAAGGAAAAGTACAGCTTCCGACGGATGACGGCTTACATGTTCGAAGAGTCTCTTCCCAATTGTAAGAGATGGTGGAAAACCAATCGGTTATCTGCGCCGAATTCGTCAGCGACGAGGACATGAACGGCGCGAGAAGACCAACCTCTTCTATGACCCTAGATCAAGCGTCTTTGCTGCTCGGCATCTCTTCCGTCAGCATCCTCTCCATCATGTCCAGCTTCTCGTCGCCAGAGCCTGGCCACTCATCGCTCGCAGTGTCGGACGTCGTGGACACAGATACATGTATTGCGATTGGACTTGAGAGGGGTGAGGACAAGTGCCCACACCGCTCGACATCAATGGTGTGAACCGCGGTCGTCGATATGTTTAGACTCGGGATCGGACAGGAGCTTCCGTTGAGCTGGACCACCGACCGCCGGGCAAGTTCCGCGGGCGTACCCGGGGCAGCGTTGCGCGTTATCCGTATGACGATCAGCAAGAACACGATGCCCTGTGGGGGCCGCGGAAGCAATGGACCTCATGTCGTCAGTCTGCATCCCGGAAATCACCTCCAGATCAAGATGGAAGACACGCACAATCACGGACGGGAAGACGCTGTGCAAGGCAGGGAAGGCGATGGTGGGGTTTGTGAACGAGGTGGCGGCGAGCGAAATTGATGTGACCGAATAGATGGCGGCCGACGGGAGGATGGACTCGAACACCCGCCATTTGGCTCCGCGACATGAGACGCGAGGGATGACGTCGTGGTTTCCGACAGAAGATGTGAGAATGCGCTTCATTATGAGAGCTGTCGAGGACATAAGTCTCGGGTTCTGTGCGGCTATCGATGAACGCACCGGTGGACAGGAGGTTTGTCACCGCGGACAGGATGAAGAATGCTTGGACAAGCGCATCGACGCACGAGGCAGCGTCCATTTGCGGGTTCTTCATCACGATCGGCCCAGAGAGCGAGATGTAGTATCCAATGACTGATTTTTCGTCAAATAAGCTTCCGAGAAACGATAGAGAAGGCCGACGTACCAACTTCTCCGACAAGCAGTATGGTAGGAAGTACAACCACGCGTATTGATCGGTCCCACACAATATATGCACGGTATGCCTACATGACGGGATCAGGCACATTCAAAGGCGGAAGGAACAAAGCGTACCATGAAGCTATCGCCCACGAGCACTTGGGTGACGTAGATTCCGAACTTGGCGGCACCAAGAGTGTTACTCAAGGCATTCCAACCGTCGAAGGCATTAGACATGGTCTGAAGGTCACCGCCGCTCGCCACGAAAGTGTCGAGCATTACGTGTAGATCGAGGGCCACATGCTGACGGAGAGAATGTTGACGATTCCAAGAGCCATGCACCAAGGCAATGAGTTACTCACCACAAGAGCGAGGACGTAAATGGCAGTACTCGCGCAGAACAGGACCAGATTGCGTGCCGACCTCGACCCTCCTGCGCTCCGGTCCCAAAACAATAGGATCCATGTACTGATCCCATATGCAACCGTGAACGCGCCGAAAAGGAGCGACTCCACAAAGAACGCAACTATCCCAGAGGTGAGGGTTGAACGAGCTATCATGGGCTGTGGAAAGACAGTGTGAGCAAGGGATTACTGGGGCCTCTTGGCTCTGAGGGACAACGCACCATGGGGTCGCTGGACGCGCTGGAGTACGCCATGACGACACCTCAAATTCAAGGCGCAGGGTGCTCCGGGAGAGGCGAGCTCGAGTCCAATCCCAGGCGCGGGCCATGAGATATACCTCCAGCGAGGACGTCGCCGTCTATCACGATCACGAAGTCGAATCAGCAGCGTAAGATGGGCCAAAAAGAATTTGCCGAGCAACCAACGGCTACTCGGGCCTCATCACCGCCCTCGGGCTGTGGGGTTAAGGTGCAGCCACGCATGGTCGTGCTGTCACTTAAACTTCTCGAGGAAGGAGACACGGTGCTTCTTGACCGAGCAAGATTCGCATCATCATGACAACTACTCATACCCGCTATCTCTGATTTCAAAATCTTAAGCATCTGACGATACTTCCATACCAGCTGCATCCCGGCTCAAGTGCGATCTATCGAGGAGGAACGGAAGTTGAGCTGTGCGTACAGAGGCATATGTAGGCGTCCGCAATGGATGCGTTTCGAGGGGCTGGGAGTGATGGAGATCGCAGCCATGACACATACGGCTGCAGTACAAGGCTGCTGCCAAAGAACGTGAGAATTTGGCGAGGCAGCGGAGCATAAATAGTCGCCCGAGCTCACCGAGATGTCTCTCCACAGTCAATTGTGCCACGCAATGCACCCGGAAGAATCGTGATAGATGGCCCGAAAGCGATGGACAGGGAGCGCTGAATGCTGAATGCTGAACGCTCTCGCTGGATAAATACCACCCTGCTTAAATACTGGGCGCCGACAAACACAAAGACACAACCAGTGCCAAGCGTCCTCTCGGAACTAATGCTGTGGGTCAACCCTTATCATCTCTCCCGCGTCATGACAAGAGACATCTGATCATAGGCAATATCAGTACTACCACTCGAGACCGAAGGGGACACGCCGATTCTCGCACCTCTAGTGGCTTCTCCTGTTCGCTACTCGCCGCCTTCCCATCTAGCGCTCCTTGATTGGATGAATCGCAGGATGAGTCGCGCCTGGACGACAGGATGCTATCATGGTCGGACGTGCGTGTGACAGACACATGGATTGCGATTGGGTGCGCTGAACAGTCCTCCACGTCATTCACCGTGATGGGCAGGCTCGGACATGAGAGGCTCCGTGGCCCGTCATAGTTCGCTTCGAGCATGGATGGACGAGGGAGCTCCGGCACAGCGCTCAGGCATATCCGCGCGACGGTGATCGAGAAGACCATGCCCTGCATCCAGAGCGCGGAGAGTAAGATTCACAGCGCCCACATAGAAAGTAGACAGACGTACGACGATTGGAGGAAAGATGTAGTGGCAAGCACTGAAGCCGGACGGGCTCACGAACGAAGTCACAGCAAACGACACCGCTGAGATGGTGAGGACCGCAGCCGATTGGATAATTGATTCCGCGACCCGCCATTTGACTGTCCGGAGTCGGGAGCCTTCTGGGCGGTATTCCTGGACACCGCGACGTGAGCTGAGGAGGGGCCTCATCACTAGCGCTGCAGGACTGTCAGTGGGCGCGAACAGAAGGTCAAACAACGGTGACTGACCGGTTACCAACACGTTCGCAGTCACAGAGATGACGAAGTATATCTGCATGAGAGTGTGGAACTTTGGGAAAGGCGCAAGCTCCCCCATCGCGAGCGTCGTAAACCCGAGAGCTAGGAGACCGTTGTCAGTCCGACGCTTGATCAGGGGGGGTATGCTACACACCGAGTTCTCCAGCGAGCAGAACAAGAGGAACCGCAATCACTGACCATGAGCTATTCCAAATGATGAACGCTCGATATGTCTGGAGTGGCCGTTAGAAGGTGTTTCCTAAAGGCTGAAGAAAACACACCATGAACGAATCGCCGATGAACGTCTGCGCGACGTAGATGGTGAACTTGGCGAATCCAAGTCTCTTCGGAAGGTTCCACGTGGCGATCCCACCGGCAAGTGTGGGTATATCTACACCTCTCAGCAATCCGCTTGCCACCAAAATGTTGAGGTCTATGAACAAGTGCTAAGAAATGCTCGATCAGAGAACATACAACGCGGCACGAAATGTGGAGCACATACCAAGATGGCCAGAAGAAACATAGCCCCGCTCGCACCCATCAAAATCGCGTCGCGCCTCGACCTCCCTTGAGGCAGCCTCTTGGAAAGGAGCTGCCACATGATTATTGCGTAGAGCGCAAGGAAGGAACCGCATAGCAGGGTCTCCACGAAGAAGCACCCCAGAGCGAGGTGGACGGCCGAACTCATCCCTGCGATCTGGAATGACGGCGAATCAGTACGTGTCTCAAGAGCGATCAAGTTTCCGCGACCAACACATACCTAAGCGGACCACGACAAGCCCACAGGAGCTCCTCAACGCTAAGGCGTAGTGGAGGGGTCTCTTATCGGACTACCGCTAGAGGTGAGGTTGAGCGGGGCCGTGGACGGGGAATATCCTCGCCCATATGTCCCCGCAGGCTGCATATTGAGGTTCCCTCTCATCGCGGCCTGTATGCTGTGCGCAGCATTTGGATCATCTTGGCGGCGCGAAGAAGCGGCCTGCATCGAGATGGCGAGTCTAATTCCTCCACCTGTGAGATCCCAGTTCGAGGGGTCAGCACGGTCGTGGCAAGCATGGGCTAAATAAATCAGGGCGGTGCGAAAATTCAGCGACGAGATTGTCCTCGCGTCGCCCAACCAGGGAAATGCTCACCACAGATGGAAAGGGGGATAGGGAACTTCTGAAGAATGAACCCGCGGTGTGGCACTCGATGCGGCGAGGTCGAGGGAACGCGTAACGGCGTACCCTACATGGCAATGTATTTGGACGCTTCCGATCGCTTCTGTGGTAGAGCATCACTGGGAGACCTGAAACCTGTCCGTGCGAGACCGCGTGCCACTGCCGGGACGTTGAGATGCCGGAAGACTGTTGGGCCGGAGGGTGGAACGTGACATCCCATGTCCAAGCCGTCTCGACGCGTCGACGAAAAAGCCCTGCGAGGGCTAAAAAGCTTGAGAAGATATTGGATGCCTGCGTAGACAGAGGTGACCAGGAGCGCATTTGCGGGGTTTCTTCCTCTGGTACATACAACTTGTCAGATTCGGCGGCAACCCGGCAATTGAAAGGCTGACCTATCTGAGTGCAATCTTTTAGGGTCGGAACTTTGTCTGTGCTGCCCTTCACTTCACAGAATTCTACATCACTGCCCCGATCCTTCTCAAATATCGTCCGTAGCCCCCTATCTGTGTGTCCATGAGTAAAACAGCAGCATTACTTTTCGACCCCTTGATCATAAAAAGTGCCGTCCGGTTGTGTACTTGATGATGCCAGACGGACGCGGGATACACACGATAAGACTAACTCACCTTGCAAGCCTCGTTTCTGAAGTCAGCAAAGACGGAGAAGGTACTTCATCCACACCTGGACTGCCGGTAGAATCCGTATGGTGGCGGTCAGTGTTCATCATAAGCCACAGAGCTGTCAGCACGGGCGGGATGAGAGAGTCAGCATAAAAGTCACTTTGAATGGGTAAAAGATGGACCACGAACCAAAGGTATGTCTTCCCCAGATGAACTTATGTTCACAAGGCACATAAGGTTCGAAGATTGGGCTCACGAGAGGGGCGGCCCCGATGGTTTACGTGTGTGTGGAGAGGCCGACGCCTTACAGGCACTCGGATCGCCGGCCTACATGTCTAGGGCTTCAGAAGAGTAATAAAAACTTTCATGGACACTGCCGTAGAACACATCATAATATGTGGTACCGGCGGGTTCACAGGGATGGTGGAGGCTTTGGGAATGACGAGGCTCGAAGGAGGCGCTTCACTCGGAATTGAAGACAGGCGCCTATCGTCTCTCTGACCTCATCTCGTCCCCATCGATTCCTCATGTCCATACTCCCACATACTTGCTTAGCTGTCTTGCACGAACACCTTGCGGTCTTATTTCTCTCTGAGACTCTTACGCTGGTGGCCCTCCGGGGATCCACATTCAATACCCAACTAGCCGAGTCATCACACCGTCTACGTAAAATGGAGTCTACAAGAATGGGGTCATTCATACAATGTTGATGGTGGCATTGGTGCGTCGTGCGTGTGTCGAACACGATCAGCAGCTGACTTATAAAGGCTCGGGCGCGAAGCGCGTGTGGAATCGACTCACCGGAGCCGCAGCATGTCGGAGCCGACGAGATTCATAAAACCAGCCCCTCTCGCACCTCTGGCGAACCTGTAGACCTCATCTTGACCCACAACCATGGACCAGAAACTATTCAAGGAGACCTTAGTCCGCCGTGGCCACACCTACCGCTACTACTTCTCTCCACCTGGGCCACAGCAGCCCGTCCTTTTGTTCCTCCACGGCTTCCCTTCGACTTCGAGCGACTGGGGCCGCCAGATCGCGTTTTTTCAGCCACTCGGGTATGGGATCATCGCCCCCGATCTACTTGGTGCTGGAAAAACTTCCAAGCCGCTCGATCCAAAGGAGTTCCGTATGAACGCGATCGCGGACGATGTTATCGACATCCTCAACGTGGAGGGCATCAAGAAGGTCGTCTGCGTCTCTCACGATTGGTACGTCCGTCGCCGGATTGCTTCACCCTTTCCCGGACTGAGTTTGGTTATCCAGGGGATCCGCGCTTGCGTCTCGTTTGTGCGTACTCCACCCTGAGATCTTCCATGGGTTCATCTGGCTGGGGCTCGGGTTCATTGACGCTCCGGCTGTGCCTTTCGACATGGAGGCGGCGATGGCGATGGCCAGGGCGGCCGTGGGCTACGATGCGTATGCTTACTGGGAGTTCTTCACGCGACCGGACGCGTATGAGAGCATCGAAAAGAATGTGAGTGCGCATGCCTTTCGTGTAACGCTGGCGGACTGCTATATCTAGGCGTGCAGGTCGATTCGTTCCTACAGCTGTTGTACCCGGAGCGTCCGGAGGAGTGGATGACTTGGATCCTCACCCGCGGCAAGACCGCAGAGCTAATCGAGGGGAACATTCTGCTCGGGAAGGCGGCGTACTTATCCGATGGGGTGGGCACTCCAGCTCTCTGGTCTATCTAGCGTGATGAATGCTGACAGTGAGTCTCTGCAGGAATACCAGGCCCTCCGCGAGAACATCGTCTCGAACGGGATTCGGTCGGCATTGAACTGGTACAACGCCCAAGTACAAGACGTTAACCTGGAGGATAACATCAGTAAGGATTTCCTTTTAATGCGCTCTCTGAGCTAAAGCTGATGGTTCCTCGCAGACATCCCAGAGGAGGAGAAGAAAGTCGCCTCGCCTTCCCTCGTCTGTCTCGCGCTGCGAGACATGGTCTCAGTCCCGGCGATGACCAAAGGACTCATGACTAAATACGGGACGCAGGTCGACTACGTAGAGGTGAATGCTGGACACTGGCTGCAAATCGAGCGTACAGACGAGGTCAACGCAGCAATGCGGCGCTGGCTGGAGACATTGGCCTTGTCTTCGTGATGGGGTGCAATGCACTCACAGCTCCCAAACGTAACTACCATGTGACGTCATAGGCTGTAATACGCACAGGACGCGCCTGGTTGTTCCAGCGTACTCCCAAGACGAGAGATGATTTACCGCTTGCGTCGGATGCCGGTCCGTCCGGAGGGGTGTCCGGTGGACGCCGGCCGCGAAGTATCCCCAGCCTCGACGTTTGACGTCCGATGCACTAACATTGACATGCACCCCCCGCCTTTTCTTTCCCCAACTAATATTCACCGCGGTGAGTGCAGGGTCCATATATGCGCGTTCTCTGCTCACCATTCGCCAGGTGGTCTAACGCTGTCTTCAGAGGCCAAATCTCAATAACTACGATGTCCGACAACCCCCCCTCGAGGAAGCGCCCTCGCACGGAGGAGCCTGCGGCCCCAGACTCGGCTGAGCCTCCCGCGCGTCCGGACTGGACTCCTTTGGACGAGGGACAGGTTTCTGAAGTCCGAGAGGGCGAGGGCGAAGGCGAGGGTGTGCGAGGCGAGTCTCAGGCCGGAGGCGACGGCGAAAATGAAGACGAAGACGAAGATATGGATGAAGACGAAGAGCGCGTCCGGGACGAAGACTTCTGGTTCGAAGACGGAACGGTCGTCCTCGTTGCCGAAGGCGTCGAGTTCCGGGTTTACCGTGGACCCCTCACTGACCACTCGCCGGTATTCAAGGACCTCTTCTCTGAAGGCAAAGAGGACGGGGAGGACAGAGAATCCAACGCCGGCTTGAATCCAGACTTAAACGTAGATTTGAATACAACCTCGAATGCAGAACTGAACGTGGACTCAAACGCGGACTCGGACGCCACATCGGACGCAAGCTCTGACCCAGGCTGTCCGACCGTCAAACTCACAGACTCGGCGAACGACCTCCGTCACATCCTTCGAGTGTTCTTGCCAAACCGTGATCCCACGTGCGTCCCTACCATTTTGTGCGTTCTCTGTGTGCATATACTCAGGTCTCACGCACTTCCTGACACCGCTGTAGGCCGTACTTTTATGAGAGTCCCACCTTCGACGCGATCTCGGCCTCGATCCGCCTCGGGACCAAGTACCGAATGTCGCGCCTCGTCCAGCACACGCTCGAGTACCTAAAGGATTACTATCCGAGCTCCTTCGACGTCTGGCGGAACCAAACCAAAGGGCCCCCAGGTTTTACGGCCAGGCACGCGATTGGCGTGGTGAACCTTGCCCGGCTCACCGGCGAAGACACGCTGCTCCCCGTCGCGCTCCTCACCTGCTGTGGGCTCAACGAAGCGATCGTCCGAGGATGCAAGCGCGAGGACGGCTCCCGCGAGCAGCTCTCACTCGACGACATCGGGCTCTGCTTCCGGGCGAAGGGCAAGCTGATCGAGGCCGCGGTCACGATGTGTCTGCGCATCTGCTCGTGGAAGCACGTCGCCCCGAAGTGCGCCAACCAGATGAAGGCGTTTCACAACCTCGTCGAGCTCCACTCGTCGCGCAAGAGCAGGAAGAGGCTCGACGCGAGTGAGATCGAGGAGGAGGGGGATGCCTGCCGTATCGCGCTGCGTAACGCGACGCTGGACCTGCCCCGCAGGGTCGGCGCGCTGTGCAGCGGGCGCGCGGGGACGAACTTGCTGTTGAACTTCGAGAGGTTCTATGGGGACCTGCGGAAGCAGCTGTGCAAGGAGTGCTGGGCGATGGTGCAGGATCGTGACCTCGCGGAGAGACGGGCGACGTGGAATCGCTTGCCGGACCTGCTGGGGATCACCGTGGACGGATGGGGGCAGGCTTAACGGAGAACGCTTGAACGTTGCGGAGGCAGAAGCAGCGATTGTGCGATCCAGCTTTGCATGTCGTAGATCGAGAGACGGTCTTCCAGGAGGAGCAAGACCTGTCAACATTCGTTAGAGAGTAGTTGCGGGATCGATGAGAATTAAGACTTTATCTCAAGAATCAGACCTCGTTGGAGGAGCATGCATAACATGACCTTCGCTCACCTGCACTAGCGGTATAGAGGCCGGTCTATGTGGTATATTGGGCTCATGCATGCTCTATCCACGCCTATTGTTGACTGGCTACTTAGTCGCGGAGCTCCGCCTCCGTGCCACATCCTCGTGTCCGTGCTGTGGTCACCATTTCGTCAACACTCGCGCTGCGCAGTGCGCACCCAAAGGCGATGGTCCGGTAGAAGTAAAGCTTGATTTAACAGTAATGATGCCTGGTATATATACATGCTCAAGCCGCGAGCGAAGCAACGTACTGCTGCCTGATGGGGTTCGTGTCCAGTGCGGGTTCGCGAGGAAGTGCAATCCACTTAGGTGCTTCCTGTGTGTGGCATTGCAAGCAACACAGTCGTCAGCGTTGATGCGTATGGTGCTAGTAAAGCATGCTAGAGCTCGCCTTGAACAGCCTCATGGCTCGCACAGCATTGTTGCTGTCAAGCGTGAAGCGATGGTAGATCCCGGGAGGGACGATGATGAGGTCGTTCTTCTCGACCTGCGGGAGCAGAGAATGAGACATGTCAGCTCTCGCGATGCTATCCCCTTCGTCAGTGGGAGGGGGGATACTCGCGTGAATGCGGATCCAACGCTTGTCATCCTTGCTTCGGACGTCGAAGTAGCCAGCACCGTCGCGGATATAGCGGATCTCCTCGTCCTCGTGGAGATGCTCCTCGTAGAAGACCTTCATTTTGGCCTCGTAGGCGTCGCCGAGGCCCTCCTTGGTGACATTGATCTGGTGGGGGATATGATCAGTAAACCCTCAATTCTACAATCCATGGGACATACCTCATCTCGTGCGACATATCCGCGTTCTTTGGCGATAACATCCACGGTATCGGGATTCTGGTTGATGAACGCAAGAACGCCGACTTGCTTTAGTGCCTCGAAGTCGAGGTACTCCCCAGTTGAATCGTGGGGAGCGGTGGGGTGCTCATCGGACTCGTCGTGATAGTATGCGCGCATGCTGCTCCCGAACTCGCAGGTAGTGGACTTGGTCAAGGCGTGCGATGGCTACACGATATTGACCACGCGGGCAAGGAGGCTCCACCACTCCTTCTCGTAAGCAGTCGGTGATCCCCGATGGCCCTGCGGACGAATTCCAGTGAAACCGAGGTTGGTATTCATGTCATGGAAGACTCTACCAGTTCTGTGTAAAAGCCCCATGGCCTATTGCCACACGAAAATGGAACAGACTAGATGACCCAGTCGACTAATGGCAGAGCTCGGGGCGGTCTAGACATTGGGTCACACTAGAGGTGACCTGTGACGTCACACAGTCACAAAGCGCACACTGCACATCGCTTGGCATATGCGTCGTGCGAGTCGTCCACTCACCGTCTGCTACCTCGTAGTCGTTGTCTGCTCTCGGGACTTCGTTCATCTTCTCTCACTGGCACTAGGGAAAAGCATCAAAACTCTTACTGACCTTCGTACTATGTCTGGGACAATTTTCGACCCAAACTACCTGGCTCGAAAGCGAGGACGACTTTCCAACGCGGACTCTTCTAATGGACTCTCCTACACAGATGTTCTGGGGGTCACCGGAAGGAAAAGGGACGGAGAGCTCTGGTACGAGGATGGGACTGTCATTCTACTCGCACAAGAAGTGGAGTTCCGCATCTACAAGGGTTTACTGGCAGACCATTCTCCTGTCTTCAAGAGCATGTTTTCTACCGCTCCCTCGGCAACAACAGAGTCCAATACTCCTGTCTGCCACTTAACGGATTCACCAGAGGACCTTCGCCACATCCTTCGCATGTGCGTGCGGGTGGGGCATTCTAGGTACGTTTTCGACTATCCATGTGCGCATATACCCACCCTTCTATGACATATGCTGGTAGTCCGTTTGCGCACGATCACCCCTCTTTTGACGCCATTTCTGCCTCCATTCGGCTGGGTCAGAAATACCAGATGACTTGGCTCGTCGAACACGCCCTCGGATACCTCCGAGAGTACTACACGGACGACTTCGACGAATGGGAGGACACTGATTGCTCCCCGCCTGGCTTCTTCCCGGAGCATGCCATCGGCGTAGTCAACCTGGCCCGGCTTACTGGCATGAACTCTCTCCTCCCTACTGCTCTTCTCGTATGCTGTGGGCTCGGCAAGTCCCTGGTCAACGGCTTCGAGCGCGCGGTCGGCTGTCGCGAGTACCTCACGCTGGACGACATCGGCCTTTGCTTCGAGGCGCGGGGAAAGATCATCCGCGCAGGGGTCGCGATGGCGTTGCGCGTGTGCACGCCGAAGGTGTCGTCGAAGTGCCAGACGCGCGGTGGCTGTCGGAAGGCCCTGCGGAGGCTCGCTGCGAACTTGCATCGTTCCTCGAAGGTCTTGTGCGGCACGGACCCTTTCGCCTCTCTGTCAGAACTGTATGAAGACGCCACCGTGTGTTCCGCGTGTGTCGCCATGCTGGAGGAACGGGACCGGAAGGCGCGCAGGCACCTCTGGAAGCACTTGCCCGCATGGTTCGGCCTGTCTGTGGAAGGCTGGAGTAAGGAGAACGAGTCGGTGTCGCCGGGTGACTCCGAGGTGTAGGAGACATGCTGAGTTGGTACGTGTGCATTCTTGAACGAGAGGATCTGTAGTGACTTTATGATGCCACTTTAGGTTTAGATTCACTTGTAGTCCCAACCTTCACCCACTGCCGAAATCCTGTGGTCCTTCTGTTGCAATTGGTGTTATTCTTGCCCTGCCTTCCTAGCCACCCTGCGACTTGCTCGGGCGCGCGACGTCTCCCCGTTGATGTTTGCCACCGTTCCATTCATGCGTGGTGGCATATCATAGGCCACTACACACTCTCCGCGACTTCGTACCCCTGGTGCATTGCAATGTCTCCTTTCCGGGCTCCCGTAGGGTCTTCGATGGGCTTTCTAGCACCGCGCAATCCTACCTTGCGTGCCGACTTCCTTTGTCTGCTGTACCTAGTGACCCGCCACGTCGATCTGTAACTGCTACTACAGCCGCTTCGGTGGCCCCTTGATCGCAATGAGATATGGTTCCTTCATGTTGTGTGTTCCACAGTGCGTCCTCAGCGCGCCGGCATCGTGGCTTGTCTGAACTTTGTTTCGACATTCGACACGAGGTCAGGTCCGAGCTAGCTGTGTGGCCGGGAAGTAACGTCGCACACGTCATAAGTACCTGCGCTGCAAGCGGTGGGGCCAGCCAACTCGCCCTCCTCGCCTCCGCTTCCCCAGTGTGCGTTCGTTCTTCCCCAGATATCCCAGAGCTGACACAGCGCGTCACATCCTTAGACACCATCTCCCCTTCTCATCCCCACACCACCCAGGCATTTGTGAGGCCTTGCGGACGTCGCGGCTCGCGGGGGTTCCGTCTTCGTATCTCAGGTCCTAGACAAACCTGAAGCACCCTCGATGTTCCCTCCGACGTCGATGGGAGAAGACGGCCACCGATCCTCGTGGCGGCGTGTCCGACAAGCTGCCAGCGTCGCGTCTTCGCACCCATAGCGTGACCCAGCGTAAGCGGTGGTGCTTTGATTCGATCGCCTCGGAGAGCTCTGTGCTGTGCAGCGCTCTCCGAGACGATCGACTCCACGCACAATACCGCCGTGTTATACGAGGGGGGAGCGACTCCGAGCTATTCTGGGGTTGTGGAGTCATGCTCGATGACTGACGTCCTTTGTGCCCTCGTGGGGAGGGGAGAGATACTCAACGGGAGTAGTGTAGGGATGGGAATGGGGCGGCTTTCGTTGTAATGCGTCATTGCCTGACATTCACTCCTATTTGTATGCCTTCGTGTAGGTGATTGTACATCGTGGTGATGGCCTCGGAGAGCTCTGCGCTGTTGCAGCACTCTCTGAGGGCAACAACTCGATGTACCGTACCATTACTATTTAGGTTCGCTCTCCAAGGCGAACTATATATTCCCCTCACAACATGGATTTATCTAATGGGTTGTTTTGATGGTAAGTCTACGGGTGACTTTTAGCTTCGAGTACCCTCCACCTTGCATCACGTAGTGTACACGTCGTTGAATGCTACATAATTTGTATTACGATTGTCATAGCAAGAATGTTAAGTCTGGACCCCGTTCAAGTGGGGCTGTGAGCGATATATAACCCGTTTCGGGCACAGACGGCCTGCTCCCCGTCCACGGAAGGTATGGCTGGTTCGCATCATTAGGAGCACTATGACTGAGGTTGATAACCACCAGGGAAAAAGCGATGCCCTAAAACGAGGTCGTCGACGAAGTCCTCATGACGATGCACAAGAGATTGTTACGCACCATTAGGGGAGAAAGGATACTCATGTTCACGAAGAATAAGATATTTGTGTCCACAAAGAACGTCACGAGGAGCGAGAACGACGCTATGCTGTACATTGCGGCGGACTGGATAAAGGCGTCGTAGAACTCCCGTGATCGGAGCAAGCTGGCTAGTGCACCGAGCCGCCACTCGCAGTTGCGAATGATGTCGGAGTCACGGAGAAAGGCTTGCATCATGGGTCCTGGACGGTCGAGGCAAAAGTCAGAATCATCGAGCTACAAAACATGGGGGAACTGGCCTGAAGACATCAAGTTGATTGCGAGCGTGGTGAACACGAGGAACTGCAAGGCCCATAGCGGGGCCACGAAGGCGGAATAGCCGAACACTGCGCGTCAAGGTACAGCAAGGTCGCATCGTCTATGCGTCAAGTCGGTGCATTATTTCTCATAAAAGGCGTAGGCTCACATGTTCCAAGGATTGAGCATACTACAGCATGCGAATAAGCTTTCGGATTGCCATTTGATTTCAGGTAGAGAATATAGGTCTATCGATTTCAACGGTCAGATTTCATACAATAAGTTTAATGTGTGTGAACCTCACCAGGAGTCCATCGGCTATCGCTGTTTGCGTCACATAGAGGTAGAACTGGATTCCGTTGACGGACAGGAAGAGGAAGTATCTGTCGGCAAATTTCCCGTACGTGGTGTCGAGTTTTCCCTCGTAGCCGGCAGCGGGTAACAGCGTGACCATGAGGTTTACAGACAAAATCTGTGATTCCTTTGGTTTAATTAAATTCACGAAGTGCGGAGAGGGCGGCTCCATACCGCGAACGCAAAACCAAGCATAGCTGTAATCGCCCTTAAGTAGACAATGTTCCGCGGGTCGACAGACAGAAACACGCCTGTGTGCTTCAGTACAGACCGTGCAGTCCCATAAGTCACAGCGAAAGCTCCGAATAGTATCGATTGCGCGAGGAGGGAAATGATTCGCGACAACACTACGCCGTGCTGTGTAAACAGCTAGGCAAATAAAAGGAGTTGTCATTTAGTTTGAAATCTCTCATGATCATGCAAAGACGCACCCCATGTTCAGTGGGTTGAAAAGGTTCACTTGATGTAACGTTCTCCATCCATGGACTGCAGCAGGACGGCTTGATACAGGTTGGAAGGGGAAGAGACTGGTCGAAGAGACGCATGTACTGCCATGCTCGGACGGTGCTGATGACTTCCCGCAACGTTCCGGAAGGGCATGATGCATGAGCCCGTGACCTAAAGAGAAGCGCTGTACGATGTCCGTCTGTGACCGCAACCCGCGAGCTGCGGGCCCAGACAGATAGATGGTCAGATAGCGAAGCGCTGTTCAGGTACAGGTAATTTACAGACCAAGTACATGATCCCGGGCTGTTACTAACTCTAAACATAGACTACTTAGCATGCTATACATTAGGTATTCGACTGAAGTCGCTGTGTCCCGGCGCATCGCCAATCCACGACCCCCCTAGACCGACTCACACTGCTTCAAGTATGCTTGGGCTCCGGAACCTTCATGACATCGCCAACGTGCGTTTCGGAGTCGCGTTGAGCAATGGTGTAGGATCCGGTTCCTTCGATATTGGATAATGGGATAGTACGTGTGGCGAAATCTGAGCCCCGTGAGAGGCCATGGTCCGAGACCACAGACCTACATCCAATCTGGATCACGATGAGCGAAAATACCAGACCCTAATGATACGATGTAAGTGGACCCATGGGAGGAAGAGACAGAGACCAAGTGACGTACTATGAGTGGCGGGAACACACATAGGCAAGCGTATAGCCCGATGTTAGGACTGATGAGCATTGTGACGAGGAGCGATATGGACGCCGCCGAATATATGAACGCGGACTGGATGATGGCCTCGAAAACCCGGCGGTATCTGACGAAATTGAATATCGCGCGGGAATGCCACCGCCAGTTGTCTTGCACCTCGGGACTCTTGGTGCGCAATACTCGCCACATGATGAGTACTTTGCGGAGGTGCAACTGGTAAGCTTTAGTCGTCCCAAGAGTAGATACTCACAAACTCACCTGATGAGAGCGTGTTGGTGAAGAACGAGAACGCGAAGAATACGAGAGCCAGATTGAATGGTAGGAGAGCGTAGCAATATCCGCTTACTGGTGGATAGTGCAAGTTAGCCTGACGTCATAATCTGCACTGCGACCAGACTCGCAGGGCATGTTTTTCCCAGAATACCCCCACGGTATAATGGGCAGTAGACGGAGTGCATGGCAGAATGGAACTTAAAGGGATCGGCCAATAATCTCCATGCAGTACGTTCGGAATGAAAGCAGTATAAATACTCACAGACGTCTATCAGAAAAAGAATTACTGGGACTATGGTGACGGCACGCCGATGATTCCAGACTATGAACAGTCGATATATCTTTATCATAGCATGCCTCAGTGCCTCAGTATAGCGTCTATCATTAGGGAACATGAGGGACGCACCATAAAGCCATCCCCGATCAAAGTCTGAGTGACATAGAGGTAGAACTGCGCCTCGTTAGCCGGGGAGAAGAAGAGACTATTGCCGATCAACGCGTTGTACGCAGTCTCGCGGGTATCGCCCTTTACAACAAAACCGTATAGCGTTGTCTGGAGAGTCAGGCAGAGGTGCTATCCAAGAGGTTAACTCGACAAAGGTCCTATGACTTCGAATGAATGATTACGTACCACTATTGCCAATACCAACATCAGAGTGTTAACTCCGAGCAGCGTCTTGTTCCTCCCAGACAACGGGGCGCGCTGATCCCGATGGAGCAAGGACCATGTCCCCAATGAATATGTGACCATAAATATGCTACAAACCAGGGACTCGAGGAACAGCCCGACAATGCGCGAGTTCAGGAGGTCTCTCTCGACGCGCAGCTGTCGACAAGCAACGTCAGCGATAGAGCGTAAGACCACGGAAAAACAAACACAGTACCATACGTACTCCATTGCCGTCCAAATGAATGCTGTCTGTGCTTGAGGTGGACATGAAGATGGAGGTAGAGCTTTGAGGGCCCTGGTTGTAGGCTGTGAGGGCTTATGACAAGAAACACGAGGAGGCAAGAACCGGCGGGGAAGATTATACTAGTACTTGGCCGGCTGCAGCGAAACGTTCAAACTCCGGAGGACCGGAGAGTTGCGGTGATGTCCAGCCCTCTCCGCTTGTGAGGGTTCAGTTTCCGGTTGATGTCGTTATACATGGGGGCTTAACAAACTTACAGTAAACGTTCCCGCGCTCCAACTGCAAAAGGTGTTCACAAGGGGAAGCTGTGCCGTATCATTCGGATACGTGTGCTCGCAATCGGGGCGCCTACGAATGCCTGTTACCTAGCGGGATGTCAGCAGTGTTCGACATTCAAGCGCCGTGGGGAGCTCATCAGGACCCCTGACAATGGTGGGATGGCATTCCCTGATTAGCGACCCTAGACTCGAACTAGTCGATCGGGACACATCAACGGAGAGTGAAAGAGAGACGTGTTCCTAACACTCGGTGCGGAGTCTGAACTCGAACGGCTGGATCCAACCCCCCTCAGGCTGGTTCAAATCCGGACAAAACGGGGCCAAAATCGACTCCAGGCCGTTTCGCAATCCGGACAAAGATGGGGTCGATGGCCGCTCAGCGGGCGCGAGCGCCCGCCGAGCGGGAGGAGAGCGCCCCGGGTTGGCTGGATCCTCAAAATCCGGACGATATTGGCTCAAAAAGGGCCTTGAGCCTGGAAAAATCCGGACATTTTGGGCCTTCCAACGCGCGACCGGATCCAGCCTCTCCACCTATTGTCAGGGGTCCGCGGGCAGTGCTTCTTACCAGTCATCTAGTCATGAGCGAGGCCGTGGCAGGAAGGTTTGTCCACGGCTTCCCGGCCCGCAGCTCCGCGGGTTCGAAGCGCGCGTATCGAGTCACTAGGTGTATAGAGTTAGCACTTGACGGAGGCGGTGCTTGGATGTGTCCGTATCGGTTTGCTTGGCCAAGTGTTCTCGATGATCGTTGACTGTAGGAACCACTGGGTGCAATCCAGAGTATTTCAATGCTGTAAATATTATGGTAAAGGTAGTCTGAATATCTTTACCATCCTTCGTCACGACGACTGTAATGTCCCTTTGTAAAGGAACACAGTCGTATCACAGCACGTACGACTCTTTACTGTCGGTTTACAAAGGGCATCACAATAGCCATGGCGAAGAATGGTAAACGGATTCAGAATATTTTTACAGTAATCTTTACCATAATGCCACGTACATTATCTTGATGTGCACCCCGTGAACGCAAGATTCGATGCGCGGCGAATGAAAGGTGTCATGACTCACAGAATTAATACGAGCGCAAGACGACGTATATATATTTGACCATAAACACGATCGCGTCAGAGCCTTCAAAACAAATAGGCCTTCGGCCTTTCATATCCATACAATACACTTCGTATTCTTTACGATCCTAGCACCTGCAAAGGAGACACGGTTAGCACTGGAGAGCACACGATCGTGCCCGCAACGCACCATACACAAACACTACCTTTCAATCGTTCAGTATCAGGCAACCAAGGGGGAGACTGCGTCTGAATCCCGCCATCGATATCCAACCGGTAGCGGGAGGACGAAATCGCCCGTGAGACCCGGCGGCTTCGGAAAGTCGTGCTGGACAATCGTCGTCGTCGAGATATGGACGCGCGTCGGCGTCGGCATGCCCGCGTAGTGTCGCTGCAGCGCCTCGGGGAGCGTCCCAGAGCCGAAGGACCCCGTCGTCAGCATCGCTCGCTGGTCCGACGACACCCCTGCATGCCACTGGCTCGAGTCCGCACTGCACCCGTCTGCCGATGCCGACCGGGCGTTGAGCGCGATCCGGAGGACGGTGAGCGAGAACACCAGCGCCTGAGGGAAGGTTGGGATGCACCGTCGTGTCAGCTCTGGCGGATGGGCGGGAGAACAAGATGGAGATACAAGAAGGCGATGAAGACGAATGACGTACAATGAGCGCCGGGAAGATATTGAGGCAGGTGGGGTAACCGAGCGATGTGCTGTTCAGGAAGGTGACGACGAGCGACATGGAAGCCGCGCAGGTGATCGCCGTGGACTGGACGAGCGCCTCGACGACGCGCCACACCTGGGTCTGCGTGCCCCTCCGAGTGACGACGTGGTTGACTTCTGAGCCGCGGCTAATGCGAAGGACTCGCACGAGGATACATACTGCAGGGGACACGAGTAAGATGATAGAGGTCTGGGGAGATCGGGTTGGAGCACTCACTTGCGCAGACGATGTCAATGAGGAGCCCGAGCGAGTAGAAGATGGCAGACATATAGAAGCCTGCCACCCCCAAGAAGGTCGACGACACTCCGATAACTAGTGAAGGCCATCAAACGGTGGATTAGGTTCGGTGAATTGAATCGAGGCAGGCCGTGTACATACCACCATCTGCGAACAACAGAATGGAAGGGACGATGATGACCTGCCAGCGCCGGCTGTATATGCGGTACAGCCTGTATATCTGAGCGCACACCATGTGAGCCCAAGGCCGTCAGAGGGAAGGAAGGAAGGGGCGCATTGTGTCCGCACCATGAAGCTGCTTCCAATCAGTGTCTCGAGGACATAGATCACGAACTTGATCGCGTTGAACAGCGGAGGGCCCTCAGTGAGCCCGTGCACGGCACCGCGAGCATCGAGTGCGAGATGCTGAATGGAGTGGGACGTGGCATGTTTTGAGTCCCGTGCACTGAATTGTGCGGTTGCGTGGAGCGATGGCACTCACCGCGGCCGCGAGCAGGAGCATGAGCGTGTTGCAGACGAGGAGACCGATGTTGAGTCCCCGACGTGAAGCCTTCTGCTGCACTCGGGACAAAAAGCACCAGGTAGCATACGCATAAGAGATGAGGAAGGCTGCAAAGAGCCCGATCTCAACGGATAGCGTTGCGATATAGAACGTTGAGGATGCAGGGCCCGCAAAGCCCTAGGTGGTCGCCTGTCAACACTCTATCCCTGTAAAAATACCTCTGATAAACTCACCCCGAATGCGTCTAGAGGTAATGCTGCTGGCATACGTTGCAACGGGGTCGGTAGGCGGCATAGGGGGGAGGCGGACAAAAGACGTCGAAAGAGTTACTTCATTTAAGAGATGTCGTCTTCGTGCATCAGGAAAGTAACGTGCCTGTCATGAGCATGAACAAGTGTCAAATAGGGGAACTATTAGAAGCAAGATCCTTACACACCAAGATTCTGATAAACTATGGACCATGTGGGTTGCCGCTTCCTAGTCAATTGTTGAACGGTTCAGAACTGTTATGGGGAGGGATATCGCATGATCCTTCCCTCCTCCCAGTAGTACAAGTACATTAGCCATATGCGGAGCTGAACCAAGGAAAATGGACAAGGAGGGCTTGATACTCACGACTCACCGTGACTGGTGGATGACAGGTGCCACCGAGATACATCAACGTCAGCCGAGTCTCTTGCTGTTTGCTGAGGAATTTTGCCCGTGCATTAATATAGGTTAGATTGACAGATTCTAAGTGTTCAAATCCGAGGAACTGGGAAGTGGCTGGTAGACGGGCATTGGGAAGGACAGCCAGAGGATTTCACGATCGCTCTCGTCAACCGGGACAAGCATGGAAGCGCCCACGGCATAGGGCACGGAAACTCCGGTCCGATAAGCCGGTCTCGGCGCCGCCCGCCGCCTCGCAGCAGCCCGCTGAGTCGTTCCTCTCTCGCGCGCACCTCAAGCTCTGCATGGACGAGCACCGCGCGCTGCTCCGCATGTATGTGGAGCTCTTCGTCGAGTGTGCGTAAGACAATGAGCAGCACCGTGGCTGTGCGGCCCCGCGCGATGAGAAGCAGGGCTGTGCGTGGTTGAAGACGCTGCGCGTTCCGCCGGGCGACGCTGGACGGGTGGGAGGAGAGGGCAGACACGTGTAGGGTATGCACCTGCTGTCGGATGATGCTGGTGGATCGCGATCGCAATGGGCGGAGGGGCACGTGGGCGCGACGGCGGGCGAGTTTTGGTTTCGAGGTCGCGGCGTGGTGAAAGCTTGAGCACAAAACGTGACCGAGGATATGATAGGGGGAGGCGGAATTTGTTGACGGCCACTTGCAGCTCTACATATTTCACAAGGCAGTGAAGACGAACTTGCTCTGCTCACCCGCTCAGATTCTGCGCGAGTTGTGAAAAACTGGGGAACAATGCGTACTTACTCAATCGCTATCATCACTGTCCGAACTGCTCTCCCCATCCCAAATGATGAAATCACAGACGACGGCCTCGTCTGTCACCCCAAACAGGCCCGGCAGCTTCTGCCACACCCTCCTCCTCTTCTCGACCTCGCGCGCAAGCATCTCCCTCCTGCACATCTTGCAGAGCCTGAACTCACTCGCCCAGTCCCCGATGGACTCGCAGAAGGACTCCAGTGCGTCGCACCTGCCCCGCGTGCAAATCTCCACCTCCTCCAGAATTGTCTGCCGCACAACCGTACACCGCGCGGCTCTCAGGCACCCGACACGGGAGGTGAGCGTGAAGACGCGACCCACGAGGCCCGCGAGCATCCACGCGAGCTCGCTGCGTGCGCCGATGCACGCTTTGAGGTCCTGTGCAGAGAGGTGCTCGACCGACCCGTCGCGCCGCGCGTAGCCGTCGACCATCCGGCCTGGTTCGGTGCTGCAGATCAAGTACAGGGCGAGGGGGAGCATCGCGGGCGTGTTCGTGAGGCGCGCGATGTTGACGGCGGCGATGGCTGCGCTCCGCAGGGGGACGACAAGCGTGGACGCGGAAGGGTTGTACCTGTGGTATGTGTAGAAGTTGGGGGCGTAGTAGTTCCGGAGGACGGACAGCGCGCGCGCCTCGACGTCGGGGCACTGGTACTTGTGCGCGAGGTGGATGGCGGCGTGGAGCTCTGCGAATTCGACGGTGGGTGTGCCATCACGGAGCCTGGTGTGAGGGGTGCACACGTACGCACGCATGTGGGGAGTGATAGGCAGGGACAATAACTATGACTGTGAGAGATTGAGGGGGAGTGAAGGGGCGCTCACCTGAGTGTTGAGCATGGTATGAGATATTGAAGGAAGTCTCGCAGGTCCTCCGGGTGGTCCGACAGGCGGACGACGGGACAACCGTCGAACGACTCGGTCGCGTCAGGCGATCCAGTGGCGAACATGTCGGAGAATACAACAGACTTCTTCACAAGGAGGCTCCGAAGGACGCGGAAGGCCGTCTTGCCTGCGAGGAGGATGAGATTGCCGTCTTCGAGCCAGAAATCAGCATGGCGAGTGAATGTCTCTTGGCCATTTTCCGGATTGGAAGGTTCTCCTGGAGCGAGTATGACAGGTGGATTGGGATTAGTGGAGAGTCGGGGACGCTTCGTGGGGCGAGAGTTCTCAGGCATGGCGGAAGCAGGAGCGACGACATGGTAGCGTGACACAGTTGGAGGTGGGGGGTCTGTGTGACGTAACAGTCATGTGCTGGTGACCTCACGCGTCCCCAGGACCCTTCGCAAATTTATCGCGAAGACTTTCGAATGGGGTATCAAACGTTGCGTGCAAGTGTCGCATACTACTCATCGGTATATATAAGATAGGTCCTAGTGTATACGACTACAGGTGCACCGAGGACATACGAATTTTCAGTGCCCAGGTCAATTTGGTGCTGGTCAAGGATGTGCTGTTCCTTCTCCGCAACACCGCCGTCATCGCACTCAACCAGATCTTCATCACCACGGCCGAGACTCTTGTCCTGGAACAACAGATGCTCCTTCTTGTGCTGCGACCTTCGCAGTATATGGCGCGACCACGGTGACGATCGCCCGCATGCAGCCTCAGTTGCAGGTGTCCGAGCACTGGCCGACGCTGAGTGCGTGGAATCTGAATCCCGGTGGGGAGAACAGCGATGACATACCTATGTGCTTCACCGTGCTTGCGATTCTCCAGTCCTCCCGTGAGCACTGTCCGTACTTCGAGAATCTTATGTTGTTTCACCTCGACATCGGCGCGGAGGTCGCCGGCGACAAACCGGAGCGTAGGGCACGAAAGGGGGAAGCGCGTTGGGCTGCAGACGGCAAGGAGCGGGTCGAGCAAACCCGCCAGGTGCCCGTGCCTCAACGGCCTGCCGTCCTCGTCCAGCTCGATGCATAGCTCCTGCGTGCTAGCTGGGGAGCCTGCGGTGGCGAACGTTTTGAATCTGACACACGCAACGTAATGGACGTACTTACTGTACGTCGCTATGTGTGAATCTTAACAGACAGCTAGGAGCGACGCGGATGCGAGAACGGGGGCGTCAGTTCGTGACGATCACGATGCATACGATATATTACATGTTCATAAAACGCACAATTGCAAACATCACCCCGCACTCACCTCGATGAGCGTCCCTTGCTCCTGCGCGTGCTTTTGGCCAGCAGGTTCAAAAACGACAAGACATCAGGCCCTTCATATGTCAAACGGCATACATCTATTTACTAGAGCGTCGTCTTTGCAGCCCGCTGGCGTTTTCAAGACGGAGCCCCTTGCTCGAGCCCTTTCTCGCCCCCCTCGCCCGCTTGCACGTCGCCTCAGCGTCGTCGCAGAAGTCCGACTCGCTCCAAGTGCGCTTCGGACCGAGTCGAGACCCTCTTCGCGCCGGCGAACGGGTCCGCGTCGACGTCGCACACTGCTGCCGTCTGTCGACAGCCGGCCAGACCTTCCGGATCGCTTTCATGCATGCGCCGACCATACGATCATGACTCTGGAATGGGGAGGGCGCGATGTTCGGAGACGCTAACACGCTTGGTGCATCTCCATCGAACTCGTCTGATGTGATGTCGGCAGGAAGCTCGCCATCGTAGTCTGGGAGAGTCGTCTGAGCACCGCAGTACGATCCTCGGGCAAAGACGTTTTCGGGAGGAGGACTGCTCTGCGGGGGCTCGGTGAGGACGACGTGCTGGTAGTGCTGCTTGCAGAGACGGGACAGCTCTGAGAGCAGTCCGGCGAGAGGATGGTCGGCCGGAAGCCCGTTGACGAACGGGGTGCCGTTCTGCACCTTCTCGAGCTTGAAGGGGCTGCCCTTGGGGTAGGGAGTGTCGGTGTGGACGGCCGCGTCATAAAGACACTGGGTGAGATACGCCAGCTCGGCCTCGGTGGACGCGGCGTTGGGGAGGTGCTTGAGCGCGCAGTAGTTCAGGACGTGCATGAACGACTCGAGGTCGTCTGCCAGCCCGTGCTGCTTTTCAGGACACGCCTGTAAGCGTGCAGACATGAATGGCCAGGATCCCTACAGTGGCTCCGTGTGAGCGTCAGATAATCTACGGGTATGGTTGGGTCACTCACAAGGCGATCGGCTCGAACATCTTCTCGAGCCATCCGCCCCCTAGGCCATCCTATGTCCCAATCGCAAAGTTGGTCGAGTGCCCCGATGGGAGTAGTAATGCCTAGGTCATCAGGATCGTAGATAGCGATGCTCTCGACGCTGATGCCTTGGTGAAGAATGCCACATTGTCTCCAGGCTTTGGAGTGGGCTGGTATCAACCATATCAAAGGATGAATATGCAGACCGTCCGTCGAACAGAACTACGCACCTACGAGCGCCCAAGTGACCGCTTTCACGAGCTCAAACGAGTTCGTGAAGTCTTCAAGAGGTCTACAGATCTCCTTGAAGACCAAGCGATAATGGACTAGGGGAAGCGCGCCTTCGGACGACTCGGCGCAGTGCACGGCACGCTGACATTGACCGTCGAAGAGCACGTCACCTCCCCCAAGGAGGGTGGGGACGTACAGCTCCCCGGTGGTCTTCTCCCTGAGCTCCAGATAGGTCTCGTACTCCGACTGCACGCCGCGCGAGTCTAGGCGCCAGCTGTCCTTGATGTAAACCACCGCGTCGGTCGTCAGGTCATACGCGACGAAGCCCTTCGCACCCTTCCCCACAAGAGAGGGACTCTGCGACGCAGGTTTTCCGACGAGGAACTGCCGCCGTGAGGGGTTGGTGCCGCGGCGGACAGGGGAGCAATCCGGGGAGAACGGCGCATCCACCGTGATCTTGACGATGGGCCATCCTTGAGCGACAGCGCTTCTCAGACCACGCGCGATAGCAGAGTCCACGTGGAAACGCGTGTGCAGCTCCCTGAACGTCGCAACCTCGCCCTCGGACGCGAGCGTCGCCGTCGGGTCGTACCCTCGCGCAGCGCGGTCCATGCAGGACAAGCGGAAGAGAAACGCCCCAATGACGCCGGGGCGCGCGACGTAGTCGAACTCCTCGGACACCACCGCCCCCGCCCTATCGAAGCGCAGGAAGCGCGCGCAGCCGCACATGAAGTGGATCGCGAAGAGGAACTGGCGGTGCTGGCGATTGAACATCTCCGCGGCGTACTCGGCGAGCTGACCTCTGCTCAGGCAGCGCTCGCGGCCGGTAGGAAGGAAGGGGCTCCGAGGCGTGTAGCGCGAAGAGAAGGGCGCGGCTTTCGGGTCCCCCTTCACTTCGATGAGGAGCTCCAGCCAAGCCCAGATGACTCGCGCGTCGAGGGAGCTGTCGCTCGGGGTTCGGGCGGTGGGGTAGATGCCCATGTCGGGACGGAGCGCGTCTCCGGATGAGCCTGAGATCGAGGAGTCGGGGAGGCGGTCCGTAGTCAAGGCCTCGTATCCCTCCCACCCAACAGCCTCCAGACAGCCGTTCAAGCCATCGCGCTGTCGGCCATGTCAGTGTCCATCTGCTACCATAGTAATGAGAAGTTCGAAGACGTACCAAACCAGAATACATCCCTTGCTCGCGATTCTCGAGGTCCACCCTGAACGGAGCGAAGGTTATCCCCGTCGGATCCGTGCCAGGCAGACAGCTCTGGAGCCAGTCGTCTAGCGGTTGCTCTCGCCACACCATCTCGCTGTCAAGATCGAGGCGCCGCTGATCGTGCTTATTCGTCCCCGAGACGTCCGAGAGAGTCCTGGCGCGCTGCACGCGAGGGGGAGAATGCGCATCGCTTGCAGGGCTGCATTCGAAGGGGAGTGTAGGTCCGCGCGACGGCGGACCCGAGCAGGAAGTCATGCACGGGTTGCTAGATTGGGATGTGGGGGGTCGAGTCAGCCAGACGCAAAGAAGGCAAGAGATTCCGAATCCAGAGAGGTGAGTATCTATCTTATACACGGTACCCGCACCCGCTGGCCAATTTGGGGATTGAAGATCTGTGGATCCAATCAGATCCCAGACGCCCTTCGGGCTGTGATACGTCCGCGATAATGCCACGGCTGTGTACACAAACGCACGATGCGAGTCCACGACTCGACGTGAAGGTCAGGTCTGGAACGAAAGGACATTGCCACGTACCGCTCGTGCAGAGGCTTTGAATGAGAATATTCCGACGTCGGAGAGGCGAGAAGCAGAACACGCACCGACCGAAACGACTCGAAGGCGGTGGAAAGGTGCATGTGAGCAACACACAGCGCCACCCTCGCGCGGACGCATGCAGCATTGCAGCCAACGTTGCAACGTTGCGGCGCCCCGAGACGGGATCTCTGCGAACGCGCGAATTACAGGAGCAATACAACATCACGACCAAGACAAATATCGTCCGGGATGACCCAACAGCATTGCACCGCAACGCCAATTACATCCGTTCACATCACATAGCCTCGCCAGGCTGCAAAAACGCAAACACATGGAAGCCATCAGCATCGCCCAATCACTCGCGTTCTCGTAATCAAATCATCGACAACTCACCAGGACGTCAGCGGTGGAAGCACTCAACACAGACAGCCTCTCGCGCTCCTGCGCCGCACCCAGCATCTTCGGCGGATCCGCAAACGGGTTCAGGGACGCCGGCCGCGCCTCTGCAGCGGGGCCCGGGTCCGGAGATTCACCAGATACGGTGAGTGGATGGCGACAGGGAAGAGGATTGTATGTGAGATATCGCGGCGAGTTCGCGGAACGACGTCATTGAGATGTGGCCGATAGCATGTGGTAGTTCGTCCCGAGGCGCTACAAAGATATGTTGATGGAAAGACTGTCCAGCCACGGCGAGGATGCACGCAATGCCACGAGGAAATTGTGGCTCTGGGGGTCTTCGTCTGGATGACACTACTTGGCGTGCATTGCTAGAGTTCGAAGATTGCAGAGCGGATCCGGGGAGGAAGTACGAGGGGTCCAAATACGTGGACGGCGGGCGACCATAACATCGCAGGTCTCCACACCGTGGTGCTCGACAAAGGCATGGGTCAACTTCTTGTGCTCGCGTTCCAAACTTCCGTGCAGACGTTCGTGGCACTGAGCTGCCATAGTGGCGCGGGCGAAGACATGCTCCTCCGAGAACGCGCAATACATTAGAACGCACCGTAAGAGATCGTTCCATAGGAGCCCTCTCCCCCGTCTCCGAAGCTCCTGTCGACTTCAAATGCGCAGCACGGGATGTTGCATGCCTCCTGGGCGTTGTGCAATGTGCGCGGATGCCCACCCAACATTTCCTGGAAGAATGACGTTCAACGTCGGCCGAGTTATGCAACACATGGCAGCTTTTACTTACTTGTACATGAATCCGGCGTATCTGCAGGCAAATGGAAAGAGAAGGTCAGGCTTTGTGAGAGCTTCGCCCCGGCGGCCATGCTGCTAGGCCGGGGCCAGAAGTGCTACGTAACCCTTCGTCCCAGTTGATAACCCACATGCCTGTGTAGTTAGACAGTGACTAGGGACTCCCCGTTGCACGCTATCAGACGTATGTTTCTTCCAAGTGTACCGAATGCGGTGAGTGGTAACTAGTAGTAACGTGGCAAGGAGAGAGAAGAGTAGCATGTAGGCGCCTGGGTGCATGGACTTCTCACTTCGCCCACCACCATTTCCTTCTCCAAGTCTGACTTGTTTCCATTCCTCGCTCACGCTGTCCCTCCCGCTACCGCCAATTCCCAGTAGACGCAGAATAATCCAAGCCCCGCCTCTCGCTCGCAACTGCTTCCTTCTCTGGAGACCGACATGCAAACTTCCAACCCTCATCTACTGCGTCGGATGACATAGTGCGCTTCGCATCGGGCAGCCGCCATTACGCTCGTCGCGTCAAACGGACACTCGGTATGAGGTGAAGGGTCTCGTATTTGATGCGCGGGATGGAGAATCATGGGTTCAGCCAGATCGGGCGCCGGGTTTTCGGCGGACAGGATTTCGTGACTAGGTGAGTATCTACGCATTGGTTTTGTTCCCTGCACGATCCGCCCTCCTCCTGCACTACGTCTGCTGCTGCTCTGCAAGACTATTCGATGTACGCCGGCTGTCCATACCGAAAGGCCTGAAAGCCTTGTTTGTCTGTTGTGATCGGGGTTCCAATCATATTCTTTCGCTGATCCATTCCCACTTTGTCTGTGCTCCATCGATATCCCGTCCCCACATGGCAAGTTCAACACAACCTCCTCCCCGCTTTTCTCGGTTTACTAGGCATCAACTTAACGGCGTCCGGTATCAGGCTCTTCAGCTACTCGTGGAACTCGCCTTCCCTCTACAGACCACGCGCGTTGACAACATACCCTGCGCCGGGCCTGCCATCGCTCCTGAAAAATATCAACGCTGGTCGCCAACTTCTCCTGCCCACAGGGCGCCACGACGCCCTGCACGCGCGGCGAAAACATGGACTGGCGCTACCTTCTGGTCACCCTCGGGGGCATGACGCTGCTTCTCTGGGCGATCCGCTTCTTCGTCTTCCCGCTGGAGGAGTCTCCGCGCTTCCTCATCGGACGGGGCCGGGACGCGGATGCCGTCGTAGTCGTGCAGCGCATCGCAGCGTTCAATGGGCGTTCGTTGACGCTCGCAGTCGACCAACTGGCCAGAGCGGGTGAGGCTGCTACTGTTGCCTCGTCACAGGTCGAGGACACCACGAGCAAGAGGCAGGTGCTCAGCATGAGCTCAGTATTCACTATCCAACACGTCAAGAACCTGTTCGAGACGCCCAAACTGGCGTGGTCGACGAGCCTGCTTATTGCACTGTGGGGTACGTACTCAGGGTGCCGTTTCATGCATGGTGGACGCGTTGCGTGCCGGGCCCATACTGACAGCGCATTCTCTTCTCTGTGCGCAGGCATCATCGGGCTCGCGTCCACCCTCTACAATAGCTTCCTACCTTTCCTGTGCGTCTTCGCTGCCCACCAAGCACTAAGCTCCTCCGGCCTCTTCCTCGGAGTCGTGGCTCGCACCGTCGGTTCTTTAGACTCGCGAGCCGCGGCGCACAGTTCGGCGACAGCTCCTATTATATCACGTACCGCAACGTCAGTCTCCTTGTTCGGCTCACCGTCTTCTTTCATCGCGCTTACTTCCGCTTCCCTCTATCCCCCTCGCGCGCCGCATACAGCAAGTCGTCCCAGGTGTCGTCGGCGTACCAGGCGCGCATTCCTCGCAGGATGAGTGGTCGAGCAGCCATACATCGGGCGGAAGGGCACGTTAGCCATCAGCGCGGGCGAGCATTCCGTTCTCTGCACGCGCGTCCATTATTCAACGACCCCCTGCTGAATAAAGGGCTCACGGGCGTGTTTTTGTTCGCGTCAATCACCGCCAGGAGCTCGAACGCGCTCCTGGGATGCAACTGCAGGTACGCCTTCAACAGTAACGTAAGTCTGCTTCTCGGTCTTCCTCTCCGCCGGCTTGTCCGCACAGGCACATGCGTGCATGCGTGCATGCGCTTGTGAACCGAAACTGACGCTTCGCCGCCCACAGATAATGTACGGCGTGCTCTACGTCATCTCGCCCGAGCTCTTCCCCATTTTTGTGTTCTGAAGCTGGCCGCGCGAAGACCGAGCAATCGAACACCTCACTAGAGTTCAGGTTTTGAACGCGCATGCGGCGCTTAAGTGACGGTGCGTTGCGCTCTGTGCTGGTACTTTTGGCACACGTCCTACGAACGCTGCGATATCTCAAGCCGTGCTAGCGTGCTGCGCATGCTCGAGGACACGATCTTGCGCGAGGCATCTCGGCACCGCGCTAGGGCCCTGGATGGGCGACTATGTGCAGGGCTGCTGGGGGGGGGAGATGGGAAAGATTTTGGCTGCAATACGATGATGGCTTGTGTCCGCGATGTGCCGCAGGAGGCGTGAAAGCGGCTCCGCGAGATGTTTAATATTGCGGTATAGAGGTGGGAGGAGAATGGCAGGAAGTTCAAGTAGGTGAGCCTTCTTCCAAGTCTATCTTGTTTGCGTGGAGGCGGCATGTTCCCTCATGTTCCTGACCACCATACTGACTCACAATGTGTCCCGGACCTTGTCACTGCCGTTGATGTATCGATGTACCTGCGTACCGGATTGTGGCAGTCTTCCTATTGCCCTTCGGGTTAGAGCGTTGCGCCTGACCCAGAAATGTGACGAAGCCCCATGTGAAGTTGCACTGCGTGGTACACGTGCGATCATTCATTGACATCTCAGCTCATCGGGGCTAGGATGATTCTCATATTCCTCCACCACCTGATATCCATGTACAACGACCAGCGAAGCTCATTTTACGAAATGTGTTTTTTCACTCTGCACTGTGGCGGCTCCGACAACGAGGCTCTTTGTGCACAGGTTATCTGCGCCCTGATCAGGGTCCCCCCGTGGTTTGGTTCGACGCTCCACCATTCTTGACAAAATGACTTTGCTTGAGACACGATCCATCCTGGGGTGCAGTACGTCTCTTTCTCTTCCTTCTACTCATCTCCATTGGTTGATAGAATAATCGGTGAATGACTCTAAGGATACAGTGACAACGTTCACGGCCCGCACGCATGCCACATGCCCAGACACAAGAAGCAGGTCCACTACGACTCCAAATGCCACCAGATGCTGAGCAACAAGCTCATACCATGGTTAGCGGGCATGGTACGGAGTATCTTTATCGACCAGCAGCTATTAAAGTCCCACTCCCATGTAGACTGACTCGCAATTTCACCCCTGTTCGTGCTCCCGTCCTTGTTCCACATAATGACCATGCCGACCATCCCAAAGAACGCCCTCTCCGGCATCGTCAACCTCGTTCCGCGCGCTGAATCTGTATTCGAGCCACCCCTTTCAAAGAGCCAGTTCACACTCGACTCGTCCGGCGTCGCGGGCTTCTTCGGCGGCGAGAGCGCCGTCCGGGCGATGGCGACCGTGAACCTTGTCCCACAACGCCGCTGGTGCGGGTGGTACAACGCACCTGGCTCTTACGATGTCGCGAGACAGTACGGCCCACTCGCGATGTCGGGCCTCTTCGACGGCCTCTTCCCTGGCGGGCAGCGTGACCCCGCGAAGATACTCATGATAGACGGCCAAGTCGGACCCAAGTGCATCCCCGTGCACTCCCCGACCGCAGACCTCTCGCGCATTGGGCACCTCGGGTACCTCCTCGAACGGAAGACACGCCAGATCCCGATCAAAGAGGAGTTCCCCAACGTGCCCGTCGTACGGCGCACCATGACCGCGCGCGTGACGCTCGTCAGGCTGCGCCACATGCCAGAGGAGTTCGAGCGGCTATCGCTCATTCCGTCGTCATCCATCACGTTCGCTCTGGGCACGATGCTAGTTAGCGTGGGTGCGTGGGTGACGTGCGCGCTCGTCGCGGACTGGTTCTGTTTCGCGAGCATCGCGCTGGGCATCATCGCGAACGGCGTGGCGTGTTCCGTCATTGGCTCCGGGACGCTGATCCTCAAGCACAAAATCTCCGCGCAGGTGGACAACCCTGGCGACCTTGTGTTGAAAAGCGACTCGGATATCGTGGTGCTCGTCGGGAACGAGGGTGCAGTCAGCCCCTTCGCACGCGCGCGCTTCATCCTGCAGTACGACGGGCAGCCGCCGGTACACCCTCTTCAAATGCAGCTAGGAGACAAGAACGCCACGAGTGGTGGAAAAAGTTTCTCAGACAAGAATCTGGAGAAGTGCACGAGTTGCGATAAGGCAATGGCGAAGTGCACGGCGTGTGGCCAACCCATTCAAAACGCTCCTCACCGACGCAGATGGGCGGCGTGGTTCACACATGACCGGCTCATCGGCATCGCCGTGTTTCTCCTCCTCACCCAATTCCTCGCCCAACTGCTCCTCATCCCCCAGGGCACGCTCTTCAGACAGCTGATGTTCATCGCGACCCTGATCCCGTCGTGGATGTACCACTCTTACCTATCGTCCCTCAGCCTGGATTTCCAGACACGCACACTTTTCAAAAAGTTGCGTCTCGAGGAGGACGAGGACTTCCATCGATATCAGCTGAACACGTGGACGGAGGCCGTCGTCTTCACTTGTCTAGCAATCGTGTCAGTTCACCCCATGAAGGATGTAAAGAAGATCGAAGGATTCCTTGACGGGTTGCTTCCAAACAAGACGGATGTATGGAAGACGTGGAAGAGGGCGCTGGCGGCGAGGCTCTCGAGTTATCGGCCCTGTCCGTCGGGCGATAACAAACCCTTCATGTTCCCCGATGATGGTTGGAATGTGGATGGTAAGCTGATAGAGGGGGCGGATTTAAAACAGCTGAAGACGTATTTCGATGACGCGGAGCGGGCCTTGAAGGCTTGGAATACGATCCACGAGAATCCAGAGATTCAAAATTTCCGGCGCGGCTAGAGCCTTCTCAGGGTGCATACGTCTTGCAGTAAATCATGTTTCAACGTCAGTGACAGCGTCTTTGTGTCCTTCACGTCCTCCGAGGATGACCTCTCGGGTGTATTGCGCTTGGTTCTATCTAGCCGATCTACTAGTACATATTATCTTCGTCAATAGTAGTTAATCTCATGTTTTCCCTGAGTAATTATCTCTTCTGAATATACTATTACTAGAGCATCTTGACGGAATTCTTTTAATACCTCCTGCCATGCTCAGAGGATTTAAGTTGGTCATGGTGAGTGCTCACCCATCCTCGTTGAATCTATGCCATTCCTGCCATACCACCCATGCAAGGATGGCTATATGTTCATTGCCATTCGGAGAGCCCCTCATAAACTCGATGCACGTGACCAGTGGCGGCTTACTTTAGATACTTATCTCGGGGTATCACAATCCGTCGACTCACATCGCTATCCTCCGCCATCACTTAACCTTAACTAGCAACCCAGGATGTCCGAGGAGACCCAATCCATAAAGCTCATTCGAATCGCAGAGGGTGGTCCAACGCTCAAACGACACCACGAATTCTGGTTCGACGACGGGAACCTTGTCCTCGTCGCCGGTGAGACGGCGTTTCGGATCTATCGCGGTCTCCTCACGGTGCAGTCCCGCATTTTTGAAAACGTGTTTTTTGCCGGGAGCTCGAGCAGCAATGAGCTATTTGACGGCTGCCCTGTTATCCATGTCTCCGACGCCCCAGGAGACTTGGCCCATCTTCTCCGCGTCCTCCTCCCTACATCTCGGAAAATGTGCGTATTACGTTTATCTGACTGCATAACCCTCCACACGCACTGATTCATCCACGGCAGTTTCTATTTGCGTGATGACCAACCCGCCATCCAGTTTGAAGAGGTGTTTGCAGTCGCGCGCCTCGCTCACAAATATGAGATCGAAGACATCCAATCCCAGGCGCTCTCGTGTCTGCAAGACTCGGGCTACTTCTCCTGCGACTTCCCTCGCTTCCAACATCCCGACTCGACGAAGGTCTCCATCGAGCCCGCACACGCCATTGGGGTTGCCCTCCTCGCCAGGCTGACCAATACAACGTCTATGCTCCCTGCGGCTCTCTATCGGTGCTGCGCGCTCGGCGGCGACCTTCTCGACGGGTGGACGCGCGCGGACGGGACGGTCGAGCACCTCACACACGATGACCTGAAATGCTGCATAAATGCACGCGCGATCCTGTCGGATGAGGGATGGCGCTCTTTCTGCATCGTTTTCGACGAAAGGACGAGCACCTCGTGTGCCTGCCCGGACGAGTGTCGTGCGGGGCTGCGATGGCTGCGCGCGATCCTCCTGAACCGCGATCGGTCGAAGGAGCGGCCGGTGCTGTGGGACTGGAGCGAGGATATCTGCCACGGGATGTTGGACCACCGGTTTTGTGCACCCTGCGAAAGGGCGTTGCAGGAGCGGAACCAGCTCGCGTTGAACACGTTCTGGATGATGCTTCCGAGTAGATTCGGGCTTACTATTGATGGATGGCCGAATCTCTCGAAGTAGACACGACAAATGCTTGTCGGCAAGTCATGGCCTCTGGTGAGTGGATACACATGTAAATTTTGCACGCGCCGTATGCTGACGGCTTGAACTTCTTCCCTAGGATTTTGAGTATCCCCATTGAACGTCATGATATATAAAGATTATAGATATACACAAGAATCTCTCCTATATTTTTCTTCCCCTGGGTGAGTCATGTCAATCACCGGTCTTATCCTTCACGAGCGAGTCAACCGAATCCACGCTTGCCCGATGTGAGACGGTCACGTCCATTGAGCCCTTTCGCAGCGGGCCGCAATGAGCCTGCGTCAATAGCTGGACATGTGCAGTGTCCGACGCGTTCGAGCCTCGCCCCGTCCGCATCACGATGAGCGAGAATACTAGCCCCTGCGCGTACGCACACGCCACATCAGTATCCGTGCCTTCTCGAGGAAAGTGGGGGAGAGAGCTCACTATAAGGGGTGAGAATATGCTGAGGCTGGCGTAGTAGACGACGTTAGGGCTAGTGAGGAAGGTGATGATGAGGACGAGCGACGCGATGGAATACACAGCCGCGGACTGGAGGATCGCCTCGAAGACGGGGCGATACCGGACAAGGTTGAGTCTCGCCCGGCTCTTCCAGTCTCCGTCTTCGCAGTCGTCGTCGCGATGATACGTGCGCAGGACACGCCACATAATCAGCGCTGACGGGGAGCCAAGGCAAGGAGTCAGATGGACGGGACAAGAAGAGCTCGGAGTGCGTTCGCGCAGGAAGGGCGTACCTGAAGATGCTGCGTTCGTGAGGAAGGAGAAGATGAAGAACAGGAGCGGCATGACCGTCCGTCCGACGCCTGACATGGAACTGCCGTAACCGCCAACTGCGGGCGCGTTATATCGGTCAGCATGCGCGCGAATAGGTCTGGAAGGACACCACGCACCAGCATCGATGACTGATAATGCTGCCGGTCCAATAATTACTACCCACTGGCCCTCCCATACAATGAAGAGACGGTACATCTAAACTGGGGTGTTAGTAAACATGGAGGCAGATCCTGGGAGAACGTGCGACGCACAATGAAAGCATTGCCAATTAGAGTCTGAGTAACGTACAGGTAGAACCTCCCAGCATCCGCAGATGTCCTCAGGAAATTAGAGTTATACAGCGCCCTGTATATCGTGTCGCGAGAGTCTCCGTTCGTAACAAATCCGTTTGCTGTCATGTGAACCGTCAAGGAAAGATGCTGCAAGCCAACATCGGAGTCAGCCTTCTGGACTCTGGATTCAAAGGCGGAAGGGACACACGATGAACGCCAAAAGAGACATAAGCGAGCTCACACCAAGCGCTATGAAGTTCCGTCGAGTGAACGTACGCCGTTGGTCCCCTCGCAGGAGCGACCAGGTACCCATGGAGTACGTGATGATAAGGATGCCGAAAAGGAGGGCTTCGAGAAAGAGGGCTGCAATCCGGGAGTTGAGTAAATCCTGTTCGATTTGCATCTATGGGAACTCGAACAACTTAGTTCATACGCTAGGCAAGTCGTGAAGGGACTCACGTACTGCGGCAGCATTAGACATGATAGCCTGAGGGTTTCCACTATTGCTTGCACCGAGTGAGAGAAAATAAATAAAGGGGGGCAGGGGCGAAAGTGAAAGAGGGAGGGCAAAGCGCAGAACGAAAACAGACGGGTAAGAAAGACCGAAAGTCGGAAGGCGAACATGCTCGCGACGAAGTTGCGATGCCAACGTATATTGGAGCAACTGGCGCCTAACGCAAACAGCCTCTTTTTTTTTTTTTTTTTTTTTTTTTACTATCTCATGCATTAGCAGTATCTATGCCCGTCGAAGACGGGCGGGATGTACAGTAGACAGCGTGCACGGTATCCCGGATTCGTGTTCCTTCATTCGCGTCTGAGGGAGTCCCCACCGCCAAATGCCGGGCCCATATAGGCCAAAGGCCAAGGTATGGGAGTCTAGGAGCCAGGCGTCATGACCCAATTAATGACCGCGCTGGTTAGAGTTGGATGCCTCGTTGACGTCGTCGTGACCGGGAGCGTCGAGGCTGGAGTGCTGCACCCGCACGTGGTGTTCGTGGAGGTTGAAAGTGTCTGCGGCCCGCGGCGTTTGACGCCGCAGACCGTGGGGGTACTGACGGAGGAATGCCTCACGTATAATGGCAGCGCATGAGCACGAGATGTGGAAGTGTCCCCGTGTGCGATTCTTTTGATCGCGACGACGTGGGACAGAAGATGGGCCACCCTTTCCGGCGGGGTGGTTTCGCACGCCTTCCCTACCATCCACATCATCTTGGACGGCGCTCTCCAGGAAGGGGCTTCGATCGTTGGGCGGTGGTCGGTCTGGATCGAGCTCAACCACCCATTCAGGGAGCGGGCGAGCATGATCCGATTGGATGTATGGCTGTGTGATGTGCTCCCACAAAGTGGTAGCCGCAACAGCCACACGGATGGGCCGGCATGAAGTGTCGCGGCCAGCAGGGAAATAGTGCTGCTCCACAGTGTCATGAGTAACCCATGACGTGGGACGGAGAGTGTAAGAATAGGACTTGTCACCGGCGGGGGGCCGGCGGGCAAGCCTGATGTGTTCGAAGAGCCAAAGGGGGGGAAGCAGATCAAGCGCCGCTTCCGGCCATAAGGCCCACGCGGTGGCCGCCTCAGACAAAAGAGGTGTGGCTGGAGACGTAGCAAAGACTACGTCGTCAGGTGGGATGGTCAGACATCGCGAAGCGCAGTTGGCGTTATCTTCACAAATGTCCAAGAAATCGTGGTAGTAAAGGTTCTGGGAGGTGTAGCAGTGCCAAAACGCCCGCCAGAAAATGCGGTTGTCCCCATCCGGGAGCTCTTGGCCCCATTCAGGGAAGGAGGTTTGCCGCGGGTGGTCCCACGGTATAGGTGTAACGCAACCGGCATCGGTCACCTGGTAGCCAACGGCCACAATGATGACATAAGCCTTGGTGGCGTCAGCGTGAAATTCCTTTTGGAATTGGCCGAAATGTTGGAGAACCCGCTCAGCAACTGAAAACGGTGTGAGCAGATTGATTTGGGTTTCGGTCACGTGGTCCCAGACGCCAAGAAGCACCGGGACCTCGGCAAACATGGAGGGCGTTACGTTCCAAACCTGCCCTCTGCTGATGTAATCGTAGGGTTTGACTTCAAACCCCCGATTGTACTTCAGGATGCACGTGGAGATTTGATCAAGTGTTTTGAATGAATATTTGGAGTGAGCGTGTTCCCCAAAAGCAGGGAACCGGAACTGGTGACGATGGCCCCTCCAATCGTGAAGATTGGAGTAAGCAAGGTAGGATATAAGTCCCCGGTCACGGGCCAGGTAGGGCAACCGGCCAGTGAAGGAGAAAAAGGAGAAGAGCGCTCCGATATCGAAGCGTGGGTATGTAAGGGGGCCTAAGTTCGCCGGAGGCATAACAAAGACTTCCTCATTGGGGTTATGCGGAAAGGGTTGGCGGACGATCGATCGAGGAGAAGGGTCAGGGCCTTCCATCGTCAGATGACCATCACGCAGCAACTGCTTTCGTAAGCGGGAAGGAAGGGGGGGCGGCTCATGGCTGCGCTCCCCCGTGGTGGGATTCCAGTACGTGCCTGTGGACAGGTCGTACCAGGGGTGGGCGACCCCGACCGGGATGGCTCCCTGGCGGCCGGGGTGTCGCATAGACGAACCACCGCGTCGACTCGACCCGCCACTATTTTCATGGCGGGAAGAGGAGCTGGGTTCTGGAGGTGGAGGTAAGGGAGGGGCCAGATCACGGAGTGAGCGGCCGCCATCCTCAGCGTATAGGCGTCGAAGTGCACTGGAGAGCGCGCTGCGTCTCAAAAGGTCGCTGCTTGACCCCCCAGTGCCCGCCCGGGAAGTTCTTGAGCGATTCATGGTCTCCCTCGAAACCAAAGGAAAGGGAAAGGGGGAACGATTCAGGGATGCTCTCGACGGATGGACTCGACGATGTGGATAGATTACGACGCGATAAGAGAAGCGCCCACCAGGTGGTGGTGGTTGGAGGAAGAGAGAGGGATGCCGCCGAACGCAAACAGCCTCTGCTGGTGGCGGCGGTGAACGACTGATGGTCCTCGCAAAAGACACCGCACCTCCACGTTTGTAAGACGAACTTAGAGTCTTTTTACGCTGCGATCCATGAAGTGGAAGAAAGGCGGCCGGTACCGGTGTAATGATGGGCTTTTGTGGTAATTTCAGCAGGCTTGCCGGAGCACGCCGATGACGTCTAGCTCCGACGTCATATATAAATAGCGTCTATCCGACTTTGGTCAGCAGCCTTGCCGGAGTGAAATTCCAAGTAATACTTACTTGGCACGATGAAACGACACTGAACGTAGCTCACTCAGTATGTCAGAACACCGGATCAACTGAGTTCCGCCCTTTCTGAAGCCAGGAATTAATCACAGGCGAGTTGCTAGAGCGTCTTGCAACTCGCGCCCTCCTGATCTTTCTGCCATACCAGGAACTGCTGAACGGGATTAGCGTGCATGCTTCACACGGCCTGGTTTCTAGGGCGGGATATTGTTATCTTGAAGACACCGCCGAGCCTGCGATCGGGCGACACGGTCAGCGCATGCACATCGCATCCAAGCACAGCCTCAGCGACGTTAGCACAGCGGAAGGGGGCGGAAGAGGCTTGAACATAATAACACCATCGTGAGGGATCTAGATCAGTGACGGTCCGTCATGCAAGTTGCTTCCACCGCGTACGGAGTTCGGAATGTTGGTTAGCACAATTATATTATAGTCATGTATGGATTCCGAGTCGGAGGCTCGGGAGTCCACCCTATATCGATTTGAAAGAGCGCGAAATGGAGCCATGATCAACAGGCCACACGTCCAACTCCTGGTCGGATAGTAGGCACATGAAACGTCTATTCCCCGCACTGTGGGTGGGTCCGATGAGCGCAAATTGTCGGATGAATCGCGTATAGTAATGGCGTCTTTGGGAGCACCGGGATTGTTACTTGTGAAATCACCGCACCTTATATACCTCCGTAACCTTCATACGAAGCTTTAATGATGACATGAAGAAAGTAATCTGGCGCGCGGCATATGGTGTGCCTGTCAGCACCGTCCTCGACTGTATAAAAAAGCAACTCAATTCACCTAGCAAAGCCGCCCCCACATGCAGACCCACCCTCCTCACCGTCGGTTTCCGTCTCAGCATGTTAAGCACTGCAAGTGCCGAATCAGTGTCTCCTATGGAGACAGAATGACAGTACTTGACTTCCGAGTCGATTAGGCTACAAGAGCAGGGCAGAAAGGACAGGTGACAACCCAGTGAGGCGTTTGACCGACCGGCTTTGCGTGTCCATCCGTAGTCGCCACGCAAGGGTTGTAGGCGCGGCCTCGGTGAGCGTCAGTTTGGTGACTCGTGAGGCATAAGTGATACGCTGCTCAGATGGCGTATCCACTACTAGGGCACAGGGAACTTGCCACCCTCCAGTGGTCCAAGTCATCCGTGAACAGGTCATAGGACGGGAGACGTGAAAATCCTAGCACAGAACAAGCGTCGCCTGTCAGTACCTCGGCGAACCAAGGACAAGGGTCCACTTACCTTAACGATTCAAGGGAATTTTGGAGCGGATGGGTAGGTGATCTTGAGAGGAATCACTGACCCGAAATAGCGCGTGGTCCACGCCGCCGGGCGATTGAACAGTTTGGCTCCCGTACTGGTCGGCCTGAAGGAGGTCGTGTGCCTCTGAAGACTGTTGTTCATGCCGTGAGCTTCTGAATACAATGCGAAAGAGAAGGAGGGCCTGTGGATGGAGTCGGTGGAGTCTATTCGACGCGTTCAACATTGAACACGCGTGATGCCACTGGCATGTCCGAGCGTCACGGTCCATCAGGTAGCAATGAGCGCGACAAGGCACAGTTTGTCCATGTTGACGTCGAGGCGAAATACAACGAAGATCATTTTAAATCGCTATAAAATCGTGCGCTGTCGTTACGGCGCAGTAGCAAGGAGAGACCAACACACCCTGAGAAGCCCGAGATCCCTATTCCAACCAAGATCCTGGAATTCAAATGATCAAGATGAGAAGTGATTTCGCCGAAGTCGGACTCGGAGATGACATAATTTACCTCTGGATCCCCCAAAACTAGATACCAGCGACTGCGACGCCACTGCTAGGCCACCGTTCCACCGTGACATCCAATATCGTCGGCAAATCGTCCCAAAATTTACGGCGTTCCCTCGCATTCCGCGCCTGCAGTTCTTTCTCGCATTCCGGACAGATGGCGGACTCGTCAGGCTGACCCGCTGACTCGATTAACTTGGTCCAGTTGATTAGGCAATCGTACTTGAAAATGATGCCCATGCGGACGAAAGAACAGCAGCGGGCATCGAGGACACGGCTACAATGGTCCGGATGGCGACAAGTGTCGCTGGGTTTCGACTGGAAGACGGAAGCCATGACTTGGAAGTTGCGTTCGAGGAGGGCGCTCTGCGCAACAAAACACTTCCGGAGGTCGCCCTGGGAGAGATGCTCGACAGTGCCATCTTCACGCTTCTGCCCGTCGAAAATCGCGTCGTCCAACGAGGAACATTTGAGAAGGGCAGCGGGGAGCAAGGAAGGAGTGTCGGTTAGTCTCGCCAAGTTTACGGCAGCGATGCCATAGTTCTGGGGGACTTTACGAAGTCTCCTGAGTTCCTCGTAGCGATCGAAGTCGGATGGGAAGTAGTAGTCCTGAAGGAAGAGCAGAGCTTGGTTTTGTACGTCTGGGACATGGTATTTATGTGCAAGGCGGATCACGGCGGAGACCTCGTCGAATGAGAGGGCGGTGTCAGCTTCGCGACAATAGAATCTGTATAGTACAATAGGTCATGTCAATAAGAAGGTTACTCTATCATTTTACTAGTTAGCACCTACCGCTTCTGAGAGCCTGGAAGAAGGACCCGCAAGAAATGCGCGAGGTCCTCAGGTGAATCGGACAGGTGTACAGTGGGGCATCCATCCAGAGTCTCCTCGGCACTCACGCTGGATGAAAGAAGCATGTCGGAAAAGACTGTAGACTGAGAGGCGAGTAGGCCACGGTAGATTCGGAAAGCGGTATCGCGAGCGATAAGGACAAGATTGCCGTCATCGAACCAGAGCTCCTCATGGTGCTTGAGACTCTGAAAGGTGAAAGGAGTAGAGCCAGATGCGACTGAGGCATCCTCATCTACGCGGGCGCGCTTTGAAGCGTGGGTATCTTCAGACATTGTCGAAACGGGCTACTCGATGGTGGTGGTAAGAACAAAAGATGCCGCAGTTGCACGCGTCCCGCCACGGCTCTGTGACCTATTATCACGTGTCACGTGATCGAGGTCACACAGACCCCGAACACTGCTTATGATGAGCAGGCGGCTTCGCCCCTCGTCTTCCCTCCCCGAATCAGCATCCAAGGTATGTATGTATTGCTGCTTTCCTAACCTACGTGGAAGAGTCTCTCGCATAGCACCTCGATATTGTCCAGGATCAGTCTGGACCGCCAACCCTACGTGTCCAGGTACTATGCAAAAAATGAACAATGTGCTATGTGACTAGGTTAATGCCAAGTTCGCGCGCGACACTGCGAGTCGAGGACACCGCTACCCTTAAGCTCCATAGCTGCACTCTCATCTACCATGCTTGGAATCTCAGATCCCAGGACATGTTTATTGTAAGGTCCAGCTTTCCGTTGGCACATCTTTCGGCCGGCCCCTCACCATCTTGGACGCTCAGGAACAGCACTTCTATGGCGCATCCCTTTCGTCTGTGCTTCTTAACCTTTCTCACCCCGTTCACGACTCTGTCGATCTATTACTCGTGAGCATCACCTTTCGCTTCTTTGCAGAGTTCTCACCTATTCGGCTTACCTCTTGGCCACTCTCATCCAGACGTCAATTTGATAATACAACTTGACTCGGTGAATGAGAGGTGCACCATTTCTCGTTTTCCGCCAAAGCTCTTAGAGCTTCAGGTAGGTCTCATTATGCTGATGATCCATGGTAGCATAGTGACGAACGTGGTCGCAGATCTGACAAGAAACATCGTCATGGATGGGGTGGACAGGACGATCTCAATACATAGCCCCCAACTGATCAGACAGGCCTGGAGTTCACCGTTTTTCCGTTGAATGGACCTCAAGAACTCACCCATAGTACATTATCCATTATTGACCTGAGAAAACAGCCTCTGTTGATCACTGCACGTCCGTGGCACAGGGCGCGGCTAGTCGTCGCTGCAGTTCCACTCCGTTGCCGCCTGTCTAATGCTGTCGCACATTGTTCTTCCGAGAAACCATCCGATTAGCTCACATTCCTCATACGACCATATATTCCGCCCCATATCCGGCCCGCCCGCTTCTCGCACTCTCCCACCAAATGCTGCGAGCGTCTTCGCATATGTCCCTTGCGATTGCATTCATGTTCATGCGCATACGGTATCAACATGGACCCCGATCTCTGCATTCCAAGGTTGTGGCCAGATGGTCTCTGCGTAGCAACACGTATACCTTGTGCAGAGTAGGGAGGTAACAATGTCAGCGCATCCCATGGTTAACAATGACATCGTGGCGGCCACTGGTAGCTGGTTTGTCGCCCAACTCCTGAGTCTGTTTTGGGGCAAAGATATTTTGGCGCAAGCGACGCGACAGTCTGCGTTCGCCAGCGTCGTACTCTGCGTCAGTCACGCAGTGCGCTGACGCAATGCATCGCTGCTCTACGGACAGCAGCCCACATTGTTGTTGCTGAGCGCCATGCTGAGATGCCCAAGGAAGTCGTAATCGAGGAGAGGGCCTATAACCACTCTAGCAAAGCGTACGGAGTTCGGAATGTTGGTTAGCACAATTATATTATAGTCATGTATGGATTCCGAGTCGGAGGCCCTGCCAGGGGTAGTCAATGAAAATGATATGCGGCCACTCACCAATGATTCCTCATTTCACCTTGATACTCAACGTCCAACCCCACCCCATCCCCCCGTAGTAGGTATACACCGGCACCCTGAACTACTCTCAACTCGCTGTGATGCACACTCACCTCGCGCTCCATGATGCGTCCATCTACGTCGCCCTGCGTCCAACTCTGCGTCCGTCTGCGTCCAACTCTGCGTCCGTCCGCGTCCGTCTGCGTCAAACTCTGCGTCCGTCCGCGTCACTCTGCGTCACTCTGCGTCACTCTCTGCGTCCCTCCGCGTCGCTCATGTGTCACTCTACGTGACTCCTGCGTCAGTGCGCGACAGCCTGCGTCAACGTGCGCGTCACTTGCTGCACCTTCCCATTTCCCGTCATCCAGGAGTCAATATCCCATCTAATCTGGCCTGTTTCCATCCCAAAATGGAGAGGGGGTATTGGATGCTCTGTATCAATGTTAACGGTTTGCCAATAGGTGCGGTAGACCTTGATACTCACATAAGAATATACACGCTCACTCTCGAGTATTCGCGTTTACCGCCGTGTCACCCTGCGTCACTTGCGTCACCCGCTGCGTCCGTCTGCGCCAAAGTTTGCGTCGAAGGGTGTGTTGCGTCCCTTTGCGTCCCTTTGCGCCGTTTTTACCGTGCCCGTCTGTTTTGTTATGTCGCTATAATTTCGCTCCCATCGTGCCTCCGGCTCCCGATCCGATTGTATCGTCCAGTTCTTGTTACAGTTAGTAAGTATATGCTACATACAAAAGGTATCCTGTATCGACTTCATACATACAACATATTGCAACCACGGAATGTTCAAATTCTAGGCAGCCACGACAATGTATTATACGACTTTTACTTTTCCCCCCAACCCGGAACGGAGACGCTAAAGATGTCCGGAAACCGATCCCATGCCTCCCTTCTAGCTTTCTTGTCCCTCGCGTGGAGCTCCTTCGTACATTTAGCGCAAATTTCGTAGTCCGAGGTCCCTGCATTGATCATACTCTTCCAACTGGAGAGAACGCTGCACTCAATTGCCAACGAGAGGGCACGTTTCATCAGAAACTGTACCATCGCATTCAGCACAGCGCGGCACTTGTCGGGTTGTGGACACTGCTGGCTGGGTTGGTCATGAAACACTTTAAAGAATATCTGCGCGCCCTCCTTGCAGAGCGTTTCGCGGGCGGCAAAACATATCTTCAGGTCGTCGACAGAAAGATGCTCAACATGCCCGTCCTCCCTCTTCCATCCGTCAAGGAGCTGAGGTCCGAGGTTGCAGCAGCGATAGAGCGCGAGGGGAAGCAAGGATGGCGTGTCCGTTAGGCGTGCGATGTTGACAGCGCCGATGGCGTGGAAGAGGCTAGTCACGGAAATGAACGCGGGCCCTCGGACCCACTGGTCAAAGCTGTCTGGGTATTGCTGATGCAACAGGTCCAATGCTTGCTCCTCGACGTCCTCAATATGGTACTTGTGCGACAGCCGCGCCAGCGCGGACACCTCGTCGAACGTGTGTTTCTCGGATATTCTTGGGTGAAGTCTGGACGAACTGTTGTCAGCCAGGCCTCTGGAACATCGACAATGGACCGCACTCGCCGTCTTCGAGACTTTGGCAACAGAATCCGGAACAGATGAGCGAGCTCTTGGGGAGAGTCGGAGAGGTGGACGATGGGACATCCGTCGAAAGTTTCCTCATCATTCTCGCTCGAGCTGGCAAACATGTCGGCGAACACCGTCGATTGTTCGGAGAGGAGGCCGCGGTAGACCCGGAATCCAACGCTCTCAGCAACGAGGATGAGGTTGCCATCCGGCAACCAGAATTCATCATGCGACGTTAGATTATTGGGGAGTGGCGGAGCGAGTGGCATCTTGCCGGATGTGTCAGAACCGGGGATGGGAAAGTTTGAGAGAGTGAGTGTGGATGCAAGACTCTCCAGGTCGAAAGAGGTCTCCATGGTGGGGAGGGTTGGAGAGGTAGGCGCAGAAGGAATTGTGTTGTCGTCCTGGTTGGTTCGTGGCTGGTATGCAGCAGCACCTCATGGGACGCATGTGGCTTCCCCTACACCCTGACAGACAACTTCAATTCTGAGGGCCCGCGCGGTCCACGTATGTACAGATCCATCCAGCTCAATCAAGAGGGGAGAAATATCCATGCAGCTCATGACGCAAGGTCGACCCTGAAAGAGAATCTGACGAAGTGTAGGGCATATCAGCGGCACCCATGGCAGCTCGATAATTTATGACCAAGCTTACCGTCTCTGAGATTTTGGTGGGATGATACGGAGGGGTGCTGAGTTGCCGCAGCAACGCTCGTGAGCTACCGTAGCAACACTTTCGAACGCCACGTAAACCTTGCCGGATTGCTTCGCGGACGCCACAATGGTTCCGCATTGTGTACGACACGGTGCATGAAGTCAGAGTGTGTTTGTTTCCACGAGCACGGGCGGACCCGTGGGATTGAGAAATCAGGACAACGTTAATAATGCTGCATACAGTAAGATAGGTATTGAGTTAGTTCGTTGCAAGTAACATACTCCAACAGTCTGACGCATGGATGAGACTGAAACACGCATGAGAGCGTACGAAACAGTAAGCCGCAGCTTCCTCAGAAACACGGGTACACCAGGACTCACCCCTCATACAGCCTCCCCTGGCAGAACACGAACCGCGCGATTGCCCTCCTCCAAACGGTTCGGCGATATCGACCCGAACACCAACGACTCCACGCTCGCGCTCGCACTCGGGCTGCTGCTGCTCTTGTCCTTCGAGACATCCGCCACCTCGTCCTCCCCGAGCTTGTCCTTGTCCTGGTAGCCGTACGCCTTCTGCGAGCCGAGCACCTGCAGGATCGACGGGCGCGCCCCGTCCTCACCCTCGCGCTCCACGTACGTCGCCGACGACGCCGTCTGGCGCGAGCGCCCGCCGCCGTTGCCGCCCGAGTCCGTCAGCTGGAAGTTCGAGTCGGCGCGCGTGTCGTCCCGCGCGAGGTTCGCGGCGATCCGGATGGCGATGAACGAGAACGTGAGGCCCTACCAGCCAGCATCAACCCCGAGCCCGCCGAACGCACAGAGAAGAGGGAGGGGGAAGGAGGGTTACGCACGATGAGGGCGGGGAAGACGTTGAGGCAGGTGGGGTAGCCGATTTCGGTGCTGTTGACGAACGTGATGACGAGCGAGACGGCGGCGGCGGAGTAGATCGCGGTCGACTGGACGGTCGCCTCGAGCACCTTCCAGAGCTTGAGCTTGTGGCCCTGGAGGTAGACGCCGTGGAAGTCGCGGGTGATGCGGAAGACCTTCAGCATAATGCAGACTGCGCGCGACGTCCGCGGTCAGCGAAGCTCCGGTCGTGGCGGACGGTGGACCGGCGACTCACCGGTGCAGATGACGTTCAGGATGAGCGAGACGGCGTAGAACACGACGGACATGTAGAAGCCGGCGACCCCTAGGAAGGCGCACGCATAGCCGACGACTTCCAGTAGCGCGGCCGCGGTGAGCTGTGGCTCCGTGGACCGGAGCAGCGAAGTGCACGCACCTGCATCGGCGGCCAGCAGGACGGAAGGGACAACGATCACAGGCCAATGCCTGCTGTACACTCTGAATAGGCGGTATATCTAACGGAGCCTCCTGGGTCAAGACCATGCACGGCAGCCGAAGGCATTCGACGTACCATAAACCCATCTCCGAGCAGTGTCTGCGACACATAGAGCACAAACTTCGCCTCCTCCATAGCCTTCGGCGCATCCAAGAACCCTCTCCGCGCGACCTCGATATCAAGGGCCATATGCTAGGCGTCATCATGATGCCGCATCAACAAAGAGAGCAAATATCAGATAGAACGTGGCGCACCACCATGGTCAGAATGAACATCATCGTGTTCGCCACGAACAACACCACAGTCGAAGTCTGCCTCCGCGCCGCCGGGTGCGCGCGGAAGAGGATCAGCCACGACCCATACGCATACGTGCCCACGAACGCGCCAAAAAGTATGATCTCCACTACGAAAGCAGCAAGGTAGAATCCCCCAGAGGCGGGGCCCACAAAGGTCTGCGGTACGAGGCGTCGTCGGTCAGCGGTAATAGGCAGGCCGAGCAGCAAGAGCACGCACCCCGGCAGCGTTCAGGGAGGGCGTCCCATCCGACATGGAAGACGATCGCGAAGAGAACAGTCGCGAGGAAATCCGAGCTTAGGGTCCAGAGGGAGGGGGAAGGTGGACTGCGCGGGGCCCCCGCGCGCCGCTGCTATATGACACGGCATCTGTCGGACGAGACGCGCGCGCGCGGGGGAGAGGAACGAGGAACGAGGGACGAGGGGCAAGGCGCGCGCGAGGCTGCCGGATTGGGCGGGGGTGCACCGGTCATTCCGCACAGTGCGGCTTCCGCTATACAGTCCGAGAGTTTGGGGCGGCCCCGCATGACCCCTGGGTTTGATTGGTGCACCCACAGCGGGCCACTAATCAGGTTCGCCTGGGATGCTCTGCGTCCTAGTGCGCGCTGGCACGCCACTGAATGCGAAGAGGGCTCAGCACGGTTGGAAGCGGTGGTGGTTCACACGACGCGAGCATGGCTTGGCGGAATTGGGGAGCATTAGCAAGAGACTACGGTCAGCTAAGGTTACAGTCGCAATGCGATGAGTGTAGGAGTGAGGGCAAGTATGTTGAAACAAGATGGCAAGATAAGGACGATGGGCAAGATTATGCTCCCGGAGTCTGAAACATACAGTAGCAGCGCCGGCTTACCTCCATCGGAGGCACAGGATGTTGGGATCGCTAGTTGGATCTGGAAGGAGTAAGGGACCCCAGCACTGCATGTGGGAAAGACCACCTTCGAGGATGTGGCAGCATCTATACATCGACTGTGGCGTGTCTAAAGAGCGTATACAGTCATGGGTTGATCATACGTCATCAAAGCGTGCCCAGACGAGGAGGGGTGCGGAGAATGAACTCACAGGAAGCTTTGGGTGCTCTCGCTCCCAGACCGGTGCTCGGAGCCGCAAACTATGCTCATCGCACATCGCGACCTGCGGAGCCTTACGACATCAGACGAACCATAGCGCATTTGGACAGGGAAGCGTCGTGGAAACGGCTGGGCCGGAAATACTCCTCTGACTGCGTTGAAGGAGCCGGAGAAGCTGGAACCCGATGAGAGACATACCGACATGCACCATACATGGAGGGCAGCGACCTCCGGCAGCCAGGACTTCGCAGTGTCCGCTCGCCCCTGCCTCTCCGACATCTGCCTCAGCGCCAGGCTCACCCTCACCCCGGACCTCCACCCCAAGACCACGCACGCAGTCTATTCCATAGCCGCCTATGGACTGTCCCCCAGCCCTCCGCCAGCTCCGGCGCGCACGCCCCTCAGAGCGCCGCCATCTCCTCAAGCGTCCGCGTCCGCGCCCCAGAACTCCCTGTCTACACACCCCATGGCGCCCTGAGCGGCCCCTCCTCGTCTTGTAGGCGCGTAGATGTACCGCAGGTGTGCATTGCAGGGCCGCCGGGTGTCGCAACAGGCCGCACCCGGCATGTTGCCGAACGGGTAGGATGCAACCTGAAGCATGAGCTCGGGGGCGGTCACGGCTCGTTCGTCGCCTAAGGTGCAGTACCGGAAGTACCGGATGTAAGGTTCGGCGTCGTCGTCGGGCATCCTGGGGCGAAACAGCCAGCTGATGAGCAAGGCACACTGGTGTAGCGCTGGGGAACATATGAAGGGCGCGTTTCAGGTCGGCAGTCCGTTTACGGGTCCTACTGTGGGGAGCTCGCGTCGTCGCGGCGGATTGGAGAAGAGAGCCAGGTAACTCGTGGGGTGGCATTCACCCACAACACACAGGGGGGCCCCCCGCATCAGACTGAGGGTGCTGGTTGGACATACGGAGACGCATGAAGATCCGTCAAGTGTCTGGTCGGCGGTGGAGCTCCAAACGATGAAAATGTTGAGTCCGGCCTCTAGAAAGCGAGGAGGCCATGGGAGAGGTGTCGAGTGACACCGAAGACAGGGTTCCCCCCAACAGCGGCGAACGAAAGGTTGATGATTGAGAGCATAGGGTGAGAGGAGAGGTAACAGAAACGGGAGAACGGTTGTGAGATAGATCGAGGGAGAGTACGTCCGCGCACAAGGTCGTCGACCTGTGCCGGCCAACTTCGGAGCTTCCCGTGTGACTCGGACTGCGCGCAGACACGTCCTGTCACAGAGCACGTGGATAGTAGTCACCCCTCACGTCTCACAACACGATACAAGCGCCTAGGCCACGGACTTCTCTGCGCATACACGCTGCACCATCGTCATCTCGTCGCTCTGTTGCTAGCGCTGCACTTCTATCCCTCCAACCCTAGGGGCATAATAGTTACTCCCGGAGATATGCCCGAGGCCTCTTGCTCTACAGAACGCTGTTGACTCACTGGCAGCGCCCCTAATGCAGTCGTCCGCGTCAATGCTAGTGTCGCTCCTGGCCCGCCCTCGGAAGAGTCACTCACTGGCAATCGAGAGAACAGCCTGGAAACGCTGACCCGCGATCCCGACTTCTGGCTCCAAGATGGTAACATAATCCTTCTTGCAGGATGTACGGCCTTTCGTGTCTACAAGGGTCTCCTCGCGAAGCACTCTGTTGTTTTCGCGGATATGTTCCGAGTCGCCACCCCTACCACAGGTGCAAACGAGACGTTCGACGGTTGTCCTGTCGTCCGCCTCTCTGACCATCCGGAAGACCTGAAAGACCTCCTTACATGGATTATGCCTTGTTCTACGGTGAAGTCGGTCACATACCACCCTTTTTTTCTCCGTCACACTCACATTTCCTGTCATAACGGCCCCCTTGATACAGAACCAGTATCAATGCCCGTACCGGTGCGCCGGCATGCCACTTCCCGGAACTCCACGCCGCGATATGCCTCGCACACAAGTACCAATGCCCCGACGTTGAGCTGCGCACGCTTCCCCTCCTAAAGCGGTACTATACCGCCGACTTCCTCGACGTCGACGGCTACGACGCGTCCAAGCCCACCTTAATCACCCAACCTCCAGAGGCCGCCATTGCCGCCGTTAACGTCGCCCGCCTGACGGGGAACGCCATCTATGCTCCCCTTCGTGCTGTACCTCGTCTGCATGCTCGAGGAGCGCATGTTGGATGGGTACACCCTGCGCGACGGGTCCGTCGAGTATCTGACTCGCGAGGACCTCCGGCTGTGCATCCGCGCCCGGAAGGATCTCGCGCGGGAGAAGGCGGCCCTGGCCAAGACCGTGTTCACGCGCACAGGGCTCAAGGCCAAATGCAAAAGACCGACCCAGATGTGCTCAACGGGACGCAACCACATCTTCGTCGACGCGCAGCACGGCGCGCAGGGAGAATGCGACGCTCTCAGTGACTCCGGCGCGCCCGTCGAATGCTTGGCAGAGGGATTTGGAATGTGCGACGCGTGCAAGAAGGAACTGCTGGCGCGCAACGTGGCGGAGCGGAAGAGGGTGTGGATGCTGTTGCCGGGTATGTTCGGGTTGACGGTCCAGGATTGTGGTTTCACGAGTGGGAATGAGCCTGAGTGCACGGAAGATAGTCTCAGTGGATGAACTTTGGGTTTATGTAATGAATTTCTCAGAAAGGTTAAGACAAAATAATAATGTATAGGCCGTACATCCTCTTGTCACTGAGTGCGTCATGCACGACAAAGGCAACAGTCCTCGGGCAGGGTCGAGTTCGCGTGTGAGGACGCGTAGTGTCACAACACATGACTGACACGTCACAATGTTGCACAGAGTCACACTTCAGGCCCTCGTTTTCAGACTTTCCTGCGTCACCCCGCCATCGCACACGATACTCGCTCCACCAAACGCCGTCGAACCTCCACCGGTCCTAGTCCCCTCGTCATTCTCCCCCCCGGAGAACCGTCCAACCCAGAAAATGGCCAGGAGACATTCACTCGCGATGCCGACTTCTGGCTCGAAGACGGCAATCTCATCCTCCTCGCCGGTGATACCGCCTTCCGCCTCTTCCGGAGCCTCCTTGTCAAGAAGTCGTCCGTCTTTGCGGACATGTTCGCCACCGGGTCCCTCGACGCGACCGAGATGTTCGACGACTGTCCTGTCGTCCGCCTACCAGACCATCCGACGGACCTCCGCGACTTCCTTCAATACTTGATGCCATGCTCCGCACTCAGGTGAGCGCACCTTTATCGCCCTCCATCTCTTGCAACTACATCTCTTGTTCCGTGATTGTCCGTATGTAACCCTCACGCCAGGTTGCGCGATGGCGCACCCACCGTCGAATTTGCAGAGCTCCACGCCGCCGTCCACCTCGCGCACAAGTACCAGTGCCCCGACGTCGAGGCGCGCGCGCTCTCTGTCCTCAAGGTGTACTACACCGCCCGCTTCTCCCAGTACGATGCGTACGACGCGTCCACCTCCGCGCTGTCCGTGCCCCTGCGGAGCGCCGCCATCGCCGCCATCAACATCGCGCGCCTGACCGCGACGCCGTCCATGCTCCCTCTCGCCTTCTACCGCCTGTGCGACCTCGCGGGCGGCGTGCTCGACGGGTACCGCCGGCGGGACGGCTCCGTCGAGCACCTCTCCGCGGACGATCTCCGGCTGTGCATCGGCGCACAGCGCCGGCTCGCGTGGGAGCTCGCGGAGGTGATCGACCAGGTTTTTGCCCTCGCTCCGAGCGCGCACTGCAGGGCGTTCGCACAGTGCACCGCAGCGCGCGAGACGATGCACACCTTTGCGCAGATTCACGCGTGGGGGAAGTGCAACGTGGTGGACTCTCGGCGCAGATTTATCGCGATGTGGGCCGTGGACCATGGGCTGTGCAGAACGTGCAAGCGCGCGATGCTGCGAGAGGACGTCGAGGAGCGGAGGAGGGTGTGGATGTTGTTGCCGGAGATGTTTGGGCTGGAGGAGGATGAATGTGGGTTCGCGGATGCAAATGACGGGGATAGCGATCCGGGCAGTGATTGAGGGTGGTTTTGGGGTGCGTTGTCATCTTCTATACGCCCTCACCCCGTCCCCAGTCACGTCGTAATTTTGATGCAGGAGTGAGTGTTGTTGCGAGTGACTGCAGCACAAAATGCATGCGTATGGTACACCCATAATACATACGGGAACATTCCTAGCCGTGCTGTACTCACGGCCCACTCATGGAAAGAGTCATCGCGACGATCAGGCTCCAGCTCATCGGTCTGCGCATCGAGCAGCAGATCCACCCGGACTTGGAGCGACCGGGGAGGATGTACTCCACCAACGGTCATGACCGGATGCTGCACGCAGCTGAGGTATCTCGAGGTCAGCCACAATCTGCAGGAGCGGGATGGTCAGACGATGTGAATCCGACTCAATTGTGTTTCAAGCTTCACCCTGCCGTCTCCTTGCTGAATTTAAAGCTCGTCCGCCGTCATTAGGACTTGGGTGCATTGGCAGGTCATGCGCTACTTCACGGACGACATCGGCCTTCTCAAACCTGTCTTCGCGCACACCGGTGCCGCAACATGCGAGACGGCGTGGAAATATCCGATACCGTCAAGCCAAATGTATTGGAAAAGTGTTTTGTATTGGACCCCTGGAAGGACGCAGTCGCGAGACACGTGCGATGAGCTTTGGCTGTGCGAGGTGTGCAAGAGGGAGGAGCAATGGAGGTATGGATGTGGCGATGCCGGAACGAACAATGCACTCTAACAAACAGACAAAAGGTCGGTTTGGATTCCAATGTGTGGACGCGAAACGTGTCTACGGGCGCATCGCCATGTAGATCTAGAGTTGCGCGTTCATTTCACGGACGTGGAGATGAATGCAAGTAGACGGAGAAAGCTTCGAGGGTCTGCGAGGGCTCATATTGCGATACCTGCGGCCCTTACGACCACCGAGGACTTCGAGTGACTCTGGGTGATATGACCAATAAGACCTATGGGTATATGCTCGAATACTCATTTGAAAGATAAGATCAAATGCACGTATTAAACTACACAACTGGACAACACAACTGAACTACGTTGATGGTGTGGCCTACAGCTCAGAATACTCAGCTTAGTCCCAATTTCTGTCAGCTTACAGTGATTAGCTGATTCATTGATTGAAATTAGTCGCTACAGAGTTGATGAAGGAGATAGGTTCGGCGCGATAGTCATCCGGAATGACGGCGAATGTTGCATTGGACGAGCCAGAGGTGATGTTCGTCACACGGTGTTTGGAAGAGAAAAGGCTCCTTTTCTTTCGAAACATCGCTCGCCACATGCTACAGACCATCCGGAAGCGCTTACCATTCTGCCGGTATTTGCCCGCCCTGGCAATTGCCATTGTGCCATTTTGCCATCTGCCAAGGGCCAAAAGTATTCTGCCCCGTACACTACTCGGGCGCTTTCGGCTTTGTTTTCTTGCTGTGTTACCAGTAACATCGTAGTCATGGCTCCGGTGCTCACGCCGGCCTCGAACCCGCCCCCTACTCATCGATACGTGGAAGTTCCACACCTTGTTCAAAGGGCCATTTCCACAAATCAGTATCAAGGTGCGTCAGTTCACTAGCTCAGACAAAGAGCATGTACACTGACGTTTACGCCACACCCTACAGGACACTTTAAAGTAGCATGGCTTACCAGGCGTCTTCCCTCAAACCGACCCTCTCTCGTCCCCCCCCTCTCATTACCTTTGCCGTACATTTAGGTAAGAAGGGCTCAAGGTCAACTATGGATTTCGCTGAACTTCTTCCCCCAGGAAATGTCGGACGATCATTCACGCCCAACGTCTGGGGCGGCATCCATAGCGCTGAACGTCCACGAGATACTATGCCGCATATTCGAAGTTGGCAGTAACCTCGGAAAGGATAGAAGAGAGCTTTTACAGTGCGCCCTTGTCTCCCACGCGTTCTGCGAACCTGCCTTGCGCACTCTGTGGAGCAACATGTCGTCGCCCACGCCACTTTGGCGACTTCTAGTGGCTACCGTCTCAATACGAAAACATGTATTGGACTTCCAAATAGTTGATGCTGTGAGTGTTTCGGTCCCCACAATCCATTCTCGCTACTTCCAGCATGAGTATCTTACGGGCGAAACTAGCTCTTTCGTCAGATTTTGTCTGAAAAGCCGTACTCAGAACCCGCTCGATGGGCCCGCTTCATGTGGTATGCCCGATTCGTCAGGGAGCTCAATGTCACCAGCTCCGGTTTGGCGTATGAGCATAAGAAGATCATTTGCACCCTCATTTCCCACAACGGCGGGGAGACCATCTTCCCTTCTCTACAGATGCTATGCTGGCCCCCATCGTCGTACTCAGACTGCTCGTCCTCCCCACTGTTCACTCCCCGACTCCGCACTGCAATCTTCGATTTTAATCGATGTACGCCGAGGGATCTACGTCCTCCGGATGAGGACCCCGACAGCCACATACTCCTTGCCCGGTTGCGTGCGTCCTCACCACGGTTGGACCACCTTAATTTCCTCCCTCCCTTGCACCGCCTCGGAACGGATCACTCGCATCTTATCGCGTCCTTCGAGCACCTCAGGACCTTGCATCTCTCCGCCCGTATTTCGTTCGCGTCATTTCGCGAGCTGGCTACTATGCCCCCCATGGAAACCTTGATGATCTTCCATGTCAGCCTGGATGATCGAAAGTTAGAGCCGTCGCGACCACCCCCCCTGATTCGTGCGCCACGTCTCGCACGCCTCTCCGTCGGCGGAGACTGCCCTTCGCTCACCTATCTCTTCACCGCGCTCGACGCCCCCGTGCTCGCGTCCGCATCGGTATACGCCATGTGGGATGACCCGCCGCGCACAATGGCTCATGGATACATCGACTACCTCTCCTGCATCGAAGCGCTCGCCACCGTTCCCTCGCCTGCCTCCCTCACAGACCTCACCATCGAGCTCGACGAGGACGGCGGCCCGCGGATGTGCGAGTGGCTCGTCGACCTGCTCGATCCGCTCGGCGTCTTCTACAACATGGCGCGCTTCTCCCTCTCGTGCCCGACCGTCGGCCTCGTCGCGGCCGACGACGACTTCTGGCTAATCACGGAGGCGTGGCCGAAGCTGCGCGAGTTCGAGCTGCGCCGCGCGTTCTGGGACCCGTGCGTGGACCCCGACGACGCGGACAGCGAGGGCATTCCGACCCCGACCCCGCAGGTCCTCGAATGCTTCCGCGAGTACTGCCCCGACCTCCGCGAGCTCCGGCTGCCCCATCTCGACGTCCACGCGGACGTGCCCAGGCTGTTCACGTATGTCCCGAAGGGCCGCCCACGCGCGCGCACCAGGCCCTGCCATGGGCTGGAGCGCCTGTGGTTCGAGGCGCAGGATGACGAACATGCCGAAGATGAGGGTCAAGAGTCAATAGAGCTTGGGGAAGACAAGACCGTGGAGTGGGCGCGGTACATTCTCCACCTCTTCCCGAAGCTGAATGCTGAGGAGAGCCTCCAATATTGCGGATGGAGTGAGGCGGCGACGGGTTGGATAGAGGTGTTCAAACGGGCCCGCGACCTTCGGAAGACTGAGGAGGCTTCGTCCTCGGGCAGCGCGGTCATGAAATCTTCAAGACGTTGATGTATCATGTTGTCGGGCGGTGAGGGGGGACACGCTATCCAGGTGAATGTTTGTGTTTTGAAGTTAATCTGTGCATGGAGGATGACTCGGAGTGCATGCATGGGAAGAGCACGTCTCTCAGTACCCGATCCTGCTTCCACTCCCGGTTCAGTTCGTAACCTTCGCTCTCTTCTTGTCCTTGTCCACATTACTTTCTCATGTCTTTTGCACCATACACTAGTATCTCCCTTTTTTAATGTCACTTCGCTACTTCCAGATCTCTTGACAGTCTTTCGGTGCTTTGAGCTCGTACAGTTCCGTTGTTGTTGCGTGAGCATACAACAGGTATCTATTTCCGATGCAGAGTCATGCAAGAATAAGTGATGCACGCGACTTATCAGTTAGTCCTGTTCTCGCGACCCGACGCATAAACTGTGAACTACAACAAAAGTACAACGAAACAACTCGAAAACTCAACACGACTTCGTCACAATGTCCTGTTTCTTACCAAGAACAACCATTTTATTGCTGTCACGGACCTTGCACCAGGCATGCCAGGCGTTCTCAGCGTCGAAGAGGAGGGTAAAAAGCAGCTTCTGGTCCGAGTCGTTCAAATCCCCATCCACCGAAGCCAGATCGTCTTTGGTAAACTCGAACGTCACGCGCTCAGGCTTGTCAAAGTGCCTCCTGTTCTTCAACTTCGCGGCCATCGCTCTCTTCCACGCCCGCCAAACGACCGTATCATTCGGGAGCATCGCGTCCAGGAGTACTTGCGGGTTATTGAGGGGATGGACGGAGGCGAGGACAAAGGAGGTGAAGGCAACCGTTGCGGTCCACGTGCTGAGCTCGTACTTCTGGATGTTGACGTCCGTGAGACGCAGCATGCCGAAGAGGATGTCCGCCTGGATTTCGTCGCCGTCAAGGGTGGAGAGGTAGGTGTTGTACAGCCACGACGCGACGACGGTCGCGATGAAAATGAGTTGTCCGAAGAGCGTGCCAAGCGGGATGAGGAGCAGCTGGGCGAAGAACTGCACGATGAGCAATATGGAGCAGTACCCGATGAAGCACTGGGGTGGGATCCAGCAGGACTGGCACGCGCACGAGGGGAAGCAACAGGTGGACGAGGAGGGCTGGGGATCATCATCTATCGGGACCTCCCCCGAATGTCTACAGTTGTTGACCGGGGTCTCCTTCGCTGGCAAAGGCGTATCATCGGCCGGGATGATCTCCATCGACGGAAGACTGCCGACCTCCGCAATCGCCATCCTCTTCCTAAAGTCATGTTCATCATCCGGGAGGCGAGCGCGGTCATCATGCCCAGGTTGTGTTTCTTCCGCCCCTTGTCCCCTCTCCGAAGTGTCGTCCGCGCGGCCGTACTGAAGACGAAAACGGCCGCGCGTAAAGGCGCTTACCGCAGCCTCTTCTCCGATCAAGATCACCAGGGCCTTGTCGCCCTTCAGCACACCGTCTCCAGGAGGTGCTCCTGGAGCCGGTTCGTGGTGCTGGAACACCAGCTTCCCTGAGCCGATGACAAAGCAAGCGACTCCGTGCGCGATGATGCCCACCGCGATGCTCGCGAAGCAGAACCAGTCTGCCACGAGTGCGCACAGCACACACCCTCCCACGCTCACCAAGACTGGGAACACAGAGAGGAATGCCTTGAAGCTTTTCGGGAGAGGGGGATGCTCGCGCTCCTCGGGTGCGTGGTGCAAGTTGACTATGGTGACGCTGGGGCACGTGGTGGATCTCCTCCCCGCGAAAGGCTTGCATGTGGGGTCCAAGCCCTCCGCCTTGCTCGTGATGAGCTGCGCGAGATGGCCCGTATGCGGGAAGTTGGACCCGGAGTGCACAGCGATGAATGGGGGCCCCTCCCGACCGTCGAGCTTGAAGAGACGCGCGGGATCGCGCTCGCCATCGGGAAAGAGGCCGTGGCACAGTGTCAGGTCCCCAAGGGGACCGTACTGCTTGGCGATCTCGTAGCTGCCGGGGGTGGTGTACCACCCACCCCAGCGGCGGCCTGGGATGAGGTTTGCGGTCGCCATCCCGGCAACCGAGCTGTCACCACCGAAAAAACCCGCGACACCGAGCGAGTCGAACGTGAAGGCGGCATTGAATAGCGGGGGAGGGAAGGTGGATTTGTCGTTGTCGGAGGGATGAGAGGCCTCGACGAGTACATTGGGAAGAATAGGCATCGTGATTTAGAGACAGAGGATACCCAAAAACAGGGGATACCCGAAAGAAGGAGGGATGAGGGGTGCGGTTCCGAGGGTGAACTGTGGGGTTTACTTATGCATCGAGGCCTACCCAACTTCGTGCTTGCTACTCACAAGCAGTATGCGGCGCAGGCCTTGACATCGTGGTGGTCTTGATACGGCGGTGCGCTGACACCAGCCCTCGACGGTGCCGGAGCTACCTGTCATGAATGATGAGGGCATTGTTCCTACCGGTGGAGAACAACACGTAGTCGGGAACAAGCTCTACGAACCACAGGAAGGAATATTGCCGGCATCGCAGTGGACAATTCCTCGTGAGTTCAGCCCTTCTGCTCCCTCGCGGCAACAGCGCGGTAGGGCGTGCATTAAAACTTGATATTAACGTGGGCAATGTGAAAGGGGATGTGCTGCAGCAGCACCGAACACCGATACCAGATATCCGGCTGTGAGAAAGGTGAGGCGCGAGGCATGTGGTTGAGGTGTCCGGGGTATGGGAAGGTACATCGATCGCGATGAGTTTCGCAGTGCCAGTGATAGCTTCAATATGTCAATGGATAATGCTGTGAATGGAAAAGGGGAAGCATCGTGAGCGGAGGGACAAGATAAGAACATTGCTGGAACACACGCATACGCATGCGCAAACTCCATTCGATATTTCGGCTGGCGGTATTGCAGCAAAAATCCACTCCGTCAATGAAGGGGAGTAAAAGTTATCGCTTACATAACTGAATATCGACGCGTCATGTCACTGCACATGACTGTGACGTCACACAGTCGCTTGGAGAGACGCCACGTCGATCAGTAATCATCGCCGCTTTCTTTCCTGACAGTCATCACGACATGGCCGAGGGCTCTCGCGTTGCAAAACGCCGTCGAACCTCTACCAGCCCCAACACAATTGCCATCGTCGACTCCGGGAAATCGGTCAAACCGACAAAGGGCCAAGAAACATTCGCTCGCGATGTCGACTTCTGGCTCGAAGACGGCAATCTCATCCTCCTTGCTGGTACTATTGCCCTTCGCGTCTACCGTGGTATCCTTGTCAAGAAGTCGATCGTCTTTGCGGATATGTTCGACACCGGTTCCCTGGACGCGACCGAAATGTTTGATGGCTGTCCCGTCGTCCGGCTATCGGACCATCCGGAGGACCTGAAGGACTTCCTACAATACTTGATGTCCTGTTCAGATGTTGAGTGAGTACTGATCGATCTTCTCTCTATTTCTCGCAAATATATACTACCTCTATCCCTGTGTACCGTCAGATTGCTCAGAGGGGTACCCGTGCCCGAATCCGCCTTCTCGCAACTCCACGCTGCCCTGCATCTCGCACACAAGTACCAGTGCCCAGACGTCGAAACGCGTGTTCTCTTTTCCCTCAAGAAGTACTACACTGCCAACTTTACGGAGTACGATATGTATCATGGCGATGCACTCAAGTTCGCCCTGCGCCACCCGACGCCGCAAGCCGCCATCGCCGCCGTCAACATTGCCCGCCTCACGCAGACGCCTTCGATGCTCCCCTACGCCCTGTATCTCGCTTCCAACCGCGAGGGCCAGATGCTAGACGGCTACAAGCGGCGCGACGGGACGGTCGAGTATCTCTCCGCAGAAGACCTCCGGCTGTGCATCGACGCGCGAGGCGAGCTCGCGCGGGAGATGGCAAGCCTCATCAAGGACGTGTTCACGCTCACCCCGAGTCCCGGCTGCAAGTCAGTGAAGGCGTGCATGGCGGCGCGGGCAGATATTCTCGAGAGCGTGGAGCTCAACGCGCCAGGGGAGATCAGCGTGCTGCAGCCTTACACTGAGTGCATCGAGGAGCGGGCGGACCTCCACGGCTTGTGCGAGGTGTGCCAGAAGGGGATGCTGGCGCGGGAGGTGGAGGAACGGAGGAGGGTGTGGAAGCGCCTGCCGCAGATCTTCAAACCAACGGCGGAGGATCGTGGTACTCCGAGCGATGGGAGCTCCGACACCCAGTTTAGGGTGCGATTATGCCACATTTTCGTTCCTTCTGCTGTAGTGCTAACTCGTTTAATAGACCCTCTGCTGAGCTCATGTCAATTCAAGTACTTACGCCCTGCACAGCCCGCGGGAGACTTGTGATGCGCATTCACCTCCGCCGTAGAAATGATCGTCTCCATCAGCCGTATACTGCAAGCCATCTTCATCTGAATCCTTCTCCCCATTCAACGCTCACGCCTAGCCTTCCACTTTTGATCCTTGCCAAGCTGACCAATGCATATCTCACTCTCCCGGGACCTGGGCTTTTGACGAGAAGCTTGGTGTCACGGGGTCCAGCTGCGCATGATCATGCCGGAACGCGACCAGTCGATAGACTGGAGAGGCCGACATTATAGGACCAGACTCTCATGCATGTCATCGATGCTCCCAGCGCTTGACAAAACGTTGCTGCAGCAGCCTTGCTTCAGCTGAGCTTGGACATTTGAACGTTGAACGTTGGCCCCGAACACTTGTACTCATCCTCTACCCTCTACCACCACTTCCCCAGCCACAGCCTACCATGTCCGAAGACGGTCGACACATGGAGCGGGTCCGAGTCGCACACAATGGCACGATGCTCGAGCAGCACGAGGAATTCTGGTTCGCCGACGGGAACCTGGTGCTCGTGGCGCACGACACTGCGTTTCGAGTCTACCGCGGGCTCCTCGCCGTGCAGTCGCAAGTGTTCGAGGACACGCTTATGTCCGCGAGCTCTAGCACCGACGAATTTCTTGACGGCTGCCCTGTCGTCCACCTTTCCGACTCCCCAGAGGACCTGGCGCATCTCCTGCGTGTGCTGCTTCCCACCTCCCGTAAAATGTGAGTGTCAGATCTATCCACTCGATGGCTCCACACTTTGTATGATGAACTCCTGCCCATTCAGCTTCTATATCCGCAATGCCGAACCTCGGATCGAGTTCGAGGAGGTGTTCGCGGTGATCACGCTCGCCCATAAATACGGGATCGGAGACGTCGAGGCCCAGGCGCTCTCGTTCCTCCAAGACACGGGCTACTTCTCCGGCCAACTCGACCGCTTCCGGGACCCCGACGCTAAGAAGCTCTCTGTAGAGCCCGCACAGGCGGTCGGCGCCGTGATCCTGGCGAGATTAACCAACACGCCCTCCATGCTCCCCAGCGCACTGTACCGTTGCTGCACGCTCGGCGGCGGCCTGCTTGACGGGTGGGCGCGCACGAATGGAACGACCCTGCATCTCGCACCGGGGGACGCCAAGCGGTGTGTGGACGCACGCGACACCCTCGCCCACGAATGGTGGAACACGTTCCTGCAAATCGTCTGCCACGAGCCGAGTGGCTGTGTGCAACGGGATGAATGTGACGCGGGTCGACGCCGGGTGCACACAAACATCCTGAACCGCCAGCCGACGGAGAGGCCGTCATTGTGGGACTTGAGCGATTCTCTGTATGGTAGTTGGATGGATGGTCTGATTTGTGGGTGTTGCTACCAGGCGTTGCGAGAACGGAATCGTGTCACGTTGCAGAATCTATGGAGAAGACTACCACAGATTTTTGGTCTCGCTGTTGAGGGCTGGCTGGCATCTTCGTAGTCCGATAGACGGCCCCGTTTCTACTTGTTTTCTCATGCTGAGATAATCTTCGTTTCTTTCCGCTATACAGACACGAGGATAAACAGGACTACCATAATTGACGAAGATGTACATATGAGTCCAGTTTCTAGGCTAAATGTACCAAAAGATTCAATATGAAGGAGTTCGCAGAGAGCGGTGCTAAGATCTGGAGAGTATGACATGCCAGGACAATGTCAACCAAAACTGCAACATGCCAACTTTCCTAATCAATAATATCTGGGTCGGACGCATCATACGTCTCTTGCCATCCCGGAACAGTGATTCCAAATATTTCAGGAAGCCTATTCCACAGTTCCTGCCTTGCGTTTATGTCCCGCCACTGAAGCTCCTCCCCGCATGTGGAGCAGAAATTGCGAAAGAGGGCCTTGGTGTGGATGACATCCACCCAGCTACCCAGTGCGGCACAGCTGGTCACCAATGGGAGCTTGCCCTCCACTATCGACAGCACCAAGCCCTTCAACCCGGCACGACACCTGGTTGCATTCGAGCATCCAGCACTCGCCTGGATATTGAGGATCTTGGACATTATGTCGGCCCGCTCCTTGCAGAGTACCTCCAGGGCAGCGATGCACCGCTTGAGGTCGTCAGAAGAGAGATACTCGACGTATCCGTCTTCTCGCTTCCAGCCATCCAGGAGATCGGCACCGAGCATGCAGCAGGAATAGAGGGCGGCGGGTAACAGCGATGGAGTATCGGTCAGTCGTGCAATGTTGACGACGCCGATGCAGTCGGTGGGGAGGACAGAACCCGGTTTCCCCACAGACCATCCGAGACTGAAGCGCCAATCGTCAAAGTCATCCGTATAGTGTTCCCGCAACAAGTCCAATGCTTGTCCCTTGATATAATGAATCCGGTATTTGTGGGACAACCGCGCCAGAGCGGATAACCCGTCTGGAGTGGTCGCCTGTTCGTCCCATGGGTTCAACCTAGTGAAGCGCGAAATCGATATGAACAAAATGTCTCGGGTGATTCCAACCATGGTACTTACCCTCTCTGAGCCTTGTTCATGATAATACGAAGGAGGTGGGTCAAATCCTCAGGGGAATCGGAGAGGCGCACGACAGGACATCCGTCGAACACTCCAGAAATGTCCTTGCTTGACGCCGTCGTCATGTCAGCAAACATGGCCGACTGCTCGGCGAGAGGGCTGCGATAAACGCGGAATGCGACGTCTCGGGCGATGAGGATAAGGTTACCGTCCTCGAACCAGAATTCATTGTGTGGCCTAAGAGCCTCGAGTGGTGGGGATGGCAGTGTCTTTTCGACGTTGTTCGTATGGAGTAGAGTTTGAAGGGCGAGCAACGTCGAGTTCATGCCAGACATGATGAGGGTTCGCATTGAGTACCGCCGACGAGACGGGCTCGAACAGTTTATGTATGGGAAAGCGAGATATGAGCGCTATGAGCTGCTGCAGCTACATTTTCACATGTCATGTATGGACCTTACCAGATGACCGCTGAAATAGCTGCAGCACAAGAGTGGTACGCATTGCATTCGAATTCTTTACTGCAGGCCAAGTGGATAGAAAGAGTGCGCAGAATGCGTACGGCATCTAGGCATTGACTTAAACAAGTACTACGGGTGACGTACAGCGTCCACCAGCCCTACTGGCAAATGAAACATCAATGCCATCGCAACTTCGGGAGGAACCGCGGGTAGACGCAGCACCCTCGAGAACGCGAGTATAGCTGGATGTCATGCAAGTACTCACCTGCAGCCTCAGATCCTCCTCTGAGCGTGAATATGCTTATTCCCTTCCCGAAGCGACTCGGCGGTGATAAGGCGCGGATACTGACGCCTCGCTCGCACTCGCAGGTTTATCGTTGTCCTTTGACCTGTCGATCAGATCCTTCCCACTATGCTCCTCCTCTGGCATGTCTTGAGGGTACTGGATCACCTATAGAATCTACAGAAGGTTGGGAGGTAGCGCGATGGGAGTCTTTCGTGGGGCGATACGCGGACAAGATGATTACATACAGTCCAGGACTCCATGTTGTACATGCACTGATACTAATCTCCGGATATAAATGCGCCCCCTATGATAGCACAGATGCAACCAGGATTTCGACAACAAGTTATTTTCACTTGGTATACCAACGCAGCGCGAAGAGAAGACCGCAGCACGGGCAACAAGAGCATAGATCGAGTACTCACCCAGAAGCCCTGTCCAGCCACACTCAAGCAATCCAACCTACATAAATCCGACCCATATCTAGCCATCTCCACGCCAAATCCCATAACTCCTGAAGAAGTATTCGCTCGACTCCAGCGGCTGGCCCTCGACTCCTTAAGTTTCTGAAAGGTCACCTGAAGGTGCATCGCAGTCACTGCAGAGAAGAAGAGAAGACTTGGGCAACAACGAGCGGGGAACCTAAAGCAACGTGAGGTATCCTGACAACCAGGTTGGAAGAGGAGGATGGACACTAGGTGTGGCAACAGTGGATGGCGGTGGTTGCTTCACAAGGTTGTCGGCGCTTCAAGTCCGGCTCTTGCCACGTTACCACCACCACGGCCGTCGCACCTATTGTCATTCTCGAACTAAGCAGTCCAAACCTGCACATGTCGATCTACAAGAATCCCACATACTGTTATTGTCCACAGATGGGCTGCCGTAAGTCTCACCGGCACAAAGGTACGTCGGCTTCCAAGTTCCCAGCTCGAACAAAGGGACATACGGCGCCTGCGCCACTCATGAGCACTTAATAGCATGGCTGCCGGACATCTGCTCACCCCTCCCGTTCTATCCCACCTCAACCCCTTGTACTTGCGTATAGGTATGTGACTGCGTTCTGAAATTGAAACATCGGGTAGCATCCAACATTTTCTCCCAGCAGGAAATGTCTAACGACCACCCACGCAATGAGTACTACAGGGCCACGGTCGTGGCCCTGAAGACCCACGACATTCTATGCCACATATTCGAAATCGGCAGCCGTATTTCCAACAAGAGCAAGCTTTTTAGCGAGGACCTCTTACGCTCGGCCCTCGTATCTCGTACGTTCTGCGAACCTGCTTTGCGCGCCTTATGGACGGACATGTCATCGCCCACGCCGCTTTGGCAACTTTTGGTGTCCACCAACAAGGAGTCATCCCAAAGGTGGCTGACATCCGAGTTCTTCGATTCTGTGAGTAGCTTCTGAATGTGGCGTTCTTATTGTGAGTCCATTGCTGATGGTTTCCACTCAGATCCTGTCCGATAAGCCATACACGGATCCCGCCCAGTGGGCCCGTTTCATGTGGTATGCGCGGTTCGTCCAGAAGCTCGGTATCCCAGGCTTCGGTATGGACGGCAAGCACAAACAGCTCATCCATACCCTTGTTACCCACAATGGTGGGGAGTCTATCTTCCCATCCTTACGGACGCTCTTGTGGTCCCCATCTTCGTCCTCGGACTCCTCGTATTTCCCTCTCTTAACTCCTCAACTCCGCTCTGCAACCTTTCGATTCCCTTACTCCACAAAAGTGGATAGACGAGAACCCCTGAGCCACATTTTCCTTATCCAGTTGCGCGCATCCTCCCCACGGTTGGATGATCTTTGTGTCGACGCGCCCTGGGGGCGTCTTAGACGGAACCACCTGGATGTCATCTCGTCATTTGAACACCTCACGGACCTGAGCCTCTTCACCAGCATCTCGCTCACTGGTTTCTGTGAGCTGGCCACCATACCCCATATAAACTCCCTTCAAATCGACTACATCAGATCTAACGAGCCGGAGCTATCGCATTGTCCTGACCAGATCCATGCTCCCCATCTGACGAGCATCTCGGTCGGTGGAAACTGTCCTTCTCTTGCACGTCTCTTCACCTCCCTCAAAGCCCCAGTCCTGGCGGCGGCGTCGCTCCATGCCATGTCGGACCACCCGATCACACAGAGGCGCGCTGACTACGATCTGTGCATCCAGGCACTCGCCACTGCATGTTCACCCGCCACAATGGAGGACCTATGCATCACGCTGGACGACAACGGCGGGCCGGAAATGTGCGAGTACCTCAACGACCTTGTGGACCCGCTCCTCGTCTTTCACAATCTTAGGCACTTCTCCTTCTCGTGCCCAATGGTGGGCCTCGTTGCGGATGACAGCGATCTCTGGGCGCTCGCACACGGGTGGCCGAAGCTGCGGGTGTTCAGGACCTGGCAGGCGTACTGGGATCCATGCGTCGACTCCGATGACGAAGACAGCGAGGGTATCCCGGTCCCCACGCTCGATGTCCTCGAGTCCTTCCGCGACCACTGTCCGGACCTCTGCGAGCTCGTGCTCCCCCACCTCGACTTCGATGCAGACGTGCCAGTGCCGGCACCGCACCCCCGGAGCCTGGAGGGATCGTTCCACAAGCTGAAGCTCCTTGCGTTCGGACCGGAGCGCCTTAGGGGGGATGAGGAAGAGGAAGATCGGCTTCGAGAGCCGGTCAAGCCCGATGCTGACCAAGTCGCAGGTTGGGCGCGATACATCTTGGACTTGTTCCCCGACCTGGACACAACGAAGAGCCTCTCAGAGTGCAGATCCCTGTGCACAGCGACTGGTTGGACGGAGGTGTTGAAGCAGGTGCGCGATCTTCAGGAGGCTCGCAAGGGTTCTTCGTCAGGCGGTGCAGTTTCGAAGTTGAGGAAGCACTAAAGCGTCTTGTATTGTTGTGGGGTGCGGTCGGTTGTGATTCCATGTTGTGGACGTTGATTTGGGATGGCGGTCAAGCTCATTTGAATAGAGGTGTAGGGTAGTTCGATTTCAATACACAGTACAACAGGGACGATGTAATATTGTACGTGTGATACCTGCGCGATACAAGACCAATAATATGATGTATCCCAGCATAATACAAGATACCCCTTCCCCAATGCTCGGCTTCAACATCAAAGATAGCAGGAAATCTCTTCCAAATCGCCTCTCGACCCGCTACATCTTTATTCTTCATTTCCTTCCAGCATGCATCGCACACCCCAAATCCACTAAGCCCATCTAAGGCGTCTTCGCAAGTTAAAATGACACGAGAACCATCCGCAATCTCCCCCGCCCACAACTCCAAAAACTTGACAAGGGTCCGTCGCAAACCGTCCTCGCAGCGTGACCTCTGTTTACAGTCGCTACATGGTTCTGGGCAGAATATGTTGTAGGCCAATAGAACGCTGGAACGGGAGAGCTCGTGGTTTGCGGCCATGCAGCGTTTCACATCGTCTTGAGAGAGGTACTCGACAGACCCATCGCTGCGCTTCCAGCCATCAAGCAGGCCAGTGTGAAGGTCAAGGCACTTGTAGAGAGCGATTAGCAGCATCTCAGGTACGTCCAGCAGCCTCGCGAGGTTGACCGCACCGATAGCGCAGGGACCTTTAACCGAGATACGCTCTTCATCTTCGTGATCTCCCAGCCACTTCTCGAAGTCGTCGTTGAAGGTGTACTCCCGGAGGGCGAACAGAGCTTGTTTCTGGACGTCTGCGATGTTGTACTTGTGCGCCAGGCGAATAACGGCGAACACTTCGTTGAAGGAATAATGGGCCCATTCACTGTCCTGATAGAAGCTATTGACACAGAAATAGTCTTAGCAAGCCACCAGGGGCCGATATCATATCTCTATGCAATACCGGAATGAACGCACTGTCGGCGAGTTGCGGGTAGGAGAACCCGTAGGAGATCCGCCAAGTCCTCCGGCGAGTCCGACATGCGTACGACCGGACAGCCGTCCATCATCTCATCCGACTTGGGAGTCGAAGAGGCGAACATGTCCGCAAAAACGGTCGATTGTGCCACAAGGAGGCCTCGATACACGCGGAAGGCAACGTTGCGAGCGATGAGGACGATGTTGCCGTCTTCGAGCCAGAATTCCTCGTGATGCGTGAGTGCATCTTGAGCATCATCGGCCGTTGCTCGAGGGCGTTTGGGTGGGCGGTTTTCCAGAGACATGCGAGAGAAGGAAAAAGCACGAATTGAAGTGGTCGTCTGCTGGGGATAAGCTCCGAGCAAAAGACGCGACTCGCTTGCCACGTCCGTCGTCGCGACGTGACATTTCATCACGTGCATGTGGGTCACACCGTGTCTCTTGACAGTCGCTTCGGCGTAGCGCCGGGAGTCGTAACTTTTTCCATCTCCACATCCCTCTCTGAATCATGCACTGTTGCTCGAGAGCCGCCTATTCACATGTCATGTATAAGAATAAGATATGTTTCAGCTACTAGAAAAGAGAGGTACTCCGGGTATGACTCAGACTGCCAGCAGTATCAACTTAAATTTCTCACCGTCCACACAGCATGGCCATGCGACCTGTAAGGAAGACAGCATTGAGTTACGGGATGAGGCGTCTGGCTTTCGGAGAGAAGAACCTCGGTTGGGAGGATGATAAGATTGGGTCCGAGAACGACCTCGCCCGACGATGGTCAGGTCGCGGAATGGGCGCGATACATCCTCGACCTCTTCTCTGAGCTCGATACGAAGGAGAGCTTCACCAGGTGCATACTACATCGGCGTAGACGGGCCGGATGCAGATGTTCAAGTAGGTTCGCGGCACGGAAGTTGAGGTTGGGTGGCGCTAGCGGCTCGGTGTGTGCATCCACCGTGGGTCTGTCCGGGGTCCCGGTCAAACCCTCGCCGCGTGGGATTGGAGGCCAGAACTCGGAAGCGTCCCGACGTTGGCGTTTGACGAGGAGAGTCACAGATCTTCCGAGTTAACCAGCTGAGATGCTCTGGATTGCAAATTCTGTCTGTTGGTACTCAACGCAGATATCATGACTGCCAGAGGTAATTGAGAGTGTCGAGCCCGGAAAATGAGCTCGGACAAAGTACTGACCTTCGGGTACTCTAGACCTTAGTGGACCTTAAGCGCGTCCTCAAACATTTATCCACACACATGTACAACCCATCAAATATCCTTCGGTTTCAGGATCGTCGAGTCAACAGCCCTTTTGTCCTTAGTAGGTGTTATCGCCATCACCCTGCGGGGTGCTTCTCCACAGCGGAGGAATTGACCCCGTGCAGCTAAACGCTTATTGGCGCTTTTATCCCAGGGCCTGACTCCGCTCCACCATGTACGGACAAAGTGCGGCCGACGATCTCGTATATGAAGCTCAACGCCGTCTGCCGTATCGACGAGAACATCAACGCCTACAATGTCGTCTGACGCGAGTTCGGAACTCTCCCAGCTCATCAACGCCATCCAGAGCACGTAGGCGAGGCTCATTACAAGTCATTGTACACAAACTGAAGACGATCTACTCATATATATAGAACTGTGGCCAATCAGTGCGGTCTGGCCTCCGCAGGTGCGTATTTACCTGTGTGTTAGTCCCACACACTGACAGACCTTCCACAGTGCTGTACATACATGATTACGCGATCACATTCTCTCGAGAGGTGGAGCTGTTCTGGGGACGGCGGTTCACTGGGGCGTCCCTCCTCTTCCTGCTTAATAGGTACCTGAATCTGGCGCACATGGTCGTTGTGGTTTGTAACTTTGCAGCGATGTCCGACCAGGTATCCTTCGTTATGCACCCTTCCCGATACCCAGAGGTGATTGTAACTTACAGGGGTAAGAGACCAAAAATCATCGTTCATCGCAATGGATCAAGTGCGACTAACACCTCGTAGATGCAAAGGATATATCTACTTCACCCAAGGTTTCGGCTTACTGCCCTACTTCGTTTGGGCGTGTACGTCCGCTTTCTCGAGCTCAGCCCCAGGTTCCTCACTTCCCACGCCTGATGGTTCCACTCGCAGTCTTCTCGTCTATGCGTGCGTATGCGCTGAGCCGCAAGCACTGGGTCCTCGCCGCGACGATCCTCGCACTTTCGCTCGTGCCTACGGGTATCAACTACGCAAGTGCATCTGCCTCTGTTCTTGCAACACTGATCAACGTCCTCCCTTCTCGCATTCAGTCCGAATATCATTGGCTTGTGCCAATTAACGATCCCATCCTCGGTTGTGGTGGAGATTTGACCGTGTCCGCCTCCCTTGCGAAACAGTAAGCTCCTCCCGTTCGCCCGATATCAGTTAGAGTCACTTAACGTTGGTCACAGACGTGTGTTACCATGTAACAGTTCATCATGCACCTCAGAGTAACCTGCAGGATGCACAGTCACGATTGCATCGCGCACATGTCTCATCGCCGCAGATGCGCTCGTACTCGCCATAACTTGGACAGCGACGTTCAGAACAGCTCGTGCGCGCAAGATAGCTAGCCTTGACATGACGTTTGCGACTCTCTTGCTCCGAGATGGTAGGTCGAATCTGTGTTTGTATCCCGTCTAAGGCCTGCTAATCTCACGTGAACTTACAGGAACAGTCTATTTCGTGTGAGTTGTGTTTTCCCTTCTGGATCGCTCGTGCATCTCAGTGGCTTGACTCGAAACCTAGGGTCCTGCTTATATTGAACACGCTCCATCTCACCTTCACCATGCTCTCGGTGTGTCCTCGAATCCCCGCTATACGTCGAGACAAATTGTGACAAAACTGTACTGAGCAGGTGGTGCACGCGGATTCCCCAGTCAGCTTCCTCACGCAGTTCACAGAGCCGTACGTCCCTGTTACGCCCACCCATCTCCCAGCGCCGTTCCTGCCTCCACCTACTCCGACTCTTTCGGCTGACATGCATATTGCCTCTGGGCAGTATCACTGGGATCCTCGTCTCGCGGTTCCTTCTCGACCTTCAAGAGGTCAACCAGAACATCGAGTCCGGCAGCCAATCCGCTACGACCTCAGACTCGGTGTCGCAGACTGGCACAATCGCCTTCGCGAGGATCGTGGGATCGCTGGGATCGATGATTGGCTCACCTGTGGGCTCTCTTGATTCTGAAACGGAAATGGAGTCATTGTCATCGTCATGTCCGTCAACTTGATTGACTGAATACAGTGGTGGATAAGCAGGTGGATCGCTCGACTCGAGGGTGGAGTACGTATAACGAGGGTACAGGATACACAAGATCGCGACCCCAGACTAGTACGGGCTGCGTCACAGTTACATTACACGCCCTTTCCCCAATGCTTCGCAGTAACACCTGTCGCTGCGACGCCCCATGTCCCTGTCCCTCCCTGTCCTTTGATTGTGTCCAACCAAAATAAAAACAAGCATGTCTCGTAGAGTGTCCTCGCAGCGAGACGCATGAATACACTCATCGCACGCTTTGGGGTAGAAGATGCTGGAGACTAAGGAAATGCTAGAGCAGGAAAGCTCTTGGCTTGTAGTGATGCACCGTTGAATATCAGCTTTGGAGAGGTACACAACTTATCCATCGCTGCGCGTCCAGCCATCCACAATGCGGGTGCCTGGCTGAGGCACCTATAGAGAGCAATCGGCAGCATCTCTGGAACGTCCAACAGCCTTGCGAGGTTGATCGCACCAATAGCGCAGGCGCCATTGATTGGAATGGCCTCTTCGCGGACTCCCTCCCATGTCTTGAAGTCATCGTTGGCAGTGTATTCTCGAAGGAAGAATAGAGCTTGTCTTTCGACATCTTCGATGTGGTACTTGCACGCCACCCAGGTAACAGCGAACACCTCGTCAAAGGTACGGCGTGGTACCTCCTCGTCGCTGTGGAAACTGTTGGTATCAGGCTGTATAGTGGTGTACGAGTGTTAGTAGGCCGCCAGCTACGAAAAGGGTATACGCGTAAACGCACTGTCTATGAGTTCTGGGCTGGAGAACTCGTAGGGAGAGGTGCTAACTTGGCTTCTGGGCTCTGGCAAGTCCGGGATGTGTACGACCTGGCATCCATAGGTCGTCTCGTCTGCATCTGGAGTGGAAGAGGAGAAAAAATTGGCGAAGATTTGAGGCCACGATAAACGCTGAAGGCCACATTTTGAGCGAGGAGAACGATGTTGCCGTCGTCGAGCCAGAACTCTTCGTGCTGCTTGGGTGGGTCTTGGGTATCCTCCGAGGTTCGAGTACGATTGGATGGTCTATTTTTCCAGCGACATGGGGGTTTGGAAGACGGAGGTGGGAAGCAACAGTCTATCAAGAGGACGTGCGGGTGCGACTCCGAGTTCAAGTTCGTTGGCAATCGCCTTCGACCCCGCGCCGTGACATTTTATCACGTGCATGTATGTAACATCGCGCTAGGTGAACGTTTCAACGTCGATCGAATCGCACTCGTCATCATCACAACTCAGGAATTGAGCCGAGGTTGAATTCGTCGGGCAGGGGATGGCCATCCCAATTTGAATCCTTGTATGGTATCTTAACTTACGGCATCAAAGGACATGCCGACTACAATGTAATTAATGCTACATTCACCGATCGTACAGGCAGTTTTGCTACGGACAACCCCGTCCCAAACAGTCCACTGGCAGCGAAAGCAAAAAGTGCCATGATGTCGATCCACACCCCAAGAAGTATACTGTGTAACCCTCTAATCAAACCGCATCGGCTTTGCCCCCAAGTTGGAGGAAGGAGGCGTCGTGAACGACAGTCACGTCTCCGTTCCCACTCTCGACATCCGACCCGTTCATGGCACCGGTCTCCTTTCGGTCGACGTCGTACACCTCGAAGCTCGCCCGATCGTGTTCTCTCGACACAGAGACGTTAATGGCAAGGGGGCGCATGGGGTATTGCTGCCCACTGCTCTGGAGAGGTGGTGGCGCACCCCGTGAGTCGACCATGTGCCCCTTCGAATGCTCGGTCGCGGTCTCGTTCAGGCCGACGCGGATGATGATCAGCGTGAATACCACGCCCTGCGAAGTCCTCGCATCAGCGTGACCGGACACGCGCACTGCCACCGACAGCTAGCAAGGAAGGAAGTGCTTACGATGAGGGGCTGGAGCGAGTCGAGGCAGATATACTGCGAGTTCGACCCGACGAGATATGTCGAGAGCAGCGAGATGAGCGCGGCAGAGTATATCGCTGCGGACTGCACGATGGTCTCGATCACGCCCCAGTATGTCAACGCGCCGTATCCTGCGCGATATCGTCTGACTTTGTAGTTCGACCACATGATGCGGCCCGAGATCAGGACTGGGAACGATCAGCGGGGTGAGCTTCTCAGTAGCACGAGGGGCTGGGTGGGAACGGCCGCAAATGGAATAATGCTCACTCGTTGCGATGACGTTCGTGGTCAGGGAAAGCGCGAAGAACGACGTTATCCAGGGGACGAGGTTCCCCGAGAATATAGCGTCGGGTCCCATGAGTGTTGTTAGTACAACGCAGATACCGTAACCCGCGACTAGTAGGTCGACAGTGAGTGAAGAATTCATCTGTAGACGAATATCGCAAGCTTACCGCCGGTGGCAACCACGAGCGCGAGTGGTAGGATGAGGATCCACGGATTTCGGTTGTACACGATGAATAGTCGATAGGTCTGCACATGCTCGTCAGCGTAGTCCGTTGAGGTAGACGAAAATGACATACCACGAAGGCGTCCCCGACCAACGTCTGTGTGATGTAGATGACTGACTTCCCAACGTGTGTTGGATTACTCAGCATATTGTAGAAGTCGAGCGTGCCCGTCTCTGTCCCTCCATGCTTGATGAAGCCGTCGAGGGCTCGTTGGACGTCGAAGGATAGATGCTGTGTTCGTACCGTCAGACCCTCCGTGACACAAGCGGCGCTGACAGGCACTCACTGCAATGGCGAGGACGAACATGGTGGTCGCCGTCGCGAACATCCACTTGTTGAGCCTTGTCCGGCCGTGGTGTTGTTCTCGATATAGGAGGATCCATATCGATATAAAGTACAGGACCATAAAGGCGCCGAAAAGGAGGGACTCGAGGAAGAGCGCGATGAGCTGCAGACGACACGTTAGCATGTTCCGCACAAATCGGACAGGTCAAGTCAGGGCGCACCTCAGCTCTCGGCAAAGGAAACGAAGGATCTGCGTCCGCCATGGTGGAGGGCCAAGGCGCTCTGCGGGGGAGGGGAGAGTTGTCTGGCAGGGAACATAGGAAGGGGTGTACCGATATATGAAGCCCATGAGAAGAAGTTGGCCGATGAAGCGCCCCGTGCCGCAGGTCAACGGGCGAGAAGTGCCAGTGAGAACCAAGCGGAATGCGGACGGCTCGCACACACGCCAATACAGCGCCTGCGGAGCTGGCCGTGCACAACACTTGATCGAAGCCGTGCTCTGTGGTTCCTTGATTGCTCTCAGCCTGCCCCTTCCGTGCATCACCATGGCACGACGGCCCCGAAGAGAAGAACGCACCGTAGATCTGTGGCTACTCACCCCCCCAGAAGACGCTTTGGCATGGGAGCGTGCCATGTATAGAACAACGCGACGCCCCAAACGAAGGTAGGACGGAATTTAAAACAGGAGTTATCGACGGTCGATGATTATGATGTTGGAGCAGGTGGCCCGTGTTTGCGATAGTCGAGGTTTCCTAAGCCCAATCCCCGCCAGCTTCTTAACGCTCTATCAATTGATGGGAGACTTGTCAATCCCCCGAGATCAATGTATCTTCCGCTTGCGACGCGCCCAACTACAGCCTCAAAGGCTCCAAACCGACCTCATAGATGAGCGAAATCTAAAAGATAAGTGGCTTGAGGGCTTGATGGCCTATCCAAGGTCTTCGGGGCGGTACGGTACCAACCTGGTGAGAAGGCCGGGAAAGCCGATGTCAACAACGGCAAGGACAAATATGGTCAGCTCGAAGAAGCGATTCATAACCTCACCGATGACTCTCGGGAAGCGTGGCTGACTTCAAGTAGACTATTTAAAAGTTCCTGATACCACGATGCCGTGACGCCACAAAGGCTTCCCCGAATCAAATTTACGCTGCGTCCGGATCCGATGGAGGCCATGTCTATCTCTTGTTACTTGTCCTTGGTCCATGACACCGAGACACGGATGGAGGATAGGATATGCGACGCTCCTGCAAATCCGCACCTTAACACCAGCTTGCCAACCAGGGGCTTCTGGGGGAATGCCGAGTAGCCGGTTGCTTGATTTCGCGACGTCCAAATCAAGACACCGAAGGTCAATGACTAAGCAGACAGGAAAGGTCCGCCGCTTCTTCGTCCGCTGTGCATGTGAGTTTATGTCTAGCGCACTTGACTGAATTGAAGTACGTACTCGTGGGGAATGTCCGAGGCAGAAAGGATCATTGATACAAACGGCGAGAGAACCGCACACGACGGAAGATGGCGTCTCCATCGGGCTGAGCCATTGCTCTTGGCTGCGAGGCAATGCTCTACAAAACGCGATGAAACGACAGGAAAAACGTACCTCCAAGTTACTCCACAAGGTCTGCGCCACCATGCATGTTGTTTCAACCATCTGGTAGTCCAACACGGTTCGACCCATGACGGTGATATACCATCAACCGAACATGCCGATACCGGGAGCTGTCGTAACTTGTCGGAAGATCGAGATTGTGCTTGGCGAAGCGAAGTCATGCCGGCGTGCGTCTCCTTGCTGGGGACAACGGAACATCTGAAAAAGGACATTGCAACACTAAGTTCAAACCAACTAAGCATCCCAGATTCCACGCACCAGAGCGAGCCCCGCCAGGCTGTACGGGCCAGACGTCCTGCGCCTTGCACCATGTTGCGTTCATCTCTGCGTCCAGATGCCCGCGAACGGCAGCGCCTGATGGCAAAGTCAAAAATGTCAATGACGAGGGGCGCGTGTCGGCATTCGCCCCCCTACCATCCCACCTCGCACCAGTCGGATTTGAGAGGAAACAGGTGCGGAGGCCTCGCCCGCCGCCCGGCGTGGGTGCGCAACCTTGCCTCCGTCCGTGGCGCAGGCCGTGCGAAGATCGCAACCTAGTGCCTTCTGTGGAATGATTGACCTGCAACAGGAGGCGCCAGAAGGACGACTAAAGGGTCCGGGACGGGAGAACACGCCGCCGGGTCCGTTTGCGCGCAAACGGCGATAGTGCCCACCAAGATACGGCCATTGGTCCGATGTTAATGACCGGCCCGAGGGGAGTCGTGAGAACCCCGATCTCGCGGTAGCCTGGTCATTTCACCCGCAGGACCTTGCATTGCCGAAGGCGGCTCGATCGTATCGCGAGCATTGCGCACACCGACGGCGGCGCTCGTAGTAGTGAGATGTTCTACTGACCGCTCGACATAATGCTGCGCCTAGAGGAGAGTGGGAGGGGCGCAGCATGAGCGGTCAGTCCCTCGTCGACCATGATCAAGAAGCGGCTTACGAATAACGCCGCCGTACGGCATCCCTTGGCTTCTAGAACTTGAGAGGTACAATTCTTAGGTAGCCGTATTCCTGTTTTTGAGAAATGACCTCCACCGGCACTTTGAGGCTGCGTCCGTCGTGTCATTCACATGAAACTAATGCCGTATGAACCGTGAATGGCGCTCATCGACGGTCAGTAAGCCAGTGGACGGCTGAGCACGGGACCCGTTCACCCGCACGAACGTAAGTCACACGGCCACACAAGATAAGATATCTGTTAGCGTTTTATGATCAGAGCCTGATGAAGAGCATCCGGGACGATGAGCGATTGAAATGAGCTCACCGAAGTATGTTGTTGATATAGTAACCGTGCAGCCCGCCGAACCTTGGTCACTCGAAGCGGAATGCACACATCTTATGGCTAACTCCTGGTTTGAAAGCGTGTTCGACATCGGTGAATGTGGTCCACCGGGAGTCGGGAAAGTAAGGTCGGTAGGGCCGGCCGCCACCACATGGCGCCCAGCCTACGGACGGGCAAAACGGACAGGTACAGGGGACGCGGCTCTTGCAGAAGCAGCAGCACCATGCACACGCACACGTCGGAGATGACGGCGTTAACGCGTCTGTATTGACATTCCAAACGCCTGACGACTCGAAATGAGGGCGAATCGTGGAAGCGGAAGTCAGGCTCGGAGGGACTTACCATCAGAACGCACATTCGCGGTGTTGAAGAGTCGCACAAGCGCGGTCCTGGTCGTGAAGTCATGAACCATGCACGCAAACGAAAGCAGAACTCGCCGTCTAGTAGAATGCATATCCCCGGTCGTCGCTGTATCCGCCACGTTGCCGCCGTGGCCCGGTCGTCCTGGCGGGCCCCGATGAGCATGCTTCAGGCCGTATGCGCATCGCCCACGACCAAACAACGCAATTAATGTGCAGACGAATGTTTATGAGGATGAAAGAAGAAGTTGTCGACTTTGGAGACCAAGAAAGCAGGAGACTCTGAGGAACATGGGCGTCTGCACAAGGAGGGATGCTCGACCCCGACACACCGCTACCGAGGTTAGGGTTATGAGAGGAAATTGTATCGTGCCCATTGCCAGAACCTTAGCAGCAGGTCAGTCTTACTCCGCCACGTTCTCTTCTTCGACCGAACAAGCCTCTTTTCTGACCTGACTGTGTCGACCAGCACCGGAAAATGAAGCGATATACAACATTCGAATCGGATCTCAAGTCAAACTGAAACCATCCATCTAGTTTCCTCGCCTGGCTGCGCGCCAAGGAGTCAATCTTCCGTGTTCATGTTCCCGACCCGGGACCGTGCTTACACCGGCTTTTCGCCTATCCTACGTCGGCCATCTTGAGTGTTGCAGATAACACACTTATAGGTTAAATACGTGCCTGTTGAGACTCAGACACGCACCTCATAGTCTCAGACCTGTAGCCCACATCGTTATCCACCGGAGCCGGCAGCACCAAGGAACCATCTCTTTGACTGACCGAACTACTTACCGACAACCGTTTTCCCCTTGGTCCCCATTTCAGCCACAGATTCCTCTCGGAGATGACCAAGCGACCGGAGCGTAAGTAGGCTAGCTGTTGGCGGTACCTAGGACCGGCACCGCCCATGCTTTCCGTCCAGGGCCGTTGTCCTGGTCAGTCGGTTCTGATTCATAAATTCTGACGACATGTCTATAGGATGCTCGGGCGCATCCGCACCTATTCGGTTAGCTTTCGAGTAATGGAAAACACCGACCCGACCCCTGCCTTGTGTGTGGTAAACCGCCTCGAGGCGATTGTGGCTCATCGTTGTGCGGGGCACAGCATAGTCGTTCCCCGCATCTCAAAGTCAACCCAAAAGGGAACGGGAGATACACGAGGTGTAGGAGCTTGTGCGGGGCGCCCGTGGGCCATGTAATACATTCCGACAGCGTCTAGCACCAGCCGCGAAGGACCTCCATTCACCGTGTCGCAGAACGCCGCTACTAGCACCTCGTGAAGATCCTCGTCAGCCGACAGTCGGTGGACTGTACAATGCTATTTCTTTCACTATCCGAACCAAATACCCCCTCCGTGAAGGTGGAATTGGTGTCGTCATTCCGGTAGCTAAGATTTACGTAGTGAGCGGACGCCACACCGAGGGCACAGTATCAGGGTGCGTGTTGAAAATTTCTCGAATTGTCCGACTCAATTCATCTGAACAACCCTCACCTCCTAGCGTCCCCGCGGAAATTGTATGCAAAAGCGCTGCGGTCCTTTTCCACTCAATTTTCATCCACGCTTCAATGACGACGCGCCGGCGGGCGGATACAGCCACGGAATCACCGAGTCAGGGCAGGGCCCAGTGCTGGGACCTGCTCATCGTTCCTACTGCGGTCCTATGTTGTGAGTAGCGATATGGGCGTAGGTTCCCGAACAACGGTCACGATTTTGACGCGTTATGCAGCGGCGTCGGCGCCGTCAGCACCTGGAGGCCGACGGTCCCATCTAGATCCCTCTAGGACCCATCTCTCTCCGTCCCTAGAGTGGTCTGGGATCTATATCAGAGGCCAATCGGCCGATCTACGGGTCGTAGACCCTTCAAGATTCTATCACAACCCCACGTCTTCCGCAGGCGACAGACGCGTATGTCATTGCGCCCGGGTCCTCTCGTACGAGCAACGTATCATGAAGTTCGTCAGTAGCACCTGGACCTGCGACGTGTCCATGCGCGTGCTGGAGGACCTGTGAGACTTTTGCTATCGTACCCATCATCTCCACGTATGAAATTGACAGGAAAAGTTCTATCAGGGCCAGCGGTAAGCCGCCGTACGACCATGATGTCCACTTGGAGAAAACGGGCACCATTTCGATGGTCCGGCTGGACGGAATTGTCGCATCGAGCCCATCAATCTACTGAAACCCTGGTGCGTGTCTAATACAGGGTGACAGAACCTTCCGCTTTTCCGTGCGGGATGGTCAGCAGCCTACCGGCCATATCGCTGGCGCGAGATATGTGGGCGCAAAGGCCGAGCCGCCGGGATGTCGTCACACGTGAGGCATCCGAGCCCACTGGCGATCGTGCCATAGTTCGGGCGGAGCCCGAAGCCCCGTCTCGAAATTTGCCGGGGATTCGCCAAGCACAAAAACAGCGTCCGGGTTTTGTCTTCGCGAAAACAAGCCTCGATTCGCACTCAGCAGCCTACGCGCTCGCCGTTTGAGTAATACGCGCGCAGCTCCGAGGCAGACCCACAGCAGCGGCGCCATCGGGGACCATTGGCGTCTAGACGGAGCGTTGTGATTGCCAGCTCAGAACGTCTTCTTCCCGATGGATTTCAATCCACGCCCCCACATCGCGAGCTCACACTCAGAACACTCAGATTGAAATGACGTTCCCATCCAGCCGAGCTTCTTATAAGCTCGTCTTCTCAGAGCCTCAGCCTTCTTTAACCCCCCTTCCCGCCCAACAAGATCATGGCTGTCTGGTCGCACCTTGCGTTTGTCACCTCAATGGCGCCCACCGTCCTCATCCTCGTGCTCGTCGTCGCAGGCGCGTACGTCCGGTACACTAAGAGTGTCAAGTACCATCACCCGCCCGGTCCGGCGGCTGTCCCCCTCCTCGGCAATGTCCACCAGCTCCCAATGGAGTACCAGCAACGAAAACTCGCCGAGTGGGGCAGGCAGTTTGGTATGGCACTCTGTACGCCTCCTCGCGCGCATGGTCGCTGACGACGAGCACGTCCACAGGGGACGTCGTGTTCGCGAAGTTTTTCCGCACCCCCGTTGTGGTCTTGAACACCAAGGAAGCGGCCGTGGATCTGATGGAAAAGCGTAGCGCAAAGTACTCCGACCGGCCGCCGTTCATCCTGCTGAAGGAGCTGTGCGTCTGCCTTTTTTCTGCCCCGCCATTGTCTCCACTGCGGCGGCTGACCTCTTCCAAGCATGGGCTGGGACAGCGTAATCAACAACCTCCCATATGGAGAACGCTTCCGGAAGCATCGGAAGTGGCTCCAGGACGCGTTCACGTCCAAGGCGGCGCTGATGAGCTATCGTCCCATTCAACGGCGTGAAACCTATACCCTGCTGTGCGGGCTCTGCGACCGACCAGAGCTGTTTATGGACCACATTGCGCGGTGCGCCACAAATTTTCGCATACTGTAGGCCCTCGAGTTCCTAAGGCTGTGTGTAGGTGGGCGGGAGCAATGGTGTTGGACATCGCATACGGCTATAGGGTTACCTCCTTGCGCGACCGCCTAGTGGAGACCGCAGAGCGCACCACCGTTGAGACCGTACTTGCCGGGAGCCCGGGTTCCATGCTGGTGGACTTCTTCCCAATCCGTACGTCCTTCTCGGTGCCGAATCACTCCCACGACAGGCCTTAATATTCTCACAGTTAAGGGGATTCCACTCTGGATGCCTGGATCCAAATTCAAGCACCAGGCTTTCCATGTCAAATCCCTTGTCCGCCAGACGTTGGACGTCCCATATGAGATGGTTAAGCGCGCCATGGTAAAGCCGGGAGTTCTTTTATGGTCACAATCTCCGCAACTAAATGGATGCAGATGGCGGGGACTGCGGCGCCTTCGCTGACGGCAACCCTAGTGGAGGAAGCTCTTGCCGAAGGTACCTTGACGGCGGAGCATGAGGAAGATATCAAGGGAGCGGCTGGTGTCGTTTATGCCGGTGAGTAGCCCTCCTCTCGAAGAAACCACATTCACATGCTAACACCGCTGTTCCAGCGGGCTCGGAGACAGTGCGTTTTCCACGGTCGCATGGATGATTTTTGGCTGATCTTTGTCCCAAAGACGGTGACAACCCTCAAGACATTTGTGCTCGCCATGGTCCTTCATCCTGAGGTGTACCAGAAGGCGCGGGCGGAAATCGATCGTGTCGTCGGCCCGGACAGGCTACCCGATTTCGAAGATCGTGATCATCTTCCTTACTTGGAATGCGTGGTCAAAGAAGTATATCGGTACGCCCACGCTCAGCAACAGACATATCACCATAGCTAACAACATGTTCTGGAACCCCAGATGGAACGCGCCGGTGCCTCTCGGTGAGTGCTGTTGACATGAGGCACGCATGGTTGCTAATTGAGTCATGGGCGATTAGGTGTACCCCACAGGCTGAACTCGGATGATGTGTACCGGGGTTATGACCTCCCCGATGGCGCGATGGTTATTCCCAACATATGGTTTGTGCCTTTCTTCTTTGGTTCAGAATCAATCACACTTACGTCCGTGGCGCACCAGGTGGATGACCCAGAACCCGGATGTGTATTCGAACCCGGCGAAGTTCGACCCTGATCGCTATCTTCAGATGTCTAGCGAGGACTCTGAACGGATGGACCCTAGGAATGTCGTGTTCGGATTTGGGAGAAGGTATTCCGCATCTGGCCCATTCAGTGCGATATCCGACGACTCAATTCCCCCACCTCAGGATCTGCCCCGGGCAAGTGTTTGCCGACGCCAGTGTGTGGCTCGCTGCCGCGAACATCATCGCCGCCCTGGACCTCTCCTTCGCCAAAAACGCCTTCGGACGCGACATCGTCCCCGATGCCGCCTTCATCTCTGGCTTCGTGAGGTGAGCTGTGTGGCCGGAGTCTTCTATACCTCGCTAATCACGCAATCGCGGCCGCAGCCAACCGAAACAATTCAAATGTGCCTTCCGGGCGCGGACAGAGCAGACTCGGAGCCTCATCGCGCATATGAATGCCGTTAACATCACCACAGCCTGATTCTCCGTATATCGCCATGACCGCCGTTATGGACGTCTGTATTTCTATCGAACTTTCTGCAGGATGGGATTGGGATACCCGAGCGTGATGTACGCATGATGATCATGAAGTTAGTCAGATATTACTCTGCGCAGGAGGGAGTTCTCAGGAGACAAATTGATTATTTACGATGTTCATGATTCATTTACATATGCCTTCTCAATTTCTTTTGACAAAGACTAAGCATGTAACCGCCCGTGCTCGTTCCTCGCTCGGACCCGTTACTTTACATTCGTCCATATCGCCATCTCCCCTTTTCCATCCGTATTCCTACCCATATCCTGCTTACTGTCCTAACCTGTCTCCCGCCTGTATCCACGCGGTCACTCCCTGTCCTTACTCATTCCTACCTGATCCCGTGCACGTGTTGGATTCATATATAAAGACCTGTAGGTATGCATTGTTCGTTAGCGTACTTGGTACTGAATCGCAGACGGAATCACTGTCTCAGCCTTGTCCGCTCTCATCGACCGTGTGCCGCCAGCGCCTTCCTTATCGGGAACCGCCAGCGTCACATATTTTTGACAGCCCCACCGTCTCTTAACCTCTACCCTCGACCCCCCTCTCTGCTCTCTAAAGCTTAACTCAAAACCTCTCCCTCGTCGACTGGATCCCCTCGAGTTTGATCAACTCGACCTTCCTTCTCGGCGACGGCTCTCTCTCTGCTTGACTCTTATCTCTCTCTATCTGCTTATCCTGTCTCTGTCTCTCTGGTCCCCTCTCGAAACTCGTCAAAACCCACAAAACATGTCCTCGGTTCGATACAATCTTCGCAACAGGCCCTCGGGCCCCCGCTCTGGAGTCCATAGCGGACTCGCGCCCCCTCCTGGTACGTTGCCTGCTCCGTCGCCTCAAGGGACTGATGTCTCTTCCGACGGCGAACTTTCTGACGCGCCGAGCATTCGCTCGGACGCGAGTGTCCGGCCTGGCGTGTCCTATAGCCAGGCCGCTCGTACCAACGTTGGGGCAGACACTGGTTCGCTTCGCGACCAGGCGGCAGACCCACGTGCCGGAGCAGACACCGTCTCGTCTAATGAGCGGGAGGCATATCCGAGTAGCGCAGCCCCGCAGTCCGGAACTGCGGGGGATGGTTCTCTATCTTTATTAGATGAAGAAAATGTTATTATATCTTCTATCTCGAACCTTGGGACCTCGGAGAATGCCACGGCTGCCCTCGAGGAGCCGGAAGATAAGGAGAACGGTCAATGGACCGAGGTACGTCGTCGCCATAAGAATCGCGCGCGCACCCGCACCCCCACTCGCGCTCCGCTTTGTGAGCTGCCTGTTGACGGAGGAGAAGGCCAACCCTCCGCAGCTGTGAACCTAAGCCGTGAGCAGCACCGCACCGTGAAAGCGGCTGAGAAATCGCTCACTAAGGAGCAGCGCGGTCGCATCCGGAAGAGGATGCTGAGTGTCCACCGCGATCGCGCGATGAGTTCGAGCTCGCGCGGCGAAGGTCCTTCGACCTTCGTGAAAGGAAAGACTGTCGATGCGCGCAACTGGGGCGCTGCTGGACTCGACGTGAAGGAGCTCGATCCCGATGCACAGCGTCGGGAATTTGATGTATACTCAGGCCGCCGGGCCTTGCGCGATGACGACCGTAACGCAGACCCAGATGAACAGCGCGCTGCCTTAGATTATTGGCGCGCTATGAAGAAAACCCAGAGTTCGAAACGGCCCAAGGCCACGATGCAGACCGTTTCCAACTCGTCCGAAGAAGATCGTGACTTCTCGGGCCACACCTCGCGCGAGAGCTCCATCGTACGACCCTCGCGTGAGGAGGATCTGCAGCGGCAGATCGAGGCTCTCCAGCAGGAGCTGGACGACGTTCGGAGTGCACACCGACCTTGCACCAAGCGCTCCCGCAAGGAGGGTAAAGGAAAACAAGTTGCTATTGATTCCTCCGACTCAGAGTCGGAGGCCTTCAAACCAGTTACCCTAGGTACAACAGTGTCTAAAGGACCCACAACCTCGATATCAGCTAAGAAAAAGCGCGACATTGGGGATTCGAAGAAGGTGAAGTCCGCCAAGGCTGGCGCTATGCCTGACCCCTCGCAGGGCATGGCCACTGCCTTTGTGGAGGAAGCCCTCTCGCCTGGGAACTCCTCTCATCGATCAAAGGAGGCGGAACCTAATGTCCGCCTCCCACAACCAATCTCCCAGCTTGAGCCTAGCAGCTTCATCGGGCGCACCCTCCGCGGGCTCTCGAACCGAGATCCTGACTCCTCGGACAGCAGCAGCTCATCCGGGGACAGCAGCAGTGCTCCACGCGCAGGTCCCTCGAAGCGTCGCCGCCGCTCCAAGCACTCCAAACGGAGCTCCTCGAGTTCTTCAAGCTCGGAGGATGCAGGTGGTTCAGGCGGGTCGTCTTCTCCATCTGACTCGGAGTCCTTGTCTTCGGACAGCTCTGAGGGCTCCTCGCGTGGACGCCGCCGCCACCATCGGAAGCATCGCCGTGGCTCCAAGAAACGGCGCTCTTCATGGAGGCATTCAAAGCGCTCCAAGCTGCGCGTGCCGGTGCTGAAGCCGCTGGACCCTGAGCCATATGAGGGCGAGGCGGACTTGCCGACATTCCACCGTTTCATCGGACAGATGTCCGATTACCTAGAAGGGTACCGTGTACGGTCGCGCGACCACCCGTCTGTGGTCGCACGCTTTCTGCGAGGCCGCGCGCATGAATTCTACGTCAATACAATCTCACGCAACCCGCGTGCTTACCGGTTCAAGGATATTCTTGTTGGGTTATTCAATTATTGTTTCTCTATGAACTTCCGTCAGAAAATGCATGAAAAACTAAGGAATACTCGCCAGCATGGTCGTTCAATCCAGGCATATGCCTACGAGATTGAGAACTTGTTCTTGATCTTGGGGATGGATCAAAACGAAGAGCGTGTTGACGTGTTCTGGTTCGGGCTTGATAAGTATATCCAGAGCGAGCTCTGGAAGCAAATGATGACATTGAAAAGCCCTTGTGAGGACATGAAAGCAAAAGCGCAGGTCATTGAGCTGGCTCGAGAGGCAGCAGGCGGAGGGCGTACCGAACACACCAGTTAGCATTGGGGCGGAGGCTCACACTGCCGTCACGACCATGCTCCGGCAGCAGCTGCTGTCGCGCTCCTGCAATGGAACAATGACCATCAGCACGGTCATGGAAGGGGGAACCGCGGACAACGATTTGAGCGTCGATTTGAGCGTTGCAACCGTGAACCCGGCATTTACGTCGGAAACATCAACCGTGCACCTGCTGAAAGGCAACAAAATCGTCAGCGTGGCCATCGGAATGGAGGGCGTGACCGCAATCGCCAGGTGTGACATGGGAATCGCCCACAGAACCCAAACCCTGGCCCTCAGAGGCCGCGCGAAGCTGCTGCCGCAGCAGGAGATGGCTGGTGTTTCCAGTGCGGACAGCCCGGTCATATGGCCCGCAACTGCCCTTGAAACAATCGCGTCTGGTCAGACCATCGTAATGAAGCTCCAGGACTAGCCACTTACAATGTTGAGGTGGTCCCGGATGATACTGAAGCCCTCCGAAACCTGGCTGAATCCACCTCCGCAATGACTGAGTTGCACCTGAACTCGGTTGAGTTCGATTACCGGACATTGCCACACCTGCAGCCCATCGAAGGGCTGGCAGACCTTCGCTTCTGAATGGACTTGTTGACTGGGTTCGTCAGCATTGGAGACCCCTCTGAGGATGACTTCGAGGACATGTTTGAGGACATGCCCTCCTTGCAGTCTGTGTCTGACTCGAGCTCGGAGCCAGACAGACCGGAAAACGATGAGGATAAAACTTGGTCAGTTGTTTCGGAGGCAATGCTGGGCTTACAGCCACGTACCAATTATACTTCCTCCTCAGAAGGAGACACTCGGGTTCCAGTCGAAGACAATGGCATCCGGGTGCGGGAGCTTGATTGGGATGAACTTGAGCTCCCCCGCACTCGGGCAGAAGGAGCATCGCAGTATGCACTTGGCAATGTGTTCGAAGAATGTGCAGCCGAGGTCTTGAACCACTACCGGCCGTACTGGGATGGAGCAAGTATCGATGAAGACGCTGAGTTCTTCCTTGTCTATTAGATATTGGACACAGCATATGCTGTTGAGAACACTGCAAGTGACATGGAGTTCTACGTCACCACTGATCAGTTGGAGAACCCACGACTAGACTTACTAAATGCTTTCTGGCAGAAGTTGCAATCACTCCGAGAGGAGGGCGATCCTGATGTTCTGGAGGGCGCGAGTGAGCCGCTTGGTGATGCCATGGCTGTGGTGCTCGAGCGACGCCTCAATGAGGCTCTTCCTTATCCGGATAGTGAGCTCCGGGACCCTGTGGAGCGACGCTTCTAGTGCTTTCAGCTCAGAGATTTCATTGAGATCCAGGACAATTACCTGGCTTTGGGTATTCGCATTGAGTGCGAACGGTTGCAAAACCCTCATCTTGATTTCCGTGACTGGTACGCACATGCCGCGTGCCGCTCACACCAGGACCGGATGGCCGAGTCAAGCTGTTCAGAGGAGTCGGGAGGCGATGACTTCGGTTCAGACCTGGACAATCTGTTCAAAGAAGTGGAGTACTGTCAGCTCTTAAATGAGCAGTGGTATGCGCAGGCGAAGCCATACCTTGAACTAAACGCGGCTCAACACAAAAAATCGAAGCCTGAGCTAGATGACCTTATTGTCCAGCAGAATGCTGCTGCCCCACGCGATCTTCGCCGTGTCATCCCGGAGCCTATTGTGGTTGTAGTATCTATTAACGGGCACCCCGTGCATGCCTTGTTAGATACGGGCTCACTCTCGGACTTCATGTCTGCTAAGCTCGCTCACCAGCTTGGCGTTGAGTCCTTCGAGCTCGCGAAGCCCATGCCACTGCACCTCACAGTGCTGGGGTCTCGTGCAAAGATCAATTACGGCTGTGTTGCACAGCTGGAATATCAGGAGATCAGTTCGAAGTGGTACTTTGATATCATTAACTTACTGAATTATGATATCATACTTGGGACGCCATTTTTCTTTCAGCACCGTGTGCTCGCAGGCTTCAATCCTGTTAAGGTTGTCGTGGGCAGCCCGAAGCCATTGCCTGTTGAAGGCAAACAGGCTCGCATTCTTGAGTCACGAGCCGTAGAAGTCTTCGCCGACCGGCTGGAGGCTGCACGACAGGAATTGCGTGAGTATGTGGCTCCAATCTGCATGGATGCAAGTGACTCGCCTTTGCCGCCACTGCGAACAATCAACCATACCATTCCATTGAAGGATGAGTCAAAGACTTACTCATGGAGACCGTCCAAGTGCCCGGATGCACTGCACCACCTATGGATCGAAAAGCGCGATGCTTATTTGAAGTCTGGCCACTGGCAAATGAGCAACGCGCGAAACACATCTCCAATGCTTCTATTGACGAAGCCGGGGACTGGCGTCAAGGGTGTGCCACACCGGCTGCGCATAGTCTGTGACTTGCGCGAATGGAACGCAAATACCCACAAGGTGACCTCTCCACTTCCAGACATGGAAGCAATCCTTCGGCGTGTGTCGCAGAAGCCATACCGAACCCTGATTGATGGCAAGGATGCCTATGAGCAGATCCGGATAGAACTGTCACATGCCCTGCGTACCACTATGACAACCCCAGATGGGAACATGGTGAGTCTGGTGCTTCAGCAGGGCGATTGTAATGCAGTCGCCACTTACCAGACCCTAATGAACCATATTTTTGCTCCATACCTTGGAGTCTTCATGGATGTCTATCTTGACGACATCGCTGTGTACTCGGACACTCTAGAGAAGCATCTTGAGTATGTCAAGCTTGTAATTGATATCCTAAAGAAAGAGACCCTTTACCTGAGCGCGACGAAGCTCCGGTTCCTCTGCTGCGAGATGAAAATCCTTGGGCACATTGTTGACGACCATGGTATTCGTATGGATCCAGAGAAAGTCGACAATGTCTTGAACTGGAAAGTCACGACCAACCGCGAGCTTCTCCGGGGGTTCCTCGGCTCCGTGGGGTATCTTGCTGAAGATATCGCGACCGCGCAGATCCCTATGGGAATTCTGAGCTCATTGACAGGCTCAGAAGTGAGCTTCAAGTGGGAGTACACTCACCAGCGTGCCTTTGACGAGATTAAGAAACTGCTGCATGCTCATCGTGAGCACCACCATGTGCCATTGAACTACTCAAAGGATGCACCTCGTATCTGGTTAGTAACGGATGGCTCGCATGGTGGCATTGCGGGCATAGTGACCCAGGGTGATGACTTTCGCCAGGGTCATGTTGCTGCATTCTTCTCTGCAAAGCTGTCCTCAGCACAGATGAACTATCCTGTGCATGAAATCAAGATGTTAGCGGGGATTGAGTCGATGCGTAGGCACTGCGATATCTTACTTGGGTGCTCATTCACGTGGGTGACAGACCACAAGGGTCTCATCCACCTGCTCAAGCAGAAGAACCTGTCCGGCCGTCAAGCGCGATGGTTAGAACACATTTCGGAGTTCGATTTTACAATTGAGTACGTACTGGGAGTTGAGAACATCCTTGCGGATGCATTGTCACGGATTTATGTGCATGACCATCCTGGTACCGTGGGCGCTCCCTCTGAGTACACGCAATTTGATGAGGAAGGCGACTTCTCTGCTGTTCTGTAGAGTTTTGCCATTACGGCACCCATCAATGTCGACCCGGAGTCATTGGTTGAACTTGAGGAGCACTACTCACCCCTTGAGCACACCGTGATGGCTGGAGGGTACGTGCTCCGACCACGCCCACCAAAGCCTGCTCCAGCTGCCGCCATGGTACCCAGAATGAAGAACAAAGATTGCCAGGCCCAGGACGGTGACACCTCCACTGCGAGCACACCGTGGAGGAAAGGAAACCTGGGGATGGAGGGCGCGTCAGTGCTTGAAGCTGCCCCACAGTTGGGGGAAAGCTCTCACGAGAAGCCCCACCCTAATGCCCCACCCCAGACACTTGGGACGGCCAGCAAGGCGACCGTGCATCCTGTTTGGCAGCGCGCGAGCATCCCTCCACCCGAAACGGGTCGCCCAGAGACCGTGAGGGAGTTCGCACAGCGTATCAAGCGCGTTGTCCTTCACGGGCCTCATGTTGGACAATGGGAGGGCGTGCAGCCTGGGGAACAGTCTTCGGGACTGCCCCAACAGTCTGAATTGAACGAGTATCCACCAGTTCCACCTCTGGCGACTCAGAAGAGTCAGTTTCTTGAGTTTCTGACTGAAAATACGGAGGGAATTGACTTACTCCGTGTTCTTCGAGGACGCTATTCGGAAGACAAGTTCTTTGATGTTATCCTGGCTAACCCGAAGCATTACAAGAATTTTCGGGTCCAGGATGGGTTAGTTTTCCTGCATGACAGCAAGCGAACACTTCTATGCATACCTAATGTACTAGTGGATGACCGGAGCATGCGCGAGCTCATTATCCGGCATGCCCACTCCCTGCTTGCTCATCTCGGAGCACACCGCACCCTCAGCTTGCTGCGCAATCACATGTGGTGGAAATCGATGGTTCCGGACATCCAGACTTACTGCGACTCATGCACGACCTGTAAGCGAAGTAAGCCCAGTAATCAGAAACCATACGGGCTTCTGAACCCTCTTGCCGTCCCCTCGAGACCTTGGGAAGCGATTGGGGTCGACTTTGTGGGCCCTCTGCCTGAGTCCTGAAACCGGGATGGAACATTTGATGAGATCATGATGATAATCGATCTACTTACTGGCATGGTACACTTCGTGCCAAGTCAACAGGACTACAAGGCTCCAGAAGTTGCTGAGTTGATGTTTTCCGAGGTCTATAAGCATCATGGCCTGCCCAGATCAATTGTTAGCGATCGAGATGTCTTGTTTACTAGCTTGTTTTGGACTCACCTTAATAAGTTGATGGGCGTGGAGCTGCGCATGTCGAGTGCATACCACCCTGAGTCCGATGGTTCAGCTGAGCGTGCTCATCGCACTGTCGGGCAGATGCTCTGGCAGTGCATTGGACCTAATCAGAAGGACTGGGTTAGTAAATTGCCTGGTATCAAGTTTGCGATTAACCTCGCTAGGTCCGAGAGCACAGGATTTGCACCCTTCTTCCTCAACATGGGCCGGATGCCTCGTGTGATGGTTTGGGACTCTGCAGGGCCAGACGAGTACCCTGGAGTCAGGGCATACGTGCAAAAGATGAAAAACGCGGTGATGGCAGCGCATGATTCAATCTTGGCTGCCCGGGTGAAGCAAACTCGTGACACTAATTGTCACCAACGTCCCACTCCATTTGCATGTGAGGACCTTGTGTATGTTTCTACGAAGAACATGTCATTACCCAAGGGATATGCACGGAAGCTCGCGCCCCGCTACATTGGCCCTTACCATATTCTCAGGACTACGGCAACAACTCCTTCAAGTTGGAGCTGCCAGTGAACCTCTGGCACCGAGGGATTCACGATGTTTTCCACTTGTCACTGCTCCGAGTGCACCAGCCCAACGATGACCAACTCTTTCCTGGTTGGTTGGACAGTCAGGTTGCGAACCTCGAGGACCATGATAATGAATAGTCTGTTGATAAAATTGTCAGTCATTGAGGCAAGGGCGAGGACACTATCTTTGAAGCCATATGGAAGTCGGGTGATCGTACCTGGATCCCCTTCGAGACTGCCCGACACCTGGCGGCGTTGAACGTGTACTTCGATGCATTGGGTATCGAGGGCGTGGCTGACCTGTCAGAGGGGCAGGGAGTGCCACCATCTGACCCACAAGTCTTCCTAGGAGCCGTATACGCGAGGTCAATGCGTCGTCGGGCTATAAAGCAGAAGACTTGCTTACCTCTCCTTCCTCAATCCCTCGCTCCAGCTTCTACCACCTCTCCCATTCCTTCGCACTCTTCCTCTCCACTTCCTCTCCTCATGGTGCCTTCGGACCAGCCCCCCGACATCCCAAATGCCTTCGTCAACCGCTCCGCCGACCTCATCACTCTGACCGAGGTGGATGGCTCTGCGCGCTACACCCCGCCTTCATTGTTTTGGCTCTACGCCAACTTCGACATTGATCTGCGGGCCGGCCGTATTCATCGCCCCCATCCTGGCGGCTACGACGACTTCACTGCCCGCTGGAACCAAGATCCGAACTGTCCGTACTGGTTCTCAATGTACAACCCCACCTCAGGCGCAGTCATGGCAGTTGGCGTGCCATTCTCCACTGGGTTCCTTGACCTGATCGACCCGTCTCCTGCTCCTTGCACTCCTATGCCGCCCGCCGTCTTTGAGTTCTCCGTGGACCAGAACGAGGTGATTCAGCACATGCTCTGGCGCACGGCCCGCCGGGAGTCGTTCTTCGAGTGCAAGCGCGAGGCTGCCTATGCCAAAAAGGTTGATGACTGCCACTCATGTCGGGAGGAATACCACGCTCACGATGCCGCCATGGGATGACCCCGCACCCACAAAAGGGCGTGCCCACCAACCCTGTTGCCGAAGCTGGGGTTATCCCCATCGTGTGTGGGGGTGGGGTAGCCAGGGTCGCCCCCGCAGTCTCTGCCGGCACACCCGCTTCTGACAACTCCGCGGCACCATCCATCGTCATCGTGGGGTCTTCAAGCATTGCTGGCCCTTCCTCCATGCCCGCCTTGCCTATCCAGGCAACCGCCGCCTCCGGATTGTCCACTGATACGACTCCGCCCACGCCTCCGGCTCCTCGTGCACCGAGCCCGATGCAGGAGGACGAACCCGAGCCCGCGGTCGCTCCGACTCCTTTGAATGGCGGACACAGCACGTCAATCTTCATGGACGACAATCTCATCAATTTTGCGGATGATGAGGAGGATTCAGTCTTGGTCAACATGAAGGGGAAGGGCAAGGAGGCCGCTTGAGGAAGCGCGTGCTTTGTTTTCTATTTTGGGTGTGTTTCAGGATGTCCTTCTCTTCCTCTCAGGACGTCCGGAGGGCGTATGTAACCGCCCATGCTCGTTCCTCGCTTGGACCCGTTACTTTACATTCGTCCATATCGCCATCTCCCCTTTTCCATCCGTATTCCTACCCATATCCTGCTTACTGTCCTAACCTGTGTCTCCCGCCTGTATCCACGCGGTCACTCCCTGTCCTTACTCATTCCTACCTGATCCCGTGCACGTGTTGGATTCATATATAAAGACCTGTAGGTATGCATTGTTTGTTAGCGTACTTGGTACTGAATCGCAGACGGAATCACTGTCTCAGCCTTGTCCGCTCTCATCGACCGTGTGCCGCCAGCGCCTTCCTTATCGGGAACCGCCAGCGTCGCAAAGCATCTACACTGATGGTGAAACGGTATCATGCTTGCCTTCCATTAGCATTGTTCTTCTCAGCAAGCGGCGTGGGTTCGACTCCCGCTCAGTGTATGCATGAAAGTGGGTTGTCCACTTTTTCGCCTGGCCCTCAAGGATACCAAGCACAATCGAAGGGAGCGATTACCTTGTTAACTCGGTTTTGTTCTATGTATGTTTGGTTCAGTGTAGCGAGATGATAAGTAACATGGGGTATTCATCATACCAGCACATGCCCCGCTCTGAAGGTCCACACCGACAGCGTCAATCGTCATGAGCGACAATCCGCTTGGTTTCAACTATATACGTAGATCCACAAAGTCGATGCTAATGTTGCATTCCTTCCCAAAGTACATAGATTTGAGCATAATCCATCATCCGGGGTAGTTAGTTTTGCTGTCGGTATCGTCGATCAAAATCGGTAGTATGCAAAACCGGGTATCCTCCAACGTAACCAAACCCTTCCGAGCGCATAGCTCTAGACGGGGATGCTGCCCTTCAAACGGAAGTCGCGGCTGCTCGCTCCAACGGAGTACGTAAACTGGCCCTCGGGCTTGCGCCAGCCCTGCGCCTCGCTGTCCCAGATGCTGAGGTCGTAGCGCGAGAGGGTGATCGTGACGGTCTTGCTCTGGCCGGGCTGCAGGAGCACGTCCGAGAACCCGCGGAGCACGCTCGGGGGCTCCCCCGCGCTGGACGGGAAGTGCAGGTAGAGCTGCGGGATCTGCGGTGACGCATAAGTCCTCAGCGTCGCGCTCTCGTAGGGGACGAGTCAAAGAAGGAAGGAGAGAAAACGTACCTCGCCGCCCTGGACCTTGCCCGTGTTCCGCACCTTGAACGTGACCTCGAACGCCGGCCGGTGGAGCCACAGCGCCGTGGAGCCGCCCTCGACGTTCGGACTCGGCACACCCTGCGCCCACGCGCGCTCGAGCGCGACCGAGGTCGGGTCCCACTGCTGCACCTGGGCGATGCGCAGGCCCGAATACGCGAAACTCGTGTACGAGAGCCCGAAGCCGAACTCGAAGCGCGGCGCGATGCCGGCCGCGTCAAAGTGGCGGTAGTCGATGTTCAGGTCCTCCGTGTACTCGACGAGGATGATCTCGTTCGTGTTCCCGCCCGTGATCAGCTGCGCGGGGTAGTCCGCGGGGTCCTTCGCGATCGTGTACGGGAGGCGGCCAGACGGGCTCACCGCGCCGTAGAGCACGTCCACGAGCGAGTTGCCCGACTCCTGCCCCGGGAGCCCCGCCCAGAGGACGGCGGTGACGTTCGGGTTCTCGATCCACGGCTCGAGGATCGCGGGCCCGACAGAGTGCACGACAACGACGGTGTTCGGGTTCGCCGCCGCGACGGCGTTGATCAGGTTGTCCGCGTTGCCCCAGAGCGTGAGGTTCTTGCGGTCGCCCTCGTTGCCGTCGACGGTGATGTAGTCCTCGCCCGAGTCCGCGTTGACGAACACGAGCGCGACGTCCTGGTCGAGCGCGGTGGCAGCGGCGCCCGCGAGGTCCCAGTTGCTGAGGAACCACGAGACACTGGAGCGGTCTTGGCGTGCGCGCTCTTGGATGGCCTCGAGGGGGGTGATCAGGTAGGGGAAGTTGGCCGTGCCGGAGCCCCAACCCATTGCGAGCGTGCCGTCATCACCCCCGCGGTCGCTGTAACCGTTCGGGCCACGACCGGACGGGCCGGAGTCATTGCCTACCAACAGTTAGAACCGGGCCGAAGGGGCACATACGGTAGAAGACGCACCAATAATAGCGACCGATCTCGGCTTGCGGAGTGGCAGAGCGTCGCCGACGTTCTTGAGGAGCACCGTGCTCGCTGCGCCGATCTCGCGCACGACCTTGAAGTGGTCAGCTTGTACGTCCACGTGCGCGTTTGTGGCCAGGTCGTTGGGGAAGAACGCGTTGAAGCTCACTGGCCGAGCATTTGTGCGCATCAGTACTGCAGACCGAGGAAAACACGCAAGAGGGAAGCTGGAGCACGCACCGTCGGGGTAATTCTCGTCCTGACCGAGATAATACCATGCAGAAATGACGCGCTCCGCCATGTCGTCCACGCGGGTGTTCGCGATCGTGCCGTTTTCGACGAACGCGGTCAGGTTAGCGCCCCACCAGCTCGTGCCCGAGCTGAAGGTGATGTCGCCCGGCATTGACATCTGCACGTCGTCGCTATCAGTCTCATGCGCATGCAACGGGACTCGGAGAATATGCCTACGTCAAGACCAGCGACGGCGGCGAGAGTCGAGTGGTGCGCGCCCCAGTCGGACATGACGTAGCCCTGGAAGCCGATCTCGCCCTTCAGGATCTGGTTCAGTGTGCGGTCGTTCTCGCACGCCCAGGTCGCGTTGACTTGGTCTGAAACACAAAGTCCAAGTAAGCATCTCGCACGAAGCAGCACGGCGCGAAGAACACGAATACGCACTGTAGCTACACATGACGCTCGCCACGCCCGCCTGCACCGCGCGCATGAACGGGTGCACGTAAATCTCGTGCTCCGTCCTGTCACTGGCGTGCGACGACTCGTGGTCGCGCAGGTGCTCCTGCTCGCTATATCCCACCGCACCATTAGTCACCCCATGCCCACCCTAACCGCAGAAGCAAGACATACTTGTTGACATAATGCTTCGCACACGCCTGCGCCCCACCCGCCTGCCACCCAAGCACCGTCTCGTACGCCGCCTCGCCAGTAAGGAACGGGTCCGCCCCGAAGCCCTCCCAATTCCGTCCCCCCTGCGCGATCCTTCCCATGTTCATCATCGGGCCCAAGCCCACATGCGCGCCCTTGCCCTTGAACTCCTGCCCGATCGCCTCGCCCCGCGCGCGGATCAGCGTCCGGTTCCACGTCGTGGCCGCGTTGACGCCCGCGGGGAATGCGGTCACGAAGTCCGTGAAGCGCACGCCGAGGGGGGAGTCCTCGAGGCAGAGCCCCGGCCAGTCGCCGACCGCGGGGATGTTGCCGACGCAGCGACCGCCCATCCAGCCGACACCCGTCGAGACGTTCACCTTCTGCTCGAGCGAGAACGTTGCGACGAGCGCCTGCGCTTTCGCCTTGGCGGCGGCCCAGGCGGGCCCGAAGTCCGGGATGAGCTCCGAGCCGACGGGTGGGGGCGAGTTAGGGAACGTCGAGGGGAAGACGCCGGGGATGGGCGAGCCAGAGGGGACGGGGAAAGAGGAGAAGGGGTAGGAGGAGATGGGGAGCGTGATCTGGGCTGGGAGACATGGGTCAGTGCGAGCTCATAGTACTGTTTCAAAGCCAATGCAAAGGACGAAGGACGTGTGTATAGCAATGGTTTGTACAGAAGGTGACAATATGCGGGCACACATAGCTATAAACCTCTATCATCCGTCGGGACGATTAAAAGAAATATTGCCGATCCTGCGTCAGGTTAACACAGACAACTGTAAATCTTAGGCGGCATGGAGGATGGCCACGGGCCGGTCTCCGCACCTGACGAAGACGCGAGCACGCGCGAGAGAAATATCGCACCCTGCTGCGTCATAGGGAAATGGGGTTCTTACATCACATCACAGTTCACGTCGTGTTCAGGAGACAAAGACATGGAGACATATCCCCGATGCGAGAAAGCTGACGGGAAGCCGCGCGCGCCTTGTATGCGCCAAAGACCAACACCCTGTATGCGACCCTAAGGACAAAATGCCGCGCATGTGTGAACGCCAAGCTGCTGTACCAAAATAGAGACGACGGTCGCACACCTCCGGTACGCCGTCAAACCCTCGTGAAGAGAGTATCACTCCCGGAGGAATCTATGACGCATATACGCGGTCCTTCAGATGAAAACCTGTCCGGAGAGCCGTTCTCCAAGAAACTGGGGTCTCATGACCCCCAAAATAAAGGCGAAGGGACCCTTGATTGACTGAAGACGGCAGCTCATAGTGCCAGGATAACGAGAATAACTCCGGCACGAAAGGACGCGTTGTCACCCGGAAGAACCAGAAGAGCCATGTCCAAATCCCGCCGTCCAAACGCCGCGCAGTGGCGGAAGGGACAACACCAATCATATCACTCCTCTCGCAAAGGCTCCCACATAGCTCTGGAGGTCCACGCCAGCGTGCCAAAGATATTTCTGACACAAAAAGCGCGTCGTTTCCCCGAAGAAGTGGACACGCTCCGACCTCGCGCCATCTCTGGGGAGGGAACGCGGGTACGGTATCGGAGCCTCGCCGTGCAGACAGCGTGGCAATGCTAAGAGCCACTACATCGAGCGTAGCGCAGGCGTGGCGTTCTCGTCGATACAGAGAACGCAGTTATGTTCGGCTGCCGCAAACCCGATCAAAGTCGGGCAAACGGCGGCTACCAGGGATGCGGGGTCGCGGGGTCGTGGGGGTGCGCGCGCTTTAGGGAGACGTGATTGGAATGATGCATCCGCGGAGGCGCACATCCGGGGGACATGGGGGACACAGACTCGGCCAAGACGTGGAGCAGAGCGAATAACGGAATAAAACACGTACTGGTCTCGGTAGCAGGCGCACCGGGCGTGGTGGTCGCTGCGACGGAGGTCGCGGTCGCGTTGGTGGGAAGCGACGCGCCGCTTGTGGGCGAGGAGCTCACGGCGGAGGTGGAGGAACCTAGGAAGCTGGAGCTGGTTGCGGGCAACGAAGTTGCGCTCGAGGAGCCGAGGAAAGACGAGCTGGTTGCGGCCAACGAGCTTGAGCTTGCGCTGAGGAAGGTCGAGCCAGTTGCGGGGGCTGAACTCGCTGCGGAGGAGGAGCCAAGGAAGGTCGAGCCGCCGGATGCGGGCACAGAGCTGACTGCGGAGCTTGGAGAGTCAGAGGAAGCAGCATCGGCAGAGACGGTGAGGAGGAGGAGGGCGCAGAGGGCCGACAACCTGGAGTTGAGGATGAGGGCCATGGCGACGATGTCGACCGGATGACTGCAGCGAAATCGACCTGCAAGTAGGACCGGGTAAAGCTCGGAGGAGCATGGCCAAGGACATTTTATAGTGTCGATGAAGAAGACGCGTCGAGGATTGGGACGACATGTGGCTCACGCAGGGCTGACCTTTGCCATGCTTCCATCGCGAAAAGCAAGCGAGCAGCAGACACTTCCTTGGGCGTCTAATGGATGACGTAACCTTGGCGAGGGCTCCTCTCCGTGTCCCCCGCACATGCATTTCTCGGCTTGCTTCCTCCGCCCACCTTCCTCGTTTCTTAGCCGCCTTCTTTCCGGTTTGCATTCTCTTCTCTATTCTGGCCAAAAGTCGCGAGCACCCCAGACAACACCCATTCACCCCATCAAGGTCCGCCAGGGCCACAACTACACCCAGAGATACCTGCCGACTCATTGCGGTCCCAGTGCGGAGCATCGTGAGCATTCAGCGCGATTCTCACCATCCAGTCAGAGGCCCGCCAAGAGTTTCTGACTGTTTCTGACCGCTTCATAACAGTTTCATAATACCCCGCGAGCCCATCATTTTTTCGTCCCGCCGGCGCACGCGAACACTGTCCATCGTGACCTCTTCGCCGCGCCTCCTGACCATGCTATATAGCCGAGCCTGCCGGCGGCCACCTCTGCCGCCCTCCTTCTGGGTCTGTGCTCCGCCTGGGCTCAGTGACTTTTTGTGCCCGATGTCGTAAACGGGCTCTTGAAATGCTTCGGTTGCCCTTCCATTTCTTCCGTTCGCCCTGCCGCCAGTCAAGCGTTGCTATCCAAAACCTTCTTCGCTAGCACATCGCTACCCACACTCTTAGCCAGTCAGTGGCAGGTGCCCTTTCGTCTGGCCATCGTGCGCTAGGACCTTCCCTGTACCTTACATCTTGCCTTCGTGATTCATCCTGACCTCTGGCACGCCCTCTCGCCTAGATTTGAACCCACCCACCTGAACGTCTTCGAAACTCCGTCCAACCATCGCAACGGAGCCGTGGTCCTATGCAGGAAAACCTTGCCCACGAAGTATGTACGTTGATCGCCTCTCTTTGCCCGAGCACGCCGGGATCTGAGCTCGAAATACTTTGGGGCTCTCAAAATTCGCCGAGGTCGACTCCCCTCCAAACTCATCGTCGGCCTCATTCTTGGCGCCATCGGCCTCCACGACGCCCCGAGCGGTGACAGTAAGCGTACAGGTCATATGGCTGTGATTGAGGAAGCATGGGTTCCGGTGATGGGCTGGCGAGGACGTATGTCTTCTTTCGTTAATCGTGTAGCCTGCAGCTAGGTAAGTACCAATGTCTTACGCTTTCAGTCTGCTCCCTCTGTCGTCTTTCAACCCCTATCTTTCTTTCATGGCGCACAACCTTGCCTTTGTCGGCTCTATGGTAAACTGTTGGCTCCTCGGGCTGCAGTCTTCCCTGGCCCTTGTTCTCTCTGCTTTGGACGACATATAGCCTCTCGTTATTGCTCTCGATCCTAATGGTAATGTCGAGCTATCGCCAAGTGTGAATGACCTTTTGTTGCTCTCCCTCGTCTCAGACATATACTTAAATCACGCTCAATGCCCATCGGTTCGTTGTCTCCGCAGTAGCAAGGCGACAAGACCCCGAGATAAGCGAACGTCACGTGCGCAGCTGACTGATTTTTGTGAGGATCCAACGCAGCCGACTTTCCCTCACGGCGGGGATTCCACAAATTTTGACGGAAGAAAAGTGGATAAAAAGGGATTACCCGTGGAAGACTTTTCTTTTCACGTGACCGAATTAAAGAAAAATGGCACGAAAGTCTCCCAAAAGAAGAACTTCTCTCCCCTTTTGGCTCGACTTTTTTCCTCTTTGTCACGTGCAAGAGAAAAGTTAATCGCGAGTCATCCCCTTTCATCGACTTTTCTGCCGTCAAAAATCCTGAAATCCCTGCCGTGCCTGTCTCAGGCGGCCTTGTACCTCCGCACTGTACATGCACGTTCAGAACGGTCTTGTCCCGTTGAACCCTAAACCTATGAGGAAGTGGCCGTCCGTAATAGCAACGTCATCCTTCAATGTCCTTCAACAAGTGGTTGCATCAGTGTGTTGCCCGCGGGATGTCTTTTCCCAAGTCTATGATCGTCACTGCTCTGACGGTGAGTACTTACGTATGTTGATCGAGCACACTTTCCGTTGCCCTTGTTTTGCTGCAGCGTTGCGCCGGCTCGTGCCGATTATGGTTGTCCGGGGTCAGTAGATCCAGTTTCGTTCATTCTATTACCCTGTGCCAGGCGCAGCGGACATGTTCAATTGCCCCTCGAACGTCTAGAGTCTCGCCTGGCATTTCGGATTCCTCCCTTCAGTTCTTTCGTATTTTGACAAGTTATCTGGCTACTAGTGTTTTTGCGCGCCCACCTGGACGGTACTTCGGAAACTTCACGATTGCCAGCACCGCCACTAGCACGATCTGGGTCGGCCGCATTCATGTTCATCTCGGTAAGTAAGTGGAGTAAGGGTCCATGCGATATATTAATCTTGACACCGGCTTGCCGACGCTTGTTATGCGAATATTGTTTTCGTCGGCTCGGTGAACTCAATTTTACGGTCTTTAGTATCCCCTGCAGAAGGTCGGACGTGAACCCTGAGTAGTACAAGGACATTGGCTAGTGAACGCCGTTGAACTTCGGGGATCCGCCGACGCGCTCACTACACGGGTTGAGCGCTACGTTAGGGTCATTTTAAGGATTTTGATCTTGAAGATTTCGCCAAGGGAATTCTAAGTGAATTGCGTTTGAGGGCTCTTGAGAGTGAGCTAAGATCAATATTTCTCAAGTACACCTTACGATGTATCTCCGATAACCGAGGTCTCACGCTTCGGGAAAGCAGTCAACCAGACCTTTTTGGGACATTTGCCAGTCGCCAGGTCGCTCAGGCTGGGGCTCACGTTCACGCTGCTTGTAGGGGGGAAAATTCTATATATTGCCTCTAAACTGGTACACAACATCGACATCAACTGCTAACTACACATACTAACCAGACTAAACAGCTGGGTGTACCGCCATCCCCACCACCAATGGGCGCTGGTGCAGCGCCAGAACGACGTTGGCGGCAGCGACGGCTAGAACGGGTGCTCAGCGTGTCTAACGCACAGCAGCGTTATCAGACAGCCTCTCACCAGTATATCCCAACAACTCAGAGGATGCGACGTTAAGAACCTACAAATGACAGAAAGTGCAAGCAGGCGAGAACACCCGCCGCCGCACAGCTGACAGCGATCCTCATGAACTCGATAACCTGACCGCGACTCAGATATCAGCGAGAGATGAGAAAGAAGGGAATTTATCTACTTACTTAAAATGGGATTGCCTGCAAGGGTGAGCGGGCCACGGCGTCGAAATTATGACACATCAGCAGCACTCAAACGAATGAAGACAACCTGCGGGATACTAACCTTAGCTTGGAGAGCCAGTCGAGCACCAGGCAATGATGGCTGGGCTGGTGAACGTTATGAGCGGTTTGCAAAGGACGGAACGGAAGATCAGGGGAGAGCCCCACCCGATGATGGTGGGGGAACGAGGGAAAGAGCAAGAAGTCCAGCAGTGGCGCTTGGACAGAAATTCGACCGTGTGAACTCGGGAATTCTCGTGTCGGGCGGACTTCCGGTCCAACCCTCCCGACCCCCCTTTGGGCCGGGCCCGAGTTGTAAGGACGACTTGAAGTCTATCGGCGTCGGATTGTTAGCATCTCGGCTACTCGTTAGCGGACGTCGGGATGAGCGCTCCCTGTCATCAGAATTTCTGATAATTGGATTTTAAGTGAGTTACAGGATTTGGGCTCTTAAGGGCCCTCGTCTTCCCATCAAACTTGAAATTCACTCAAACTGGCTTTTGGCCGTGTACGCTCAAACCTCATCCAAAAGGAATTAGCGAGGTTTGTCGCAACATGCATTCCTAGATCAGGCACATACTACGTTTAGCGCGATCGAGGAGTCTACATGATCTTCGGTAGTAAGCGGTCATTCAATTACCGACGCAGATCCGTGCCCGACACGTACCTCCTTATATTTCAATGCTGTTTGCATTGTTACGCAGTTTGGGGCACGCAACCATACGCCTACTTTGTGACTTCAGAGTTGACGAGAAACCATTCATGAGGGGTCGCCCACCTAATATCCTATAGTTTGACAACCGCCTTCGGGAGTTGGATATTGCGACAAGGGCACAGTGGTGGGAGAAGATGGGGAGGGGGAGAGCGACAACTTGGATGTTGGCTCAAACAATACTATTGGGCATCAAGATAACGTACAGATATCCAATCGTTCCTGTGTAGCTTTTGCACGAGATCGTGATGAATTGTCTAGAAAGTGCAAATAGAAAGCGGGAACTACCATATCAGAATTTGGCGCGAACAGCGACAGAGTCTAAACACGGCAATACTCGCTTCAGGTATGACCACCACCCTATGAAAGAGCAATAGCCGAGGGAACAGGGATATATCGTAGCTGAGGAGACATGGGCAGTGAAATAGAACTTACCAGTAACCCGTGAACACAGACCCGATCTCTCGACTTTCTCCCTGCGTGAGAAGCAATAATTTGCATCATATGTTTTAGGATGTCGAGTGAATCGTAGAAAGGAAGCTCCAGGCTAGGGCAGCGGAAAGGACCAGGGGCATTATCGAGGGGAGAACATGGGGCGGAAGAGCCGTCGGAACGAGAGTACCTGAGGCGCCGGCCATGAGGAGCCACGTGTAGATCTGGGCCCAGCCTTTTATTTGGCCTTGTTTACCATATGGGATGAAACTGGCTTCAATTATGACCCCCCGAGAAACGAGAAACCTTGTCAAGCAAGGTAACTTGAAATGTTCATTACGGAGCGCAGCGGGCCACTACGCAAAGGACGTGCAAGCTTCCAGTGTTGCGCGCGCAAGTGCGCGACTCAAACAAGAAGGGCGGCGCTTGATTCGAAGTAGCCGATGACAGCTTGTAATCTACACGAGGCGTCGTAGGGCGTCGTGAGCCTCGAGAATTTGAAATAGGGGGGGAGGTAGGAGGTCTCTATCAAAGTGCCCCAGACGCTAGGGTAATCGCGGTGGTGGGGTGCGGATGTACTACCCTACCGTCTGGGTACGAGACCAATGCGGCATTGCCTCTGTCCGTTGGGCTCTCGGTACCGTCCCATCTAGCCCGCGCGATCTTGATATCACCCAACGCCACCGGTCTGCTGCCGTTGGGCACTAGCCACACTCGTTTTTCCAGGTTAGGCCAAGTCTCGATCCTTCTGTGCGCAGGAGCACGGAAGGAACCGAATCGGCCGGGCCCACATTCGATGAGGTCCCAGTAAACGCTAAGTATGTTTGTTCTCGACGGCGCGCCAGACTGGAAGGAATTGACGTATGTGGACCCCCGCTCATATCGCAAGGTCGGGGCAGGATGTTTCAGTTTTACTATGACGACACGGTGTGAGGACATCGACGACGCGTCAGCGGCATTGGCGTGACCCTCTTTGATTGGGCGCATATGGACGGATCTAGATGAACAGAACATAAAGTTGAAACTTCGAACGACCACCACGCCATCAAAATTGAACGTCGCTACGCTCCTCTGCGCATATATAGTGATGCCACTGGGGGCTCTCCAACGCGTACCTCTTCCCCAATCCCTTTTAATCGTGCTTCTTTCCTTATCGTGCCCCGACTTGGAGTCTGGGACCTTGTGTTCGCACTGGGACACGGAACACGGACGGCGACTCGGACTCGATGCTCGACCTCGCAGCACGGGACGGGGGTGACGCAGGCGGCGGCTCGGACCTGCTCCAGTACCTCCTCGGGCCCGTCCTTGTGGGCGTCCTCCTCAACTGCTTCGTGTACGGCGTTGTGTTCCTGCACTACGTGCAGTACATGCTCGGGCACAGCCGCGACTCGTGGGGCATGATGTGAGTCTCTTCCTCTTCAACTCATGTGTGGGAGATCTTGGGAGCAGGAATGCTCACGTGCTGGGACGCGAAGGGCGATGGTGAACTGGTGCTTCCTTGTGGACAGCGCGCACTCCATCGCAGTGCTGTGGCTGCTGTGGGACATCTCCGTTAGGCACTTTGCGGACACGGCCTTCGTCTCTCTCACCACTTGGCCGATCGCGTCCATCCCGCTGTTCGTTGGTGAGCTAATGCCATCTTTCTCCCATGCTCTCATACTGAACAAGAATCCACCTCTAGCGATGTGAGCTGGACCCAATATCTCCGATTTTTGTGGACACTCTGACGTGTACCGGTGTAGGACGGCGGCGCCGATTCAGCAGCTCTTCGCGTGGCGCATCAAGCAGTTCACGCATGCGTGGCCTCTATTCACTGTCCTTTCGATGCTCTCGATCGCATCCGCGAGTTTCGGGATAACAACTGCCGTCAAGGGCTTGAAACGGGAGCAGTACGTCCGCTATCCCCTATTCTTACTCCTCTCTCCCATGCTTATCCCTTCGCCTGTGGACCAGCGGTCTGTCCACGGATTCACTCATTCCAACCACCGACGCATGGCTTGCCCTCGGGATGACGTGCGATGTCATCCTTGCGTACGTTCTTTTGGTATCGCAGGGCTATTGTCCCCGTGCTGACTCGGGGTTCGCGAAGGGTGCTCCTTTACATGCACTTGATGAAAAGCAAGACGGGTTTCCGGAGTGGGTATATTCCGTCATCCGTGCTTCTATAAGCTGTCACACTGACGTTGATACCACCCACAGATACAGACACTGTTATTGGCAGGCTGATGCGTTCATCTGTCGAGACGACTGCGCTCTCCGCTCTCTTTTGCGTACGTGCTTCCGCCATCCCTCATGCTGTTACATCGGTATTGACGCTCAGGATACGTGCATGCTGGCAGGTATTGTACTTGTTGAATATTGTGCGGATCATCTTTCAATCCTTTAGCGCGCTTCTAACCCCTCGCGATAGAGTATTGTCCCGAACACGAACTTCCATATCATCTTCTCCTTGGTACGTTCTCCGTTTTCCATCGCACACTCGTGCTGTAGTTGAAGCTTGAAGTGTCACTACACAGCCGCTCGGTCGAATATACACGTAAGTCCTGCGCTACGACATGTATATTGGGCGTTGCTGACCTAAATCTTGTCAGCGGTACCCTCCTTTCTGTACGTCCCGGGACGCCTTCTTCTTTCCATGCCCAACACCTGACAACCCTCAACAGACCCTCAATTCGCGAACCACGCTGCGCGAAGAGCTCTACTCCGGAGCATCTATGGTGTGCCCCTCCTTCGCCTCCGCACCCGCCTGCCAATCCCGCCCTTCCAACCCTCTGACTCGTACCTACGTTCTATATAGGCTGGTGAACAACTCGCCGAGCGCATGCGCCGGCTCCCAAAGGAGATTGGGATCGCCGTTGAGCAGGACGTCCAGATGGATCCGCTCGACCAGGTCGACGTCAAGCATCCCCACCAAGAGGATATCCAGCGGGGCCGCATGGACTCGGAGGCGGACGGGTCGAGCCCGGCGCGCGATCACAAGGTGCCTGTAGGAGACCTCGAGTTCCGGGCAGTATAGAGAGTGCGATTGGAATGTGCAGGGGATGCGATGTTGGAAGACATACCTATAGCTATATTGAAGAACAGTATTTCATTACCGTTCCAGAGTACGTTTCCTTTGATATACGACTATTATCGCCATCATTTTAGAGTACACTAAATTAGCACAGGATTACCTCTGGAATAGAACTGCTCGTTGCTCACGGTGAGGCAAGCGCTTGGGGCCCGGTCCGGCAGCCCTTCTGGCGCTTGCAACGGGGCGTCGCGGTTCGCACCTTTTTCTTCGCTGCTATCCTGAGTATCCCGCCTCCTCCCGTCGGTCTCGCAGTTCGTCGCTTCTTCCTCCTAAGGCGTGCCCCGGCGCGACACTTGGTCTACAATGTTCGAAAGTCCACCTCCTGCAAAACGCGTTCGACTCTCCTCCGACCACTCACCCGCCTCGGCTGCTGCCCCGCCTCTAACTCCTCCTTCACCACTGGCCGTCTTCAAACACCACGAGGAATTCTGGTTCGAAGATGGGAACCTCATCCTTGTTGCCAAGCACGATATTGCATTTCGCCTATACAGCGGTCTCCTTGCTGCCCAATCAACTGTCTTTGCCGATATGCTCGCCTCCGCCGGTTCCGATCCGGCTACCCACAAGGTCGACTGATGTTTAGTCTTGAAAGTGTCCGATACCCCGGAGGAGCTCGCGCATTTCCTGACGGTTATCTTACCCAAGTCGAAGCCTGTGTAAGCACAATGTCTATCTTTCTTTCATTTCGTGGAGCGGACATCTCATGGCGTTCATTCAGGTTCCATCAGCGGATGGCGATCAGTCCGCGGCCGACTTTCGACCACGTCGCCGCCGTTGTCCGCCTTGCACACAAGTATCGGGTTGAAGATGTCCGAGCGCAAGCCATAGCACTCCTGCAGCGGGGACATTACCCCTTGGACTACATCGTCTGGTCGGAGCGGGACATAAATCCAAGCATCATCACGCAGAAGGTGAACGCCATCGGTGCTGTGAACCTTGCCCGACCGATGGGGGTGATCTCCATCCTTCCCATGGCGATGTACGGGTGCGTGCGGCTTGCGGGCGCTGTACTGGATGGCTGGAAGAGAGACGATGGGGAGATCGAGTACCTCTCGCGGGAGGACCTGAAGTGCTGCATGGACTTACGTGACGCGCTTGCCCGTAAAGCGGCGGCGGCGTTCGCACAGGCACTTCGGGTGAAACCATGCAGAGGGTGTACGACACCGAAAGAGTGTCGCTGTCGCCTGCGAACGGCGAGGCGCGATGTCTTCACGGAGTCCTTCGCTGACCACCTCATCCTGGACGAGTGGGACCTGCAGTACTTGTTGGACGATCACGGGCTGTGCCATGGATGTTGGAGTGAGGTTCCTTTTCGGGATCATGACGCGCGCGATGAGGTGTGGGACGAACTGCCTGGTCTTCTTGGGATTGAGGTCAAAGGGTGGGGGTTAGAACCTGATTACAGTATGCCTCCAATTATGTCTACTTTCACGCCATCTGTGGAAGGATCTGGCTCTTCGGATGGTATGCAAAACGCGAAGGCTCACCACATCGGTGTCCTCAGTTTGGTTCCACTCCATCCCCAACTAAAGCCTTGATTGGGGATCTTGTCGATATCAAGCAGCATCCTGAATTCTGGCTCGACGATGGCAATCTTATCCTCATTGCTAATCGCGACACCGCATTCCGTATCTATGCTGGTCTTCTCGCCTCCCAATCCGACATATTTGAAGGCATGTTCGCCATCGCGAGTTCAAGCGCTGACGAGCTTTTTGACGGCTGCCCTGTCGTCCACGTCTATGACACCCCGGGGGAGTTTGCGCACTTCTTGCGCGTGCTCATGCCGAAAAAGAGTCGCAGGTAAGTCAATACTCATTTAACTTTCTCTCAACATACGAGCGGGGGAACACGGTGCTCATCGAGATGGCTCATATACAATCTCAACAACTTTCATTGGACGCCAGGGGATGCACCCTTGACCTTCGACCACGCCGCCGCCGTTGTCCGCCTCTCGCACAAGTACGGCCTCCCGGACCTGCGCGATCAGGCAATCGATGTTATCCAGGACCATACCTTCCCCCACGCCGCCCACGCCCAGGGAGGAAGTACCCCAACCCAACGCTCGACGTACAAGACATCCATGCGATCGGCGCTGTCAACATCGCCCGCCTGGTGGACGAGCCCTCCCTGCTCTATCCCGCACTCTATCGCTGCGCCGTGTTGGGGAGCGCTGTGCTCGATGGCTGGATGCGCGACGATGGCGAGGTCGAGCACCTTGCCCCCGCCGACCTCCGGCTCTGCATGGACGCGCATGCCGTGCTCGCGCGCGAGAGCATCGCGATCTTCGCTGCGACGTTCGAGGACGCGCTGCACCCGGCCTGCAAGAGCGCCAAGGAGTGCCGCGTCGGGATACGCGCGCTCGAGGATGTGGTGCTCCGCGAGGAGTTCTGGGGCCGCCAAGACGTGTTGAACTGGGAAGACCTTGACGCGGATATGGATATCGAGGAGAAGGCGGAGGTCCATGGGGTGTGCAAGTGCTGTCGGGAGATGCTGAAAGACCGGCAGTATAGGATGCAGTTGGACGGGTGGAAGCGGCTGCCGAAGATTTTAGGAGCTGAAGTCGGGACGTCATCGGATTCGGGCGAGGATTCGGACGAGGATGAGGGGGAGAATTGAGAACGAGGAGGTTGTTTACCTTATTAAGCGAGTTCGTTTTGGTTCGTGCGAGAGCACGAGCGGGATATCAATGAACTTTTGCACTGACTCAAACTTTACAGATAAGCTATCGAGCGCGTAGAGTATCCCCGACTTGTTGGTCTGCGGGGTTGTTCAAGGAGAAGGGCTTCTTCGCGCCTATTGACCGCAGTCTTCGCGCGGACCTCCACTGGCAGGCGCATCAGACTGTAGGTCTCCAGGACCTGCGCCCCCAGGTCGAGATATGGCGGACCTCTGGCGTCGGGATCTTGACGTGATCTCCATCCGCATACCTGAGTCCTTGTCCTTCGTCGTAGTTCCCCGCGGACGACTGCGGCATGGCGAGCGAATGTTTCCTGATCCTTCGCAGGTTCGAACGATTCTCCGGACTGGACGATGACGATTAGGTTAGAGCTAACAAATGTTCGACGACGTTTGTTAGAGGGAGAGCCCTCAGCAATAGTGTGATGATAGTAGACTGCAGTGAGAAATAAAACGATCAGGATAGCCTGGATAGGTTGCAGTATTTGAAGGCAGGACAAACAATTGACTGGTTGTCATGACGCAGACTGTGACGAATCTCACGTGCTGTGACACAGAGGTCGATAGCGCGCAGGGTGAGTCTACGGCGCCCAGCCTCTTCTCTTGCTTCGTCGACCATGTCTAGCTCAGATGTTTTGGAGAGTCGTCCTTTGAAGCGCACCAGACTCTCTACAGACGACCTTGCTAGCTCCCAGAGCGATCCCTCGGGCTCTTCGTCCAATACTTCTTCCATTCTTCAACGCCACCCCGAGATCTGGTTCGACGACGGCAACATCGTCCTCGTGGCTCGTGAAACTGCCTTCCGCATCTACCGCGGGCTTTTAGCCGGACAGTCGACGATATTCTCTGACCTGCTTGCCTCCTCTTCCTCCAGCGCCGACGAAACTTTTGACGGATGTCCTGTTATCCATCTTTCGGATTCTCCCCATGACCTCGCGCACCTCCTCCGCGTACTGCTCCCTCAGTCGCGCATTCAGTGAGTCTTTATTCTCGTGTCACGACGTTTTATCAGTGCCTTATGCACGCCTAAGCTACCACCCAACGAGCGGGAACCCTGTCGGCACTGTAACCTTTGACGAAATCTGTGCCGTCATCCGGCTCGCACGCAAATACAACATCCAACAAGTCCAAGACCAAGCCCCCGCTTCCTTGCAAGACTGCGGCTTCGTTAGCTCCTTCGCCGCCTTATCCCGCATACCTCTCAAGCCCCATATCGCCCTCGAACTCACGCACTCCATCGGGGTGGTCAACCTCGCCCGTCTCACAGACACGCCTTCCCTGCTCCCCATCGCGCTCTACGACTGCGCTCACCGTGGCAGTGCCCTCTTTGACGGCTGGACCCACGAGGATGGCACCGTCGAGCATCTCTCGGAGGCTGATCTCCGCCGGTGCGTCGACGCACACGTCGTGCTCACCGACGAGCGCACGTTGTTCATGTGCCGCCTGTTCGATGATACGCTTAGCGTGGGCTGCAAGCAGCCTGAGCACTGCGTCGCTGAGCTGCGTCGGCTACACCGTCATGCGCTGTGTTCAAAGGTGCTCTCGCGCCGAGTGGATGTGCTTATGGACTGGCGCGAGGCAATCAAGAGGATTGAGAAGGGCGGGGCGCTGTGCAAGGCATGCACGGAGGAGCTTGGCAAGAGGAACGAGAGGGAGCGAAAGAAGGTTTTCGACAGGCTGCCGGAGATATTCGGCATCACAGTTGAGGGATGGGGCATCGAGACGGAGGTAGGGGTGGGGCTTGTGCCAGCGAATTGAGACGACGGATATCTTGCCTTGGTGAGCTCTTGTTCTTTCCCTGATGGTTATGCTTCCCATCTGACCCCTACACTATCCTAAAGGATGCGTGTGAGATGATATATACCGCACAGCTTGATGGATGTTTCAGCGACACTGTCAGCCTTGGGATTGTGTGCAGGTGGAGACAGAACTGTAAGCGATGAGAGTGACCATGCAACTGTATTCTTTCTCTACTCTATCATTCAACACTAATGTGACATGTTGCTATCCGCAACGTCTGCAGGAATACCAACGTCCTTGAACCGAGCCATGCCGACCATATACACCGACGTGCGCACATGTACAGAGCATCACTACGGTCCATCACGTTTGCCGCACCAGTCTCAGTGCACACCATGGCCAGTGCGGAGACTTGGAGAACGTGGCGACTCGGGCTGGGCCGGATGATCCTCGTAAGTGGCGGCATATATAACAAGCGGAACTCACTACTTCTCTGACAATTTCGCAATTGTGTCACCACCCAACACTGCTCTCGTCGGGCGCGGAAATCGTTTACAAGTTGTCATCCGCCAGCTCTCGAGTCCCAGCTTTTTCCATCCATTCACCACGGACTTCGCGCTGACCATCAGGCGCTTCAGACCATTGGGAGACCCTGCCTGCGTCGGAAGGTCCGGCTCCGGGACGCGCGTCTCTAGGTCGAGCTTGGGCAGCTCAAGCACCCGAAGGTTCGGGCAATTATCGTGGAAGGACCAGCGGACCTCTGACGTCGGGATCTCGACGGTGGTGTCTCCATCCGCGCACCCGAGTCCTCCGCCATTTTGGCCGTCGCTACCACCTACGAACGACTGAACGGCCTAGTACGCCTCGGTGAGCGTGAACCTCTGCAGCCGCGCCCCGTCACGCGCACGCGGGCGCCGCGAAGTCGTCTTCCGCCACGAGCCTGGCTTCAGCCCGGGGCGGGTTGACCAGCGCGGCGAGGTGCATGCTCGTGAGCGGGATGGCCTCGTGCAGCACAATGTGAGATGTAGCCGAGATCCCCCGCTGCGTGTGTGGTTCGTTCGAGTTGGAGATGATGGTGAACGCGGCACACTTGAGACATAGGGTGTGGGGTGCGGTGAAGACGTGCGCGCGAGCAGATGGCAGTCTCTATCGATAGAGAGAGACGTGAGATGGGGCGCGTGGATATAGGTTCGCCAGTAGAATGTAGAAGAGATGGTGTGTCTTCGGACAAGACATGCCTGACGCGTGGGCGTTCAAGCAGGGCGTAGTGGTAAGGATGTGGAAGAGCGTGGCCAATATGCTCTTTACTGTTGTCTGCGGATGTGTTCCAGGCCAGCCAATGCCACTGTTCTCCGCATCACCCGAGCCGCCGTCATCGCACCGCATCGATCCCACCAGACATCGGACCGTCGTCATCATGCCACTAAGTAGTCGAAAAGTGTTTAGAAATGTGTATGCTCAGTGAGACGAACGGAACCACAGACTAGGCCTCGGCGATGGAGGTAGGGCGCTTTGCTTGCCTCGTCAATATTAATATCATACAGAGCGTTCGACGGCACATGGTGCTTTGTCCCGACCCAACATGCACTTGATTATGGCGAGGATGGCTCATCACCAATGGTGAACCCCACACTCCCCCACCTACAATCCAAAATACCAGGCAGCTGCATCCACACGTGCTTCTGCCTCCCCACCTCCCGCGGCAGCATCGCCCTCCTGCACACCCAGCACATCTCGCGGTCCGCCTCAATTATCGCGTTCAAACCAGTATCCAACACATCGCAGTCGCCTAGTGTGTGCGTCTTGATATCCTCGTGGAATTCGCGCTGGGCCTTCTTGTACTTCTCGGCAGTCGTACACCCATCCACCTCAAGCCCTGATGAAATCTTCGATGGATGCCCGGTGGTCAATCTCTCGGACTCTCCCCATGACCTGGCACACCTCCTCCGGGTGTTGCTCCCGAAGTCGCGCATAAAGTGAGTACGTTATTCTAATACTGCCATAAGTTATGTGTCCCACCTTTCATTGCCATGAATTAGCTACCACCCGACTCGAGCGAATCCTGTCCGTACCTTCGACGAAATCTCCGCCGTCATCCGCCTTGCACACAAGTACAATATCTCGCAGGTCCAAGAACAAGCCCTCATCGCGTTGCACGAGCACGCCGGCTTCGCGACCTCATTCTCCGCATTCTGCAACCCATCCCCAAAGCCCCAGATCGCCCTCAAGCTTGCGCAATTCATCGGTGTCGTAAACCTTGCCCGCCTCACCGATACACCATCCCTCTTGCCCCTCGCGCTTTATCGCTGCGCGTATCTTGGCAGCGCCGCCTTCGACGGCTGGACCCACGAGGACGGCACCGTCGAGCACCTCTCCGATGCAGATCTCCGCCGATGCATCAACGCTGGTGTCACGCTTACAAACGAGCGTACCCTGTTGATCTCTAATCTCTTCGATTCTACGCCCAGCGGCGGCTGCATAGGAGGGGCACTTTGCATCGGGAAGCTGCGTCAGTTCCACGACTATGTGATGCGCTTGGACCTTACACGCCGGCTGGCTCCACTCTGCGACTGGAAGGAGAAGATTATGGCACTCGAGAAGGAAAGTATTCCTTGCCGGCCCTGTAGGGAGGAAATACTCGAGCGGAATGAAAGGGAGCGAAAGAGGGTTTTTAACAGCCTCCCAAAGATATTCCGCATTACAGTGGAGGGGTGGGGGGGGTGGCCGAGGCCGAGGCGGCGCCGGCGCCGGCCGGGCAAGCGAATTGAGACGATGTGCAGTCTCGACAGGGTTGCGGTGAGCTATGATTAACTGTCACCGTGTGGCTCGCGTTAGGGTCTGACCTGCCCGCTCTCTTTAGGGTAGAGTTGTTAGCGGATGCCGGAGACAACACTATCGCTATTCTGTCCAACAAGGTCTTCGCGGGCGTGTCGACCATGGATCGTGCTCGCCGATGAGCGATTCTTCCTCTCACACGTATTCAACTGGGGCCGACTGCGGAGCTGCCCTCCGGGGAGATTCTTGCACGCTTTGAGGGACTGGTGTTCGGGGACATGGTCGTCGAGGAGAAAAGCTTTTTTTCAGCCCATCCGCTCGGATCTGACTCGGATCTGGCTAGTGTCTGTCAACGCATAGCGTCACACACAGTACGTGACTACAGTACTGTACTTAGTACCGTTCCCTCAGCGTGACAGAACTTGAAGGGGCAACTCCGAGCCCAAAAGTGCTTGCGAGGGCTCTGTGGCACAGACCCGCTACCGTTGTTATGCCGCGTGCCAGTGCATACGATATATATATATAGGGTGGGCAGAAGGGGTCCAAGAATATGGAAGGAAATACATCTGGGTTCGTGGGGATGGCCATCGGCCGGATAGTCCCCCATCAGCCTCGCCCTCAATCCCGCTGACATCCCTCTTAAGATCTGTCCTAACCATCTAAATGTAGCAACTGAGAATGCGCATCGTCTAAGCCCCGGTACTCGTGGTGCTTTGACCAACATGTTGTGCTTATTGTGGGTGCACTACAACAGAGGTCTAGGTGGCAATCGAATGCCAGTCAGTCTTACAGTATCCCGAGAAGGCGATTGCAGGGGTAACAGATCATCCAATATCCATTATGATTGCCACGACTCGTCATCCTCATCATCCTCGTCGCCTGGGTCCGGCTCTACACCAGGCTCCCCCCAACCCGGGACCTCGATCCCAAATATCTTCGGCAACCTGTTCCACAATCTCTTCCTCCCGATCCCAACCCTCTCCACCAGCATCTCGATGCACGGCTCGCACAACGGCTGGTGCCCGCCTGCAAACGACCGCACGAATGGCTCCCAGTCCCGGAGCAGCCCGCGCTCCAACTCTCCTTCCTCCTCTACGCGCATCACCCCGCGCGAGCGCATCGAAGTGATGTGCAGGTCCGTCAATCTCAGCGCGCACCGTCGGATCCGGCAGCCCGCGCTGGGTCCGCTGCCGAACAGGCGAGACATGAAGATGAACCGCTTTTTAACGAGCGCGACGCGCGCGTCGAGGCACCGCCGGAGGTCCGCATCTGAGAGATGCTCGATGGTGCCGTCCGCGCGCGTCAAGCCATCGAGCAGCACGTTCCCCAGGCTCGTGCACCGGTACAGCGCAAGCGGGAGCATGGAGGGCGTGTCGGTGAGTCGGGCGAGGTTGACCGCCGCGATGGCGTGCACGGGTTTGATGGTGATCTTGGGCTCAGGGGGAATACTGGAGAAGACGGCGAAGGAGCTGGTGAAATCGTACTCTTGAAGTGAGGTCAGGGCTTGGGTTTGGACTTGTGGGATGTGGTACTTGTGTGCGAGACGAATGACGGCAGAGACTTCGTCGAAAGTCGGCATGAGATCGTCTTTCGTTGGATGATAGCTACAGAAATAAAGGTCAATAGGAAATATTGTCAGTTCCGTAACAAGAGATGCTTACTTTATCTGCGTCTTCGGGAGTAGTACCCGGAGTAAATGTGCTAGGTCAGAGGGAGAGTCGGATAGGTGTACGACTGGACATCCGTCGTAGGCTTCGTCAGGGCTGGAGGACGAAGAGGCAAACATGTCAAAAAACACGGTGGATTGTGCGGCTAAGAGACCACGGTAGATCCGGAATGCGGTTCCACGAGCAATGAGGACGATGTTGCCATCCTCGAACCAGAACTCCGAATTCGGTTCATAACTGCTCATGGATGAGGTGGACTGTGTGCTTGTATCAGCGTTAGACATGGTGGCAGAAGATAAGGACGCCTCACAGTCCGAGACGATCAAGTCATGGCACACGCGGCCTACCGCAGCACCCGCACGTGAAGTTGTCACACCAGTGACACCACGTTACAGAAGAACAGTCCGGGACCTGATGTCTGCAGCCGAAAACGGTTGTACATAGTATTCCCTGAAGCAGAGCAGTCAGTATAATGCACGCTCTGTATGGGAGGGACGATCGCATGGTCCGTGTGGTGGCGGTCGTGACGAATAGTGGCACGTGTTGTGACACTACGTGTCGGCGTAACGGTCGATAACGCACGGCACCCTGCTCGAGACTGAGCTTCGTCTTTACTCTCGTCGACCATGTCTGGCGCGGATTCTTCAGAGAATCGTCCTTCGAAGGGCGCCATACACTCTACCAACGATCCAGTGGACTCTCAAACCCATCCATCAAGCATCTCCTCTCTTTCCTCTGTCTCTATCAAACAGCATCCCGAGATCTGGTTCGATGACGGCAACATCGTCCTCGTCACTGGTGCAACTGCCTTCCGAATCTACCGTGGCCTCCTCACTGCACAGTCGACCATATTCTCAGACATGTTTGCCTCCTCTACCTCCAGCCCAGGTGAGACATTTGACGGCTGTCCCGTGGTCCACCTCTCCGACTCTGCGCATGACCTCGCCCATCTACTCCGCGTGCTCCTTCCAAAATCGCGCATACAGTCAGTTTTTCCTTCATATATGCGCACTGCCTACATGCCTTATGCGTCATTCATCTGAAATAGCTATCACACGACAAGTGCGAACCCCATCCGCACCTTCCCCGAACTCTTCGCCGTCATCCGCCTCGCACACAAGTACAACATCCCCCAGGTCCAGGAACAAGCCCTCGCATCGCTGCACGAGCTCGGCTTCTTCGCGACCTCCTTCGCTGCCTACGCCACCACACCCATAGATTCTCCGCTTATCGTGGACCCGTGGCTTAATATCGCCATAGTCAACATCGCCCGTCTCACCGACACGCCGTCCCTCCTCCCCCTCGCGCTCTATCATTGCGCGTACCTCGGGGGCGATGTCTTCTATGGCTGGAAGCACGAGGATGGTACCATCGAGTATCTCTCTGAGGCGGACCTCCGCCGGTGCGTCGAGGCGCGTGCCACGCTCATGCACGAGCACACCGTCTTCCTCACCGCCCTCTTCGACGACCCCGTCAGTGCATCCTGCACCCATCCTGCACGATGCGCCACTTGCTTACGTCACGCCCAGCGGAACGTAGTCTGCTCGAAAGAACTCGCATTGCAGAGCGGGACTGGGACGAGGTTGTGAGGCTGCTTGGGGAGGGGGGCAGGGGCTGCACGGACGAGCCGCTGGTGAGGAGCAAACAGGGGCAAAAGAGGGTGTTTGACAGGCTCCCGGAGATATTTGGGATCGCGATCGAGGGGTGGGGGGGCTGAGATGGCGACAGGAGCGGGAGTTGCGTGAGACGCGTGAGCAGCTGTCCTTTCTCCGTCTGGCCGCATTTCTTGTCCGATTTTCTATCGTGGACGTTCGGTGAGGAGTGGAGTCCTTGGACATTGTCGTCCTTCCTGCCTCATATTTGTTGATGCCTGTGTGGAGGTCGGGATGATGCTGGTGGCCCAAACATGACAATCGCTGTATATTATTTGCGTACTGAAGTCTGATATTCATGAGATACGTCGCCACCCACGCCGTTTTGAAGACAGATATAGATGTGGCTGTAGATATGGCACAGCATGACTTTAGATCAATGCATCGTCAAGTAAAAGCATCCTCGAAATAACAAATCCTTTGAAACAGAATGAAGATCGGAACAGAGGCCAAACCCCTCACTAGAAAAGCGAAAACATCTTACAGTAGGTTGCATCAGTCTTCCCCAATCTGGGAGTTCGTCTCAGAGTTCGTCCCTGGACTCGCAGGCCCGGCCCATCTCTCAACCGTAAACCCGAATATCTCAGGCAGCCTATCAAATACCGCCCTCCGCTCCGTATAGTTCCTACTCAACGTCTTCCGCAGGCACTTCCAGCACAGCGCCTCGCTGCTCTCGAGCTTCTCGATCGTGTCCCTCCAGTGCGTCATCGCGTGGCGGGCGCGCCCGCCGTGCGTGCGCGTCGCGCTCTGGTGCAGCTCGCACATCGCAGCCTCGCACGCGCTCCGCCGCCTGCACCGCGCGCTCGCGGGCCCGTCGAACAGGCGGGAGAGGACGACGTGGTATGCGTGCGCGAGCGCGATGCGCCGTCGACGCACCGCTGGAGGTCGTCGTCCATGAGGTGCTCGACGGTGCCGTCCTCGCACGCCCAGCCGTCGAAGAGCGCGCTGTCCAGGTACGCGCACTCGTACATCACGAGTGGTAGCATCGACTGCGTGTCCGTCAGGCACACGAGGTTCACCGCGCCGATGGCGTGCACGGGCTCGATGGTGACATCGCGCTGGTAGGGCCGCGAGTTGGTGAAGACGGAGAAGCAGTCGGTGTACCAGTACTCTTGCAGCAGGGCGAGGGCCTGGTCCTGGAGCTGCGGGATGTGGTACTTGTGTGCGAGGCGGATGAGGGCCGAGATTTCGTCAAAGGTGTGTCGGATGGTAGGAACCCCCCCGCCTGGGTGGAAGCTGGAGTACGTGGATGCAGTATGACTTTGTGAGTGCATAGCAGAAATATGAGGAGGGCGGATACTCACTACACGACCCATTGAGGGAGAAGCAGCCTGGGGTGTGCCAGGTCACAAGGGGAGTCGGAGAGATGGACGACTGGGCAGCCGTCAAATGCCTCGTCAGGGCTGGAAGTGGAGGTGGCGAACATGTCTGAGAACACGACAGACTAAGAGGCTAGGAGACCGCGGTAGATACGGAAGGCAGTCTCGTGGGTGACAACGACGATGTTACCGTCATCAAACTAGATCTCGGGGTGGAGATGGAGATCGGACGAGGAAAAAGTGGGGGAAACATCCGATAGATGGCCGTCAGAGTAAGACAGGCAGTCTATGCATCCGAGCCTGGGACGTAGGACGGGTGTCTTGTTCTGGCATGCAGGTTGAGGATGCCCGCAAAGACATAGGACGATATAGCCGCTGAGGCTCCAAGTTCTCGGTGTGACGCTCAGACGCTGGTCATTGGGTAACGGCACGTGTTGTAACGCTACGCGTGAAAGCCCGAGTCGGGCTCCAAATGCCGATGAAAACAAGGTTATGTACTTGTCGCCTTCTACATGAATATTACTCTCGTCCTATAGGTACACGCCTTGGCTCAATAATGGACCCACTGGCAGTAAGAGTAAACGGAAGCCTCATGCTGTGTACCTAAGGTTCTGGATCTCGAAGCTATTGCGAACCTTTCGCCATGCCTCCAAAGCATTCTTAGCATCCTGCTGATACATCCGCAACCGTTCTAGATCCCGCCCCTGTATCATATTAGAAGTCGCGTGTCCTGGCAGGCTTGCGTCCTCGACGGTAAACTCGAACTCCCTATTGCCATCCACATAGCCCCAGTCAGTGTCCTTGAGCCTTCTTACCAACGAGTCCTTCCATGCCTGCCACACGTCTGCCTGGCTCGGAAGCAGCCCATCCAGGAGTGCCCGAAGGTTCTTTTGCTCCATCTTGGGATGGATCGACGCGAGGGCCAAGCAAGTGAACACAACTGCCTCTGCCCATGTGTTAAGCTGATACCGATAGATATCCGCACCCTCCATAATGGACAGCTGCTTGAAGAGAGTCTCCGTCTGCAGATCCAGGCTGAGGGACGACAGGTACGAGTGGTACATCCACGACGGCACCAGCGTCGCGATGAACATCACTTGTCCGAAGAGCGTGCCTTGGGGAATCAGCAGCAGCTGTGCAAGGAACTGGGAAAGCAGAAGGAGCACAGAAATGCGGACGAGTTGCTCGTGCGTGATTCGTGCGCGCACGGATGGGCGAACGTTGCCAGTCGATTGGGAACAGGGTGTGCACGATACATTCGCACTGTTGCCGCATGTGCACGTGATCACGACCGTGTTTCGGGTCGCGGCCACACCATCCTGGTCATTCCTGTTCTGTACCTGCTCCGGCACGAACTCGGGCTTCCCGTCGTACTGTAGGACGAAGCGGGCGCGGGTGAAGGGGCTCACCGCGCCTTCGCTTCCGACGAGCACCACAATCTCCGTGTCGGTCCTCAGCACGACGTCCCCGGGATCGTTCACCTGCGCGGGGATGTTGTGCCTGAGGACGAGCTTTCCGGAGCCGATGACCAAGCACGCCACCCCGTTCGCGAGGATGCCGAGCGCGATGCTCGCGAGGCAGAACCAGTCCGCAACGAGCGCACACGCGACGCATCCGCCGACGCTGATGAGGATCGTACCCAGTGCGAAGGTGATGGTCGAGGATGGGATGAGGTCCAGCTTGTCGAACTCGCCGGGCATGCGATTCAACCTCACGAACGTAATGCGGGCGTTCATGGTGTGTCTCGTCCTAGGTGAGAACACCTGCTTGATGGGCATCTGGCTCGCCTTCCGTGCGAGGAGGAACCCGAGGTGTCCGATGCGCGGCAGGACGGCGGTGGGCGCATGCACAGAAATGTACTTGGGGCCAACCTGACCGTCGATCATGAGGATCTTCGCGGGATCCCGCTCGCCTCCGGGGAAGAGGCCGTCGAGAATATTGGACTTCGCGAGCGCGCTGTACTGCTTCGCGACCTCGTAGGAGCCGGGTGCATTGTACCATCCACACCAGCGGCGCTGGGGGACGAGGTTCACGGTCGCCATCGCCCTGACCGCGCTCTCGCCACCGAAGAAACCTGCGACACCGGACGAGTCGAGGGTGAAGTTGGCATGAGAGAGGGGGGACTCGACAACACCTTCGACCTCGCGATCGACAAGATGAGCAGTGTTGGAGAGGGTGATGTTGGGAGTAATAGGCATGGTGACGATTGAGGCTTGCAAGGGAGGAGAGTTTGGGTGAAGGGTCTGCAGGAGGTCGATCTGTGGTGTTTAGGTCTATGTCAGGGTGGATGCCAGCCATACACATATAAAAAGCTATTATATGCAACCCGGTGCGCTTGTTCTTGAGCTCCTGTCGTTCAATGTTATGGTAGTCAGACTCACTATGTTTTCTCCTTACCCAATCCACGTCGTTTCGAAAACCCGGTCACCAGCGAGGATAATTCCGGATGCACGGTAGACTTACTGTTTATGTGCTGAACCAAGCTTGTAAGAGACCATTTGGGCGACATGGTGGGACGTCCAAAGCGCGAAGATGCGGGTTACCATTTCTATGGACAAAGAGCGGGGTCAGATTCTCCACTTCGAACCACAGAATTCTAGTGTCTGATAAAGTCACCTTCCAACGGTTTGGGAGCTTATGAGGAACTACCGGTGCATGACAGCATACACGGGAAAGTTTTGCACGTCGCAGAATAACATCTCTCACACATTGCTCAGCGACTCTCAATGATCAATCGATCAACACTTGTAGTTTGACCGGGAACCATCCTTATACTGAAAACTGTGGTCGTCAGATGTGTTTGACACTGACGTGAACAGTGATACGCCGTACCAGGGTCAAATAAATGATCATGATTGGCAGTTGTCGTTCGTTCGTTCGCCAGATCTTCTCTCTGACTCCACCTCAGCGTCAGGACTTGGGATTCTCCGGCCCTTGTCATTAAGCCATCTGGACCGGACAAGCAGCCCCACATTTCGGAACCCCCAAACCATATCATGGCACAGGGCCCGCAACGTTCTTCTCGCCAGTGGAACAGAAAAGAGAGAAAAGAGGCATGCTTGTCAGCGAGCGGACGACGGAGGCGGATACACCGGAAATGATCTACCTGCGAGAGATAGCCAACAGGATCTCCTCCAAGTCGGAGCCGGTCCAGCGGAAAAAAGGGGGCGCCGCCGTGGTACACGGCGTCCGAGAGCACAAGGCGGAGAAAGAGAGGTGTGTTTGTGCGATGTACTCGAACTCTCGCTGCTTTGCCGCCATACTGTTTCATATTGTCCTGATCGGTATACTCCAGCCTTCCCGGACCCGACTTCGCCATCAAGCCTGTGAACCACATCGGCGCTGTGAACCTCGCACCTCGCTGACACTATACCTGTCTCGGGTTCTAGTTTACCCTTCGAATGGCAGAACCCGAGTACTTGTATCGAGCGAGCCCCGGTGGTCCTTCGACACACGGTGCCGTGCTTATCGTGGGCGCAACATAATAAAGTTCCATTTGGCAGCTTAATGCCGGTCAGCCTTATGGTATCCTAGGAAGGCGACAATGCATTGAATGAGGAACTCACCGCGGGTATGAATTCATTTGGATGGGAGACAGATGAATCAGTGTCCAGCGACTGTTACTGCTGCTCGTCCTCATCGTCGTCGTCGCCTGAGTCCGGCTCTACACCAGGCTCCCCCCAACCCGGGACCTCGATCCCAAATATCTTCGGCAACCTATTCCACAATCTCTTCCTCCCGATCCCAACCCTCTCCACCAGCATCTCGATGCACGGCTCGCACAACGGCTGGCACCCGCCCGCAAACGACCGCGCGCACGGCTCCCAGTCCCGGAGCAGCCCGCGCTCCAACTCTCCTTCCTCCTCTACGCGCATCACCCCACGCGAGCGCATCGAAGTGATGTGCAGGTCCATCAATCTCAGCGCGCACCGTCGGATCCGGCAGCCCGCGCTGGGTCCGCTGCCGAACAGGCGAGACATGAAGATGAACCGCTCTTTAACGAGCGCGACGCGCGCGTCGAGGCACCGCCGGAGGTCCGCGTCTGAGAGATGCTCGACGGTGCCGTCCGTGTGGGCCCAGCCATCGAGGAGCGCGTTCCCCAGGCTCGTGCACCGGTACAGCGCAAGCGGGAGCATGGAGGGCGTGTCGGTGAGCCGGGCGAGGTTGACCGCCGCGATGGCGTCCACGGGTTTGATGGTGATCTTGGGTTCAGGAGGGGCGCTGGAGAAGACGGCGAAGGAGCTGGTGAAATCGTACTCTTGAAGTGAGGTCAGGGCTTGGGTTTGGACTTGTGGGATATGGTACTTGTGTGCGAGATGGATGACGGCAGAGACTTCGTCGAAGGTCGGCATGAGATCGTCTTTCGTTGGATGATAGCTACAGAAATAAAGGTCAATAGGAAATATTGTCAGTTCCGTAACAAGAGATGCTTACTTTATCTGCGTCTTCGGGAGTAGTACCCGGAGTAAATGTGCTAGGTCAGAGGGAGAGTCGGATAGGTGTACGACTGGACATCCGTCGTAGGCTTCGTCAGGACTGGATGTCGAAGAAACAAACATGTCTGAGAACACGGTGGACTGCGCGGCTAGGAGACCGCGGTAGATCCGGAATGCGATACCACGAGCAATGAGGACGATGTTGCCATCCTCGAACCAGATCTCTAGATGATGCTGGAGATTGGAGGAGGAACTTGAAGCAGCGGATGAGGCATCTAGAGAGCGATCTTGTCGAGAGGGCGGAGATGAGTCGTGATCAGAGAGCCTGGCACGTTTCGCAGGACGGGCTTGAGCATCGGACATGGCAGGCGACTCCGATTCCATAGACTCGGAGTTGTCGAGCGACAAACGAGTCGTGTTGTCACGCAGTTGTCACGTTTGTCTCGACGTGCCGGTCACGTGGTGTGATGCCGCGCGGAAAATCTCACGAGCGTGACATCCGGCTTGAATCGCGACCACGACCATGTCCGCCGACGGCTCCACGAGTACACGTCCTTCCAAGTGTGCAAGACCGGCACCAGAGCAGGACAGATCGCCCTTGCATGCCTCATCATCAGCCCTCTTACTCACCAGCCTCGAGCGCCACCCGGAATTCTAGTTCGAGGATGGCAACATCGTTCTCGTCGCCCAACGCGCCGGCTTCCGCATCTTCCGCGGTCTCCTTGCAGTACAGTCGACCATCTTCGCGGACATGTTTACTTCCTCCAGCTCCAGCGCAGATGAAACCCTTGATGGATGCCCGGTTGTACATCTCACCAACTCTTCCCTGGACCTGACGCATCTCCTGCGCATCCTCTTACCCACATCTCCTATATGGTTCGTGTTTGAGCTGTCGAGTCACACTGACTTATTTTACTCAAGCTTGCATCCAGCTATCCAACTGCAAATCACGACGTCGTTCGTTCCTTCGACGAGATTTCCGCCGTAGTCCGCCTCGCGCACAAGTATCACATCCAGTCCGTCCAGGACCAAGCGATCCGCGCACTTCAAGAGTTCCCCTTCACATGCGACATCAACGTCTACTCCAGCCCTCCAAAACAACACATCTCCACACAGGGCGCCCAGTTTATTGGCGCCGTAAACCTCGCCCGCATCACCGACACCCCGCTCATGCTCCCCCTGGCACTTCTCCAGTGCTGTCTCCTCGGCGGCAAGGTCCTCGATGGCTGGACGCGCAAAGACGGGACCACAGGGCATCTCTGCACGGCCGATATCAAGCGCTGCTTCGATGCGCGAATCGCGCTCGGCCAAGAACAGGCTCTGCTCCCCTCCCATCTCTTCGACGTGATTCCCCCGAAGAAGTGCGTGGACGGCGGGCTCTGCGCCATCCTGCTGGCGACCATCGCACGCACCGCCGTGAGCAAGAAAGAGTTGGCGAAAAGATCCCCCCTCTTCGACTGGTCGCTCCCAATCCGATCCATTAGCGGTCAGTGTGAGGGGTGCAAGCAGGTGCTGCTCGAGCGGAACTAGGCGGAGCGCCAGCGCATGTGGGACTCGCTGCCGCAGGTCTTTGGGATCACTGTCAAGGGCTGGGTGGAAGGCGGCAGTGCGGGCGCAGCGGGTGCTGCCTGATCCCTGACGTTGAGGGCCGTCCGGTGAGGGCGAAGTGCCTTTCGTGTCCCCCTCGCGTGCTGCGAGTGGTCCCCCCGAACAAGCCTGCTGCTCGATGACCTACCGCGCGATAGCAGCGTCGTGGGACATTTTGGAGCATCTTCTGCCTATGGACGTCTGGAGGTGCATCGACAGCGTTCTCGGTTCCTTTGCTTGGTCTTGGCCTATGTCTCCGTCTTGGTTGCTCCCGTGGTGCTCATCATACATCTGGAAGCTTATAAAATGTCGTCTTGTACTGCCCTTTCCCATTATTCTTGCCGACACGAGACCTCTGTTCTCTTCCAGTATTTGTGCAGCGAATCGAACTATGCCTTTCTTTTCATTGGTCTGTGAGTACATTCATTCGCTATAGGATGTCCTTAATCTGTCTGCGCTGTGGTATCGACTACGGGGCTTAGTACGTGCGTGTGAGCATATTTCTGCCCGTCTGCTCGGCGAAATGACGGGCTTGGCGCGTACGGGCACAGAGCAACGTACAGTGTTCCATCGCCCTTGCTGTGCCAGCTAAGTCCGGGCCGGGACTGGCTGGTTTCGGGCATGCGTCGCAATACTGTAAGTACATAAGGTTTCGCACAAGCGACATGGATGGCGACGCGTGTCATTAGCGTAAGACAGGGTGGAAGAAATGTACATGAGGATTGCCATTTTCGCCACTAGCACCATTCCGACTTCGACGCTCGGACAGAAAGCTACGGGGTGCGCGGATCTGGAGCGATAATGTACATACAAGGACTCTAATCATCACTGAATGTCCACGGTGGAAAATCGGACTAGAAATACAGCCAGACGGGGAAAGAACCATTGCTCACATCGTATCAATCACCTCGCGCAACCGCGGCTTCTGTCGCCGCCTCAGTTCCCCACCCCTCAACCACGATCCCAAATATTTCTGGCAGCCTGTCAAACACCTTCTTCTGGCCCTTCTTGCTCCTCCCCAGCAGCTCGTCCGTGCAACCCCTGCACAACGTGCCTCCCTCCCCAAGCAGCCTCACAACTTCGTCCCAGTCCCTCAGGGCGTTGCTCTGCAACGCGAGTTCTTTCGAGCAGACTGCGTTCCGCTGGGCGTGACGTAGGCAAGTGGCGCATCGTGCAGGATGGGTGCAGGCCGCACTGACGGGGTCGTCGAACAGGGCGGTGAGGAAGACGGTGTGCTCGTGCATGAGCGTGGCACGCGCCTCGACACACCGGCGGAGGTCCGCCTCAGAGAGATATTCGACGGTGCCGTCCTCATGCTTCCAGCCATCGAAGACATCACCGCCGAGATATGCGCAGCGATAGAGCGCGAGCGGGAGGAGGGACGGTGTGTCTGTGAGACGAGCAATGTTGACGACGGCAATATTAAGCCACGGGTCGGCGATAAGCGGAGAATCTGTGGGTGTGGTGGAGTAGACGGCGAAGGAGGTGGTAAAGAAGCCGAGCTCGTGCAGCGATGCGAGGGCTTGTCCTTGGACCTGGGGGATGTTGTACTTGTGTGCGAGGCGGATGACGGCAAAGAGCTCGGGGAAGGTGCGGACGGGGTTCGCACTTGTCGTGTGATAGCTACTTCAGATGAAAAAATGATGGGATGGGTAGGCCGTGTGCATATAAGGACAAAAAGCTCACTGTATGCGCGATTTTGGAAGGAGTACACGGAGTAGATGTGCCAAGTCCTGGGCAGAGTCGGAGAGGTTGACCACCGGACAGCCGTCGAATGCCTCGTCAGGGCTGGAGGTAGAGGAGGCAAACATATCTGAGAAGATGGTTGACTGTGCAGTGAGGAGGCCGCGGTAGATACGAAAGCCAGTTGCACCAGCGGCGAGGACGATGTTGCCGTCATCGAACCAGATCTCAGGATGGCGTTGCATACCGGGTAGAGGGGTTTGAGAGCCAGCCAGATCGTTTGCAGATAGCATGGAATACCTTGAAGGATGGGCCTCCGGGGAATCCACGCTGGACATGGTTGACGAGAGTCAAGAGGGAGGTCGGTCTTGAGAACGGTGCCGTGCCCGTTACAGAGACGCGTTGTGTCACAGCACGTGCCACTGTTCGTCACAGCCGCCGCCGCACGGACCCCGCGATCCTCGTCCCTCGCATCGCAGGAGTTGCCTTTCCATAGTAGAGAGCGTATCTGACATTGGTTGCTTGCACTGTCGGAGGGGTGACCACTACAGGGACACGTTACACCACGTACCGTCTAGGCTCAGGCTCGCTCTTTCTTGCTGCAGTGCTGCTCCGGTATGGCCCATAATTCTCGTTCTGGCACCAAACGCCGTCGCGCCGCCTCCATCTCTCACCTGATTGTAATCATTTCCCCGGGAGAGTTATCAAAACTATCCAATAACCAAGAGATGTTTACTCCCCACCCCGGTTTCTGGCTCGACGACGGCGATCTCATCCTCCCCGCTAGAGGTGCTGCCTTCCGTGTCTACCAGGGACTCCTGACTAAGAAATCTGCCGTATTCGTCGATATGTTCGCCATAAGCTCTGCGGACGCGACTGAAAAGTTCGATGCCTGCCCCGTCGTCCATCTTTCAGACCACCCAGAGGATCTCGCCGGGTACACGCGGCGCGATGGGTCCGTCGAGCACCTTCCCGCGGACGATCTCCGGCTGTGCATCAGCGCGCGAGTGGAACACACGAAGCACGTCGCGAGGATGGCGATGACCGTATTCACGTTCCGGGAGAGCGATGGGTATCGGACTGCCGGCAAGTGCATCATCGCGCTCAATGACATTTGGGGGAACGTGGAGTTGAATGCGCCGGGTGCGTGCGATATCTTCAACACTTGCGACAGGGCGATCGGGGTGAGGGGGGTGTGCAACAGGGAGATGCTTGAGCGGGAAGTGGCCGAACGAAAGGGTGTGGATGCTATTGCCCGCATCTTTGGGATGACGGTCGAAGAGTGTGAGTTCACCACCCGCGATGGACCATCCTAATTGTGCAGGCAGATGGACAAAATGGGCCAGATCGACGTTCTTCTCAGCTTCTTTCTATTACGTGCATTTGTCTTCTTGCTGATAATATCATTGGGTCGTGATCCGGGCATTATGGCACACGGGAACCAGCGCAGAATGCCGTACATATTGGCTACAAGAAAAACACAACAACGAAAGCATATCAAACCATCGGGGTCGGCGTAGCCACAAGCTATCGTCTTCATTCACAATGGGAAAACCGAGTCGCGGACTTTAGACCACGCATCCCAAGCGTCTTCAGTAGCTCCTTCTCTGACTCCAAGTCTGTCTCGGAGAACCCGATCCGAGTCCCGGCGCCGACTCCCCCTTTCAGCTTCTTGCCCATCTTCTGCTTCCACGTCTTCCACACCGCCGTGTTGTTTGGGAGCATCGAGTCCAAGAACACGAGCGGGTCCTTGAGGGGGTTCGCCTCAGCGAGGACGAAGCAGCTGAACGCGACGGCCGTGGTGAACGTGTTCAGCTCGTACTTGTGGATGTGTTCTTTCTTGCTGATGTGCAGCTCTTTCAATAGAATCTTCATCTGGAGCTCGTCACGGTCGATGGCAGAGAGGAAGGTGTTGTAGATTCAGGACGCGAGGACGGTCGCGATGAACATGATCTGCCCAAAGAGCGTGCCGTGAGGGATGACGAGCAGCTGGCTGATGAACTGTACCATGAGGAGCACTGCGCAGGCTCCGGTGAGCGACTGGGGTGGGATCCAGGTGTTGGGGGTCGGCGGGGACGGTGTACCATTGCGAGTTGTGCAGGTGGCGGGGACTGTGTGGATGGCTTGTACGACATCGATAAGGACAACGTGGACGATGTTGACAGTGAAGACTGCGCGTACAGCGTCGACTGCGTGGACCGCAGGGACGACGAAGGCGGCGCTGACGATGGTGTGGGTGGACGATGGCCGTCTCGGTCGGTCTGGGAAACGAGGGGCACGGCGTCACTTCCTTCGTTTGGGCGGTGATCATCGCTACCATTCCTGTGCGATCTCCCTCCAGGGGGGTCCGATGCCTTGTCCGACTGCTGCGTGCCGTACTGGAGGAGAAACCGGCCTCGCGTGAAGGCGTTGACCACGCCTTCGGCCCCGAGCAAGATCACCCAAGCTCTGTCACCCTTCAGTACGCCGTCTCCACGGGGCGCCTTTGTAGCCGGCTCGGGGTGCGTGAACGTCAGCTTCCCCGAGCCGATAACGTAGCATGCAAGCCCGTGCGCGACGATGCCCACCGCGATGCTCGCGAAGCAGAACCAGTCCCCCACGAGCGCGCACACCAAGCACGCGCCGCCGCTCACCTCGATCGGCACGACCGACCAGGCCGCCTTCCGGCTCTCCGGGAGCGGGGGCTGGCTGCGCTCTTTGATGTCGGTTTCGAGAACGTGCTGCATGTTCACAATGGTCACGCTAGGGCCAATGGTAAGCCTCCCGTGCGTCCCCTCGAAGCGCGGGTGCGCGAGCGTCATTTCCGAATCGGCCGCCTTGCTCGTGATGAGGTGCGCGAGGTGCCCCGTGCACTGCAGGACCGTCCCGGAGTGCGCGGCGACGAACTGCGGCCCCTCCCTGCCGTCGAGCTTGAAGAGCCGCGCGGGGTCGTGCTCACCGTCGGGGAAGAGCCCGTCGAAGAGCTTCGTGCGCCCGAGCGGACCGTACCGCTTCGCGATCTCGTAGCTGCCCGGGTTGTTGTACCACCCCGCCCAGCGGCGGCCGGGGACGAGGTTCGCGGTCGCCATCGCGGCGACGGAGCTGTCGCCGCCGAAGAAGCCCGCGACGCCGAACGAGTCGAACGAGAAGCTGTTGCCGGGGAGTGGGAGAGGGATGGTGCCCTTGTTGTCTGGAGGACGAGCCATGTCAGCGAATATGTTGAGGAGTGGGACGGTAGGCATCGCGATTCAGGTTTCAGGGAGGGAAAGCGCCTCGCACTGTAGTGAAGGAGGAGCGGTGCGGCTCTGGTCCCGGACCCAGAAAGAAAGAGAGAGGGGACGTTTATGCGTCCTGGAGCAGTATCCCGCATCGTGTTGGCTATCCACAAGCACCATCTGTGCCAGGCGGGCTTCTCGACGTCGTGGTGGTCGTCGAAGCGCCAATCCTGTCGTCACTGTTTCCTGTAGCGGAAGGTGATAGGAAGAATCGTACCCACATTATTATGGCGCTTCAGCGACCCTGTACAGGGTACCCCTGAAGGCGTAGCCACAGTCGACCAGCAGTTTCAAAATGAAACCCGCTTTGTCAACGCCTTAGGACACATACTGATTACCATTATATGAACCCGAAGGCCGCTGCATTGTAGATTGAAGACGGATATCCAGCTGTCTGTAAATATTAAGTAGTGAGGCACATTGTACGATGGACTCGAGGAACTTGGCGAAGGTGAGTTCCGACACCTACGTGACTACGTGGACGAACATTTCGAAATGAAAACTGCAGTGGGACGAACCTGAAGGGAATGGGAGCTCTTAAAATGGCTCATATAGTCACACAAGTCGCCAGAAGAAGACTCAGCGCGCATACTTCGTAGAAGGATAGTACAAAAGCGTCCAAGATGTCATGGTAGAGTCAGTAGAGTACTAGTCAGACAAAGGAACGGACTGTCCATAGGCGCTGGAGTTGTCACACATCCCGTGACTAACTTGTCACGTGATATAACAGCAACGGGTCAACAAGCCGACGACTACACTTAAAGTTGTCTCAGTCTTTGTCTCTCGAGTCTCCGCACTCTCCATTGCCTCTGCGCACGCCCATGTCTGCCGACGATGCAAGCTCCCGTCCTTCGAAGCGGGCAAGACACTCCTCCGCACAGAATAACTTCTCCTCTGACGCCTTGCTGTCTGCCCTCTCTCTGAGCGATCTCGAGCGCCACCCTGAGTTCTGGTTTGACGATGGCAACATTATCCTCGTGGCTCAACACACTGGCTTCCGTATCTACCGCGGCCTTCTTGCGGCACAGTCGACTATCTTCGCGGACATGTTTGCAACCGCAAGTGCCACCCCGCAGGAGGCTCTCGATGAGTGTCCAGTCGTCCACCTCACCGACTCTTCCTATGACCTCGCACATCTACTCCGCGTTCTCCTACCCACATCTCCCACATGGTGCGTCTTTCATCTCATGTATCGGAAAACAATGTGTGTGTTTTCTCAAGGTCAGAATCTGCTCCAGTTATCGCGCTGTCGAGCACGAAAATGTCCACTCCTTCGACGAGATCTTCGCCGTGGTCCGCCTCGCACACAAGTATAACATCCAATCCGTCCAGGAAGAGGAACTCCGCGCGCTCCAAGAGTACTACCTCACGGGCGACTTTGATGTCTACTTCGGCCCTCCAAAACGGCAGATTTCGATGGACGGTGCGCACTACATCGGCGCCGTGAACCTTGCACGCCTCACCGACACCCCGGGGATGCTACCCCTCGCGCTTTACCACTGCTGCTACCTCGGTGGCAAGCTCCTCGATGGCTGGACGCGCGAAGACGGCTCGGTCGAGCGCCTCTCCGACGAAGACGTGCAGGGGTGCGTCGACGCGCGACGCACGCTCGGTCGTGAAGAACTCATCGTCGCCACACGTCTTTTTGACGCGGTCCCCCGGGAACGATGCAAGGAACGTGGGCGCTGTGCCCTAGCGATCACCAAGATAGCACTCCACGTGCGTGAGGGGACCGATCCGGTGCCTGACGCTCTCTTGCATTGGTCACGGGTGCTAGGGGAGCTCAAGAAGAGCATGTGTGAAGGATGCCTACAGGTACTGTGTGAGCGGGACAAGGCGGAGCGCAGACGGGTATGGAATGCGCTGCCGCAGATGCTTGGAATCACTGTTGAGGGGTGGGGCACGTCTGGCGGTGACGAAGACATAGGAAATGCTGAATGACGGTCTAGAGTTGCAGCGCGATGCAATGGTGGTGCGTCCAGCAATATTCTCTTGTTTCTCTCTCTACTAATCTTTTATCACTATCGCCCGTGCGCCGCAGCCGCAATCAAGCCCTTCAGCAGCCGTCAACTTGACTCTCCGTTCATGATCGCTTCCTTCCTCCCCGACCTATTCGACTTGCTCCGAGAGCGTGCACTCACTCGGAAAAACCTCGCTCAGTGCACCTCTACGCTACAATAAGAATTCCTATCGTTTCTGCAAGATCTCTATCATCGTCCGTCCGCCTTTCAGCCTCATATTCCAATGCCACATCCATCGGGTCCAAGACTCAGCACCCATCATCCTTTGCCGGGCCCGCTCTACCCCGAACTCTACTACTCTCGAAAGCACGCACGCCTCTAACCTTCTGCTAAGTAGAACTTGTACTCTCGTATTCCGCGCGCACGCTATCAGGCCTCCCAATCAGTCTCGCAGCCCTCACTGGCGCCCTCTGTATCCCCCCGTGTACTTCGAGTGCTAGCGCCTTGGCGGCGTGCTCCTCAATCAGCGACAGTTAGACTGTTTCTGGAGTCCTTTACGGCTGCAGGCATCTGGTGGCACATCAACGAATCTCCTGGACCTTGCATTGACCATTGCGCGAGGGCCTTGCACTCCTTTGGGCGCGTCGTGGTTCTCTACCCGCAGCCCCACAAAGCAATGTCATACTCAAAGCCTCTTGCACCCCACTGGTAGTTTCGTCACTGGCTGCTGCAGGCAGCTGTCATGGCCCACGACTGCCCTTCTTGCCGCCTCGTGCTCCAGCTCCGACGAGATCCTGGACGGATGTCCCATCGTGCCCCTCACCGATTCTAGCCACGATCCCGAACAGCTCCTCCGCATCCTCCTGCCAACAGCTCCGATTCAGTAAGTCACCAAATTGTTTGCTGCGGCTTTGCGCATGGCTGCATCTAACTTTTCTCCAGCTACCATATCTCCAGGCCTGATCATCCCCATGCCTTCGAGGCTGTCTCGGCCGTCATCCGCCTCGCTGACAAGTGCCACATCGAGTCCGTCCAGGACCAGGCGCTCCGGGCGCTACAGCGGTACCACTGCACGAGCGACTTCGACGCCTTCTCCAGCCCTCCGGACACCGAACTCTCCGTCGAGCCCATCCACGCCATTGGCGCGGTGAACCTCGCCCGCTTGACAGACACGCCGCGCATGCTCCCTCTCGCGCTGTACAAGTGCTGCTGTCTCGACGACAAGGCGCTCCAGGCCGGCTGGAAGCGCGCAGATGGAACCGTCGAACGTCTCGCCCATGCAGATTTTGTGCGATGCTCGCCTGTGCGCTCGTGGCTCCTTACACATACTGCCTCGTTCACTGAGATCGTCAAGGACCTGTACCCAAGCCCGCTGTCTCTCTCGTCACTCGTGCATGTGTGACTTCGACGCGGGGCGGGGCGAGCTCTTCTGGACCACTGCCGGACTTGGTCATGGGGGGGACGTACTGGATCACGGTTGGGTGCAGGCGCTAGAGGGGCCGACGAAGGCGTTTCACAGGCCGTGCGGGACTTGCGCAGAGTACACATTAGGGCGTGTGTGGACGGCCCGGAGGTGTATCTGGGACGGGCTTCCGGAAGTCTTTGGGGTTGTCGTCGAGGACTGGAAGAGTGCTGAGGCTCAGAGCGAATGATCAGACGAGGGGAATAATGCTTCGTGTCCACGGTGAGTCTTCCGGCAATTTATGGCTCGAAATGGGTGGGAATTCATGGCTATCTGGCGAACCCTAGGCTGCGCTCCCACATCGTAAGCATTGTGTAGACAATGCCCTGGTACTTGAGGGCAGAAAGTGCGTTTCAGGTGCGCTGCTCGGTGTAGTGATACGTTATGTACAGAGTTATCAGGAGCAATCAATGAACACTTCAGCGATCCATGTCTGAGGGAACATGGAGTGCGGAAGCTCGGACTCGGACTTGCTCCTTGTATCACGTGGATTGTGATATAACGCGACAATCACGTGGCTGAGATTGCGGTGCGTGTTCAGCCTACGTTCATCTCCTCGACCGTCATGTCTGCCATGGATGATTTAGCGATGCTTCGCGCAAAGTGCACTGGACTCTCTCCAGGCGACCCCACTCGCTCCAGCGACTGTCCTCAAGCCTCCCCATCCACATCAACTCCTTCCAACTCCCATACCCAACACCACCCCGATATCTGGTTTGATGATGGCAACCTCGTCCTCGTCGCTGGCAAGATGGCCTTCCACATCTATTGCGGTCTTCTGGCCGGACAGTTCACCGCGTTTGCCGACATGTTCGCCTCCTCTGTCCCCAGCCCTGATGAGACTTTCAATGGATGTCCGCTTGTTCATTCATCTCTCTGATTCTCCCGATGACCTGGCACACCTACTCCGTGTGCTTTTTCCCGAGTACAGTGAGTTCCTCGTTCTTTGATTATAACACGCTCTCCACTTGAACATTCGTGCACATGAACCAGTTATCGTACAACCAATGCGAACATTGTCTCCACCTTTGACGGAATCTCCGCCGTCATCCGCCTCGCACACAGATACAATATCCCGCAAGTCCAAGATCAGGCCCTCGCCTCCCTCCAAAATAACAGTTTCCCATCCTCCTGGGAGTGTGGAAGGTAATATTGACATTGGCAATGTTGATGCTTTGTGTATACCGTAGTGATGCATGGTGAGCCGCGTTTTCCAATTCCACAAATGTCACATGGCGATGTATCTCATAATGATAAACAAATAGAGGCCTGTGCGGTGCGCCGTACTTGTATCCTTCACGCAATCTGCCTGCCCTTTGCAAGCACACAACTGCATAAAGGCCAAACAACGACAACCTTTTACAGTACCCACTGTTTGACGTATGGCGGGGAGCCATCCCACGTGGCGCTGTGTTACGGCATTCTTCTGTGAAGTGTGACACCGCGTGTTGACAGTGTGGCAATGGTCTGAGTTTTATAGGTGGTTTTATCTCCTGTCTCCTGCCACCATGTTCGCCGACGGTACGGGTACTCGCCCACCAAAGCGTAGAACACCCCCACAGAATGACTCGAGTCCGGCGACCTCGTCATACACTCTCAAACACCATCCAGATTTCTGGTTCAACGATGGCACGATCATCATTGTGGCCCAGCAAACTGACTTCCGCATCTTTCGTGGCCTCTTAGCTTCACAATCAACCATCTTCGCCAATATGCTTGCGGCTTCAACCTCTAGCTCCGACGAGACCTTAGACGGATGCCCTGTCGTACAACTGTCCGATTCTTCTCAAGATCTAGCACACCTGCTCGGCGTCCTTCTACCAACATCCCCCATACAGTACGTGATCGAGTCACTCGCCGACTTTCATACATCTATATCTAATTCTTTTCTAGCTACCATATGTCCAAGGCGGATCAGCCTCGCCCCTTTGACGAAGTGTCGGCCGTCATCCGCCTCGTCGACAAGTACCACATCGAGTCCGTCCAGGACCACGCGCTCCGAGTCCTTCACTGGCACCCCAGACGCTGAAGTCACTGTCGAGCCCATCCACGCCATCGGCGCGGTCAACCTCGCCCGCCTTACGGATACACCCCGCATGCTCCCGCTCGCGTTATACAAGTGCTGCTTCCTCGACGATGCCGCGCTGCTTTCTGGGTGGAAGTGCACCGACGGCACCATCGAACACCTCACGCTTGGAGATTTCAAGCGCTGCTCCGGTGCACGGGCGCCGCTCCTCGTGCTCCATGCCTCACTCCACACTCGCTTCGTCAATGAGCTGGGTCCGAGCCCTCGATGTGTCGAGCCTTGGAAATTTGCGTGGTTACTCGGTTTTGCAATCGAGAACGCGCTGCTTGCCCTCTTGCCAGAGCGGATAGTGGGGTGCGACATGTTCCATGGCTGGGTGGCGTTAGTGGCGGATTTGATAAGGTCGCGTCATCAGTGCGAGGCGTGCATCACAGAGCTGGTGAGGAAGACGTGGATGGGCAGGAGGATGATCTGGGATGCGCTGCCGGAGATACTTGGGATTACTATCGAGGGATGGTCAAAGCCAGATGGTGAGAGTGGTGGAGGGGAAGCTGTTGCTGCCTAGCAGTTACGGCTTCAACATGGTGACGGCGAGGTGATCTACTATCCTCTCTTCTTTTCAGTTCCTTACGCCCGCGGTTTCGGCTCCCTAGCACTGGTTACATTTACTCATCCGACTGACTGATGGTAGTAGAATACTCGATGAATGTGGACCAGTTTTTCTCGGTCATTCATCGGGCATCGCCCGCGGTTGGAGCCATGACATAACATGTGGGTTACTATTAGTAATCAGCGGTACACGAACCTTGACCTCGACCATCACTACCGTCTCCCTCAAGCTTCGGTGGCCTTCTCGCTGTCTGCTCCACCATCTTCCCCGACAAAGACAATGTTCAAAACTCTCGGTGTCTTCAGTATTAGGCCTCTCTGGTACGACGGTTGTTATGTACACCGACACCATCTCAATTTCTGGTGCCCTCTGTGACCCGTAGTATGCGGTCCTCGGTAGGTCAATCCTGACGGCTCCTCCCGTAACTCAGACTTTGTTCACCTCGGACTGCAACGGCTACGTCGTGAGGTACCTATTTGTTGCATGTATACCAGGCGAGTCGTTTCTCCATCGTATTCGGGAGAGACTCGAAACGGGGCGGAGATAGGGGAGATGAGGCAGATGAAGGTGAGCTACGCACTTCGCAATTTCCTCTTTCCCAGTGCATGCATCCCCCGAGCTACTTTTGTCAGGAACACGGTGTAGGAGATGTAATTTGGACTATTGTTCAGTGACGGTCAGGTCCCAGTTCCTCTGGCTGACGTCGCAAAAGCTTTGCCCCCCCTCTCCGATGGTACTCGGAAACTGACAAAGAAAACAAGTCTTACCGACCAAGCTCAGGTATTTTTGCCATGCCGACATGCTGATGAATGTGTCCCGCCTGAGTCCATGTGACAGTGTGCCACGCCAAATGCCCGCGAGCCTCGTTATGTGAGGGCTTGCATCCGCCGAGTTGAATCCAATGCCCTCCCCACATGCGACGAGAAGGGCTACAACAAGGACTACGGTGAACAGTGCGATTGGGTAGCAGGATCCGCCGATCATTCGAGACGAACAAAGGTGCACCCACCTTTGGATCGGAGATTCAGTATCTGGGACGGTCTGACTGAGTTGTGCGACTGTAGTGTGCTCTAGATCCGAGCGACTGGAATTGCAACCACAGAGTCTGAGCGCGGACAAAGATGAAAGCGATATCCTTGTCTAGCAGCCGAGGAGCAGCTCGAGTCATGTCCCTCAAAGCCGCCCTACGATGGATGAGCGTGCGAATTTAATGGGTGAGTTTTGAGGGATGACTCATTAGCATGATCACGTACCAAAGAAAGCTGCTAAACGACCATCGCGCTCCGTTTCTGACCCCCAGCCTTTGACCGTGATCCTAAATATCTCAGGCAGCTTCCGCCAGAGCAGCCACCTCTCCCACCGGTCCCTCTTCAAAAGCTCCTTGCTACACGCCTCGACTTTGTCTTCTGCGAAAACACGCCTCGGGAGAAGGATCGCCTCGCCCGCGAGCATGGGGTGCCCTTGGAGACACCGGTGGAGCTCGTCCGTGGAATGGTGCTCGACGCCGCAAGTCCAGCCATCGAGGGGCTTGCTGCCGAGGTGGCTGCAAGCCTACAGCACCCTGGGCAGCAGCGCAGAGTTATTGGGTGAGACAAACAAGGCTGACAATGTCGATCGCCGCTGCCGCAGTCAGCTCCTTCCAGCACGCGAGCGTGGGCGGCTTGAACCAGTTATCGAATTTGGGAGAGAACGTGTACGCTTGGAGCGAGACGAGGGCTTGGGCTTAAGTGTCCTGAATTCAGCAGTTGTGCACGAGGCGGATGACTGGGAAGATTTCGTCGAATATGCGAGGGAGGGCTGGTGCCGCGATACCTAAGACAGTAGATCGTGAGCGGTAGAGCTAGTTCAGTGACGCGTGAGCTAGCACAAGTCTCAGGGAGGCGAACACACCTGAGAGGACAGTGGTTATTGGACGTTACACACTTCACAGCGACGAAGCGACGAGTTCGACAAGATCGGAGCCAAGCCTCCAGTAAAAAGGACGTCCACATACGTGGCCTATTTGGTCGTGTTTGTCTCATCTCGGCTTCGTCGATGGATCCGTTCCTAGGCTCGACACACCTCCCAGTCCTGTTCCATGCTCAGTCCTGGTCTGCGCTCGGAACACGCGTGATTACTCGGCAAAAACCCATGTATTATTTGATGCAGCAAGACACGACAGCACAAGAGCAAGGCGCACAAGCATCACGAACCCGAAGCCATGCAGTCATCACAGAAAAGCATTTCGTACACGTTGCCAGAAAGGGAGCTTGTTCGTTCAAGCTGGACGTAGTCAGGGCGGGGGGATGGATTCACGATGGTGGGAGGTCTATGTATACCGTTACGAAGGCCTTGATAGAGGTGAATTCGTGCCATAAAAGAGCGATAGGGGTGAGGGTTCACTCACCTATGCCAGTGATCACTCCTCCTCATCGTCCGACTCGGACTCGGACTCAGGCTCCCCCCACCCCTTGACCTCGACACCGAAGATCTCCGGGAGCTTGTTCCAGACCTTCCTCCGCTCTCGCCTGTTGTGGTTGGCCAGCATCTCGTCGCATGACTCGCACAGGTCGTACTTGTCCAAATAGCTGCGTATCGCGGCCGTCCAGTCGACGAGTGCCCCGTATTCCGTCGAATCCAAGTCAGGCACCACAGTGTTGTGGATGATGCGAAGCGCATCCTGACAGTGGTCTGGGTAGTGGCAGTTGGCACTACGGGTAGCCTTAAAGACCGCAAAGAGCACAGAGAACTGTTGCCGGCCGAGTGCCATGCGGCCATCGATGCACTGCCGAAGATCCGAAGACGAAAGCTGTTCGATGGTGCCGTCCAGCCGCTTCCAGCCATTGAGAAGTGCGCTGCCAAGGTACGCGCAATTGTAGAACGCAAGAGGGAGCATGGACGGAGTGTCCGTTAGGCGTGCGAGATTCACTGCACCGATGGATTCTTCTGGTTTGTTGACGAGCTTGTACTTCTTCGGCGTGCCATTGCAGAATTTTTTGAAGTCGCTCGTGAAGTCGAAGAGCTGGAGGGCAGTGAGAGCTTGGTCTTCCATCTGTTGGATGTGGTATTTGTGCGCGAAACGGACTAGGGCGGAGACTTCCTCGAAAGTGCGGACTGGGTCCGCATTCGTCGCCTGATAACTAGTAGAAATGGCCGCACAGATGGGAGAAACAAGGCTTGGGGATAGATAGCGCCAAAAAAGAACAAAACACTCACTGTATGCGCGTCTTGGGGATGAGGATGTGCATCAGATGCGCGAGATCCTGCGGGGAGTCCGAGAGGTGGACTACTGGGCATCCATCGAAGGTCTCGTCATCTTTCGAGGTCGCAGAGGCGAACATGTCAGAAAAGACAGTCGATTGGGAGGAGAGGAGGCCGCGGTAGATGTGGAAGCCAGTGTGCCGAGCCACCAGTACGAGGTTGCCATCACGAAACCAGAACTCGTCGTGTCGCCAGAGCTTGAGCTTGGTGCCTGTAGCAGCGGAAGATGTTGACGATTCCGTATCCTGTGGATCGTCCGAAGTCCTGGAACGCTTGGCTGGACGAGCGTTGGGAGGGTTGGACATGGTGGAACAGAGCAAAAGAGACGGCTGATGTGTCAGTTGCGCATACATCCACCAAGCATTAGTCATCAGACGCGTGTCATCTAACACGTGATACATTGTCACGGTGACCCTCTGTCACACTGGCATCTCGCTTCCCTGCAAGTTTTGGCGTGCGTGGCGAGCGTACCTGCCACTGGCATGAACCTCCGTGTCCCAAATGAAAGCTCAGTCTTCGTCTCCCTCGTATGCTCTCACGCTAGCTGAATACTTGTCACAGGGCAAACAACGTTCTCATTTCTATTCTCAGACGCGACTTCGAACACCGATGATAATGCGAGCGTATGCCAGTGGCGCCATCTGTGCGTCATCCTAATGTCGGGATCACGGTGACTATGCGGGTGCACGGAGGAGGCGGACGGCTGGTATGCAGTCTTGTGCATTGGTCGAGAACTCTATCGGTCCATCACCACTATGCACACACTTGTAAGTGGTCCAAAGCATTAGTGCCCACGTGCCAATGATATGCCGAGGCATCGTTACTGATGAGGACTGCCCAGACAGAACATTTACTCTGCTACTCGCCCACTCCTTGGGCTACCCACTCGACTCCGGTATGGCCTATTGCATAGAATGACCCAAGGCGTCCCATTCGTTTGTCGTGCCTGAGCTCACGACGACACACGTACTCATGATCCGACAGCAGCCATATAAACATCCAGCATGAACACGGCGGGCCCCACAATCTTTAATTTCCCTCCAGGCGTCTCTCCGCCATGTTCCTCACAACGCTCTCTGCTGCGGTCACTAGCTTCGCCCAGAAGATCTCTCTCACTGGCGGCGACGGTACGCATTCCCTCTGCGACCTCTATGCCATGCACTGACTCCGGAACAGCGACATACTACAACGCCGGGCTTGGCTCGTGCGGCGTCTTCAACACTGACGCCGACTTTATCGTCACCGTCGACATCAAGACCATCCAGTCCTTCCCTGGCGCCGGCACCAACCCCAACCTGTCCGTGCTCCCCTCGCTCCCTTTTGACCGTTACTGAAGCTGACATGATATGCAATATGCGCACAGAAACCCGGACGTCAAGTCGGTGACGGTGGCCATCGCGGGAACTTGCCCGACGTGCGCGGTCGGGAGCGTCGACCTGTCGCCTTCGAGCTGCTCGCTCCGTTCGCGATCGGCCGCCTGCACAACATCAACTGGATGCTCCTCCCGGATGCATAACTGGGGATCGGGGGGAAGGGCTCGAGTCATTCATTAGCACGACTGCGTTCCGCGCATGTACTGGCCTGTGATTCTATTTTATGCATGTCAGTGACTCGGATCGGATACTTCTCTCACTGGCCCATTCATGCTTCGCGAGTGCGAGCAAACTGAGGCGCTGCGCTGACAGTTGACAAACAGTCTGACAGTTGAATCTGTAGGTAGTACATGTGCATATATAAGAGATGAAAATTGGGAGTTGACAGCCCGGTACCAGACCAGACCGCAGTGGGCCTACTACGGGAGGTATCGCGGTGAGTCACTGTGATACAGTAAGGACGTGGACACTACTCACCATAAACAGTCACGTAGTCACAGCTGGCAGAGCGGGGCATCCCCTCACTCTTCTCCGCTCTTTTTTGCAACCCAACCCTCCACCTCGACATCGAAAATGGTCGGGAGCGACTCCCACACCGCCTTGCGAGCCGCATGGTCGCGCTCGATCGCGGCGTCTTTGCAGAGATTACAGAGCCCATGCTCTTGCGTCCAGTCGTCGATTGTGTGCTTCCAGGTTTGCAGGACATCAGAATCCGAGGCTCCTTTAGAAGCCACTGCCGACTCCAGCATGGCCTGCAGCGCACCTCGACAATGGCTCTGGGTTGCGCAGCCTTCGCATGGTCGGGTGATGAAGACTTTCGACACGACCTCGACGGCGGTCTCCATGAGCGTGCTCCGGCCGTCTATGCAGTGCTTGAGGTCCTCCAAAGAGAGGTGCTCCACTGACTTGTCCCTGCATCGGCACCCATCCAGCACCTCGGTCCCAAGTAATGTGCAATGATAGAAGGCTGTGGGAAGCAGGGAGGGTTCGTCCACCAGCCTGGCTAGGTTGACGGCACTAATGGCGTACTGGAGATCATACATCATGGCCTCTTTGGCGTGGGCCTCCCATGTGTCAAGATCGGCAGTGGGGAACCAGTTTTCTTGAAGAGCCATTATTGCCCGATCAAGGATGTCCTGAACGTGGTACTTGTGCGCGAGGCGGATGATAGCAGAGATTTGATGAAAGGAAAAGGGAGCCACGCGAGAGAATAGCCTATTGTGAGAAGCGTTATGGATGTGGCATGGCAATCAACGGCTCGGAGACTCACAACCGCTGATACTTTGGCTTGAAGAGGATCTCGAGGAACTGGGATAAATCTTCTGGGGTATCGGGTAGGTGGACGAGGGGACATCCTTTGAGCATCTCACATGCGTTGGGACTCGAGGAGGAGACCATATCAGCAAATACTGTCGATTGCTCTGCCAGAAGGGAACGAAACACGCGAAAGCCGGTGTTCTGTGAGACGAGAATGACACTCCCATCGTCGAACCAAAGCTCTGGGTGGCGCTTGAGGCTCCTGGCAGTGTCGAATGTGGAGCTAATCGAGGACGCCCGCGAAGGAGAATTCTCATCTATACGAGGCCTTTTCTGGGGTCGAGTTTCCTGAAGATGTGAGGTTGACATCTGGAAAGAGGTTCTGGCTCGAGAGTCAGTGTACGCGCAGTCCAAGATCGTCACAGCTGGCATCGCCAGCAGATCGTGACATGGACAATCGCAACAAATTGCACGTGGTATGTGACATGACGCGCATCCCCTCACCCGACTCTGTCACGCCGCAGCCGGTAAGACAGGAGTTTCCTGTGCGTTTAGCTTGTTTCTTCATGGTGCACGACATGGAGGAAGCCGGCCGCGTAATGCTCAGGATGAGGGATCCTGATGTTAGGATTGACCAGAGCCAGGCAGCAGCGGGGTAGGCATGCTGTATGAAGCCGAGGGCCCACAGCCGGGGCCGATCTGGCACATTGGAAGGCCAAGTCGGGCATGGCATGTCCGTTGAAAATTAAAGTAGTATCAGGATGGATGGAGCGCTAAAATTACAGAGAGTACAGTACAGGATGCGTGTAGAACCTTAGACAGGCAGGTCGAGGAATTGGGAAAAGTTGGGGCAAACACGTTTGAGTGCCTCTGTGCATATCGCTATAATTGCAAAACTAGTGAGAATAAAATGATGCCATTTCACAGGAGATTAAGCTACTCACCTTGCACAACTATGCAGCCTGAGAGTCAGCTTCATCTCCACTGCTCCCATTCCACCCCTGCACCCTGGTACCAAAAATCTCCGGGAGCACGTTCCACACTCGTCTGCGCTCCGTGACATCCCGGTTGATCGCAGCCCCTTCACAAAAGCTACATAGCCCAATTTCCTGTGCCCAGTATTTGACTACATTCACTGCCCCAGCCGCTGAGAACATCCAGATCATCAGATGCATCATCAGAGCTGATCGCGTCCTCTAGCATCATTGTCAGCACACCCGAACAATATTCAGGGGTCTCGCATAGCTCTCACGAGTCCATGGTGAACACCTCCGAGATGAGGGCAACGACTTTCATGGTGAGCTTGATCCACCCGTCAATGCGTTTCATATCCTTGTGCAGGTAGCCATTGAGGACCGTGCTGCAGAGTTGTTCGCACTTGTAGAAGGTGATGGGGAACTTCAGGAAGGGGCGGTCAAATTTGCGAGAGAACAGCCTGGAGTGGTGGGGGTTGTTATGAGTGGCGAAAGCCAAGTTTAATGTGTATATGTACATTTCCATATCCTAGAGAGAAGAGCCAACAATGGAACTATACAGGCCCGGGCCTACTTCAGTATTCTCATAGTCAGTCGGTGCAGGTGCATTTCGCAAAAGATGCCCAAATTCTCACCTTGAGCCCTACGTGCTGGCGATGGCTGCAGCGCTGCTTTCGTCCTCTCCACCAGCTTTCAGATGCCACCCATCCACCTCGATGTCAAAGATATCCGGGAGTGCATCCCACACGCGCTTGCGGGCCTTGTACTCACGCTCGATCACTGCCTTCTCGCAGAGGTTGCAGAGGCACAACTCTTTCGCCCATTTGTGGACCACGTCATCCTAGCCCTGGAGAACGGATGCGCTTGACATCTTACAGACTTTGACTGCATTCTCCAGCAGCCGCTGCAGAGCAGCCCGGCAGTGTGAAGTGGTCTTGCACCCTCCACACAGGTTCCAGAGAAAGACCTCCAGGATGATTGTGAACATCTCCTCAGCGAGTTTGTTATTCCCATCAATGCAGCGCTTGATGTCTTGTTGATCGAGGTGCTCGATGGACTTGTCCTCATACTCGTAGCCATCCAGGATGTTGCTTCCTTGCAGTGCGCATGTGTAGAAGGCAGTGGGAAGAAGGGTCGGTCTGTTGATGAGTCGTGCAAGGTTGATGACGCCAATGGCCTGCTGAGACTCGACATGGACAACATTTTGGTTGTCACCACTGTCCCATGCGTCGAAGTTGGAGGTAAAGTGGTCTTGTAGAGAAGTGGCCGCTTGGTCAAGGATATCCTGGACGTTGTACTTGTGCGCAAGGCGAATGATGGCAGAGACCTGGTGGAAGGTGAAGTTGAATGTACGAGAGAAAAAGCTACCAAGTGGCATGAACTTAGTATTAACATATTGTGGAAGAAAATTTCGAGCAATTTGATTAACTCACATCCGCTGGGAGGTTGGAAGAAGCGCTCAGAGGAAGTGCGCTACATCCTCCGGGGCGTCTGATACATGAACCACCAAACATCCTTCAACCATCTCTTCCGCATCTGAACTCGACGAGGTAAACATATCGGCAAAAACAGTAGACTGTGTTGCTAGTAGTGAGCGGAACACCCGAAATCCAATGTCGCGCGCAGCAAGGATGACATTGCTGTCATCAAACCACAGCTCTTCCGAGTGGCACTTGAGTAGACTGTCTAAGGGGGTTGAGTCACTGGTTGAGACCTGTGGAGAAGATTCTTCAGCAGTGATAGACAACATGTCGAGAAAAGCAGGAGGTGGTGAGCACGGTTCAAGTTTGTAATATCAGTCGCACCGCCGAGACCACGTCAAAGGGCATGTGACTTTGCGCGTTCACAGCGCCAATACTGTGGAGACTGGCAGCGCCGGCCTAAGTGAGCAGGCGCACGTACAAGTGTCTATCCCTCCATGACCGTTACGGAGATTGAATAGCGAGCATCTGGCCAGAGATAATGTCTACCGAGACAGGACTGTGCTCGGCTGTTGTCTTGTGTGGCTGACGCCATGGTCTCTCCACCGGAAGGATTATTCCCCTCCGTAGAGTCGTTTATTCGCCATCGGAAGGGACGGAATTTGCAGGGAATCAAGTAAGGGGCCAATTGTTTGGGATAGAATTTTGAGATTTGGCGCAGTTCCCGAATTGCTGAAATGGAGCGAGACAAAAAGGCATCAAGCAAATAAATTAGCCCAAAGACTTTCAACCCATTGAACTCTACTAATAAAATGTGCATGAATTCTGGGCCAGAAATGCGTCTGAGGAAAGAAATTGAGCCCGGTCGATGAGCCTTTGGAGGTGGAAGCAGGGTAGGTGCTCATCCCATGCTGGAAGTAAATCTCAGCTTCTTTCGACATGGTTCCTCCAAAAAACCGCCCAGGTTATGCCCTGGATCAAGGGAAAACTGTGATATCTGATACAAAATATTCAGGGAGGCGGGAGAGGGTCAACAACAGGTCTGACCTGAGAGGTGGGTAAGTGCTCACGCCTTGGCTGGCCTCCGCCGCACCCTGACCGACTCTGTTTGTACACCCTCCGACCGAAAGGGCATCTTTGGGCAGATCGCTGCGAGTTTAGTGTGCGGCCTGAATATTCCTCCATATATTCAGTGGCTTCCAGTAAATAAAAACGATGCTTGTGTCATGAGGGGAGGGATTATTTATGAACGGCTGCCCAGGACCATGAAAGTGGCGGTCAGAGCTCGGAGACGTGTCGCTTAGATAAAGCAGAACGAGTTATCTCTATTATCTGTCATTCATCGAAAAGTGTGACAGTTACGTAAGCTGAACATCGGCTAATGGGCGCTGCCAGTCTCCAAATGCTGTCATTGTTCAGTGCCATCATTTTTGTCCTTCCAGGTTGGATGCCCAAACGTCACGTCAATGGACACTTGTCCATGAGCGTAAACGGATGGTAGAGGGCCATGGGCGGACTGGGTATCTAACCCCGTTGAGACAGGATTTTGGAGGGGGGTGTCTTTCATCGGCATTGACAAAACTAGACTCCGTTACGGTACACAGCTGCTACCCAAGCAGAAGGGCCAGCACAGCCGCAGCGTCAGTTTTGTCTCCGCCGCACCTGTTCCACCCATCCACCTCAACATCGAAAATCCTCAGGAGTGAGTCCCACACCTTCCTGAGTGCCTTGATGCCATGCTCGATCATAGCTCTCTCGCAAGAACTACACAGGCCCCGTTCCGGCGCCCAGCTGACAATGACCTCCTTCCAGCTCCGCAGCACAGTTAGGCTCGACGCACCCTCGTAGTTGATCACATCCTCCAACATCCTCTGAAGGATGGTGCAGCAGCATGTGGAGGACGCACGGCCTTCACTCAGCTGTGTGACAAACACCTCCACGAGGACGGTGAGCATGGCCTCAGCGAGCTTGATCTGCCCGTCGATGCAGCGCTTTGTGTCCTTGCGTGGGAGGTGCTCGACGGACTTGTCCTCGTGCCGGTAGCCATTAAGGACTGCGCTGCCAAGCTGGGCACATTTGTAGAAGGCGACGGGAAGCAGGGAGGGGCGGTCGACGAGCCGTGTGAGGTTGATTATGCCAATGGTCTGCTGCGAGTGGACCTTGATGGTCACTTGGCCCGTGCGGGACTCCCACACGTCGAAGCTGCCAGTGAAGTACTCCTGGAGGGAGGCGATCGCTTGATTGACGACTTCTGGAACGTGGTACCTGTGGGCGAGCTGGATCATGGCAGAGATCTGGGGGAAGTAGAAGCTGAACTCGTGAGAGAATAGCCTGAAGTGGCAGGGCTTATTGTCAGTATGCATCACGATAAGGTGCGGTGCAACGAGCTTACGTTGAGTCGTTGAGACTTGAGTATCAGCACATGGAGGAAGTGCACTACATCCTCTGGGGTGTCCAAAAGGTGAACTACACAGCATCCTCCAAACATCTCCTCCGTGTTGGGGCATGACAAGGAAAGCAGGTCAGTAAAAACTGTTGATTGAGCTGCCAGAAGTGCGTGATACAGTGGAAAACCGGTGTTCCCTGTCACGAGAATGATGCTCCCATCGTCGAACCAAAACTCTCCATGGTGCTTGAGGCTGTCAAGCGTAGTGTCAGTTGCAGTTGCAGTCACCGTCACTATGGAGGATTGTGAAGGAACATCTTCAGTACGCGGTCTGTTACATGGTGGGTCAGCGTCGTCAGACCTTAGGCTGAGAGAGATAAGGTCAGGGAACACGCGGTGGATTGTGACGCAGTGGAGGGTTGTGACAAAGAAGTATCTGGTATTACTCAGCGGTGACACTACGCATTCACACCACACCATGATGGGCCATGCGAGACCTTAATCTAGCAATGCATTGCATGAGTTAACCATGGCGCAGCCCAATAAAAATGCTCACCATGAACCGTTACATCGTCGCAGCCACCGGGCCTTTTCATTCTCCACTCATAGTAACCCAGCCATCTACCCGCACATTGAAGGTCACCGGGAGCATGTCCCATATCCGTCTACGTGCCACAGTCTCCCGTTCGACCGTAGCCTGTTGACAAGCAGCGCAGAGACAAAACTCCTCCACCCATCTATCGATCGCATCCTTCCAGCTCTCCAGGATGTCGGGACCTGAAGAGCCCAGGTCGACAACCGCAGACTCCAGCATCGACCGCAGGGCGTTCCGACAGGTGACGCGCATCTCCTGCACGCAAGAATCCGTGATGAAGGCCTCCGAGACTACCCCGTTGGCCTCCCTCGTGAGCATGTTCCGACCATGTATGCAGCGCTTGAGGTCGTCTGGATGAAGGTGCTCGACAGTGCTGTCTGGATGCTTGTAGCCATCGAGGATGGTGCTATCCAGCAAGGTGCACTAGTAGAAGGCGACAGGCAGCAGAAGAGGCCTGTCCATGAGCCTAGCCAGGTTGATGACACTGATGTATTAGTCAGCTGCGATGGCGACAACTTGTTTGTCTTTACGCTCCCAGATGTTGAAGTCGTTCGTAAAAAAGTGTTGTAGAGAGGCGCTTGGTCAAGGATGTCCTGGATGTCGTACTTGTGCGTGAGATGGATGATAGCCGAAATCTGGTCAAAGGAAAAGCTAAAGTTGCGGGAAAACAGGCTAGAAAGGGGCGTGCCATCAGAGTAGCTTAGGAGTTGGCGAATCAAAGAACTCACGTTCGCTGAGAGCTCAGCAAGAGCACATGCAGAAAGTGCATTATATTCTGTGCAGAGTCCGACATGTGGACCACTGGACACCCTTCGAACATCTCCTCTGAGTTGGGAGTTGATGAGGAAAACATATCGGAGAAGACCGTTGACTGTCTTGCCAACAGTGTGCGATACATGTGGAAGCCCGTGTTTTTTGCAACAAGAATGATGCTGCCATCATCAAACCAGAACTCTGTGCTGCACTTGAAGCTGCCGAGGGCAGTTCCCACCGTTGAGGACTCGGAGTGCTGGGGACGTGGGGAAGACGAGCTGGAGTCCCTGCGGTGGGCCTCTTCCGACAGTTCGGCTGCCTGAGTACGGGATCGTTTATTTGGCCATGTTTCTGGATAGTTGGTCGACATAGAGAGATGAGTGTGTGGGTGCACGAGATAGATGAAGGATTCCTATGCAGGGGAAGGAGATCGTTATGGGTAAAACAGTAACAGCAAAAGCAACAGCCAGCCGTGACACCGGATAATTTGACCAACTCACCGGACCAAACATGTTCAAACAATACAAATATGGCAAGTTAGCCAGAAGTCACATTAGCTACATATTCAAGAGCGCATCTGGCGGATTTATTCGTCCTAATTTGCATGCACATTAATATTCTCTTTTTGTGACGAGGAATGTACCACGTCTGTTAAAAAGAGGAGAGACTATAAGTAAAATAATTACGGAGTCCCGCCTGCAGCGTCACCTTCATCCTCACCCGTACCGGGCCAACCCTTCACCGTAACGTCAAAAATGTCCAGAAGCTCCTCCCACACCCGCTTGTGTGCCCAGCGGTCCCGGTCAACTGCCGCCTTCTCACAAAGGTTGCACAGGCTGAGCTCCTCCGCCCAATCATGTATGCACCCCTCCCAGCTTGACAGCACGTCCGCATCTGACGTGCACTCATTGTCGACCACCAGCTCGAGCATGTTCTACATCGTGATGTGGCAGCAGGCCCGCATCGTGCACACCTCACATGGTTGCATGGTGCCGAAGACCTCCGAGACGATGGTGGCGGCCTGCTGTGCAAGCTCATTGTGGCTATCGATGCACCGCTTGACGTCCTTCCTCTGCAGGTACTCGACGGTCCAGTCTTCATGCTGGCAGCCATCGACGATGTCCCCACCCAGCAAAGCGCACTTGTAGAAGGCGGTCAGGAGTAGCGAGGGCTGGTCAACCAGTCTGGCGAGGTTGACGACGGCAATGGCGTGTTCAGGTCGGAACGTGATGATTCCTTCATTGCCATGCTCCCAGGTATCGAACTTGGTTGTGAAGTGCACCTGCAGGGACTCAATCGCTTGGTCGAGGACGTCCTGGATGTGGTATTTGTGCACGAGGCGGATGATGGCAGAGATTTGGTGGATGGTGAAGGTTTTGTTGCGAGGATACAGTCTGAGGCACGACATGGATGAGCAAGGCCATGTTCGTGTACCATGGGGGAACTCACAGTCTTTGGGACTTTGGCAGTAGCACGTGGAGAAGATGCACTACGTCCTGCAGAGCATCAGAGAGGTGGATGACAGGACATCCTTCAATCATCTCCTCTACACTGGGGCTCAAAGAGGCGAACATGTCCGCGAGTATTGTCAACTGAGCTGCCAGCAATGCGCGATACGCGCGGAAACCGGTGTTTTGTCGAGCGACGAGGATGATGCTGCCATCATTGAACCAAAATTCCTTGTGGCGTTTGAGATTTTCTGCTAGGACTGAGGATGTAATCATCGTGGCGGCCTGTGGGTGAGTTTCCTCGGCCACGTGAGGTCGTTTCTGTGGGCGAGTATCATCATGGTCAACAGACATGTCACGGTCAAGACAAGAGGTGAGCAGGATTATGCACGGGTGTATTACGTTGCTATGGATCCAAAAATCGTCAATCACCGTGATGAGAATCCACATGATCGCCAGCTAGCTGTGACACGGCGCGTTCGCAGCAAGGCATTACGCCGTTCCACACTGTGCGTGCGTGCATGATGCAAATCTGTTTGAAGCATCCTCCATCACAAGAACGTAAACACTGCTGTCCAAAAAGAAAGATCAAGGTAGCATATCCTGGATGCACTATAGATTTGTCACATCTGCAGACTAGGTTCGGCCGAGTGAGAAGCTAATCAACAACCATGATCACTCTAGAACCTCGCGCGAGACTTGCAAGCAGTCCCAGAAACGATGTTCCATAGGCTGCCAATACGATTTAGTGGCTCTTTGAGCATAACACCAGCATTCCCTTTCATCAGGGAGGAAAGGCGATTATCTGAGCGAAATTACACACCTGGACATCTTTCGGTCGAAGGGCCGCGTACTCCATGGGATCCACTGAATGTACTCAGCCCAAAGGTCATTAGCGCCTTCTTGAACATTAGGAAGATGTAATTCATGCCGACAAAGGATTCGGACGGTGCACCCGAGAAGGTGCCCCAGAAGATGTAGCGCGATGCTACCCCCGGAGGCAGCGATGAGCCACTGATGAGGAGTGGTTGCAAATAAGCTTTACGGGGCGTATGAGTACAGAGATCAATGGACCTTTTACGAAGATCTCCAAGAGAAATGGGGTTCCTTGTCTGGGGAGCGGCGACCAACCCCCTGGTGGGAGACTCAGTCACTGAATCATGGTGACCGATCCAGCAGAAGTCAGCATCGGGCTATGTACTTTTCATGAGTCGAGATGGACAGTTCCATCGCAGGGTATTCGGTGTGCGCACCGGGAAAATGGGAGTGTAATAATCTAGTATCGTGATTCATGAGATGTGACTAGCTGAGAAGCCGTGAGCAGGTCTGACAGAGAGCTCATGGAGGCCAGGGACGAGGAGAGTAATTCCTCTAATTGTTCCTGCCTGAGTCATTAGATCCTATTGGAGATGGCAAAGAAGAGGATGGGACAGAAAATGGAGCTATAGAAGGAGGCCAGGTCATGGTCGATGAGAGAGCTCATCAGAGAGATCATGGCAAACGGAACTGAGCGCTCGAGAGCGGCCCGTGAGCATGATGTCACAGGCATCACCAGTTGGGTCACACATGCTTCGGAGGGATGACGACTTGACGGCCTCCTATTCACTCAGCACTGGATGCAACTCTTCCAAGCTGGCATTCCCATCTGTTCCCTCTAACTGCCGGAAAGGCTATGCAGTTACGCAGCTCACTTCTCCCTGGAGCTTCCTTGTTCAACAGTATAAAATGACCCCAACATGCTCTTCGGAGTGTCCAGCGTGGCGATCGGGTACACAACACCATGGCCCCCATGCTGGACTACAGATTGTCAGCCCTCTGTACCCTTGTTCTGCTCATCATATCCACCAATGCCTCCCTTGTTAACGCTGAATCTTCCATAAAGAGCTCTACCATCCAGGACTTTCCCTCGGGCATCAAGTCTGGGCCGACCAGCACAACCTTCCAGCCTGGCTTCTCCAGTGTATTGTCCACCTCGACGAACGGCGTATCCGTCTAATCTACAACCATCCCTGTTTCTATCGAGTCTTCCACTACTCATGACTCGACCTCCATCGTGTCTCTTACCACCGCCATGGAGACAGTGACCACGACCAGTGGTGGTCCTGCTACCGAGACCAGTACATTTTTTCTGTTCATCTTCATTCCAATATTCCCTTTCCACCACTATTTTATATCAAATCCCTTTCCACTTTGCCTATGCGCATTGGCGTTGACATACTCTCACCTTCCCTGGGTTGATATTGGAGATCAACACTGATTCATTCCGCCCTGTAGCCCTGATCACACTCCCCATCTCCTCCTACTCGTTTTCCTCCTTCCTCCTTCCCCGTTCCCTCCGCTTCCCCGATTCCCGGTGTATTCCCCTCGATGTCTCTAAGCTCTCCCCCACCCCCGGTTCGTGCCTCATACCCGACTTCGGCCCCGCCTGGGCGGCCACCAGAGCGAAAGCCAAGAAATTCGTCTCAAGCTGGATGCTCGAGCAGAAAGTCAACGCCTCCACAGGTATAGGCTCCGTAGGCAATCACTGCTCGGGCAACATAGCGGCAATCAGCGACAGCTTCCCGGGTCTCTGCTTCCAGGACGGGCCGCTCAGCGTGCGCGGCATGGACTTCGTGTCCGTGTTTCCTGCGGGGATCCGTGCAGCAGCGACATGGGCCCCGACGATGAACATCATGAGGGTGCCGCAGGCTGGACAGAACTGGGAGGGGTTCGTGGCGGACCCGTTCTTGTCGGGGGAGGTGGCGTACGAGATGGTGCTTAGGTGGCAGGAGGGTGGTGCGCAGGCATGTGCGAAGCACTATATCAACAAGTACATCTTCTATCGCTCGTAAGGTTCAGAAAGAGAACTGACACCCGGCCAGGATATAGGGAACAGGAAGCCCTCCGTTTTCAAGAGTCATCGAATGTAGGCAACAGGACAGAGCACGAGATCTACATGCATCTCTTCATGCGTGCGGTCCAGGCTGGCCTTGCTAGCATTATGTGCAGCTACAGTGTGTATTTTCTTTTTTATTCTGTCAATTGCATGCATATACCCACTCCGCGTGTTTGCTCCAGACCTGATCAACAATACCTTTGCATGTGAGAATGACCGCATGCTCAATCAGATCCTCAAAGACGAGATTGGATTCCAGGGCTTTGTTATGTCCGATTGGTCTGCACAACGGTCCACCCTTGCCGCGGTCGCTGGCCTTGACATCCGTATGTTGTGCACATCCCTTGTGAGTGACACAGCACGCTGACCATGATAGCATACAGATATCGGTGCCAAGTGACATCCTCCTGGCTCAGGCACCAGCTTCTTCGGTGCGAACCTCACTGCCTTTGTCCAGAACAGAACGATTCCAGAGGTGCGCTTGGACGGCATGGTGGAGCGCATCGTCATGGGGTGGTACCTCCTCGGCCAGGACAATGGCTATCCGGAAGGTCCGTCATGTTACCGCGAATTGTTCACTGCTCCTGCTGATCCACGGACTAGTGAACTTCAATGCACAGATGCCCGACGACCCGGCCACAAATGAGCATGTAGACGTGCAGGGCAACCACTTCAAGATCGTGTGTGAAGTCGGTGCGGCAAGCATGGTCCTCCTTAAGGATGTCGGCGGCTTGCTTCCCCTCAGGCAGCCGAGATCACTCGCGATCATCGGTGAGTCTCCCGTACTAGTTCTGGTGAAGCCCGATGTATGTTCTGACCGCTTACACTCCATAGGCAACGACTCCGGTCCCTCACTCCATGGCCTGAATGGGTACCCTGGCGATGCAGGCAACGATGGTACACTGGCGATAGGCTGGGGCTCTGACTCAGGGACCTTCACCTACCTCATCACCCCACTCGAGGCAATCCAGGCACGCGCGCACGGAGACCGCTCCAGCGTCTTATGGTTCCTCAGCAACTGGGACCTCAGCAGCACCACAGCAGCCACGCGGGGCCAGGACGTCGTGCTCTGTTCGCCAACGCAGACTCGGGTGAGGGCACGATCATTGTTGGGGACAGCAGCCCCTTGGCACAGGGCATTATCCTCGTCAACGGCATGGTGGGTGACCACACGAACCTCACGCTCTGGGGAACGAGGATACTCTTGTCAACGCCATCGCCACCGTGAACCCGAACACAGTCGTCGTCATGCACGTGGTCACGCCCGTGATCGTCGAGCCATGGATCGAGAATCTGAACGTCACCGCGGGCCTGTGGGCGGGCCTGCCGGGGCAGGAGAGCGGGAATGCACTTGTAGACGTGCTCTATGGTGCGGTAAACCCGTCCACGTGGCTGCCATACACGATTGCGCGGGACCTGGCCGACTACCCCGCACAGCTGGTTATGGCTCCTGTGAACACAACGGAACAAACCGGCGGATTGTCGCTCCCAGTGTTCATCGTCGACTACACGGAGGGCCTCAACATTGACTACCGCCACTTCGACGTGAACGGCATCGAGCCGCACTTCCCGTTCGGATTCGGGCTGTCCTACACCACCTTCGGGTACTCCGACCTAAATGTGCAGACGGTGCATCAGGGCGATGCAGATTCGGTAGTGCTAGAGGCTGCATGGGGGTGGGATGAGGTGAGCCTGAACGTCGAGGGCGGATCGAGGTCGATCTGGCTGCACTGGCCAGCACTCGAGGTGTCGTTCAGTGTGAGGAACACGGGCAAGGTCAAGGGCGGCGAGGTGCATTATGCTTCTGATTCCCTCTCATCTTTGGCAGAGGACGAAGCACTGACCATTTTGCAGATCCCGCAGTTATACCTTCCTTTCCCATCCGGGGCAGGCCAGCCCCCAAATGTGCTTCGTGGGTTCTCGGACGTGCTTCTCGAGCCTGGCAAAAGCAAGGTCATTGCGATCACTTTGCCATGGCATGACCTTAGCATCTGGGATACTGGAGCACAGGGCTGGAGGAAGCCGGAGGGGACGTTCACACTCTCGATTGGCATGAGAAGCCGCGACTTCCGGCTGAATGCCACAATCCCCCTCTGAACCGTTTGCAAGAGCGCGAATCAGGCGCTTGTTAGTTAGTGGGTCTCAAAACCAAGTTTGACCCCGAATATGATTGGACTCGAATGATTGTAGGTTGTAAGTAACAGTTTCGAAGAAATAGAATGCTCTCAGGAGGATGTTCAACATGTCTATATCAAGGACGAGAAATAACAATGACACAATTCATATTGACAGTACTATTCATCACGCTCATACACAAGCTCAGCATTGAAATGTTTGCAATCGCATCTCAACTCTGTGAACACAATGGGATCAGGGGTGCCCGAACGGACGACGATCTGTGGCTTCGTACTCCCCATGAGGAAGAGTTTACGATCCGACGGCGGGACCAACCCCCACGACCTCATGTCGTTCCGGGACAAGGCGACTCCTGGACGATGCAGCACCAGAGTCTTGATGGGTGGGGGGAGTGGCGTGAGGGCGGACAGCGGCTCCAGGTGTGTGATCTCGAGGGTCTCGATGTTTGGGCACAGGTTGAGCATGACTAGCACGAATGCGGTCGGCACACCGGACAGCGAGAGGCGTCGTAGGTGTGGGACGAGGACACGCTGTCTCATAAGCCACATATTGAAGTTGAGCCACCTCACAGTCCGGGCAAGGTCGAACGGTGGAGCCCTGGCCCGAGCGGCGAACGAGTGGTCGAGGGAGAGGTGGGTGACACACTCCGGGAAGTTCCCCTGCATGATCTGCTCGAAGACGTGGCCATACCCCCAGTCCGTGTACTGCAGCAAGATGTGCCGGAGGCTGGGGAGCATGTAGACCGTCGTGACCATGTTCAGGACCATCGAGACGGCCGTGTGGTCCCAGTTGCGCCGGTCCATGTGGAAGGTGAGGGAGCGGCAGTGTTGCTGGGCGACTTGGTGCGCCTCCATGCTGAACAGGTTGGCCTTGCCATGCATGGCTACGGGTGCGCATTTAGGGAGGAGGCAGAGGAAGGCGTTTGCATTCCGGAGGTTGGTGATGTGGACATCGCGAGAGGCGATGCCGGCGACGAGCATGAGCCAGGTGTGGTTGACCAGCATCATGTTTCTCAATATGGCTGGCCACTTCTGCGGAGTTTGAGATGCCTCCCAGATCATGCTGAGGATGAGATATACGAGTTCTGGAGGAATCCATGGTGAGGATGGCTCGGCAGAAGGAGCCATAACTTGTGTGGAGGTACACATTTCTGTGGGCGTTCAATACAGAAAGGATGGACTCACGGCTTTTTATGTGCACACAAACACAGCCCCTTCATGTTCCTCAGGCTTGAAGAAGATCTCAGACCGCACAGATGAGGGAGTCCGCATTATGAAGCGTAGTTCTCTAGGGTGGACACTTCCATCGAGACTGTTCCGCGAGAATCGGATATGCTCCCTTAGGATCCGAGGTGGTCCAAAGTCAAATCTGCAGCTGAGGATGGGCCAAACATCAACATGAACGTTTGAATTCGAGCTGCCGCACCACTATGTTCTTTGATGTTGGAAGGGCCATCCCCAAGAAGGCAGATGATCATCACAGTTGGCAACATCGAGCCCGAGTTGTGAAAGAATAGGCTATAATATGATGCATGTAAGTACCATGAGATAGCAGCTCAGGAGTCGGATGACTTATGTCAGGCGAGACATTGTGAAGAACACACGAAGGAAACCCATTCAAGTTGCATCGAGTCCGGGGAGCCGGAGTCCACCGAAGGCCCCGAACAATGAATCGTCTACTGGACACTTGGGTTATATGAGATGAACATGAAGGTGAATACTGACCGCTGAGCTACCAACAAGGAACGAGAAATCTGGATGCCAGTGTTTTGTCTTCCAACCCCCATCATCCAACCAGCACCTTCATGAGGCCTGTTGGTCATCCTCAGCCTGAGAGTGTCTTGCGGAGGCTGGCCTTTGCTCGTGTCTCCTTCTAATGGCGTCATTCTATTCCATGTGTCAGCAGTATGAATGAAACTGGTAGCGGTGGCCGAACGAATTGTTGGGTGTAGAATAGGAGAATATGCGAAGGGCATCGGAAGGAGACAGCAGTGGCGCCCACTTGTGCCATTGCAGAGGTCGGGCCGTCGACATGATGTAACACCTCTGACACTAACAGGTGCCAGTCGCTGGTCAATTCTCCGTACACTCAACTCTCGATGCATGAACTCACACAAGTTGATTGCATGTACCCAGGGAGAGGCGCCTCTCTATGAGATATAAAATGCCGTTAGACTCCTCGATACAGCCATCTCGACATCATGACTCTCATCCACAAGTTGAACAAGTTGTCAGTCCTCTGCGCCATCCTCCTCGCATCTGAATTGGCAACTACTCTGGCCCATTGGGGCCACAACCACTGGAGATCCTGCCACAGAGACTAGTATGATCTCTCCTTTGTTTGTCTTTTGAGCGTCACGAATTTATGCTGATCCATGTACCGATTTGCAGCGTTGATCACGCTCCCAATCTCCTCCTACCCCTTCTCCGCCTTTCTCATCCCCTCGGCCTCACCAATTCCAGGCGTCTTTCCTTCAGCGGTCCCAGCTCTCCCCCTCCCCCTGGCTCACCTCTCATCCTGGACTTCAGCCCCGCCTGGGCTGAAGCAAAAGCAAAGGCCAAGAAACTCATCTCGGGCTAGACGCTCAAGCAGAAAGTCAACGTCCCCGCCAGCATTGGTTTCTTGCACGGGTGCTGTATCGGCAACACCGCCGCGATAGGGAATGACTGGCCGGGGCTCTGCCTTGAAGATGGGCCGCTCGGCGTGTGCCAGATGGACTTCGTGACCGCATTCCCCGCGGGGATCAATGTGGCCACGATGTGGAACCACACACTGATCCGCACGCGGGGTAAGGCGATCAGGCAGGAGTTCAAGGGGAAGGGTGTAAGCATAGGCTTGGGCCCAGTGATGAATATCGTGAGGATCCCACAAGTGGGACGGAACTGGGAAGGGTTTGGCACGGACCTGTCCTTGTCTGGGGAGGCGGCGTACGAGACAGTGCTGGGGTGGCAGGAGGGCGGCGCGCAGGCATGCACGAAGCATTTTATTAACAAGTGCCTTTTTGTTTTCACTGCTTCGATGTATCTGGAGATAGCTGAGGCCGGGATGGCGTATAGCGAGCAGGAGCACTTGCACGACCATGAGTCGTCTCACGTCAATGACAGGATGGAACATGAGGTCTACCTTCACCTGTTCATGCGGCCGGTGCAGGCTGGCGTTGCTAGTGCCTTGTGCAGCTACAGTGCATACTTGTCGACCCGGCCCATCCAATTCTATAAAGGATTTCTTGTTCGGCGTTTCTGCACTGTTGATGAGGACTACTGAGGGTAGATGCTGAGAAAATTGAATAATTCGCAGTGCTCAGTCGAGTCGGAGGCGAGTCGCAAGGAAAGCGAAGAGGATCAGCTAGAAGCGAAGACAATGACAGTCGTGGGCGAGAGAGAAGAGCAGTAGCTGACAAGCACCCATGTCCGTCACCGCCAATGCATCCGAGTACTCTCGCAACAAGCCCCGACTCCACCTTTAGTCCGCCACCTGCCTTGCGTCCATATATGAGAAGGCAGAATGTTAATCAGCCCATTGCTGATGAATCACAACTTGAGTGTTCTCAGGTACGATGAAGGGTGGATTTGGCTATCAGCGCCGTCAGGCTGCCGGTGGCAAGTCTGACTTGGAGTCATCTCCACGATTGTCCCCTCAACCTGACAGTACCGAAAGTATGAACTCTGAACTGTTTTGTTTACAACCAACGAAAGAACCAAGGCTGATACAATACGAGGTCCTACTTACAGATGGACTCTGTGCAGATGGTGCACTTGAACGATGCCCACCACATAGCATATTGCCCCAAACCGTGCCGGGTATGCAATGTCTTTGTCGGAACCATATATGCTGACTCCTAAAGCAAAAATCACAGAGAAAGAAGCATTTGAGGGCTTCCGGGACATTTTCACGGCATCCATACCAAAGCGCCACTCGATATAATGCAGGATCTTTCAAAGACGACATCGAAGAACCTGAACCAAGGAGACCACATGCCTACCCATATCATGCACATATATTGAAAGTGTGGATGGCAGTGGACGCTGCCATACTCCCTCAAGAGAAATCTAACCGCAACTTCAAAGCATATTCCATCCCAGCCTCTGATGTCCTGACATCTCGGTGCAATGCTGACACATCTTGAAGTGCGTTGCAACCATGGGGAGGTGTAGGACTCTCCTCGAATGTGTGGATCTTATGCCATGGATGATGTATACAACATTCGAAAGGTCGCTTTGCTCCCAAATCCCTAGTTCGGAAGGGTATATGAGCGGTGGTTGGGCATTGATGGGCCATACGCGCTGTCTGTACGACAGCGGCCAACCATCCTGTTGAACTGTGTCAGATTAGCACCTCCAAGCACAAGCAGTATCTTAGATTAGAAGTGAAAATAATTTTCTACTTACTCCACATGTTACTAATACTTAGAGTTAAACTGGTATAAATAGACCTGGACGCGAGACATATCTCGTCGTCATTCCTCCTTCTTCCTGTCCGAAACCCTCGTTTCTCAACACATCCTACAAGATCGGACTCAGAGTATTTTTCCCATTGCTCCTTGCTTCAAGAAAATTCACAAGCGGTACCGTCTACTTTGCATCTGTGATACCTTTGACAAGCATGCTGACAAACTATGGTCACTTACGTGCTGAATCTCCAGGGCCTTTATATTGCCATGCTGCCAATTACGGGTCCCCACATGCATGCTTTTGCCATGGTGATGTCGAGCCTCTTCATGCTGGCCATGTGAGGTCAGTGGTTGACCGCACTCCATGATCGCAGCGGGTGGCACGGTAGGAGGATATAAGCTCGAGACACTTTGACTGCAACAAGCAAGAACATTTGACGAGTCAGGAATAAGGAGGATATTGGTAGAGATGATGAAATAGATGGAGGGGAGTGGACATTGTCGTTGGAGGATACAAGCTGAACCGAGGCATCCCAGGGCAAACGATACCCCCCGGAACTGGGGGCCAGGGACAGACCTGTTCTGACGTGCACCAAAATGGAAAGTCTGAAACAACCGTTCATTCCTGCTTTGTCCATCCACAAACTCTAATATTGTTTATTGTCATTAAACAGATGCGACCCACCGTGTCATTTGGACTTGTTTATGCGCCCCGGCTGAATTCCTATATCAGCATCGCTTGGGCTCTGGTTGGATCCTGCAACCTTCCACCACGACAACCTTCTTCCAGCATCTGCCACAGCTGCACTCATCTCACAGGCTCCACATTCTTTGATCTCCATGCCAATCTACTGCCCCCCTAACCCTTACCACCCATATGGAGATGAGTGGGTAACAACTGACATTGAATCCGACACATCACCTGAAGTATTGGAAGCAGAGGGAAAACATTGTGGAACCATATACCTCGAGTTTCCTCCCTCCTCCAAAGAATAGGCAGAGAAGTATGCAATCTTCTACCAGAATCACATTCGACCTGGTGATGATTGGACACCACACACTGAGTCCGTATCCCAGTTGCCCTCATCTCCCCTTCCCTCTCCTTTTCCTTCATGCTCCCTCTCTCCCTTCCCCCTTTCACCATCACATCGCTCTCTTTTGGAGGCTCCACCAAGCCCACTACCAACTACCACTGCAGCTCCCTCCCCGGAGTCCACCACTCAAGTTCCTGCTTCACCTGAGCTGTCACATGAGGCACCCCTCATAGCTCTATGCTGCAATCCACACTGCAATGCAAAGAGGGTCCGCCCACCAGCAACGGATTTGTCGAGCTCAGACTCAGAGCTATCCACCAAGTACAAGCCGTGAAAGCGACGTGTCCTGCATTCAATCACCAATGCTATAGACACTCACTCTGCTCGCATCTTGCCGCCTTTGCCTGTTATGCCGACAGTGGCTTACTGTGCACCCGCCCCACCCCATGCACCCCATCCCGCACCAACTCCTGCTCTCACTCCACGCAGGTGAAGGGCACGGCGTACACCCGAAGAGTTGCAAAAGCACATGAGGAACATAAAGCAAAATCCAAATGACAATGGCCCTCCCATATGTGGGGTCGCGGGCTGCAGCATCCCTCTCCCGGCTGAGACCTATAAGGCATCCTGTGACCATATCTGCAAGCACTTCTCCAAAGATTATACCAACACATGCCTCTGGGAAGGATGTGCCAAAAATGACTTTGGGGACCTTTCAATTGCAAAGCGACACTTCAAAGAGCACCTGTGGGCTTTCATGTGTCCTTACCCAGGGTGCTCTAAGGGCCCCTTTTACTGGGTTGACGTTCAAATGAAACACATGCATGTGTGCAGGTTTGGTAAGTGTTATCTCGTCCTTGGGCTTGTCCCATCTTGACCCCACGCAGATGCTCATGATGTTGCAATTACAGCACCTTCCATAGATGGCTACATTGCCAATAATGATGACAACTGATTTCCCAAAGGGTATCAGTACAATAGTTGACATATGCCCACATACCACTCGCTGTTGGACTTTGTATGTTGTTTTTATCTCAACATGGTTGAATCTTTTCGTCACTTTGTTCTTGTTCTCCGTTCTATAAGTCATCCATACGTCTTTCTACTCTATTACTTGTGCCCTACTGCCATTGTCATCCATCCATACGCCACTCTTAAGGAGCATCATATCTCTCTCCATTGCTAGTGATCATGCTCTCGTCGTCCACTTGTGCCTTGCCTTCTGTTTCTCCCTATCACACATCAGTATCGCTCTCATCGCTAGTCTCTCATTCTCCATATTGGTTCACTATAATGTCTGTATCCACACAGCTCTGAAGGAGCACCTCCGCATCACATACCTCATTATTCTCATTGTCTGTACCATCTACGGACTGCTACTCATCGTGTACAACTGCTCTACTACTAACCTCTACAGCACCGTTCCCCATTGTCCTCATCGTATATCGCTATCTCTCCCACTGTTCTCAGGCTGAACGTGAGTATATCCTCTTTCCACAATAGCTGTCTTACGAGAATATGTCTGTAGTTTGCTCAGCTACAGTTTTGTCATCGCCATGTCGCTTTGCTATGTTAGCAATATTGCCACAATTACGTCTGTAGTCTATCAATATACGTAGAACCATTAGAAGGTAGCAGCTGCTGGACCCGGCGGGAGGAAGGTTCCTGGTTCAACATGGCCCCCCCCCATGATAATTGAAAGTACACACGTTCTGCGGGTCTAAGTGGCGAGGAAGTGAAGCAAGTGTTTCAGGTCCCTCGGCGCGTCGGGTTGGCGTACGACCGGACTGCGATTGTCCAGTGCGTCCTAAGTAGAAGTCGTACCTCTGCACGAGCGTACATATTTTCAGGCATCATCACTGGCAATGGAGGGAGGAGTTGACACTGGATTGAACGGGCTACATAATCACGTCTGAGTCATAATATAAAATATTTGGCATTGTAAGACGTGTCGTATGCAACTCGCCACAATGAGTTGTACAGTGCGCACGGGGAGTCAAAGTGAACTTGGCAACTACAGCCATAAGGGAGACCGCATCGTATAACCAGTCATTACAGTACCGCGGCCACAACCGTTCTGAGTCATGTCCATAAAGGCCCTGTTAAGGATGGACAACGGAAGTCCGACTGGATGAGTTCACTTGCACAGTGATCGACAGGGCAGATACTCACTGGCATGTCAGTTTCCACCGTTTTCATTGTCCGCATCGGCGTCATTGTCGTCGTCCTCCTCTTCATCCGAGTCTCCATTCCAGTTCGGCACATCAACGTCGAAGATTTCCGGAAGCCGATTCCAGACGCGCTTCCTTTCCCTATGGTCGCGTTTAAGAAGCTCACTCTCGCAACAGGAACAGTATCCATCAACACATTGTGGATTCCGAGCGCCATTCTGGATGATACCAGTCCAGTCATCCAGCACAGCGGAATTGGCAACGGTCTCGTACTCCAAGACATCTGCAAGATGGTTATGCAAGGCGGCTTCGCAAGCGCCCCTTGTCGTGCACAACCTGCCCGGCATTGGGTTCAATATCGCTGAGACGAGCAAAAAGGCCTCCTTAGCCAGGGCATTACGCCCATTGATGCAGCGCTTGAGGTCTGCGGATGATAAGTACTCAACATTCCCATCCTCCCGTGTCCATCCATCGACTATTGCGCCGTCCAAGCTACAGCACTTATAGAGAGAGGCCGGCAGCAGAGAGGGAGTGTCGGTAAGTCGAGCCAGGTTGACGACTGCGATTGCGGCGCGTTCATCTACCACCACGGGAGTGACGATAGAATCATCCTCCCACGCCGTGAATGTGGTTTTAATTGATTCTTGCAACGAGGCCAGGGCCTGGGTGAGGAGGTCTTCGACGTGGTACTTGTGAGTGAGGCGGATAATAGCGGAAACCTCGTTGAAGGAAATACGGGGGTCTTGCTTGCTCCGATGAAAGCTAAACGATTAACATAATTCAGCATAGAGTATTTTATGAACAAGAATAAGTCGCGGCTTACAACGCCCGAGAGGTAGGCAAGAGCACGCGCAGGAGGTGGGCCAGGTCCTCCGGGGAGTCCGTGAGGCGGATAACCGGACAGTTGTCGTAGCTTTCTTCGGCTCTGGGAGAAGAAGAGGCGAATAAATCGGCGAATACGGTAGACTGTAAGGTAAGGAGACCACGGTAGACGCGGAATGCTGTCTCGCCAGCGATGAGAATGATGTTCCCGTCCGGCATCCAGAACTTTTCGCTCCGCTTGAGGCCATCGACTCGGATCCGGTCCTGCGAAACCTCACCGACATCGTCTTCTGCGCCTCTCAGACGCTTTGGGGGTCGTGGGTCTCGGGACATCGTGCAAAAAACTGGAAGAAACACGAGGCGAGTGTCGAGTGAACGGTGTTTCGTCCGAGCCTAATGTCGAACTTAGGAGGTACAGTACAAGAAAGGGGAGGACACCCGCAAGACGCCTGCGCTCCAACGGCTGTAACACGTGATTACATAACAAAGGGATGTGACGTCCATCGCGGTTCCATGAAGTTGAACTTCTTGTTTGTCCCGTACCCGTCTGTAGGAAGCCCGCATCTTACCCTCATTACAGAACCGCCTGTTAGATACAGTGGGGCTGGCCCATTTGTCAACATATCGTCTAATTTTCAGCAGCTCGCACCCACATGTCAGTTCGTAGCATGATCATCAACCCCGATGTTCTCTTCGGAGGTCGTACTGCCATTGCACGCTCGTTGTGCAACGTCGCCAAGCGAGGTCGAGTCACTCCCGCCGCTTGCTGCCAGTGGACTCTCGCACGCGACGCCCGTAGGGCTCTCATCCTCTAGCCCAAAGGTCGTATGGACGAGCCCACCGAGCAGCGCGACGAATGGCGGGAGGCTCGACAAGTCGAAGCACGACGACGAGAGCTTGAAAGTGGCAGACGAGGAGCGAGGATATCTTGGGGCGAGATGAGATGAGGTGAGATGGTTGAATACCTGGAGGGTGTTTACGGTAGTGAGGTGAGATGTACAGGTCGATGAACGCATATACGCACTTATCGACGATGTCAGAGTCGAACGCCATCTTCGTCGCGAGCATCTGTGATGCGACTCACAAGTTGCACGAGTGAGCCCTCGGGCGCTGGCTACCGACCTGTTGTTGTTCCGCATCCATCATCAGTGTCCCGAGCGCACACCAACCTCCCGCAGATGAGCTAACTCATCCGTCGCCACCAACACGTCCCCCAGGGCGATCAGCGCGAACTTAGGCCTGTCCCGCCGCCCTTCGCCCTGCGCGTGCTTCGAGCACAACAGAAGATGTTCCGCAAGGAACCCCGTGCGGACAATGCACATGCTTGAGTCCGTATCGCTGGCGTCGGGCTCGCCCTTGGGTTGCATGGCGAGTGCCTCGAAGTCGATGAACTCGCGGAAACGGGGCTGGGCGTCGCGCTGGGCAGAACATCGTGCCACACCCCGCGGAGGAGAGAAGGACGAGGTTCTGGACGGTCTGGGCTTTTCGGGCCGCTGGGATTAGCGTGCGCGTAATTAAGCGCTATCCTGAACGAGTGGGGTGAGTATATGCGGTTGGCGAGGTAGAAAGGCGAGACGGAGGGTGGAATGAGGTCATTGGACAGACTCCAGGGTATCCGTGAACATGAACATCGGCTCTCGAAATATCCAACTACCTCACGCGACGCAGGCGTGGCACTCGCTGAAATCACGTTCGGAGAAGAGAGTTGGACGTACCTTGTGTGCAGGTGAGACCAGCAAGCGCGTATCCACCCCCGCCTCCATCCCAAGCGCGTCCTCATCGCTCCGATCGAAGACCACAACCTTGACTGCCTTGTACTCCTCCGGTATGCTCTTCACGGCCATTTAAAAGACGATGTCAGTGAGCTCCTCCAATGTGTGCTCATAGTCCTTGTTCGTGGCGGGGGGATCGATCATCGACGAGGTACCCGTTCTGGCCCTCTCCAGCTGCGACGAGGATTTTGCTCGAGGTCTTTCTAGCGCTCGCTGAGTTGCTAGACTTTGAAAAATGTCATGTTTTGCTTTCGCAGTGCCGGAAGCGGGTTGTATGGTACGAAGACGTTTGAGAGGTCTGGTTGGGCGGCAATGGAGAAGTGTCAGTGGACATTTGGTGAGAAGATTGGGAGATGGCTCACGGACTTGCCTTCTCGTCCGGGGTAGGTGTCATATGCGAGGCAGGAGATCGTCGTCGTCAATCACAGTGCAGAGCCTCCCCAAAAGAAATAGTACTGAGACCAGCCAGTATTACGGTTGGGACAAGCTCGAGGCTGAGGAGATGGTTGACCCGGACGAAGGCGACCGTGGTGGTGTGCTAGACGTATGGCATTCCCACGATTCGGGCCGAAATCCCGGCCCGCTCCCCACGTCCGAAGCAAGTCCTCGACCACTCCACACCTCGAACACTGTGCGTACCAAACCCTCGTCTACAGCTGATTGACCCGATTTATCCACGAGTACGAGTATCAGATGTACGTAGTACCTACACCCCGCGAGCCGTGCACGGCTGCTGCCCGACTCGGAGGGAGACGTTCGAGGACCACGGATGCCAACAACATCAGGGCTTGGTGGCGCAGGTCAAGGGGAGCAACTGTCATAGTTGGAATGGGAGGTGCCCCATGGCAGCAAGCGCGTCCGTATGTGGGTTCTCCGACCAGGAGAGGAGGAAATTAGGACGTGCGCTGATCAAGGTGGCGTCAGCATGAAGACTCGAAGTCGAACGTCGGCATTGGCGAGCGTTCGTGGAACTTTCTCCAGGGCGCGTAATTGACGGCGGGAACGTCCGACCTGTCAGCCGTTCTTCCCAGACTGGACTCGAGAATGCTTCGAGAGACGCTGCGTTGCTCGCAGCTGGTCAAGTTGGCCAAGCTATTAGTATCTAGAGGTCGACGAAAAAGTGGCTCTGGTAGCAATCATGCCAAGCGGGAACCCGGATGCAGATCAATATACATTGCACACATACCAGTCTGGTCACAAATCATACAGAAACAAAGACCGCCTCCGGTTCTCTCAAGTATGGCATGTACCTCCCCTTCTCGGACACAGGCGCTACAAAGGTGGAGCACAATAAGAACCAGCGCCGCACTAGGACGTAAGGCCGGACATGCAGGACTCACATATTGGAGAGCTCTCCGATGCAGAAGGGAATTCGATCCGCAGCGCGGGATCCCTCGCATACGCCGATTCGTGGCGCTCCGTGGGCACACGGATGAGCTCGATGTCGCTCATCAAGTCTTCGTCTGGAGGCGCAGCGCGCGAGCGCGGGAACAAGACCAGACGGGAGCCCTATACTCGCCCAATTAGTCTCCTCACAATAGTAAATCGCATTGAATGGGGACGTACAGCGAACGACAAGACGACGAGGAGCCAACTGCACGCACACGGCCGTCGGCGTTAGAAGACGGACGTCGGACTCGCGGGATCCCGTGGACTTGGACTTACGTATAACAGATGCCAGTGAGCGTCGAGTGGATATATTTGTAAAGCATCATGTTGACGAGCATGACGAGGAAGATGAGCGCATACGCCCACGTCCCGTCCGTGATGAACTGCTGCACGAAGAGCCCGTGCGCCCAGCCATTCCGCAGGCCATCCATGAATTTGACGATGGTCAGGAAGAAGAGCAGTGTCTCGAACGCGAGAGAGATGGCCCTACACTCGACGACCGGGCTTCATTAGCGAGAGGGCCGGAGGACACACGCCATGGTACATACCAGTAGTACTGGAAGTTGGGAGGGCTGGACGTCACGTAGCATTCATTATTGTAGGTTAGCCGGGGGGTGACGTTGGCGAGGAGACAGCATAGCGCCACGACTTCCGCCACGAACAGACTACCCAGTCCGAGTAATAGGAATCGGTTTTTGTCATATAATGCATAGACTTAATGCTCATCAGCCGTCACTAGCATCCAACCCATAGCGCTGAGAGACCTACCGCGGATTATCAAGATAACGTCCACCGTTGTGACAATGACTTGAAGCAAGACACCCTGGACGATTTGCCAAGCAGCACACTGGTCGAAGGTGAACGTGAGGCCCGTTGTGCCATTCACGTTGATCGCAAGTAAGGCTCTGTCGCAAGAGTTCGATAAATCCATCATACAAAAGCAAGAATGAAATACACGTACAATTGAACGAGCCACGGAAGGTAGCGAGCGATCAGGTACGTGAATTTTGCGGCTGTCCACCTACGCCTATCGCGGAAGCGTCAGAGGCGGACGAGATCTCTTCTTTCCGCGATGCTTACTTCCATATGAGTTCCACCTGTAGATCAGTCAGCTCTCGTCGACAGTGACCCCAGGTCGGAACACCAGTGCGCACCTCGTCGGCCAAATTGATGAACACGTCCCAAGTGAGCACCGCGACACACGCAACCTCGCTATAGCTCAGGTTCCGCGCGTTGGTGATTGCGACCGCGTCCAGACCATGGGAAGCATAAAGCACCATGGGAGCCGTCAAAACGGACGAGGACGAGCATGGGGGAGTGAGGGCAAAGGAGGAGTCCTGGCGAGTGCGGGACGCCGTTCTCGACTGATAAGTATGGCCAGGACCCCGGCGCTGGGCTTTCTCCGCACTATCCGGGCGCGTTGGTGACAGCGCTAATCAGCACCTGTCCAAGGATCAGGCGACCTTGAACGTTAGCTTGAACATCGTGGACGCCGTGTGCGACTTACTCGGAATATGAGCTTCCTATTTCCGCGCCCACGGAGCGCCCGGGTGGCCCAAAGAGGCGAACTGGTATCGATGGGATGCGGGACCAGCGCGGGACCATGCTGGGCACGATTCGAGAGGCGATCCACTTTCGCGACTTACGGCTTGTGCGAGCGGCTGCGGTGCACAAGGAGGCGCAGAGGGTGTGCTGATTTCTGGGAAAATGCTTGATGGAAGCAGAGTTTGACGTACTGGCGTGTAAAATGACAACATCATTGATGACACCCGTCGAGAGCGGCGGCATGCTCTGTCCTCAGGAACACAATTCCTTCCACCCTTCATATCATACGTAGGGGCTGTTTTAGAGGACGACGTAAAACCGCGTGGCGGGGAGGACCGATATCTCCCAGTGAGATTTATTGAGTCCTTCGGTGATATATACAGCCCGGGGGAGCTGTCATTGTGGAGGAAAATCGGTAAGACTTGACGTTGGGGGAGCAGGGAAGATCCAGACCACAGGAAGGTAGCCCAAGACCGCAGGAGACATGAAGGACTCACTATGGAACAACATAGCCCGCGTCACCCACAATTCCTCAGATACCAGGCCCATCACGCACCCACAGCAGCTCTGTGGCCAGAAAATGGTGAGATCGCTTGGCTTATGTAAATCTAGAACGTAGTCAGTGAAGGCGAGCGGTCGACAGGCTTGGAGTCGAAAAGCCAGGGATAATGAATCAGACATCGCGATTGGAAGGCACGTTCCAGGCGGGGTGTTCTGACAGTTAATGGAACATTGAGTCTTGAGGACGTCGCATAGCACATATCCACAAGGAGGAGCATCCACACTAGTGAGGGGTGGTGAGAAACCTGAGGATGCCAGGCGGAAAGGCAGACAGTGCCATCGTGACGCGGCCAGTGTGACGTGGAGTTGTGACAGCAGTGGTGTCACTGTACGGAGAAACCCGGATCTGTGTTGCCTGTCTTGCGTAGCGCTTGCTCGGGTTCTCCACTTCAACTCCCAAGAGCAACCACGGCGAACGACGACTCTGCGTGTAACATAGTAGGTGCACTTGGTTTCTCTCTGGATCTAAATCTCATTTCTTACTAAGAGTTTACAGGATAGGAAATTTGGATGGATAGACTACTGTAGGTGAGAATAGACATCCGTATTACGAAGGCCCTGAATTTAGAGCTGGGGATGCGATGCGCTTGTAGGTGGAGACCATTAAACGGTCATGGCGGGGTCACGATAGACCACTGACCTGTAATCTCTGTACAAAGGTGTGCCGTCTATGCCATCTATGTGTACCGACTTGTCTAACGTGCTGGCAGGTCTTCATCACCACATTCAAGAAGCACCGATTGGGCTATGACTACGTATACCTGCACCTCTCAATAAGGTCGACCAACGCGCAAGAAGTCGGACTACTCATAATTTAATGTACGTGATCTTACTCTGCGCCACCCACACAAAGTCCGATTGAAGTGGTTCACAGCAGTGAGACTGGTGCCGACACAAAGTACAACGTTGGAGGCTTGCGAACCAGAGGCAGGTGACCTGAAGTCACACCATTGCAGGCCTATAAAAGCCAGTGATGTGAACTCATGAATGTGCCCCCCAGTCCGCACTATTCACTGTGATGCTTTCCTATGCTGTCGTCGTCGGGGCTTCTCGGGGAATCGGCCTGGAGTATGTCTGCCAACTGGTAACGTTCCTTGCCTTTCAACATCTGGGTCCTATACTCACTCTAACGCTTGCAGGCAGCGAGGTCAGATGTCACCGTAATTGGGGTCGCGCAGAACCCGCCTGGATCCGCCCACCTCAATACGGCAATCGCTGGTCTCCAGAACGTACACGCTGTCACCGCGGATGTCGCTGATTATGCCACCCTCGAGGTTTGCGTGTTCTTCGACCTTTGCCCATTCACGTTCATGCTCAATGTTCCATTCAAGCTCGCGGCCAAGGAAATCTCGGATATCACCGGCGGAAAGCTGGACGTCCTTATTCATGTCACCGCGAACGTCGTGATGAAAGGCTTTGACGACTAGTAAGTCTGCGGTTCACCTGTCGTCTCAACTGAGATTCTCGTGCATACTAATCATCGCGACAGCAATAGCATGGAAGAGCTTGATGCGGAGTTCATCACCCCTGTACGTCTATCTGCGGTCTCAACCATGGTAAAAAGCTGTGGCTCATTTCGTCTGCGTTGCAGTACAAAACAAACTCTCGGCCCCATTCACGCCATCACCGCGTTCCTCCCTCTCCTCCGCGCCTCCCTCACCAGGAAGATCGTTGTCATCAGCGCCGGTGTCGCCGAGCATAAGTTCAACCGCGTCCTGGAGCATGGGAACATAGCCGCATATGGCATGTCCAAGGCTGCCGCCCTCGTCGCGACCACCAAGTTCACCTTAAGGACGAAGGCTTCATCGTTGTCTCTCTCAACCCGGGGCTCGTCGACGTCTCAGGGACGAGTGGACCTGGTGAGGTGGCGTCACACACACACACATGATGTCGGTGCTGACTTCGATTGGTTAGACGACTCTCGGGACAGGGACATTACTACCACCTCGAGCGAAATACGGTGCTGCATTCGAGCTCCTGTCACCTGAGAGGTCTGTTTCTGCGCAGCTGAAGGTCATTGACGGACTTCGGCCGTCGGATAATGGTTTGCACCTTACTCGGGATGGAGAAGAGTGGGCTCTCCCCGCCTGAACGCATGGGGGGATGTGTGCGCCTAGTCCACCGGTGTACTGTGCCTGTAGAGTACGTCCGCAACCTGGTGCATCCAGACTGCCTTGTGATCTTCGATTTGTACTCAAGCTCGACAATGAAGGTTTCATTGACATCACACTCGACCCGGGGTTTGCGAACACCTCCGGCACTGTGGAAGCAGATGGAGCGTTGACTGTTGTCAGACTATAAGCAGTGGGAGGACACTCTGTACTGATTGGCAGATCAATAGGCAATACACGGAAGTGCTATGACCTGGATGCGCTTCTCGCGTAAGTAGAGGGGATATTGCGAAACCAATTCGGTAAATACAGTGAAGATATCTGGTTACAACGTCAGAACAGTATGGCTACTGGTTCACCTCAGACATCTCGGCCTCCCTAATTTGAACATGCGCCGGGGTTGGAGCAAATGTAATGGAAGCCAGAGAGTCTCTGGCTTCATCAGCAAATCGAACTGCACTATTGGTTCCTAAACCTGCCCTGAGGGTGGGACTCTGCCAGTACGTGCCGGAACACCACACCGTGGCCAGAATGACGCAAATAATGTCGACAAACACATTTATGGTCGTCGCATCATCCAGGCGTACGATATTTGGGTGATAGAACAAGAAGATGATCATGACGATGTTCAGGATGACGGGAAAGACAAAGTTGAACGTCGCGATCCAGAAGAGCCCTTTTAGACGTGTGGTGTACGAACCTGTACTGAGTCAGAATTTTGCGTCATGGTAGAGAAAGGCAATCCGTACTCCTTCCACCGCTCGTAAATATATCTGCATGGGTGCTACGGGTTTGTAGAGCCCCTCCGTCGCGAAGCCGCGCGAGGAACAGTGTGGATGCGAGCCTAAACAATTGTGAGATGTTGTGCCCGAAATATGCGTATCGAGAGAGTATAAAGTAGCACGTACGCGTTATGAAAAAGCTGCAAGACAAACTCCACCTTGATAAAGGGAGGCTTCCAGGCCTCTGTTATTATTCTAGCTGGCACGTCGGAAGTGTGCCTGATGAGCCTTCCAGTGTAGACGAAGTCTACGATGGCATTTGCCAGTCGAGCAACAGTCAATGTTCCGAAAGTGCCGTATATCATAACATTCCGCCACCAGCTGAGCTCTCGAGGGGGGTAGACAGCGAAGACTCGGTGAAATAGGATGGACTGGGTGCAGAGCGGGATGAAGAAGTAGAGACAGATCTCTACGACGATGTCAAGTTTGAGGTCAATAGGATGTAAGTTGGCAATGGTCCTCTATAGAATATGATCATTGGGCACAGGGTCTAGATTTCGCACAGGCATCTCATTGACGTACTTGGAAGTAGATATTAAATGCGCCATATGCAAAACCCAGGATGATCACGGCGATGTTCAAGGAAAATATGAGAGTTTTCCATTTGTGGGTGCTCGTGACGAAAAGCGCGATGGCAAGCGGTACTAGGAATGAGCTGAACATGGTGTTGATAATTAGAGTGTCGACGGACGGGGAGGTGATGGCGAGTATTTCCTGGACGGAGGGCGGCAAAGCCGTAGAATCTGTTGTGAAGCTGGCAGATGGCATGATTGCTATTGTTGATGGGTAGACTATAACAGCTAGAACCCTAGTCAACCACGCAATGGCATAAAAATGGCGCCATCGACTCACCAAAATAGCAGGTAGGATTAGAGACGGCATGGAGAATGTCCTTGTCGAGCGATATCTCTTTATAGATGCAGAAAAAGAACTGTGTTTAGGCGGATTGCCATTATTGGCCGACCTTGTTAGCGAAAGAAATGTTGGGGTCGAGTCGCTCACCAAGCCAGCACTGCTCGAGCTAGATCACATCGCAGCTCAAATGTGTTCAGTACAGTCTTCTATAGGACGGAACACACAGTCAATCTGTGGTGACCTTGTATAATTCAACATGCGTCAGAGCTGAGGCAGAATGCATTGATGGGAGGGGGCACATCATGATGTGCGGTTCGACCTGCACTTCTATTCTCCTCGCACCTGACAGCGGCGCGAGCGACATTCGCGCGTAGACATGGCGATACGGCTGTTCCGTACACCGCCCATGCGGTACATGTGTTTTGACTTCGTTGTTGCCCCGGGCGGCTCTGGAATTCGTCGTATTCGGTGATTAGGGTTGACGGAAGAACAAGCTGACCAGCCTGGGATACTGCCCATAGTGAAGTTCGTCATGATGAGGGCGAGGGAGGAGGATCATGAAAAGCACCACTCAACTTATGTATCCGGCCTGTTCGGGAACTCGAAGGCGAAGTTCTTGGCAAGAACAACGAGAATGGCCTTCAAAATGAACCCCCCCGCGACCCGGAGTTGTCAGCCCGCTCTCCTCGGCGTGTCGGACTCGCGTCTCATGCCACTACCGTGCAACCATGACCTGCACTCGTACCCATTGGATTCGCCCACTGATGATTGAGGGGGTTCATACACCCCATTGGAGTGATGATGATATTCGTTGGGCTGGCCTCAACCGTGAAGGTGGTAGTACCATAGTTGTATGGCATCTCCGAGCGGCGGCCGTCACTTCGCGACACTCGTTGCCAAACGTGACATACACACACGTGACGCTTGTAACGTCGCCGAGTAACGCGAGGGCCGCGTGGCAGCCCTCCGAAAAGTCCCCGGCATCTCTCGATGACCTCAACGACCACAACCACAACGACCAACTGCGGGCTCGCCGCCATCTATCCAGTACAGCGCACTACAGTGATTTTCAAAAGCATAAGTCAAGAAGAAGAATAGGTAGACTGAGTCGACTCCGCTGATTGAGTTAAACTTGGAAAGGCAGGGACTCGTCACGAAGGCTCGTGTTCCAAGTTGTGGGTCAAGTGGCCTCCACTCGTAGACGCGACCGATTAGAATGAAGCGCGAAAGAAAAAGGTATGTCCAGCAAGCTCTACGCAGTGCTCATCTGCTCCCTCTTATACCTGGACAGATGCGATTGTTATTGCGCTCATCTGACACCCCGTTGGATCTACCTCCGACTTCAACGCGACCCTAATGGGTCTCACAATGTACACTTAGGCATGGAGAGCTAGTTCGATGGCAACACCATGGCTTTGGTGACGGGTTCGTCACGTGAGCGCAACGAGCGGTCTTATGTGCAACGGTCCAGTGATAGTGGGTATTTCAGCGTTAGAGTCTGCGCCCATTCCGTTCGTTTTCCATCCCTGCTGACTTTACGCTAATGAACCGCCCATTTGGCAATTACACATTCTTTCAGCGGGCTAGAACTGCTGTACCTGTGTGAGAGCCACCGTTAACGACCGTCATGCACAATTCCCGATCGGGCTATAGCCCAGCGCGCTTCCTCTAGGAATCCGACACGATACTGGCGTTCGCAAAGGAGCTTGACCCACGCTCAATCCGAACTCTCTGGAGTGACGCCATTATGCATCGCCACGGATGCTAAATAGCGACGCTCGGAGCTGTGAGGGACTCCTATAAAGCCAGTACGCTCTCTTGTGTCGAACGAGCCAGTGCTCTTCCAACGCGGCCTTCCCAGCATGCCCTCCTACGCTGTGATAGGTGCTTCTCGTGGCATTGGCCTAGAGTACGTCCGCCAACTGGTATGTCCCGGCCCCATTACTCCATTTAACTTGCGAGCGACTAACCCTTCCTTGTTTCTCTAGGCCAGTCGGTCCGACGCGGTCGTCCTCGCAATTGTCCGAAGCCCGGAAGGGTCTACACACCTGAAAGCCCTCGCCGCCGGCTTCAAGAATATTCACATCATTGCAGGCGATGTTACCGAGCATAGCACGCTCGAGGTAGGTGATTACACTGAATCTGCGCTTGGGTCATAGCTGACGACGGGGTTTTGGAAGCGTGCGGCACAGCAAGTCGCCGAGGTCACTGGCGGAAAGCTGGACTACTTGATCCACAATGCTGCCAACATGAACCCTAATACTACCTTTAAAGGTTTCGAAGATTAGTATGTAACACCCGAGTCCTATCCAGAGTGTTCCCCGAGCTCATGCCATTGCATCAGCACAAACATGGACGAGCTCGATCACGAGTTCATTTCTGCAGTACGCACTACAGATTAAAGTACCGCGCTGCAGTCCGAAGCTCACGACATCATTTTTACCACAGTTCAGGGTTAACAGTCTTGGTCCGATCCACAGCATCAAGGCTTTCCTTCCCCTCCTCCGCGCATCGAACACCAAGAAGATCATCGTCATCGGGTCGGGCGCGGGGGACATCAAGGTCGTGCGAGCCTTCGGCATAGGCGACATGGCTGCATACGGGATGACGAAAGCTGCCGCCCTCATCGCAACCACGAAGTTCGCCATCAAGCTGAAGGACGAGGGCTTCGTCGTTGTCACTCTAACTCCAGGGATGGTGGACACTAGCGCCACGGCCGGCGCCGATGGTGCGTTCGCTGTGGGCTTCAGGAGCACGCGTTGAGCTCACTGATGATTTGTAGTCGACACAATGCACCAAGGCATTGCTGCCTTCGCATCCTCGGCAAAGACCAACGTCGGAGTTGAGATTGCTGCACAGACCCCCGAGGCGTCGGTTGCGGCTCAGTTGAGGGTCATTGATGCACTTCAGCCATCGCAGAACGGTTTGTTCTTGTCCCATACTGACGGGTCGGAATATCGTGCTCCAGGTTCTAGTTGAGTTCATGTATCCAGTGATCGTCGCGATTCACGTACACGTCGGCCCACACTACGTTCGTTATGAGGCTGTCATCCTATTCTATCGTAGCTATAGTGCAGTTTGTCAGTACAATCATAGTGGACTTCGTCGTGCAGGCACACTTACGAAATTCGATCTCCGGTTCAGCGTTCCAACATTCAAGAGCTCGCCCAGCCGGAAGCACAGCGCGCAACATCTCCGACCACCGACACGGATCCACCACTTGCGGCCCCGTCGCGCCGGACAGCTGGCTCGAGAACGCGGACTCCCTGCCTCCGTCTCTGGCCCCGCGCCCACGCCAGTGGCTGAGCAGCCGTTTGGCCTGGGTATGTCCTTTAGCATGTCCATGCCGTCCGTCGTACGCCACAGCGCGCGTTATGCAAGGGTGCAGTATGTCCTTGAGAGCCGCCCCTCTTCGGCATTCAGAAGCCCATTTTGCAATAGTTGAGGGACATGCTTCACGACCGGCTCATCGACGACGTCATCGTGGCCACACCTCGTCAATCTGACGATTGGCAAGTACCTCGGTGACAGTCTACTGCCTGCATGGTTACCTCAATATCTGAATTTCCCGTGGTACATACAATGTCGATCGACAGCTCCGGGTCCACCACCCTGGATACATGATCGAGTATCGGAGCACACATACTGACCACGGCACAAGTCCTGAGGATAGCTAGGACCGAGACGACACAAGCCTTTGCTCTAAGGCGAAACGTCCACCCACCGCGACGGCCACCGAGCACATACCACAGTCCGAATCAGTCCTGTCTCCATATCCCAGGCCACAGAACAGCGACCCACGATCAAGTATCTCCCAGTTTTCGATCGTGAGTCCAAGGATTCCGCCAACCTACGCCATCGTCCGGAGCTCCCTATCGCCCACTTGTAAGTGACTCTTGCAACCTTCGCAGCGTGTGCTGCGGCGAGTATGACGACACGCTCAGCAACACGTTCGGCCTGAAGGGCTGCGCGGGCTTGGGCTTCGGACGGACGTAGATGCGGACCAGGACGAGCAGTCGGGTTCTCAGCCAGCTGTCCAGCGCGCGCTCAGACACCAACAGGATGCGGCATGTACATGTTATGCCGTGGCCAAACTGCTACCCTGCCGCGGGCGCGGGCGCGATCGGGGGCAGGGTGTCCCCGTTCTCGAGCGAGCTGTCCGGCGCACGCCTGGACGCGACGGCGCCTTGCCCAGCCCAGCAGGCTCGAGCATCTTCCGCCAGAGCTCCGCGCAGTATGTGCTCCCGGACGGGTGCGAGCGCTATTCCCGCCTAGACGGCGGGCTGGAAGAGCAGGAGCGCAGCGAGCCGCGCCTTCATCTCGAGGCGCAGACACGGGTCCTCCGGGTGGAGCGCTTGACAGACCCGCCTGCGTGCATGAAGCCGCGCGTGAGGTCCGCGCCGAGCGTCGCGCAGACGTATACGTAAGGCGGCGGGGAGGATGAAGGTAGCGTTGGTGACTCAAGCGAGGTTGAGGGCGTGGATGGGGCTGGGCGCAATTGGGCGGCGGTGTGGCCATCGACCCAGACATCGACATCGGTGGTGTAGTAGGTGGTCAGGTAGCTCATGGTAGGTATCGAGTGTTTGGGGAGAGGCGCTCTAGAGGTACCGGGTTCACGTTTTCGAAGACTCAGGAACTAGCAGCCACTGTTGGGGATTGTGAGGTCGTCGACCGGGGACCGGCTGAGCGACATGACCGACGTAGGGAGCCTGAGGTTGAACCAAGCCAAGGCGGTGGAAGTCGAGACTTATCGCAGATAGTATCGGCCTCAGGCTGAGGCGCGTTCTTCCGGATCGCCGTGTATATGCGGCGCTGCGGCGGCCGAGCAGGTTCCGATTGGGAACCAGTTCCGGGGCGCGTTTGGGCGGGACTGGCAAACACATCGTGTTGGAGAGTGGGGAATGGCTGAGAGGAGACCAGAGAGTTCGGAGGGTGGATGCTCACGAGTGTGCGTTGCACATGTCTCCGTTAAACAGCCGTCCGAGCGAGTGACAAGGGAGAGCCAAGGGTTCGAGGACGTGGCGACATTGGGGACCATGAGTCGAGAGGTCCCTACTCCTCCGCGCAGGCATCACCGCCCAACTCTTGTGAAGAAGCCGTCCAATCGACTGGACTCGGGGTTGGGTTTCTGCGGGACGGCATAGAGCACGTTACCTCTGGGGCGCAGCCGAATCCGAGAACGAAGAGCCACCATATGATACTCATATGCATGAGAACGTACCTGAGAAGACCATGATGTTTTATCCTTCCCGTCATCAACCTCCGCGCTTCCTGCCCGATCGTCCTCATGCGGAGTATGTCGCCGCCCATGGGTATCTGGCGCGCGGGTGAGGTGTCAGTTGCGCAAGACCAATGAGACCAGCGACACTCGGAGGAGGAAGAGAACTGGGACCAGCAAGGCCCGCCCGGTGACCAGGAGGAGCAAGAGGGGCACGGTAAAAATGGCGCAAAGGGACGCAAAGGGACGCAACGCACCCTTCGACGCAAACTTTGGCGCAGACAGACGCAGCGGGTGACGCAAGTGATGCAGGGTGACGCGGCGGTAAACGCGAACACTCGAGAGTGAGCGTGTATATTCTTACGTGAGTATCAAGGTCTACCGCACCTGTTGGCAAACCGTTAACATTGAAACAGAGCATCCAATACCCCCTCTCCATTTTGGGATGGAAACAGGCCAGAGTAGATGGGATGTTGACTCCTGGATGACGGGAAATGGGAAGGTGCAGCAAGTGACGCGCACGTTGACACAAGCTGTCGCGCACTGACGCAGGAGTCACGTCGAGTGACACGTGAGCGACGCGGAGGGACGCAGACAGTGACGCAGAGTGACGCAGAACGGTGACGCGGATGGACACAGAGTTTGACGCGGACGGACGCGGACGGACGCGGACGGACGCAGACGGACGCAGAGTTGGACGCAGGGTGACGCAGATGGACGCATCATGGAGCGCGAGGTGAGTGTGCATCACAGCGAGTTGAGAGTAGTTCAGGGTGCCGGTGTATACCTACCACGAGGGGATGGAGTGGGGTTGAACGTTGAGTATCAAGGTGAATGAGGAATCATTGGTGAGTGGCTGCGTATCATTTTCATTGACTACCCCTGGCAGGGCCTCCGACTCGGAATCCATACATGACTGTAATGTGGTTGTGCTGACCGGCGTTCCTGACTCCCTGCGCTTCGCTGGGGTGCCTATAGGCCCTCTCCTCGATTATGACTTCCTGGGCATCTCAGCATGGCGCTCAGCATCAATGTGGGCTGCTGTCCGTAGAGCAGCGATGCATTGCGTGACTGACGCAGAGTACGACGCTGGCAGACGCAGACTGTCACGCGAGCGACGCAAGGGGTGACGCATTTGCGTCACTTTGCGTCGCTTGCGTCAAAATATCTTTGCCCGAGCAAGAGCACCGAGACGAGCAACATCGTCAAGATCAATGATGCCAGCATGATGGCTTTCAAGTTCTGATGGTGCAAGAGTTAGGTTGGAAGGAGACCGTGCGCAGAGAAAGGAACCCACTTGGTTTGATGACTCACCATAAAGAATACCACTCCTTGCTGCGACATGGGGACGGGGCACTGGGCAAACGGGCTTCGTGCGATCCTTGGACACGGACGGAGGTCGGTCGACGACTCGTGCCGCAGACCACGACGATGCACCGCGACGCAACGGGCCCACTACCGCACATGTCGGTGCCAAGTGTCCTGGAGCACGGATGGCGAGCAGGAGATGAAGCCAGGAGGGGAGGGCGATGGTCGCGCGCTCGGCCCGTGCCTTTTTCCGACCAATCGCGTCAACAAGCTGTGTCACATGATCACACTATGTCTCGTGACGTGACGCGCCGCGTGCCGGTCTCGCCCCGTCGTCTCCGCTGATTCCGTCGACCAGTGCACCAACCCGCGCCCAGACCTGAGCAGGCTCGCTCTCGAAGTACCCATTCTCGTCTCATGGATGACTTCCCATCCCTCAAGTAACTGATACTGACACGTCAAACGCTCTCTCTATTCAAAAGGCCACTAGTGGCCTGGGTTGACCATTACGGAGGACAAGAACCACAGCAACGATGACTGCGACGAGGAGCTCGAGAATCGGTTGCTCGAGTAGCAAGAGGTAGATTTTGAGCCCATATAGTTCATTCTGTGCAGTCACTTCCGATCGCGCGCATACAGGCATCTTGATCGAAAACCAGACATCGAACAAACTGAGTATCTCCGATAAACCGAAACTATTCAGCGCGACGGACACGCATGGGCAAATTGGCCCCTTTCTCTCCCACTAGACGAGGGCGAGGGAGGACGACCCGGCAGAGCTCAACTTGCGTGTCTGGTCCGTTCGGCAGCTCGAAGGTGAAGTTCTTGACGAGGACAGCGAGGATGACCTGTAAAAGCGACCGCGTCAATAATCTTTATAGCAAACCCGTCAGGCCGACGCGACGTACTTTCAGTTCCGCCAAGGCAAAGGGACGCCCGATGCACATTTTGTGGCCGTCCAGGAACGTGTGCAGGTGGCGGTACCCTTGAAGCTCTTGCGCCGTCTCTGGGATGCCAGCCTGGTCGTCGAGCCAACGTTCTGGCTTGAAGTCGCGCGCATCGGGGCCCCACAGCCGCGTGGACGTGTTCATGTAGTGGATGGACACCGTGACCTCCTGTCCGGCGTCGATGAAAACTCGGTCGACGAGTTTCCCATCAGGGATGCGGAGCGGCTCCGAGAGAGGTATGATGTCCGGCTTTGTAGCCTGTCGCAAGCGTATTAATATGATAAGACATTAATCTCCCTCGATGCAGAAAAAGGTTTGGAGCTTACCTTTCGGACAGTGCCCTCTACGGGAGGGTGGAGGCGGAGAACCTCGTGAACAACGGCATCGAGGTAAGGCAGAGTTGAGCTTTGCGCAAGTTGCTCCCATGTCGGGTCGGAACTCGGAAACTGATCTATGAGCTCGCGCCGGAGGCGGTCCTGTTTCTCGGCGTGTCGCGCGAGTTCAATCGTAGTCCACTGGATAGACGTCTGCTTAGCAAGTTCATGGGGCATAAACCAGGGCGTGACATACGGTGAACGTAACTGCAGCAAGGGTGAAACATTAGTATTCGTAAGATTCGACTGAAGCGATTGCAGATGAGCTTACTTGCTGTCGATTCGAAGCCTGCTAGAAGGACTTCCTTGGTCTACCGACCGAGTGAGAAGAAGACTTTCCTGATAACAGCATAAAGTACATACGTGATCCACAATGACAGACTTGGGCAAACCTTTGGCTTCCTCCGCTCGGGCTGTAAACGTACCGTGCCAGAATAAGATCGGGGAGAAGTCGACGTATCTAAACGAACACGTGCCTAGTAACCCAATAATACTCTTGCCCTCCCTCCAGACCTCCTTGTCTGCCTTTTCAAGCAGCTTGTTGGCAATACCTTCGAGCGAACGTCCGAGTTTGAGCTGAAGCTTTCCGACAACGCTGAACCTCCAGAGGAAAGGCAGGAAATACCCCAACCCGACCACGATCAGAGCTGGCGGGTCATTCTGGATGCTCCCGAGCGCGTCGAAAAGCTCTGACACGGCAGAGCGCTTTCCGTCCAGCGCACCGAAGTCGTGGGAGAACCCGACGATTCCGATTGCGTCCATTCTGAGATGCGCATGAGACAAGAATTCGAAGGTGATGAAATGCGGTGTGCCTCACGTTAAGCGTTCCATCCTTCCAGCATCATCATGAGCATGTATTTGCGAGATATTTAAGGTCTGTTTCTTACCATTTCTCGACATCGATCAAAGCCGCGCCTTGTGCAGTCGTCAACTGCTCGTCCCATATTGCCTTGAGCTATTCAAAAGCATAATGCCAGTGTGAGTATACGTCGAGTTCGTGCGAGATACTGCACGACGTACTTTGTACGCCAAGTCATAGTAGACGGGAACTACGCCTGCCATCACCGCCGGATGGAATGCAGGGGAAAGCATACGACGCTGCCTATATCACATCTCAGAAGGATAAGTTGGCTCGATAACGTCACAGACGTACTTCCTGTGTGCCTCTCCTCCGGTCGCGATGAGCGCACGAGGACCAAACTGAACGAGGACATGCGGTGAATACCCTCAAGCCTGTCAACAGGATAAAAACTGTACGCACAGTACCCTCAACCATAATCCGCGGCACCCTCGGCCAAACATACGTCCACCCGTTGAGAGAGTAGAAGTGAGCGACCGCCTTGGGGTCCGTGAGGACGACACGAGAGGACCCGAGAGGACCGGGGACGCGAAAGACGGATCCGTATTGACCCACCCACTTGTCGTAGATAGGACCGAAGCCAGGGTTGTTGAGCAGCCTCGGCACGCCCCAGAGCCAGCTTGGGCTGGGAGGGCCTGCAAGAGGGGTTGCCTGAGCATCAGTGTGGCGATTACGCGTACGCTTGTAAATGACGTAGATTGCCAGCAGGGCGCAGAGGAACTCCGATCCTGGAGGGAACGCGAACGTTTGTGAGAGTGGCATCCTGTGAGGTAGGGTGCGATATCACCTTCAGTAATCCGGAACTGGGAGGAGTACAGCTTATAGTACGGGCCAGCTGTCGCGGAGCCGATGGGATATGGTCAGGGTAAGGTAGTGGACATCATAGACGCCTACTGGCACGGGCGCGATCAAGCTTCTGCCGCCCAACCACCCCTTACGTTGAGGCTCTGCGGGCTCGCAATCATCACTCCGGCTCGTACCACAAAGACTGTTTCATCATGCTTTCAACAGGCACTGGGCTACAACGCACTCTGCCGTCCACATTCCTACCACCATCTCGGAGTCCCCAAGAACTTCAACCCAATCGACGCGCGTTTGCGTTTCTCTGCCGAGATCCACCGTTACCGCTGCTCAGGCCGCTCAAGAGGCTCAGTGAACGTACGCTGAGTAGCTTTGACTGTACTTTCAGAGTCATTCACGACTGAAAACCTTCAAAATATCTTTCCATAGATGCATACGCACAGGTAGCTGCCATCATGTCAGGCTCCGAGTCCAGATGTGCAGTCGATGCCTGCAGGGGCTTCATGCTTCTGGTTTCCGCGCCCGTGTGGTTCACACAATTTCCATCACATCTCCAGCACATTTTCCCTCTCCCGCAGCTTGTATTTGAGGGTTTTTCTATGGTTCTGCGATGGGCGGCGATGAGAATCTTGATGGCCATGGGTTCCCGAGAAGGGTTCGGCGCTGGCGGCGCTTGGTCTGTCCTTGATTGCCCTATTGACTGATCATCCAGTCCGCTATTGTGCAACGACTAGGGAGTTCATTCTCAGTATAGACCGAAGGAAAGGGTTACAGTCTGTCCCATCGACCTTCCTTTACCAAGTTGGCACTCTCCGCCCTGCACATGCCATCCACGGCGTTCTCTCCTCCCTTCCCCTTCTTGTCTCTCAGATAAGGGAGATTATGGGCGCCCGGTAAATGTACAATGCCCGATCGCTCTTTATATGGCGTTTGTTCTTGAGGCTTTACATGCAAGGGTAGACACTCGGTCCGACTTCTCTGTTGTCAGAAAGTGCCACCTGAGTGGTACACACGCCATAGGCGGCACAGATTCGCACGGCCAGACGGCATACATAAGGAGGCCAGTAAACAGAGTTACATACCCCGCACTACTTCCAATTGGCCGCCTCGCCTATACATGTGAGCTAACTGCACTGCTGTTTAGCTCCACTATGCCATCATACGTCGTCGTTGGTGCATCTCGCGGCATCGGCCTCGAGTACGTCCGCCAGCTGGTACATCCCGATCCCGGTGCTACATTCAACTCGCAATTTGCCTTCACTTTTTCCTCTAGGCTAGCCGGTCCGACACCACGGTATTCGCCATAGTTCGTAATCCGGAAGGATCAACACACCTCAAGGCCCTCGCCGCGAGCTTCAACAATATCCATATAATTGCAGGCGACGTAGCCGATCATATTACACTTGAGGTAAGCGATTTACACTGTGAATCTGCGCTTGAGCCAAAGCTGACGACCGGGTCCTGAAAGCACGCGGCACAGCAAGTCTCCAATATCACTGGCGGAAAGCTGGACTACTTGATCCACAATGCCGCAAACATGAACCCTAACACCGTCTTCAAAGGTTTCGATGAGTAGTATGTTACTACCGCCCCTCCCCTCCAGAGTGTTCCGAACTCACGCTATTCCATGAGTGCGAATATGGATGAACTCGATAACGAGTTCATCTCTGCAGTACGTACTACATACTATGGTGCCGAGTTGTGGTTCGAAGCTCATGATGCCATCTGCCCCACAGTTCAGAGTCAATAGCTTCGGTCCGATTCATAGCATCGCCGCCTTCCTCCCTCTCCTCCGCGCATCAGGCATAAAGAAAATCGTCGTCATTGGTACAGGTGCAGGCGACCCCAAGGCGACCCTGTCCCTTGGCATAGTGAACATGGTCGCATATGGGATGACCAAGGCCGCCGCCGTCATCGCCACGAGGGCTTCGTGGTCGTCACTCTGACCCCAGGGATGGTGGACACCACCGCTACAGCCGGTGCCGACAGTGCGTTGACTGTCATATTGCTGTGCGTGTTTGAGGGTGTTGTAGGCTAACTTCAAGTGTTAGGCGACACTCTGATCATGACCCAAGGGCTTACTGCGTTCGCTTCCACGGCAAAAACCAATGCCGGAATTGATATCCCTATGCAGACCCCGGAGGCGTCGATTGCGGCTCAGCTGAAGGTCATTGATGCGCTTCATCCTTCGCAGAATGGCGCGTTTTTGTCCCACACTAACGGGGAATATCGCCCTTCTAGTTGAGTTCCATGCCTCCAGTAGTCTTTAATGTATGAACGTATCTCCCTTGTACTATTACGTCAGCGTGCACAGGCTTATATCGTTGAAGCATACTTTGCAAAGGGCGTTTCAGAGACAGTCTTTGACAGATATGGGGGGAAAATCTCGGAGCGGAGGGTAAATGTAAATGACAGTTGATACAAAATGCTTCTACTGAATGCGCGTGGTGATATCTTGTTTGTACAATATCTCCAACATGGAGTGAACGGAGATCGCAATCATACAGAGTGTAAATAGTCCAAGCACTACCAAATCCCGAAGAACCAGCCAAGCCAACACATGATGCAACGATCAAGCATTTGTGGGGGAGCTAGTATCGTCCGTGCGATCACGCATCCCAGTTCTCGATCGTGAGCCCCACGAACTCCGGCAACCTCCGCCATATCTGTCTCCGCAGCTCTCTATCGCGTGCCTGCAAGTGACTCTTGCACCCCTTGCACAGCGTGCGCTGCGGCGAGTACGACGACATGTACATGCTGAACGACATGCCATGGCTATGGCCGAAGTGTTGCCCGGGGGCGGCCGGGGATATTGGCGTGGGCGCGGACGGGGGCAGGCAGTCGGCGTTCCCGAGCCAGCTGTCCAGCGCCCGCTCGGATGCGACGGGGTGCGGCGCCTTGCCCAGCCCTGCGTGCTCGAGCATCTTCCGCCAGAGCTCCGCGCAGTACATGCTGCCAGGTGTGTTCGAGCAGTGCTGTGAAGTGGGTCGGAAGAGCAGGAATGCGGTGTGTGCGTTCTCGGCCGCGAGCCGCGCCTTCATCTCGAGGCAAAGGCGCAGGTCCTCTGGGGCGAGGCGCTCGACGGACCCGTCCGCGTGCACGAAGCCGCGTGCGATGTCGGAACCGAGCGTCGCGCAGACGTAGAAGGCGGAGGGGAGAATGGAGGTGGTATTGGTGAGCCGAGCGAGGTTGATAGCGCCGATGGCGTGGATGGGGTCGGGCTGCCACTGGGTGGCGTTGCGGCCGTCGGCCCAGGCGTCGAAGTTGGTGGTGTAGTAGGTGGTGAGGTAGCTCATGGCATGGCCGTACATGTCCTTGAGCTCGTATTTGTGGTCGAGACGGATGATGGCGGAGATGAAGGTGATGTCAACCTTCTGTACGGTGCCGAACCTGACGCAAAATGAGAACAAAGGGAGACAAGAAGATGAAGCGAAGACTTACTTGAGGTTCGTGCTAAGTGGATAGATGAGTTGGAATAGCTCGCGCAAATCACTCGGCGAGTCGTCGTAGAGCGTAACCACGGGACAGCCGTCGACGAGCTCTTCCGTCCCCGGCGTGCCTTGTGCTACGTGGAACATGCTTCGGAACACTGTCGAGTGTTCAGCTAGAAGGCCCTTGTACACCCTGAACGAAACCCCCTGAGACACAAGGATCAGGTTCCCGTCCTCGAACCAGTAGTGACTGTCGCGGGTTGCGGCTTTGATTTTGTCGAGGCCAGTAGCCGGCCGAGCCGGACTCGTATGATCGTCTTCGGTGGCGTTGTTCCGCGAACGCTTCTTGCTCGGTCCAGAGTCCATGATGAAACGAGGTAAACTCGAAGATAGATGAGGTGCCAAGGATGTACAGAAAGACTCCAGTGGGGACGACTTATACAAGTTGATGCTCAGGCGGCCAGTGGCGCCGAGTGGGAGCAAAAAGCGAGACGGGGGAGTGGCTGTGCTTACACTTGATGGGCCGAATTTGACTGAAAGCGGCTACGCCGCAGCACGCTGATGTCGCGGTTTGTCAGTAGTCTGGATAATGGATTGGATAAAACTTGTACAGGGTACATATCTTATGCGTGAAGCAATCCAAGCGAAGCGCAGTGACACGACTAGGACTGTAGAGACCGTGGCGGCCATGTCTCGCCCGTGAACGCGATGCGCTTGGGACCTCCGAGGACGGACGGTAAGTACAGAGCCGCACCCGTAGTTTACAAGTGCGGGGATAGATCGCTATAGATGGGCGTTCAGGTGACTGAGAGACCAGTTCGCGATACAGGACGACTTCCTCGATAGGGCGACTCGGGGCCCCGCATTCACACACGGTCATCTTACGACCTCGGTGCGTTGGTAAAGAGGCTGAAATGCTATCCGAAAAGCGCAGGAGAGATACTTGGGGTACAGGCGATGCACGCCCGATGTCGAGCCTCTACGCACATTTCAGCTTCCGAGACATAGCGGTAAGCGCACTACGCTTAACGGCCCAGAAGGCCGCCGCACAGTCCGCGCGAAATCGCTCTTCTCAGGAGGGGACATTGTCTCCTATGGGTAGCGGGTGGCGCGAAGGAAACATGAGCTGTTGAAAAAGCAGAGTAAAGCATGAGCGGCGGCACTCACTGCCCGTCAGAGGACGACTCGGACAGTATGGTTCCCATGTCATCCATGCCCCGGCCAAAAATATCCATTCCGAACATTTCGCAGCCACGCCTGATCCCTTTCCTCATGCCCATCTCCCGCGCCCAAAGCATCCGCCGACACCTCCTGCACAGCCTGAGTTGGTTCGCCTGCCCGTCAAGGAACACCATCCACCCGCGCAGCACGACCCGCTCCAGTATGGGGCCTCGTCCACGGCCGCGCAAGCGAGCATTATGTGCAGCACCGACCGGCAGATCCTGCGGCTGAGGTACCGCACACTCAGGGCCTCCTGGATGATGCGGAACATGGGCGCACGCATCTCGTGGACGAGCACGAGGCGACCTGTCACGCGGATCTTGTGGTTCTTGAGGCTGAGGCGTCGACCTGGCCATCAGAGCGTAGGCAGCCACCCATGACGTTGTTGCCGAGTTGGAAACGCTTGAAGAACGCGGTGAGGAGGATCGAGGGCGTGTCGGTGAGTTGGGCGAATTTAGGGGCGCTCATGGCATCCGCGTGTTTCATGAGGAACGGGGCGTCTTCCTCGGAGGTCTCGAAGTCGTCGAAGGTATGGGTGAGGTACAGCTTGAGGGCAGGGAGAGGCCCTTCCGTTGCGTGTCGGAAACGTGGTATTGTGCGAGAGACGGTGACTACCGAGCTTTCGGAGGAAATCCCTAAGGTCTTCCGGTGAGTCGGTGAGTTGGACTCGGACTGGGCAGTCGTCTTGATACCCATCAGCGGTCGAGTGGGGGAGGCTGAACATACCCGCAAAGGTCGTCAACTTTGCAGCGAAGGGCTTGCAATAGATATGTAAGCTGACGTCCCGGGCGACGAGCACGATGTTCCTGTCATTTACGAGTAAGCAAAACTCCAGGAAACGGCGGTCACAAGCTTATGATCCCGGGAGACCTGTGCGCGTTTCCACGGCCTTATTTGACTTGAGGATCCGAGTTGGGCTGGGAGGGAATATGACAGCGGAGAATGTGGAGACGGCGGCCTGCTGGAATCCTGACTGTTGGCAGTGCTATGACCCTTCGGCGAAGGGATCAATTGGAGAACTCAGGCTGATACATGCGTAAAAGTCGGAGATCCGATCTCTTCAGTGAGTTACTTAAGTTATTTAACCAAGTATACTACATTGCTCACCTTACATACTACGACATAGTCGAATTTCAGCCAAGTCAAAGCATGGTGCATGTGAGGATGAACGAGCAGAAGAAACCCGATTGGGAGGGAGGAACCGTGACATAAAACGTGATGCGACTATTACATCAGCAATTCTTAGTCACTATGTCACCCTTGGCAGCGCGCGCTCCCTTCCTCCAACTCGGTCGTTTTGTCCTGGCTGCACAATGACCCAGGATCCCCGACCTCCGAAGCGTCCCAGGCATGCGATTGTTGACGGTGAAATCGGGGGCTCGGTAGATGGTCTCGAACGGAGCGAGGAATTCTGGATTGAAGACGGGAACATCGTCCTCGTTGCTGGAAAGACGGCGTTTCGTGTCTACCGCGGTCTTCTCGCCTTGCAATCCACTGTCTTCGCGGATTTGTTTGCATCCTCTTCTCCCAGCGCAGAAGAAAGCTATGACGGCTGTCCGGTGATCCGCCTTACAGACTCCCCACAAGACCTCGTTCAACTCCTCCGGGTGTTGTTGCCCACCTCTCGCGCCTCGTACGTGCAACTTTGACCTTCTATCCACCCTCTGTATACTGAATCATCCTGTAAATGCAAGTCTATACAGGAGCACTGGCGACCCACCCTTATTGCTCAGCAAGATCTCCGCGATCATTCGCCTTACACACAAATATCATGTTGAGGATCTTCTCCGTCAAGCGCTTTCCGCCCTACAGGACGCCCTCACGTCTAGTTTCGAAACGTGGGAGGACGAGTCGAGGGTCCCTCCGGTGGACCTCACTGGGGCGGACCCAATCGCAGCCGTCAACTTGGCCAGACTCACGGATACGCCTGCAATCCTTCCCCACGCCCTGTATGACTGCTGCGCTGTAGGGCCGGACCTCATCGACGGCCGGGAGCGGGAGGACGGGATGAGAGAGTACCTCTCCCCAGCCGATCTGAAGCGATGTATCGGCGCGCGCGAGGTGCTGGCCAAGGAAGCATTCTCGCTCGTCTCGGTGATCTTCGACCCCCAAATCAGCGACGACTGTGCAACGCCCCACGTTTGCATCCTCGCATTGCGGGACACTCTTGCAAGCGTCTTGAGATCCGATGTGGCTGCCGAGCCCACCGTCCTCGACACCTGGGCTCCCACCATTCGGGATGGTGCTCATCTCCAGGACCACGGTGTACCCTACTGTTCAGCTTGCGAGCGCGAGCTTCTCGCGCGGGATGTCAGGGAGCGGAGACGCATCTGGAATCAGCTTCCGCAAATATTCGATGTCGATGTTCGGAATTGGAATCAGGATCTGGGAGGACAAGGCGCCGCTGGGAATGCTGACGGGAATGCTGGAAACTGACCTGCAGGTGAGTAACATTCTGTGGCCGCTGGGCATTTATTGACACGATGGGTATACTGACAGGAGCAACGCCAAGTCGGTCGTACAACGCCGCGAAGTTGTTTGGTACGCGATAGTCCGTTACTTGGGAATTGAGTGAGATGGGGTTGATTTGAATGGAACCACGATACCTTTATATATTCTGGGACTTTTTCTTCTGTAACGATGTGACGCTCATTGGAAGGGACGAAGGCGATAAGTACGGTAGAATGTGGGTGTCTGAGATTGATGTTCGAATCGGGACGGGTCGGATAATATCGGCGCTATAACGGCGCTTACCTCCGACACCTTGCCTCTTCTCCGCCATCTCCGACGATGAGCTACAGCCTACATGTCTCCCATCGTTCTCAGACACAAGTTAGATCATGACTAGAACTCACGATGGTGCACCGCCGGGCTCTCTCTGTCGACGTCGCTCCATGCGCCCACCTCAACACCCGTTCATGGCGCATATATGCGAGAGATCGGATTCGCAGAAGATGGAGTAGAAGTAGATGATACGGAGCCACAATATTGGAGGATGGCTGTGGGCTGAGAGGATTTGCAGTGGGTGTATGCGTGGTATTCATTCAACGGTACGTCTTTCTCCTGAACAGTTCAATCGCGGTCGACGCGGAGGGGATCAGGAGTCAGGTCACGTTTTGGTCCCCAGCGGTACCGTTACGGACATCCATGAAGCGAGGCTAGGGACGTCTGTGCCGTCACCCAACTCGTCCCAACACAACCATAGCTGCGTATCCTCGCACCTGCGTGCAGGGGATGGCAGGTCGCACGGCCAAGGACGCACCCGTGTGATCCCCCTCACGACGTTGTTCATCCCAACGCCGCCGCCACACATCTGTCGAATTCGTGTCTTTCCCTCGTCTCGATCATGGCAGAAGTGATGTATGCGAAGCGGGAGACGGGGCGGATGGGTCATGGTATGCTGGTCTTCCTCGCGCGCTCACCCGGGTCCGGTTCCATGTTGCCGTCAGGCGGACAAGGGTGTAGACCCAACGTGGAGATCCGTTCGCCTGAGACAGATGGTTCATGCTTGCTGTCCTTATCACTCAACTAAATACAACTCGCTGATTCTCCGTACCGTCTTATTTTTAGGAATGCTCTGTGCTCCACCTTCATGTGGGAGCCGCCGTGCCCTTGCGTGCCTTTTGCCCATAGTGAGGATGTAGCTTGAGTCACGGTGACCCTCGGTGCGTATGAGGAAAGACTTCGAGCATCTCGTACAGGACTTCGTCTGATACATATGGCAGCAGAGGCCCAAGGGCATGCCCGCGGGAAGCCTCGCCAAAATATGTACCAGAGGTTGGAGCACGGCCTCCATCAATCGAATTTAACCTGTCTGACGTTCGACATGATCAGTGCGGCGTTACGTAGAGCCACATTTATCCCTTCATTTTGAGTTATGGCATCGTCATGGCATCGTGTCGTATACGCACGTCTGCTGGTGAGTAATTTATACCTTCATGCGCAGACTGATTGCTCATGTCGGCCTCTTGAAATAGCTAAGAGATCTAGCATCGCCGCACAAAGCTCCTCTATGTCACGGCTATGTTGAGAAGCATCGCTATATGCGAGTTTGCTACTCCGAAGGAGGCTGCGGACCGGAACGTAGGTGAGCCTCGATCTCAAAAAGGCCGTTCTATACAGGTATGTCATGCGGTCTAGGCGTCTGACACTCGTCGATGAATCGTTTGACCGTGACCATCCGCTCCCCATAACCCCTTTCTGCGATCAAATCCCACCTTTTTCTCAAGCCCGTGGACTCCACGTCCGATTCGGAACGTCATAGCCGCATCCCGGGCTAGCCGATGGAGAGGTGCTGACTAAGTACGGGGCCGACGTGCCGCAGTGACTTGCATGGGTATGTCGAAGAATCTTCCTCATTTACGCTTCTCGTTCATCATGGCCCATGTATCAGGATCGCTTAGCATATGCTCGTGATGCCAGAACCACGCTGTCAATGCATGCCGCTCTCCGGTTGGACGGCTATAACGCCCCTGTGTGCTGCATATAAGCACGGCGGTTCGACAGCGTCCTATCCCCCAACGCCATGACGTCCTTGGCAGCGTCTCCGCTCAGTGCTCGCGTCTGGCGATGGGCACTCTTGCTCCTCTCATTCGCACCGTGGCTGGCGCAGTGTGCGTCACCGACGGTCCGCGTCAACGGGACGAGCGTCGTCGGGACATCACAAACGTTCGCAAATCTTATTAGCGTGGAGTTCTTCGGAGGTCAGTTCTCAGGCACACTGAGCTTTGTGGCGCGGGAACGGGATCACTGATGCGTCCCCCCTTCGCTTCGACGCAGGAATCCCGTTCGCGAAGCCGCCTCTCGGGGACTTGCGCTTCGCGCCGCCCGTGGAGGTCGACAGCCTCGGCGTGTCCACCTTCAATGCCACCGCGTTCGGCCCATCTTGCATGCAGTCCGACGTACGTGATCCCGTGCCTGCATATATGCGAGTCAGCTGACGCTGACCGTCGTTCTGCCAGGTGGATGACGTCTCGGAGGACTGCCTGACCGTGAACGTCTTCCGCCCGTCCCAGCTGGTGGTCGACTTTGTGGACCCTGTGCCCGTGATGGTGTGGATATACGGAGGCGGCTTCCTCGAAGGTGTCACGACGATCTACAATGCTAGCGAGATCATCGTGCAGAGTGTCGTGAGGGTATGTGTTCTATCCGCAAGCGATGCCGACGGTTTTGGCTGACCTTGCGATCAAGGGAACGCCCGTTATCTTCGTCAGTCTTAACTACCGCATCGGCCCGTTCGGGTTCCCACAGGGGACGGAGGCGGACAAGCTCGATGCGGTGAACCTTGGGCTTAAGGACCAACTTGCAGCCCTATCTTGGGTACAGAAACACATCAGTGCCTTTGGCGGTGATCCTACCAAAGTACGTTCGCACTCCGTGGGGAGTCAGCCTTCACTAAACGTCCTCCAGATCACGGTGTTCGGTCAAAGCGCGGGTTCAATATCGATCGCCGAGTTATACCTCAACTCTGGCCTCGAGAACTACGGCGTTCGAAGCGCGGTCAGTGCATCTATGTTTCTGCCCGGCTCGACGCGATGCACTGATACGCTCTATGGTAGATCATGGAGTCAGGATCCGCAGCGACTCTGCCGTTGTTTACCGCATCCCGGCGTGACGTTGTGTGGGATGCTTTCGTAGCCAACACCACAGAATGCGCGTCCGCAGCTCAGGGATCGACATTTGCCTGCATGCGCAACGCCACCACGTCCGACCTCTTCTCGTCCTGGGAATCCGTCGCTGCTGCGTTCCCAGAGCCCTTCCTCTTCGTCCCGGTCATCGACGGCCCGGGCGGCCTCATCCCGGACCTGCCCTCCAAGCTCCTCGCCGCGGGCCGCTTCTCCAAGATCCCGTTCATGGCGGGCACGGTGCTCGACGAGGGCACGGACTTCGTGCCGGAGGAGATCGCGACGGACGAGCAGGTCGTCGAGTTCATCGTCGTCGCGGACAACCCGTTCGCGCCGTCGCTCTCGCCGCAGTTCCAGCAGGACGTCGCGACGCTCCTCGCGCTGTACCCGGACAACGCCGCGCTCGGCTCGCCGTTCGGGACGGGCAACGAGACATTCGGGCTGAGCAGCCAGTACAAGCGCGCTGCGGCGCTGCTGGGCGACGTGGCGTTCCAAGCGACACGGCGCGAGTGGATCCAGGCGGCGAATGCGGCAGGCGTGACGACGTTTGCGTACATCTTCACGGACCAGAACGCGGCTGCGGCGGATCCGGCGAGAGGTGGTGCGTATGCGTTCAGGTTTTCGAGATCGCATCCGCAATAGTGATTGTTTGATGTTGGCTTGCCGCCTTCGCAGTGCACCATGCTTCCGAGGTTCCGTACGTATACGGCGACCCGGCCATTGCGGAGGCTAACGTGGAGAGCGGCGTGGTGGCACTGGCTATGGTCGACTACTGGGTGTCGTTCGCGGTGAGCGGGACGCCCAACGATGGAAAAGGCCTTCCCAGTACGTCATGGTGCCTTCTGAAGTCAAGTTTAACATCTGACCTAGTGATGGATCGTTAGAAACTGCCTGGCCACAATACACATACAACAACCAGGTATGCTTCGTTCTGTTGAGCAACGTCGTGTGCCCTGACGTCCGACGAAATCTTGCAGGTCCTCATCCAGTTCGATACGACCAACTTGACTTCGAACCTGTCCAAGGCAACGTTTGCTGTCATCCCGGACACCTACCGCACTCAGCAAATATCGTTTATCAACTCCGTCGCCGCTGATCTCGGGGAATAATCGAGTCGAACATTATCGATTCGTAAAAGTTGAAGCAGAGACTGAGCAGTGTACATATGAGAGCCAATTCGCACTCCTTGTGGTTACGCCTGCGATATCTCCCACATCTAGAGAGAAGCACATTCGTCTGTTAAGAGTATCGTCCTCAAGCGCGGCGACGGATTGCGGCACAAATCGGGATTACGGCCCGAGTCTTCCCGTCGGGCCAGGCTGAACGCAATCACTTCGCGTCCGCTCCAAAGGTGAGTACCAATGGCTGTCGCCCCTCTGTGCTCGGCCTCTATCAACCCCCACGCATTAAAATGATTGTGGAGTAGTAGATGCAGAAGATTAGATTTTCGGTACGTTATCTCGTTTGCCAGCGTGGCATGATGTCTTAATGAGATATCCTTACCCAGTCGGTCATGATCACTGCGTGGGTTTTGGTAGAAACGCCACTTCCATTTCACGTTGCGCATCCCCGAAGCCTCCCACACCCTTCTTTCTCCCGTCTCGGTCCTCTCTTGACAACCACTACAAATCTACCGACCGCCTAGGACATAGAGGCAACGTCGATTTCCCCCTCGCTCTCGCTGTAGTCAGTGTTATCCCCGCGATTCTTCACACCAATGCCATCTGCAACCTTAGCTGGTCCTCTTTCCTCCGCCTCAGCTCTGTCAAACCTTATCTGCAATGATGAGCCCCTACACCGTCCTAAACGGAGCGAGGGACGGGATAGGCAAAGAGCTGCTCTCGCGGGGCTTCAACCTCACCTTGCACCGAAGGATCAATCGATGACGTAGAAGGTCGTGGAGGAGATGCGCGCGTTGGCGAGGGCTGATATCTGGTGCTCTATTGATAGCACATCGAAGGGCGGCAAGACCAGGTAGCTGCACATCACTGTGGTCATACCCAGCGTCGGCGGCGAGCCCCTCACCGATATGAGGTACGTGTCTTTTGCAGCATCAATCCTGGCGCGACGAAGCCTCTCATCAGTTTTTATGCTTCGATCAGAATCGACGAGTGTACCAAACAAGACGTAAGTTCGCGCTGACCTCCTTCTGGTTAGACACTTACTCATGTGCTGTATCACCTGGCAGTCCTTCCGGAGACACACGAATCACTCCGGGATGAGATCGGAGGGCTGATCTCCTCCAAAAGGCTGGACGGCCGGCGCTGTCGGCGAAATGGCAAAGCTCGACAGCTTCATGAAGGAATCCCAACGGTAGACGGGGATTGGACTAAGTAGGTGGTGCATCGAGTCTTCGCATTCAAAATACACACTAACGTCGTTGCGCGGCGTCTCTCATGAAGAAGGCGATGAAGGACGTGCAGCTCGGCGACGGGACGTTCATTCCGAAAGGGACAGTCCTCGTCGTCACCTACGGCCCCATGCACCACGACGAGAAGTACTATCCAGATCCCGACGTATTCGATCCTTTCAGGTTCTCGCGCATGCGCGAGCAAGATGGAGACAGCGTGAAGCCCCAGTACACGACCGCATCAGCAACATTCCTCCCTTGGGGATATGGCCCGCACGCGTGGTATGTTGCTCCAACTGCCCTCCTCAGTCGCACAATGTCAAGACTCACTGCATCACTCGATAGCCCAGGACGTTTCTTCGCAGTAATGGAGATGAAAGTGATATTGGCCAGCATCATCGTCCACTACGAAATGAAATTCGGCGGCGATGGCAGACGACCGAAGGAAACCTGCACAGGGTTCTCTGTCCATCCGTCCCGCGACGGCGTAGTGCTGTTTAGAAAGTGCACATCAGCGGCTGCGTGGCTATCGCAGTCTTTGTGACGGCCTGGTTCCTGCAGTGTTGAACTGAACGTCCTCTTTACAACGGAAAACCCGCGGCAAGGAGGCAGTACAAGGCTGAGGGTAGACACAGACGACCGTGCATGTGGATAGCTGGGATGGACCCACAATCGAAGCACCCGTCCGAGGCACCCCCCGCCGGCGTTGAGCTCCAACGCAGTTTGTACTCGCACATCATGATGCCGTTGCACTCGCATTCCCGTGTCCGAGGGAAGACCTTGTACTTAATGTATGCTCCAGATGAGAACAATACATCGTCAAAGCCGACCTAGGAGGCGACCATTCGATAGATGAGTTGATGCCCTGATTAGACACAGCGCTGCGGCTCCGTGGGCGCGCATTAACGTCCCCTCAGTGACGATATCGACTTTATTGCCACGGAATCTACTAGTACCCGCGCGTTAAGTTCAGTCTCCCCTTGCGCAAGGCTTTGATCCCAACTAAGTCCATTGTAGGGCTCACTGCATGTGCAAATCCCGTGCCCAGTGCCCATGCGATGTCCGAGTGATGCGGGTCACCTTATGACCTTTGCTAGAAATTTCGTTTCTGAGCTGGGATTCCGGTTCAGTGCGCCATTCGACGGAACACGTCACCTTGTTTCATACTGACTTTCATTGTGAAACAGATCTCAAAATCTGGAGATCATGCGTGAAAGCCCCGAACCGCACCCTACTGAGTCTGGATGTAAGTTGTTGAGGCACATGCACAAGAGAACGGGCAGCTCACTGTCTGTCTAGGCTGGTTTGCCTCCAACGCCTCACACATATATACAGGCCAAGTTGGCCCGACCACGAACGTCTGCAGGATTGTACAACCCTCTGAATACTTACCGCCACCATCTCAGGGCCGCCATACGAAATGGAAGACACACCCTTGCCGTTGCCTGCGGCAATAATCCAACCACTCATCAAGGCCATCGAGAGTCCCGTCAACACATTATTGCTCAATACAATATGGTGCTCGTTCCTCGTCCCGATGGTCATCGCCCTCCTTCTGTCCAATTCACGAAACTGGAAGACACCCGTCTTCATCATGAACCTCTATGCGGTTGCCCTCGGCTTGGCCTTTGGCATTGTGACCATATACGTCCAGGTCCGTATCTCACGTCATACACAGCTGCAGTACGCACTGATTCGAGACCTGTCAAGTAGAAAAGGAGCCTCGCGTTGAACCCCGTGGATGCGAATTTCCTCTCGGCCTTGACATATCTCTACTCTCTTATCCCGATCTGTACCCAGTCGATCCTTCTCGTCCGGGTAGTGGCTGTATACCCTCCTCGTCAGCTCGCTTGGGTTCGAGTATTCCTCATATACGGCGCACTGACCGCGCTGCAAACGGCACGAATCGTCAATATCATCATGGACTTCATCACGACCACACGAACTATTCATGCAATGAAACACTTCATCGCAGTGGAGCTTTCTGTGTTAAAATTGCCATACATTAAGGTTGAGATTATCTTACAACTCGTCTATGATGTGTACGTCCACCCTCCACTTCTAGGGTACTGAGTAGACTACTGAGAAGGCGTCCAGGTTGACGTCGGCTCTATTCCTGCTCCGTCTTCACGAGGGCGGTGCGCTAAGGACGAAGCATGCCGGGCAACCGAGTGTATTCACCGGTGGAAAACGCAGTAAGTCGCCACAAGGTCTCGTTGCCGGAACAACAGCTCACGCCCGCTTAAGGCACGTACGCCTCTCGCCTCCGTGGGTTGTTCTGGATTGCCGTCTCCAACTTCGTCTTCCCGGTAATCCTCAACGTCATCCTTGTCGCCTTCATTTTCCACGACCCCAACCCACAGGACTCGGTGAACATCATGGTGGTCAACGTCTACGTCAACATCATCTGCGTCCTCCTCGCCACCGTTTGGTGCACGGGCACCCACTGGCATCGTGCGAATGCGCGCTGGTTCGGGGAGGATGCTCAAGTACCCGAGAACGCGACAATCCAGTCCATGAGCACAGCGACATTCGCACCCCCCAGCACTCATACATTGCACGAGCAGTTAGACGTAGAATGGCAGAGCGAATGAAGTAGAGAACATCTTGCTATGGGGTGCTAGCCGTTACTCCGTGTGTATCAGATATATTTATCCATTCCCCCCCGTCTGATCCACGGTACAACATGTGGTAGAAGGTGTGGACTCGTGTGCCTGCCAGGTGTCGATGTGCGGAAACCACTCAGGTTCAGTGCCGCGATCTCTACAAGGACATCCGCTCCACGTCCACCGGGACCCTACCCCATCAGGCATGAAGAGGACGTTCGTAGGAAGGACTGCCATACAAAGAGCCATGATCAGGCTCCATGTCCCGTCCATCCAAAAGAGTTGTAGCCTTCGGCTTACTCTGTACTAGGCGGGTTCGAGACTTTGAACATGCATGAAACAAAATTGAAAACTCACGAAGTCAAGAGGCTTGTCGATTTGGTGCTCCCCGGAGCCGTATGCCAAGAGTACCCATCATGCTGGTCGTCACTTTGACAAGATGAGTTGAGATACAACCTGCGGCCTTCAACGGAGCAGGCCAGCCGTCAGTCTGCTCGACGGCAGGGTTGGCTAGGATTCCATTATAACTAAGCAAAATACTACGATTGAGGAAAAATGAATGATTAGCCAGAGGTAACACGCACTGGAAACCCTGTTTGATCCAGCCAGAACATCATATTCTCAACTTGAAGACCTGGGCACGGAACGCTGAAATACGCGAGGCAGTTTAATGTCAGGGATTGAGACTCACCATTATTCGTAAACTATCATCGTCATCTTCAAGAGCCCGTAGCGTAGCCTGTAGTAGCATCTCTCCAAGCACGGCCTGGGTCTACGGGGGGCTGGCGGAATGTCGACTCCCGCGGATTGATGATACGAGACCGTGAAGTAATAGCCTAACATTCCAGGGGAAATTTGATGATAAATTGGGGTTAATTTGGAGTACGCACATAGAGTACCCCATTGTGGCATCGACGAAAACTAGCACAGGCTGAGCAGCAGAGGATCTCCTCGACTCAGAGTGGAGGACACGGGAGAGACGACGAGTTACAGTGACAGACACGCCAGGGATTCCCAAAATTTCCATGGGAGAAAATCGTAGAAAAAGGGATTACCCGTGGATGACTTTTCTGATCATTTTTGGGGTATATTCTCTTCAGAAGAAAATGTTACATTTTCGACCGCCTTTCGCTGACGGGATAATCCGAAATGGGATGAAGACTTTTCTGTTGGAGAAATTTTGCCAGAATGGGAAAGAAAACCACGTATAATGGCCCTTTCTGCCAAAGAAAATCAGCCAAGCAAAAGTAAAACTCTCTGCACGCAGAAGCTATGAACTTTTCTTCTGTTAAGAACAGAAAACTGGAAAAATATAACTTTTCTATAACGGAATTTACTTATTCTTGTACTTATCGGAATTGATGGCTGAACCAGAGACGTCTCATCAGAATCCATCCAACTCAGTCCGAAGGATCATCCATCAGTGCTCAGCGGCGAGCACGTCGTTCTGAGGCTCAAGGAATGTCTAAAGGTGTGAGGAACGACCGGGGGGGGCACCGGGTGATACATAGAATATCCGGGAGTGAAGTCGTTTCTGAACTATGAAGCATTTGTATCTACTTACCTCTGAATGCATGGTCACCCCCCTGCACAGCGGAGTACGACGAGTGGGAACCTTAAGCGGGACAATTGCGGAGTAAAGATAGGACGGTGAAGTGGAGTGGAGCGGATGTAAGTACTTTTAGATCTAGAGCAGAGCAGACTCCGACTCAGCAGAGTTGAGCGGGGCAAAGTGGAGCGCCTGAGTGGCTCGTTCCGGACTGAAAGAGTGCCTGGGGTGTCCCCGTGATTGGGCGACTGAGCTTGTCTGGCACCATTTCCCCTCGTTCCCAATGCGCTTCTGTCAGCTCTCGAGCTCAATCGACCCCGAATACCATCGGCTGCATTGTCCTCAGCACACCCTTGCAGTGATGGTCCGGCTCGATCAACTCACCTCCCCAAGAGGCGTCGGCGGGCAAGACCTGAGCAGTGGTGGCGGGAACACGGCCTTCATGCTGGCTGACCTGCAACACCAGGCTCCTTGCTCCACGAGTCTCCTCTCTATCCTTGCGCATTTACTCCTCGGTCTGGACACACATCTGCCGTGACCGTGCGGCTCGATCGGTTCGCCTCCCTCAGAGGTGTCGGCGGGCAAAGCTCGAGCAGTGACCACGCCGACAACATCGATGAGCATCGACCCTTCCTGCCGGTCACCGCCAGGTGTCGGAATCCCTGCGTCCATAGTCAAGAGGCGGAACATAAGGCCTCCACGTTGCACATCACCGGGAGTGTCTTTGGACTTGGAAGGACAGGCGTGCCCTCTCCAAAGTTAAAAAAAAACCAGTGTGTACACTTTTTCACTTCATCGTTCTGTATCTAAGTACATGCACAGGGATATTGACCTCTTTTGTCACCAGATTTGGCGAGTCAGACTCGATCAGTTGGAGCCTCAACTCGCGTTCTGTGACCTTACCGTAGGCCCCATGGGCACGCGCGCACTCTCCTCTACTCTGAGCCTCCTTCCCTTTGCCCCGCTCCTCCTCCTTCTGCTCTGCTTCGGTTTGCTTGCTTTCGCTCTCCTCTAGTTTGCTGTGCTGTGCTCCACTCCCGTTCACCTCTCCGCGTCTCCCATCCACGCATTCCTCGCGTTCGCTTCCGCACAGGCCTGTCACGGCACTTATTTGCCATCCTCATCCTTGTCCAGTCCACGTCACCTTCTTCGACTTTGCTCCATGCTATTGATGCCACTGTCGCTTTTGTAAGTGCATTCGTGCTTGGTGTTTCTTGTGGCACTCTCTAACTGCGTGCAGGGATGTCAGTCACAGGTGCAGAGTTTGAGCGGGCGGAGTATGGAGTCACAAAGTTAGGGTCGCCCCCGCGTTCGGGACATTGAGGTAAGCAGTCACCAGATAGCAGCATTGACTCTCATTCCCATACAGCGATGCGTCTTGTCCCCCTACATACCAATTGAGCTCGTCGGACTCTGTTCTGGGGCACTACTTGTACCTCCTCCCCCCCTCTCCCATCCGTTGTCATTGAAGTAGATTTGTGGCTGTGCTCCTATGGGAAAAGTTTTATGTTTGCTATGGAAAAAAGCCTGTCATTGTCTGCAGTTGAACAGTGGGAGAAGCCTCGTAGAAAAGTCTAACTTTTCCATTTCCTGATTTTCTTCCGAAGAAAAGGCATAATGCATGTGAACTTTTCTCTCATTTCGGCAGTTTTTCTTTGACTGAAAAATGATCACCCTTTTTGGGATTTTCTGCAACCAAAAGCCAATTGAAAATCTGTCATTTTCTCTGGAATAAAGTCTGCATCAAAATCTGAAGAAAAGGCATCCACGGGTAATCCCTTTTGCTATGATTTTCTCCCGAGGAAATTTTGGGAATCCCCAGTGTGAGAGACAAAAGTGCAACTGCGTGATTGTATTATGTAAACCGTCACATTCCCGATTTGATCCGCCTGCGCACCAGGCTCTGCTGAGCAACGATATCCCGGCGGCCCTGCCTCTAACCCCTCAACGCCTCAAGACTTGGACGCAACATTTGGAGCATCATCTCTGTCCAAATTACATGGCTATGGTATGTACTATACATATCTGAAAGAAGCGTCCCTGAGGAAATGAACATCGCTCTCGCAATAGAAGACAATGGCAGTGCCGGCATATTATGTCGGCACATGTCCGACTTGAACAGTGGTATGGGTATTACTTCAGGTTAGTGAAACAACGGACCTGCATTGTGACACTTGCGCACTTCTCTCAGACAACATATGGGCGCAGAAGAATGCCGCGGCGAAGCTCGATCGGAATATCCAGCCCATCTGGAAGCTCGAAGGTGTAGTTCTTCACCAGCACACCAAGGATCGCCTGTATTCGACGTCGGCATCTAATCTCCGTAAGTATCCTGTATCCCTGTAGTCGCAAATTTGTGCTGTGTAGCTCACCTTCAACTCGACCAGCTCATATGCATACCCGAGGCAAATCCGGTTGCGGGTGGTGAACGTCAGCAGGTGCCCTCGATCTCCCGCGCCTTCTCCGGGATCCCGTCCGCAGCGATCAAGCGTTCGAGCCAGAACTCGCGCACATCCTCACTCCAGTATGCCGTGGACGTGTTGATGAAATGGGTCAGGACCATGATCTGCTGTCCTGTGTTGACAATGACGTGATAAGATGTGAGCAGCTGCGCAGCTGGTGTACACGAATCTGAGGATCAGCGTAGACACTCACCACGCAGTCGTTGGCAGAAAGCGTGGTGTGCAACTTGAGATTCTTATGGATGACAGCATCGAGGAGATGCAGGGTGGTGGTGCTAGAGAGATGCTGCCGGGTCAGGTCGGAGGCAGGAACTCCTTGATAAGCTCATCGCACAGTCGAGCCTGAGCCTCTGGGTTGCATACGAACTTGATCGGGGCCCGCTGGCAATAGCGATCGGCTTTGCGTTGACAGCAATGATGGAGCGGCAACGTATCGTAAGGTTGAGTTACTTGTGTGTCTGGCCCGCACGCAGTGCACTTATTGACGTCTTCTCTCCCAAGCCCAGAGTGCCCAGCCAGTACAGGGCAGCCCAGAGAGTGGAATCTTGAGCATGCATAATGGCAACGAACGAATATATCTGTACCCTGTGTATACAATGCCCAGCGAGGGAGACATGTACTACCACACAGATACAACTGGAAGAAGGCTCGAAGCCTCCAACACTCGGGCCAAGGATCTGAACAGGAGAAAACTCTGATATCATGTGAGAGAAACTGTAGAATACATGAAGTGAGTGAGCGTACCTGATATCGTGTGAGAGAAACTGGGGGAACACAATATCAGGTGCGCGGGTATATAAGTGAGTGTAAACGTAATCAAGACATGAGCCGAGTAAGGTGAAGATGGGAGTGAGCCTTACACTCTCCCCCATTCTGAAGAAAACAGTATCAGGTAGGGGGGAAAAAGGGGTGGAGTTCGGGGTTTAGGAGCAAGTAAGCATCGAGAGCTGTCAAATCACAGCATTCAGAGCCGGGTAACCAAGAATCATGCGATGAAGGGAAACCTTTCCAATGTACCAAGAACTGGAAACCGCGACCGCGGCGCTGGTAGTCGAGGATCGACTCGACTTCCTGCTCTTCAATACCATTCTCTGTAAGTATGGGGGGAGGTGGATTGAACGATCGAGAAGGAAAAAGGGTGTCATTATTGGGAACATAAGGTTTGAGAAGAGAGGCATGGAAGGTGGGGAAAATGTGCATGGAAGGGGGGAGTTCGAGAGTGTAAGCGGATGATTTGGGGAAGGCACAAATGACCTTGTAAGGGCCATCGTAGCGAACCATGAACTTGGCGACACAGTTGTCACCGTGTTGCATGTATGCGCAACGCCGGTGGAAGGTTGACAGGAGGACGAGGTCGCCGACAGAGTAGGTTGGGTCGTCCGTGCATCCGCGGTTGGCTGCACACATCTGAGTGAGCTTGGCAGTGGCGAGGTTGTCCTGTGCTTCCATAACATCAGTATCCAGGCACTGGATAACGTCCGCCATGCGCTCGGCCTCGCTAGGAGATGCAGGGTCAGTGGCTTGGACATCGGTGAGGGAGAGCGGGGGAAGCACCCACGGCTGTCGACCGATGTGCAATTGAAAATGGGAAAAGCCTGTTGAGGAGTTGACAGCTGACATGATAGCGAAGCGTATGCGGGGGAGGGCACGGACCCAGCCTCATTGGTTGTGGGTGACATGGTAGCGAAGCGCTTGGATGACCATCTTGTTTGTCCGTTTGGAGCTGCCGTCAGACTGCGGGTGGAACACCATTGACATCTTTAGCTTGACTCCGGACAATTTGTGAAGTGCCTTCCAGAATGCAGACACAAAAAGCTTGTCACGGTCGGAGACGATTTCGGTCGGTAGGCCGTTCTCACAGTACCAGTGGTCAAAAAATTGGACGGCGAACTGCTCACTGGTGACGTCCGTGCGTGTAGGGATGAGACGGATATCTGCACCAAGACGGTCAGTGACTGTCGCAATGCAGTCAAAACCCTCATCGTCAGGCAGCCTTCCGATGAAGTCAATCGCAATCGCATCTCCATGGGAGTTTGGGATGGGCAGGGGGTGTAGGGGACCGGATGGTTTCGACGTTGAGTTCTTGTTGCATTGACAGTCCTCACAGGATGGGATGTACATGAGGGCAAGTTCTTTTCGCATGTGCGGCCAGTAGTAGGCGTCCCTGAGGAAGGCGTAGGACTTGTCAAATCCGAAGTGGCCAAGGGCATCGTGCGCACAGTGAAAGAGGCCCTCACGGACGTGTGCGATGCGAGGAATGGCAAGCCTGTCGCCCACAAACAAGAGACCATCGCGCTTGGTGATGCCAAGTGACCCAATATTTGCACGTAGTCATCGACACCATGAGTCGGACTCATAGCCTGAGTGAATCGCATCCAGCCAAGCAGGGTCCGTTGCCACACGGAGAGTGTGTGGAGTGGAAGCAGAAGCGACGGGTACTGCGGGGCAATTGTCCGGATGGTCACAAATGGCACGGGTGACAAGGTGGATGGCGGCTACGATTGGACACGAGGCAGGGTCAACGATCTCGACACGGGACAGGGCGTCAGCAATCACGTTGTCCTCACCCTTGATGTACTTGATTGTGAAGTCATACTGCCTGAGAAACTCTTGCCAGCATGACTGGTGGCGGGAGAGGTTTTTCTGGTGGTCGAAGTTCTCCAGTGTGCGGTGGTCCATGTAGACAGTAAAGGGGACACCGAGGAGGTCGACATGCCATTTTTCGAGTGCACGTACAATAGCGAGGAGCTCCTTCTCATGGACAGGGTAGTTCAGTTCTGCACCCGTCAATGGCGCGGACTCGAAGGCAACAGGGCACGCCGAGGCCAGAGAGGGACCAAAAGACAACATAGCACCTGTCCGGAAGTCACTCACGTCGCATGAGACGAAGATGTGGTTTGACTCCAGGGCATTGTGGTCGATCGAAGTGAGGCATTCACGGCTGCAGACTAGGGCTTTGATGCAATTGAAAGCCATTTGATGGTCGAGCGTCCACCCAGGCCAATGGAGTTCGGCATCCTTACTCGTGAGGGGATTGAGGATGTGGGTGTACTCTGCGAGGTTTGGGAGGAAGGCAGCGAGGTAGCGTATGAGCCCGAGAAAAGAACGCATGTCACCAGCAGAGTGGGGAATGGGCCATTGAGTGATTTTCTCGACCTTCTTCCCATCAGGCTCAATGCCACGTTGTGAGATGTGGTGCCCAAGGAAGTCGATCTCGAGCAAGAAGAGGTCAGTTTTCTTGTCTGAGATGAACAGGTTAGCGGCACGGAGAACGAGTAAGATCGTTTCGATGTTCGCCTGATGTTCCTCCAGAGTCTGCGACCAGATGATAATGTCGTTGAGGTAGACATGACAGATCTTACCAATATACGGTCAGAGCGCGGTGTTCATGCGACACTGGTGTGTGGATGGGGTGTTGCGACAGCCTTGAGGCATGACCGTCCATTCGAAAAGCCCGAAGGGTGTTGTGACTGCGGTATATTTAACGTCATCCGGGTGGACCCTCATCTGGAAGAACAAGTTAGTCATATCCAGCTTTCCCCAGATCTTGCCCTTAGCACAGTCAGCAAGGATGTCGCTGATGCAAGGCAGCAGGTGCATGTCCGGCACCGTGTTGGCATTGAGCACACGGTAGTCATTGACCCATCGCGGCTTGGCAGTGGGGTCCGACTTGGGAATGAGGAAGGCCAGGGAGGCGTAGGGGCTGTCAGAGGGGCGCAGGCGACCGGCGGTGAGATGTTCATCCAGCAAGGACTTCCAGACCTCACGATATTTCTTCGGACAGTCATACTGACGTCGTGAGATAACTATGTTAGCGTCCTTCAGGATGAAGTAATGATATACGTCTGTGGGTAGGTGGTCGATGTGCAGGATGTCAGCGGGGAAACAGTCAGCAAACCGAGTTTTCATGGCCACATTCTCGCACATGAGCATGTCCAAAGATGCCAGCTCTTGTATACGGGTGCGGACTGTGTTCGTGGCGAATGCAGCAGCGTCCACCACGCATGCATCGGCGGCAACCCGACGGGCAGCGGTCTGTTCGTGAAGTTCGCGCAAGAAACCGTGGCGGCGAAGTCGCTCATTGTTATGTTCAACAATTGCCGCTTCCCGAGCATGCTGTCGACGCAGATGGGAAGAGGAAGGGGGAGGGTGGGAAGAGGTAGAAGGGGGGGGAGGGGCAAGCAAATCGTGACTAGAGCGTTTGTCGATAAGGGAGTGTGCTTCATGGTCTTCGACAATATGATTTGATTTGAGCCAGGTCTTGCCTAGTATTACAGGGGCACAGAGAGAGTCAACGACAAGCACGCGACAAACATGAGACGTCCAAGAAAGATCCGGTAATGAAATGGAGAGCTTAACCCATTCTTTGCATCTAACACCACCCGAACCCTCGCCCCAAGCGTTGCCCAGTTTATGCGTTGAGGGAAGGCAACAGAGACGAATGTTCATGGCGATGGCCACATCGCGCCTAATCAGAACTGGGCCCGCACCACCGTCGATTAGCATGTCGTAAAGGGGGGAGTCAGGATAAGGGGAGGCCCGTGCACATAGAAACGTTTGGTTAGCAAAGAAGGGGGGGACATATGAAGACTCAGAGTCGGAGCCTTTTTCCAGAATGCCAGTGGTGTAAGCTGGCGGGGAGAGTGAACCAGCGACTGCGGCAGCCGTTGTAGCCATCGCAGGGCCATCCGCCCCACCAGCATCATCCGGAGTGGCTTGGCCGACCGCGGCAGCATGATGGCTGGAACGCGGATGGATGTTCTCTTTTCCGGGAGCGAGGTTGGGGTAGATTGTCCTTAAAGGGACATAGGTTGCACCATTGGGCGCGCTGTCGGGGCAGTTGTTAGCATGGTGCTTGGCCTTGTCGTAGACGTTGATCTTGCGACACTTGAAACAGCTGCTGTTGTTCTCCAGGATGTAATGCTCTGCAGTCATCAAGTTCGGGAGCCTCTGGGAAGAATTCTGCATCCGTACGTGGTGGCCGGCAGAGTTGTCATTAGCAATGAGGAGGTTTGTGAACATCTTGATTTGGCACGAATGCTCACGATCGAGGGCGGTGACAGTGGCCTTCCAGGCATTGTAGTCCTGAATAGACTCGACCGCATCGTTGTTGATCATGTTCTTGAGGTCGTCACAGACATTCGCATGGATGAACATGCGCATCGCCTCGTCCGTGAAGCGATGGGCCGCGCCCCTGAGTTGTGCGTTCATGCGCTCCATAGTGAGGATGAAGTCGTCGAATGTCTCGGACGTCCTCATCTTGTGGCTGATGATGTTGTCGCAGATTTCGCCCGCCCAGTTGGGTGGGAGGAAGTGGACACGGAGAGCCTCGATGAAGTCGTCGAAAGGCATGCGGTTGAAGGTGTCACGGTTCCTGTCAAACCACTCATGAAGGAGGATGTTGTTCGCGAAGCTGAGCGAGAGCTTAAAAGCCTGGTCGTCAACCATGATGTTGTGGTCACGGATGTATTGGCAGGACAGGTGTTCCCACATGTTGACATTCATGGGAGTGAGTTTGCCCTCGCCGAACATCGGCGCCTCCTTGCGAACGGGGGTGACAGTGGCCTCAGCGGTGGAGAGATTCACGTGCATGGCTGTGTGATTGGTGGAAGATGTGACAGGTGAAGATGACAATGACAAAGATGACGATGATGACGAGGAGGTGGAGGTTGAAAATGTGACGGGGTGGAAGCTCGGTACGGGAGGCTCAGGTCTGGGGCTGGGGCTGGGGCAGGGGCAGTGGGTGTGTGCAGGGGAGTGCGAGGCCGAGGCGAGCGAGACGACAGAGGGTAAAGAGCTGATATCCGAGAACGAAAACTCACTACTGCTGGGTGTCAGCAAGAGTACGTCCAGGAAATCCTCGTCGTTGAGCTCCGTGAACGGAAACGGGTGTAGGAAGTCGCGGAACTGTTTCCTCGTGATCCTGGACAGGGTTGAAGTCATCGTCATCGTGGCTAGCAATGACATCGGAGTTTTCTTGATGTTCAAAAAAAAGTGGAAGAAGGCTCGAAGCCTCCAACACTCGGGCCAAGGATCTGAACAGGAGAAAACTCTGATATCATGTGAGAGAAACTGTAGAATACATGAAGTGAGTGAGCATACCTGATATCGTGTGAGAGAAACTGGGGGAACACAATATCAGGCGTGCGGGTATATAAGTGAGTGTAAACGTAATCAAGACATGAGCCGAGTAAGGTGAAGATGGGAGTGAGCCTTACAACCTGCATAAATCTCATTCTCGGGTAAGAGTAGATAGTAGATATTGGGTGGAGTTGTCAGGTATGACTTTGGGACGCTCAATGCTCCAGGGTTGATACAGGATCTAGCATTGAAGCCACTGATAATTCAAGTGCACGTTGAAGGCATGTTTGGTAAGTTAAATAAAATTAGTACATATATGACACTAGGTTTGACAACGGCCTGTAGCCAAGCAACATCGACGTCGGAGGTGAGATATGTACATGCTGCAGCAGTGATCCGGTGTCTCGACCCAAAATAGCTTGTCCATGAGATGAGAATGTGGACTTCAAAAGTGGGCAGGTTGGTCGGATTGTGGTCGTGGGTTGGTGGATGGGATCAGCAAAGATGGTGGCCAGGACGAGACTGAGGCGCCTTGCATCACGAGACATATTTCGGTCATGTGATATGCATTGTTGACATGATTGGGCGGCAGGAGTCTGGGCCCACAGTTGTCACCCTCCCCTCCACCTCCGTGTAGCATGGACTGCTGGTTGTCCGCAGTCCAGGACATGTGCGGTAGTGGGCCAGTTGCGTCATGGCGCATTGTCGTGGTCTGAGGCACGAGTCGTTGACCGACCTCCGTCCGTGTCCAAGAATTACACCTGGCAAGCCCATACATACAGTGCTCCATCCCCATGTCGCAGCAAGGAGTGGCATTTTCATGGTGAGTCATCAGAAATAGTGGTCTCTGTCTCTGCGCATGACCTCTTCGAACCTCACTCCTGCAACGTCAGAAGCCCTCATCCTGGTCTCCGAGGCCTTCTCATCTGTCCTTCCGGCTCTCGATGGTCTCTATGCTCTTGCTGCTCTGGGTCTCGTTTGTCTCACTGGTCTTGCCCAACCGACACCTCACCTTTGCCCCAAATTCTGGTGTACAGTGCCATACTCTGCAGGAGGATGATCGGGCAGGCAGGACGGAAAAGGATAAGAAAGCGTGGTCTTATCAGGTATGTGCTCGTTGCATAAGAATGATCGCAGTGCCACTCTCCCGATGTTCATTACCATTGAGGGGTACACCCCCCCTTCACCACGCTGGTGTCTTCGCAGACGTCGATTTCATGCGATGGCTGCTTGTTGAACCCGGCCGCGCGTTGACAGCTTATCGTGCTCTGATACTATCTGATAATGTTTCATACAGAGGCCCAGCTACGAGACTGGCCAATTGGATGCCCTCACAAAAGCTGGGCAGGAACAACTGTTGTGAGGAGGTGCCAGTGGATGGACTCTTGACTCGCCCTCTCCAACGTCATGAAGGTCAATGCCTCCTGGCTCTCCCTCATCACCCTTTCCCTATGGATGGCTAAATTGCTAGAATATCTGGAACACAAACCATTGAGCAGCCATCCCTTTGAACTCTCTAGAGGCCTTATCTCTGCGCTTCCCCACTCCTCCATACGATGTGCCCACCAGGCCCACCTAATCATGGCGCAGAATTAGTTCCCAATCAGATCCTGCTCGAACACTCATAACGTCCCCTATATACAGCGATCTGGAATAACGTGTCTCGGCCTGCTCACCGACACCTCACCGCCATCAACCACACCAGTTTCCATCTTCCCTGCGACATTCTACATCTGCATGTGCCACTCGGTGAATCTCACACTCGGCTTTGTGCACCCGGATGGGTCTGTTAGGCATCTCTTGCCAGAGCACCTGCAGCTCGTGGTGGAGAATGCGCACACCACGTTCCTTCTATCTACAGGTGCACCATGCAGTACGACTGTCACGTCCACGTGTGTGTTCACCATCTGGTTCAACTTCAAGTGCATGGATCAGCTTCCTCCCTCCTCGTCCAGACATGCGCCTGCGCTTGTGCAGTGGCTGCGACGTTCATCATACTCGCTGCTGTGCACACTGTGAGGCCTGCAGGAGCCGTCTGGAGCAGCCTCAAGGCCCACAACACTTCACACTCGAGCATCGGACCCCCTTAACATGTTAGAATGCTTATCTTGCACGGGTGGAATGAGACGAAGACGCAGAAGGTCGTGGAGGAGCTGTGTGCTTCTACTCAGGGCAAAGTCGCTGTGTCCACGACCAACACCCGGTCTATCATCTCCGAAACATCGAGGGGCGGCCACGATTAGGAGAGGCTACTAGAGGTGTTCCTGGATCTACACATCACCATGGTTGTGTACAACGTCGGCGGTGGACCCCTCATTGATACGAGGTATGCACATCTCCAAAATACCATCCGACCCAGACCTCTGGCACTCCGCCCGCTCACCCGAGTGCCGTCTCCCATTCACTCAGAATTGACAAGTGCACCAAAGATCATTAGAATGGCTGATGTTGTTGGATCCAGCGATGCCTGGGTGTATGAGTGCTATATCGCTGTGAGTCGCCATCCGTTGTTACCTTATCGGATCGCTCATCACGACCACCACAGCGCAAGCACAAGTGCAGCCACATCCTCCCTCCATGTCGACGTCACCCCCGAGCAGCATGAACGGCACCATGTCCTCGAGCACCGTGGCATCCATCACGGCAGAGGAGGCTGCCACACTGAACGGCGTGATGGACATTCTTCTGCTTGTGGTGATGTGCACAGGGATCCTCATCTGGCACACGCCCATCTTCATCCTCAATGTCTTCGCCCTCGTGCTGGGTTTCACATATGGCGGGCTAATGATCAACTACTTGGTGAGTCCCCGACGAACAATGCGCCTCATTCAATTTTCCTTCAGTGAAGACACCTCTCCCTGCTCAACATTTTTTCATCATGCAGAAAGAGGCCTTTGCGGGCAACATTCCCAGCTCGTGGTTCACTCTGGCCTTCTCCGCCTTCTCTTTCTGTATCCCAGTCTGCATCCAGTCCGTTCTCCTCATCCAAGTCATCGCCGTCTACCCTCCACAGATGCTCATATGGACGCGCAACCTCCTTATCTACGGCTCATTGATCGCCCTCTTCATAGCGTGGCTCATCAACATGTCCATTTTTCTGACAAAGCTCTCACACAGGATCACTGAGATGGGCGCGGATTTGATCACTATTTCAGTGTACTGGATGAGCCTCCCTTACAGAAAGGTGGAATGGTTCTTGCAGTCGGTTAATGACTTGTGAGTGCACACTGTTCTACGTATGTTGCGATCAAGCTGACCATGATTCTAGTTAGATATGCTTCGACACTGTTCCTTCTCCACTTGAACCAAGCTCGAGCGATCCAGAGCAAGGAGGGAGCTGTAGTCAGCGTATTCACCAATGGCGGCTGCAGTATGTATCTCCGCTCACAGAACATTGCTCGAACACATCCCACTGACTTCCGCCTCTCGCTACTATGCAGACTCGTACTCGGCCGGCCTGAAGGCCCTCTTCAGGATCGCAGTCTTCAACCTTTTCTTCCTGTGATCATCAACGTCGTGATCATCGTCATGTCCTTCTGTGAGCCGAATGTCTTACGCATGTCCGACTTTATCGAACTCAACAACTACATCAAGATCATCTGCATGCTGCTCACCACCATCTGGTGTACCAGCACTTACTGGGACCACTCACCTGCACCGAGCTTCAGCAGGGCAAGCAGCCGCCCGCTCGGCTTCTCAGACGGCGGTGAGACGACTGACTCCCTGGCCCCAGCAAAGTTCGCCAGGTGGAGCATCACGGACCCCCATCTGTTGCCCTCGGACGTTGAGATGGTGTGCCTCCCAAGTTAGGCGGCCTCTGGTTGGACACCATTGTTATCGTTGTCTTAGGCGGTTCAGGCTTTTGCTTCCCATTGCAGGTCTTGCAGTCGTGCTCGCTATTCATATGCATGTATTTATTGAGCTTGAATGTCCAATTATGTTTCTACCTCAAACGTTGCAAGTCTTGTTTTCATGCATAGCTGCCCTCTAGGAGGCATGATAATGTACAGATGCATAGGGAGACAGGACAAAACACACAAATAAATGATACTGTACAATCGGGTAGATACCAGGACACGATATTTCATACCCCCCACTTCTCCACCGGGGGACCACCATCCCCAAAAACGAGTGATGCAACATCCTTACAGCGCCCAAAGAAGTCCTCCATGCCATGTACGACACCTTTGACACTCTTTGCCGCGATGTGGTGAGAGGTCCAAAAGACGGAGTGTGCTGCTCGAGCCATGGTGGACCAGACCAGCCAGAAGATGTGGATCGCAAGTGGTCCTTGGGTCAGGCACTGAGCATTGAAGGTACAAGGGAGGGCCAGCCTAGGAAGGGAAAATGTACTGGACATGAGTTTAGTTGCAGATCCGCCTCAGGCTGAGGCTCGACAGACTTTGGGCCAGTCCCGTGGGTGCAGGCGATAGCAAAGTAAAGCGTTGATGGTTGTATACTAGCATGTATATTTATGTGCAGCAAGCCCGGGGAACATTGTGAGCTTCTGGAGGAGGAACATCACGATGGATAGGCACTCACATGCAGCTAGTACACCTCGAGGCAGAGCAATCTGCGCCTCTCTGGGGTGGGCTTCACGGAGGGGAGGGGAAGGTTGTCTTCGAGAATAGAGGGCTAGGGCTTTGCAGAGTGTATAAGATGATTGCGAAGAGGCAATCAGGAGGTGGGTTCTGCCGGTCGGGGAGGGGGGCAGCTGCATCATCATGGCCCAGCTCTGAGGGTCATGATCTATGTTCCAAACAGAGTGCTGCTCTACTTTGATCAAGGGGCAGTGTGGTCATGTGTGAGTCCCCATCCAGCGCCATCATGCCATAGCTGGGCAATTCACGTGGTCAGTATCCCTGCCAGTATTCTCTATGGACTAGGTTCCAAAGTCACAGCCCAAGTTCCTTCAATTCTGGGTGTATCCTTCACTGACCACTCTGACCTGGCTGCTTCTGATCTGAAAGGGGCAAAATTGGTTATCAGGGTTCACAATGGTGACTCGTGACATCCAAGTTCTGACCTTTATGGTGGTTTGGATATAGGTGAGGAGCTTCATGGGTGGTTCATTATTCGATGAAGAGGGAGCAGGGGAATTTCCATAATTGTTGAGCATTTGGGATATGCTTTGCTATTGCCCCCATTGAGGGAACTGCATCCCAACTTCCACTAGTCGATGAACGCCCTAGGTTGATGGCATCTTCTAAGATTATAGTCTAGTTCATGGAGCCCGGACTAATGCTGAATGGATGGTGTAAGGTTTGCTGCGGTGAAAATTTGGCCTGAGGGAAGATGATGCAGGACTCACCATATATGTTGGTATTCGAGCCTGAGCCAGACGATAGATCAGTAGTTGTACATGGGGTACCATATACTCATGCTCTACTGGCCTGCCCCCATCTCTACTTGTAATTTGGACACTTCGCCAGTTTCATGATCTGGTGCGCATATCTCGTACTTCAAATATGTTGATCAACTAACCCAGACCGTAATCCCAGTGGTTGCCCACATAGGCATGAGGCTCGGAGGATTGCAATCCGCTCACTATATCCAGTATCACACTCGTCACAAGACAGTCAGTCAAAGAGTCGGCTGCTGCACTGTCCAGCATCCCAGGAAATTGGTGTTCATGTATTGTACCATTGAGGGTGGGGTAGAGTCGTGTATGTGAATATCAATAATGAGATGATTCTGGACGACAATTCGAAAGATCAAAAATGGGAACTACGCAGGGTCCCCATGTACCGGTCCCCATATGTTATCCTGGGAAATAAATTATGGTATGTTTGTGCATATGTACATATTAAAGCCACATGATCAGGACACCCCAACAGTGCATTGATGGATGCCCAGCCACTGAAGAGTTACAGCATTAATATTTCTATGCTTTGGATCCTGGCAGAAAACCTCAATACGGTTGCATTCAGGAAGATCAGGGATGTCCACTCACCATCAGAGCATGTTACTACATCTGCGAACTCGAGGGTGACCGTATTTTCGCCATGCAAAGGTCTTTCTTGAGGACGGCGCTGCTCAGTCTTACCACTCGTCCCAAAGATCTCAATCTCTGAGGGATTAGAAGCTTTGCCTCTTAGAGACCGCTGAGTGTTCAATCTGTCCACGGCCAGTCAATGGAGTCAGCATCAACCTGTCATTATGGCAAGGAAGATTCGCACACTGCGAGGAGAGTGTTTGTGTATACTTTATAGTGGAGATCAGTTTGTATGGTGCGTAGTTTGGTGATAAGCTGTACGCACACTTCGTCACCACAAATGACATTGCTACATATACCATGCTGGTCGGCTGCACAAGCACCTGAATATCGAAACCAGGAGTGAGTCATACCACAGTTTGGTAGGGAAGTGGGACGTGAAGACATACGAAAATGAAGAGCAATAGCATGCATGCGCTATGAACCATTGGTCAGATTCCATACTGTCCCACGGCTGCCTATCACACCTACCTTGTGATTAAGCCTGCAACAATTGGGTGAGCTCACCAAGTTCAAGATGAGGCCATGCTACTCACCATTGGTGACTGTGTAGAGGATCAGCCGATCCATCAAGGTGTCAGTGCTGCGCAATATAAGGTCAACATATATACCTGCCCGCAGTGGTAGATTGCCTCCGAGTTGAGTGATGAGCGTACCTCTTGATCCTGGTCCTACTTCAGTGCAGAGAGATAGTCAGTATCAATGTCAGCATGATATCTGCGGTGACGCTGAACACTGCTGAACACCCTGTGATCCACTTCAAAGCCTTGAGCACAGGAGTTCTCAAGCCCAGGGAAGCGAGAGACTCACTGGGTCCGTGGTGAAGATGGAAGTGCCATAGCCACCGGCTCTCTGGGAGGATATGATGCTGCATTGGTCAATATTAACTTGACCACTCTCGAGTGCGAGCTGAAACGGTCTAACACACCTGTTGGCAGTGAAAGCTACGTAGGGGCTTGGTGAGCATGGAGAAAAGCATGACAAATGGCTGTCTAACCTATTGCGAACCCTGTTCAAAGACTCAGTGACATATACAGGGGCAGGATTGCATCACAATTTCAACTCACCAAGTCCACTGAGCAGAAAGACGAGCTGCATTGATTTAAATTATGATTCAAATGGCCATATCATGAATGACAACCTACTATCAGCATCGCCGCCTATCAAAAAAATTTTTTTCCAACTATGAAGGACATGAGCACATCATCCTCAGTGCATTGAACTGAATACTTACACATGTATGCTCGGTGGACAAAAAATCTGCAGACACTGTCAGACTGGTTGATACAAGCAACATAAACAAAGATGATACTTACGCTTGGGTTAAAACAATGATGGCTCCCTTTAACGAATGGGCGAGAGCTTCAGCCAATGCCCGCAGAGGCACTATTATGTGAGGGGCCAGCAACTCACTGATACAACTGGTAGCACCTGTGCGCACTTTTCAGAGGACAATGTCATATGATGTGAGACTTGATCACTTACGCTCTGGCTCCTATTCAGATCGAGATCAGTACGAGATCAGCCAAAGATAAACAAGTATATACATACAGAGAGGCATGTTCAAGGATCAATATGTTTGCATATCCGAGAACAAGCATGAAGTAGCTGCACCATGCGTTGTATCTGCATCAGACCTCTGTAGAAGCAGTGCACTTGAGAGTGGAGACATGTGTACCATGCATAGATAGACAAGGCAGTTTGGGCACTCTCTAGGGCTCTGAAAGTATGGTATTTGTGAACGACGCACAGTCAGAGCCAGCAGAGCAACTGCTCACACCAAGACTAGGACCTAACATAACATTGCTTGCATGAGCGATGTCTGGCGTCACGTATGCGGACGCTGCACATGTGGCGATGTACTCGGGGCTGGGACGTGCCATCATAAGGGATGCGGCAGACTGGGAGTGCATCCGCGCCCGACAGGTGCTGGTAGATAACCTCGCCATTACCTGCGCGGATGGGACCTCCCTTACGGAGGTCCAGGTGGTTGCCAAGGCAAATGCAGCAGTCCCGAATATGGAGGGCGAGGGGCTCGACATCCCGCCGGGGCTTCGTTTCACTTCAGCAAGGTTTCTGAGGAATGGCGGTACAATCCTTGAATTGGCTACTGCAGAGATGGCGGACTGGATCAGAGAGCATGCAGATGGTTTTGAGAGGTGGCTCGGCGCCGGGGCCAAGCTTAAGCTCAGGCTCTTTAAGGTCATTGCGGAATATGTGCCGGTTGTGCTTAACCCTGCAGATATGCAGGTGTGGTGCGATGCAGAGGAGGAGCTCGGCCTCCCGCCTAATGCAGTGGTCGGGGCATGCTGGATCAAGCCAGTTGAGAGGCGCAGGAAGGACCAGAAGGTGGCCTTCCTTATGATTGACTTTGCGGACAAGGATGCGGGTAATGTGGCCATGGGCCAGGGATTAACCTTGGCGGGCAGGCGTGTTACTTTGCGCCGCTGTTACAATGAGCCGATGCGCTGTGCCAAGTGTCACCGATTCAGCGTGGGCCACTTGGCCAGGGACTGCCCCCAGGGCGGTGACTTGTGCACAACTTGTGGGGTGCGAGGTCACTCGGCCAATGGATGTCCGGTCCAGGACAGCGCCAGATTCTACTGTGTTAACTGCAAGTGCAAGGGGCATGCATCATGGAGCAGGGACTGTCCAATCTACCTTGAGCAGGTGCGGCACCTCAATGCCCAGCAGCCAGAGAATCTCTTCCGTTTCTTCCCCTCCAAGGACCCAGATTCATGGATACCTTCCCAGGGGCATAACAAGGCAGCACCAACAGGTGCTATGTGGCCCATGGTAGAGGAGGTGATTGCCAATGGGCCCCCAGCCCCATCACAGCGCTCACAAGCAGTTGCGGCGAGGCTCAAGCAGACTACACTGATGAGCGCATGGGAGCAGGCAGTTGGCGGGCAGGGCAGTGTGGGCAGCCAGCAACCTGATAATACTACTGATACAGATGCCCACTACTAATCTTTCACAGCTTAGGATATGGCAGCAAAACCTCAACAAGTCGATGGATGTGCAGCTAGACCTCCTTCACACAGCAAACCCTCGTGACTTCGACATCCTGGCACTCCTGAACCTTACATGGATTTTATGAAACTTACTCGAGCAACGCGAGGATGGAATGTCATCTACCCCACCTTGCACCATGACAGTGATCAGCGCGTCCGGGCGGTCATCCTGGTCAGCGCCCGGATCTCTACCAATGCCTGGGCACATGTGGAGGTCTCCTCCCCGGATGTCACTGCAATCACAATCACGGCACGCAATGAGCGCATTCACCTGTTCAACCTGTACGTGGATGGCGGGCATGATCGAGCCCTGCATGCAGCGGCCCGGGTGACGTGCCGAGCTACAGGCGTGGGAGAGCAGAGCGGTGGTGACCACATCATCTGGCTGGGCGACTTCAACCGGCACAACCCTATGTGGAATGAACCACGGAACCACCACCTGTTCACGCCGGCGGCCCTTGACCACTCCCAGGTGCTACTCAACTATGTAGCCTCGTATGGAATGGAGATAGCACTCCCAGCTGGAATCCCCACACTGGAGGCTAGCAGGACAAAAAACCTCACACGGCCGGACAATTTCTTTTGCTCATCAGCGCTGAGTGAAGTACTGATCTCTTGCCAGACAGCTCCGCATCTGAGGCTGGTCAAGGCAGACCATTTTCCGGTGCATACCGTGCTGGGCCTCACACTTCCGGCCAGTGAGCCTCAGCCTTGATGCAACTTCAGGGAGGTCGAGTGGGATGCTTTCCGCTCTGCTCTGCGGGCGGAATTGCAGGACCCACCCCTCCTAGAGGCAGTCCACTCTCGGGAGGACTTTGACCTCCTGCTGTCATGGTTGACAGTGGCAATCCAGATCGCCATTGACAAGGAGGTCCCGTTCACGAAGCCCTCCCCTTTTTCCAAGCAGTGGTGGTCCAAAGAGCTTACTAATATGCGCAGGGGAGTCCAGCAGCTGGGGCATCAAGCACACAGGCTCCGTGGGGATGCCCTACACCAGGTGCACCGTGACTATCGTGCAGCACGCAACAGGTACACGGACCACATCCGGGCAGCAAAGAAGGACCACTGGGCAGCCTGGCTAGACTTGGTTGATCAGCATTCAATTTGGGCTGCTCACTGTTTTGTCAAGAATGGCGCATCGGATGGCGGGAGTTCACGCATCCCCCCTATCAAGGCTGTGGGGCCAGATGGCTCCGTGCACACTCTGACAGATAATGCAGTAAAGGCTGATGAATTCTACAGGACGTTCTTCTTTCCACAGGGCCCAGACACAGAGCTGCCGGAGGGTCATGAGTATCCTGCTCCCAGCTTTGACTTTCCTGGCATTACTGATATTCAGATCCTCCGTGCTATTGGCAAGCTGCGATCCTTCAAAGCCCCCAGGCCGGATGGTATTCCAAATAAGGTATACATGCACTGTGCTGACTTGCTGGTCGATCCGCTTGGCCTTCTCTTTAGGGTGACATTTGACCTCAAGTATTACCCGGAGGCCTGGAAGACCTCAGACATGGTCATTCTCCGCAAACCTGGAAAGACAGACTATACAGTGGCCAAGGCATACCGGCCCATTGCTCTCCTCAACTGCATGGCCAAAATTCTCTCCCGGTGTGTAGCAGATATTATTGTCTTTGAGGCTGAATCGCATTCGCTGTTAGCAAGCTACCAGTTTGGCGGGCATGTGGGCCACACAACAACGGATTCTATACACCTCGTGACCAAGATCATCAAGGATGCTTGGCAGTGGGGCATGGTTGCCTCAGTGCTCTTTCTCGATATCAAGTCTGCATTTCCTGCTGCCACGCCAGCACAGCTTTTTCACAACATGCAGGAGCGGGGCATCCCCCAGGTAATTACTGACTGGCTTCAGGAAAAGCTGACTGGCTGCAGGACTCTGCTCAAGTTCGATGACTTTGTCTCCGACTCGGTAGACATCGTGAATGGGATCGATCAGGGCTGCCCTCTTTCAGTACCCCTCTATGGCTTTTATGGCTCCCCATTGGTGGATAGTGCAGACCACAAGGCAGGGGCCTTTGCAGTTGGATCAATGGATGACACGGCAGTGGTTGCAGTTGCCAAGACCTTTGCAGGGGCCCATGACAAGCTGCGCACTTTCTTCTCTCACTCCGGGGGAGCTGATGACTGGTCTAGGACACACAACTCCAGTTTTTCCTTAGACAAATTTGGCCTGCTCAACTGCACACAGTGCTACAAAGAGCTTGGGCCAGCACTCGAGCTGAATGGGACAATCATCAACCCTACTGACCACCACAGATTCCTTGGGGTCCTGCTCGACAACCAGCTCTGCTTCCACAAGCAGGTTGCACTGGCAGTGGGCAAGGGCATGGCCTGGGTAGCGACACTGGGCACCTGACACGCTCTCAATATGGCCTCACGATGAAGATGGTGCGACGACTCTACTTGGCGGTAGCAGTCCCCAGTGCCCTCTATGCCATTGACACCTTCATCACTCCTGTGCACACGCAGGATGGGCGGTGTTGCTCCCGGGGTTCTGTGGGTGCTGTTCGGAAGCTCTCACGGGTTCAGCGTGGGGCACTGCTTCTCATGACGGGCGCAATGCGCACTACTGCTACTGATGTTATGGCTGTTCATGCAGATCTCCTCCCCTTTGACATACTAGTTGGCAGGCTGTGTCAGCGGGTGGCAGTCCGCCTCTGTATCCTGCCCCCATCACATCCACTCACACCACATGTTCAGCGAGCAGCCAAGCATTTTGTCAAGAGACACCGATCATTGCTCCATGAGCTCCTTCATGCCTACATCGACCCTGGGGAGGTCGCCAGGATAGAGACCATCCAGCCACTGCAGCACCATCCGGACTGGCGACCCCTTCATAGCACAACAATCCCGCACTCTGTTACAAATGCCTACCCAGTCACTCTGCATATCTTATGTACCCCTTAGGACACCAACAACGAGGGCAACAACAGGGAACACCTAGCCCTCTGATCGCTCTGGTTCACAACCAAACGTGGCAACACGTCGTGAATACGTGTCTCAGTCTTACCAATCAGGACACGTAGAGCGACACGTAAAGACACGTCCTCGACTTACCAATCACTTACCAACCATTACCAAGCACCGCAGTTAGTACGTACCAGTAATTTCCACCACAATCCGCGCAGTCGACACGTCAGACGACACGTAGGGACACGTCCACTGCACCGCCCATAGTATGTACTAGTAGTTTCCATCACAGCCTGCGCAGCTGACACGTCAGTCTGCGCAGTTCCACGTAGACCCATTCCCAGTAGTATATAAGGAGGCGACCTCTCAGCTGAGGCCCCCCAGTTTTCAGTCTCTTGTGTATACACCGTAGTCTCTAGTCACCAATCTATAGTATATTGCTAGTTGCAATATACTCTTATACACTACGTCTCCTAGAGCATTCTTGCTCTAGTATCCAACTACTCGCCTCGTAAGTCGTTGGACTCAACTAGGAGCTACAGTACTAAGTTGTACTTAGCTCGGGACGTAACATTAGACTGAAAACTTAATCACCCCACCTATTCAGGTGTAGGGAACCCACAACCACCTCGCAAGTAGCAACACAGTATTGGACAGGGGTCCAATAGGAAGAAAAGTCAGGAACGTTTAGGACGACCAAGAGCAGACCAGTCACGGCCGAACCAAACCCTCGGGTGACTAACATTTACTTGGACGAGCCAAGTACGAGCTCCAAGGCGCCAGAAGAGACACGAGAAGTCCGTTCACCGCACTGAAGGAATAAGTTTTCCTCCAGTAGTCAACCGCTCTAGGATAGAGCCCCCGAGCATTCCTATCTCAAGCAGAGACAAGGAACGGGAAGTTACCACACAGTACATAGGAAGGGAAAGGTTTCCTATCCTTGAGATCCCCAGTACCCTCGGATTCACAGAGTTCCAGTCGGAACGGCCTTTAGAATCAAAAGCAGCATTCCGCCGGGAACGAAACATATGAGTACATCGGTACCCACTTGTCACGGCCTACAACACGCATTCGATAACACCAGGAAGAGGGACGTACACAAGGAACCAGGACCAGACGCCAAGTGGACGTTTTGCACAAGTCGACTGTGCATTGAAAGATATCAGAAGATCTTTCCAGCCAACACCCGTACCAGGTACAGTACCATCTACTTCAAGCCCACAGCAACTCAGGAAGCAGAGATCAAGAATACTCACCCTCCGAAGGGCGGAAGAGCATACCCCACTCCTCACCCAGAAAACCAGACACCCAGCAGCAGTCCAAGAGTTACTGCTAGGCTTACCTCGTTACAACTTTCAGTAAATCCTTTATCACCAGTAGACCCAGTTCCAGAAGCTGAAGAAGGCACAGCCTCAGAACCCGAAACAACCGCCTCAGTGTCAAGAATTCCACCCTGCAGATCGGTGTCCCCAGTTCCAAAACCCACCAAAGAAACTCAGGAACGTACTCCAAGCCCTACTATGGCGTCCGAAGAAGCTCAAAGACTTTGGGCTGAATACAAGTACAATGTCCGGATGCACAAGACCGTCAGGCGAGTGGACCCCGACAGGGAAACCATATCCCACAGAATCGAAGTCGAGGAGGAACAACTCGACTTACTCCTGGAAAACACCGATAGAGCACCACTCACTTCCGACGATAAGAGCGTTCTGGCAAAACAAATCCAAGACACATGGAAGATCTACCCAGTCCAAAATCCCTCCAATCCCACCATGGACCGATTTATCTATAACTCTGACGGGAACGAAGACCTCACTCCCGCGGAAAGTGCTAGTGCTGCATTCCGAGCTGCTGTTCCTCAACCCCCCTACGAGGAAGGACAAGGATACAGCTATACACCAGGGAGTGGAATTAGCACTGGCATATTTCAAACAGGGTCTGCCCGAAGGTCGATTCCAAGTTGGGGTGTCGGGGGAGATCGCACAGATCCCGCTAGTACAAACCCTGTGGGCACTGGATCTAGTGCTACAGCCAGGAGAAAGCAGTCAGCACAAACAAGCAGGGATCCGAAGGATTTGGGTGGATCCGAACAGCCCCCAGAACGACCACAGGATCCAGACAATCCCCCACCCGGACCACCCGGACAGCCAGGTGATCCAAGGGGACCCGGAGGACCAGGAGGAGGAGGACCAGGCGGACCTGGAGGAGGAGGCCCTGGGGGACCTGGAGGATTCCCCGGAATGGGACAACAAATGGGAGGACTTCCTTTACCCAGAGGAAAAGGAAAGGCCAACCCCCCAGAGATCTTCGCAGGAGATCGAGACAAGTCAGAAAAATTCCTGGAAGATCTATTCCTTTTCTTCTCAGCAGATCCAAGGTTCACCGATGATCAATCCAAGATCTCTACTGCACTCTCATTCATCGGAGGAGAAAACGTCAACTATTGGAGAACGGCTATGGCTAGAAAAGCAGAACACAATTTGGCAACCACCGGAACTTTTGGGAGTTGGGAAGCATGGAAGAACGACTTCAGAAACAGCTTTGCCCCCACCAACCAACCGGAGAAGGCAGTCCGAGCCTTGGAAGACCTCACGCTTGGAGAAACCATCCACGAATTCAACGCCAAATTCAATGCCCTGATTACCAAAAGCCGTATCCAAGATTCGATGGCTAGACTCAATTACTATTGAGACGCCCTACCACTCTGGCTCAGAGACAAGTGTGCCACATCCATACCAATCCCGCGTACACTAGAAGATTGGATCGGACGTGCCACTGACATCTACGAAGCCCAACAGATCAACCGGGAACTTAGTGCCAAGCGGCGCACTAGAAGTGAAGACAATACATCCAGCAACATCAACAGGATGACCGTAGCAGAACGAAACAAACACATCAAAGACAAGCTCTGCTTCACCTGCCACAAACCGGGTCACATCGCTGCTGGATGTCCTCAAGGACAGAAGAAGCAACGCTTCACTCCCAGAGACAGAGGGATACAAGACGAACCAGACGACGAAGGGGAAGACAGCGAAGCATCGAGCTCCGAAGAATCCGATGACGGCAATTTGGAACAGGAATTGCAAGTCAACGCCCTCCACACAGACTTCGACGACATGAATTTTTAGACTGGCAGACAGAAGCAACGCCTGCTTTACCTCTTCCTACCATTCAAGTAAGCGTCAGAGTGACTTCAACAGAACATAGTCATTCGGGACGAATGATAAAGGAAAGGGGGGGGTAATGTTACAAATGCCTACCCAGTCACTCTGCATATCTTATGTACCCCTTAGGACACCAACAACGAGGGCAACAACAGGGAACACCTAGCCCTCTGATCGCTCTGGTTCACAACCAAACGTGGCAACACGTCGTGAATACGTGTCTCAGTCTTACCAATCAGGACACGTAGAGCGACACGTAAAGACACGTCCTCGACTTACCAATCACTTACCAACCATTACCAAGCACCGCAGTTAGTACGTACCAGTAATTTCCACCACAATCCGCGCAGTCGACACATCAGACGACACGTAGGGACACGTCCACTGCACCGCCCGTAGTATGTACTAGTAGTTTCCATCACAGCCCGCGCAGCTGACACGTCAGTCTGCGCAGTTCCACGTAGACCCATTCCCAGTAGTATATAAGGAGGCGACCTCTCAGCTGAGGCCCCCCAGTTTTCAGTCTCTTGTGTATACACCGTAGTCTCTAGTCACCAATCTATAGTATATTGCTAGTTGCAATATACTCTTATACACTACGTCTCCTAGAGCATTCTTGCTCTAGTATCCAACTACTCGCCTCATAAGTCGTTGGACTCAACTAGGAGCTACAGTACTAAGTTGTACTTAGCTCGGGACGTAACACACTCCAAGGAAGCAGTGCAGGATGAGGATGAGGCCTGGGCCTGGTGACACGACATCAGGGTGTACTCGGATGGCTTGGAGAAGGATGGCAAGGTAGGGGCAGCTGCAGTGCTGTTGCGCCGGCCATGGCGGGGGCGCTGCCGCCCCAAGGTGTTGCATCACCACCTCGGTCTGGCGACACAGCATGGGATCTTTGAGGCAGAGATCGTCGGCTCTATTCTAGGGGTGGCTCTTATTCGCGAGGAGCGTCAGGCGCTGCAGGATCCTTCAGTTGCCCTGGACAACAAGTCCTCCATTGAGGCCTCGGAGAACCTCCAGTCGGGTCCAGCGCACTATCTAACTGACTATTTTCACAGTCAGGTCCAGGACTTGTCAGCTAAGGGCGGCATTGCCCAGGGCTCTCTCTTTCGCCTCCACTGGGTGCCAGGGCACCAGGGAGTAGAGGGGAATGAACTAGCAGACCGGAAGGCTAAGAAGGCAGCAGAGGGGCTGATGAGTGCACGCCGTCAGTTGCCCGCATTGCTCCGCTCCCCCCTCCCTATCAGTGCCACCAAGCTGAAGCTCACTTTCCTGCAGACTACTCAGGAGCGTGCATCAAAGCAGTGGAAGGACTCGCTTCGTGGACGCCAGTTTCTTAGCATTGACCCCAAGCTCCCCTCTCCTCGTTTCTTGGCATTGGTGGCACCAATATCCCGTCGTCAAGCCAGTGTATTGTTCTAGCTGCGGACAGGGCATGCTCCACTGAGTGATCACTTATATCGCATCTCTCGAGCTGATACAAGGACTTGCCCTGCTTGCAAGGGGGCCCCCAAGACAGTCTTCCATTTCCTCATTCAATGCCCTGCCTATCGTCTTCTCTGGGCACAGCACCTCACCTCTCTCGGCCGCTCCAGTGGCAACCTCGCACACCTCCTTACTTCCCCCGTAGCAGTAAAGCTGCTACGGCATTTTGTCAACTCTACTCGTTGGCTCCACCACACATTCAGCACAATCATCATGCATGACAGCTGATGGTTGCACCTACCAGATCCGGCCGCTCTCCATTCACTCACTGTGTCTGCATCATTAAGGTTGTCTTGCATGTTTGTACTATCTGTCTTGGCCCGCTCCCTTAACACTATGTGCTGTGAGCATCTGCTCGCTCCAGGGGCAGGGGAGTTCTGATGTATGGCGGGGCAACCGCTGGGCATACTCCTGACCGTGGCAAGAGGCATGACAACCCAGGGGTGCAATCACCCTCTAGGATGGCAGGTTTATAGCCTGTCCCCTTACCTTTAATGGTCAGGAGCATGCGGGCGCCCACAGCACATAGTGTTTGTGCCCTCTCTCTCTCAACTCCCACCCACCAGTGTTCCCCCCATCCTCTGCCCACAGTCTCAGTACCCCAATGCCCTCTTACGCCCTCTATACCATACTCACTTACTCCTCCAACTATCCCCCTGGCTTGCACCCACCCGTATGGGCACTTTGATTTGTTCGACCTTTTATTACTACCTGTTTGTTACATCGTACGTACTGCCTACCATGAGGCTAGGCCTCCAAGGGCAATAAATGGGAGCTTGAATTGAAGTGAAGCGATGTCCGGCAATATATGATAGTCTGCTTACCAGTGCCTTCAACCACAGGCCGTCGTCGAGATACATTTGATAGTATCAGTAAGCCTGATGCAGGATCCCGCCATACAGGCTGGTAAACATGAAGTTGGTCAGCCTTATTTTAATAGAGAGAGAAGTACAGACTCAACTCACATGAGGGAAAGTAGGTCCCTAGGAGTGCAGCGCCGAATGTGTTGTTGACAGAGAAACCGCTCAGGGCCCCGGCAGGAACCGCAGAAGGGACACCAGTCTGTGGGAGATCCATGGGTGGCAGAGACTAAAGGTGCATTCAGGGACTGACATATATATATACACAGCATTACCACCATAGTTGTGCAGAGGGTTGGTGTGGGATTCCATAGGACTGCTGCAGTCCAAACATCGGGCTGCCTAAGTTACCGCACGCTCAATCAGCTTCTCTTGACACGAGGAGAGATATGGCATCCACAAACCAGCTATTAAATCTAATATGTGGAAAGGGCAATACATGTGTGAAGAGTGTTCAGTGCACTACTTTGGGGACTTTGGGAATATGATGTGGTTGCACGGCGATACGGCAGCCTCGGAGCTGATCGGACTCATCAGTCAGATGCACTGAATGATTTTACATTCCCCCCCTAAGCTTACGAGCATTGACAAGGCTCAATCGGGCATGTCAATATATAACATGCTACTTGGAAACAGGACCTGTGCACGTTCAACAGTAAGTTCAGTCAATCGCACTGACCTTTGAATATTTGAATGCTGGAAGCGGTGTTTTTGCGCCCAGAATTCCTGTGAATTGGTCAGCGTGCTCAGAACCTGGGGGTGGTATGCTAGGAAGGAAGCACTTGATGTGACCATGAGGAGTCTTTCCATGAATCCTTATCCAATGATGTGAAGTTGTCCTAGAAGCACGCTGGAGCAGGAATGCCAGCATTTCGAAGGCTTGAGATGAGCGACCCGAGGGCCAAGAGAGCACCTTGGGACACAATCAGGGAACTTCTATTGTTTGGGCTGTACTGGGCGTCATGCTTCATGTTATTCAGCAATGTAAGAGTAGAGGAAGGGTTTAATATAGATACTAAGAGTAGAACGTGGGATGTAGCTTGAGGCTGGCCTCATTGAGAATGGCCGTTCAGTGGAAATGAACTCCCAGTTCAGAAGGCAATAAGAGATAATATTAGTAACTGAGTGATCTCAAACATGACTGCATAGCCTAGGAATGGCCCTTAGAACTTATGAGGAGCTCAAAGGCTGGCAGTGAGCCGAACCTGAGTCGATGCTGGCAGTCTGGGTGAGCAGCGCCAGTGAGTGACTGCCACAAAGCCATGTGAAATTCCGGGATGCCCTGAAGATGGGCGCTACCCATCCCATTGTGGGAAGGACAATCACCGTCAACTGATCAGCCGTGACCTCGTCATTGGGCAGCCCTCTACCTCTCCTCATACCCTTCCAATGATTGGTTCCGTATTTGAGTTATACGAAAGGAATCATTCAACCACTTGCGCTGGCACCTCCAGCAACATCCGTGCTTACTATGCAAAATTCGAATCTCATGAGTTGTGTGCAAAAATACTGCTCGGGGACATAGAACGTGAGTACTTGTCCATCCTGTGTATTTCTAGTTTATTTCACGTATATCATGCATATTGTATGCTATGACTGTTGATTATCTGTTTTTTGGTCGATAGAGCTTGGAGTGGTCAGCATTTATCCCCCACCAACCCCATATAGTGAGGATACTGAGGCTGTCACCGATTGGCCCGAGTGTCGGTCCAGAGTAGCGGATGAAGATGAAGACTTGGTTCAAACCCAAATATCGCAGGTGTGTTTAATATAATATTAAAATATTTTCCACATGGTAAGGCCTATTGCTGTGTCCACGGCTGGGCCGCACAGGGTGTGACCGGCAACTGCGGGTACGTTCAATTTGTACAGCCTGAACACTGTCAATGGAGCAAAAAATTCCACATCTGGAGACCCGTAAAATGCTGTCATGCTGTCGTGCTGAGGGTGCTGATAGGCATACAACACTCAATGTAACACAATGATTATGATAACATATATTACCTGCTCATCTAATCCAGGTATGTCTCATGAGCTCTGATATCTAATTACGGTGCCATGCTGGTAATACTGACCATGCTAAGACGATGTCACTGCAGCTTGCTGCCGGGCTGAAAGCTGTGCTGCTAAGCGCTGTCATGCTGATTGTGCTGAGCGTGCTGGGTCAGCACGCTCAGCACTTTACGGGTGTCCAGATGCATCTTCTGGTTAGGTTCGTTCTTCGCAAAAATTTCCCCGTGTCTTTCCAGTTTTGGGCTGCTAATAACACGGAGATTAGAACTGGGGGTGATTTGAGATTTTGAGTATGGTTCAGCACTGGATCATGCTCTATGAGGCCGCCAACGTTTCCCAAAAATATCACAAGTTCTGACCCAAAAATCTCACTCTTCGGAAAACACTAGGTAAGGTTCCGGTACCTGTGCATCTTAGAAATAACGCTGAATTGACTGCTCATTTGGCTTGGGCAAGATGGGTGGCGGGGCACCAATAATCTTCTGTTGCTGAGCTGGCGACCCGCCATAGCAGACCCTGGTGCTGACACAGAGATGGCCACCTAGAGCGCCACCATGCGCTTGAATAGACGAGATATTTTGTACTTTGAAAAGGGGGTTATGTGCAGGGAAGGCAACGTAGCCTGGCGTAACTCAGTGATCTATCACCGAGCTCGGGAGAAAAGCTACAGATCCAATACTCCGGGACACCCGGTGCATCCAAATTGTGCCAAGGCTTCTGTGTTGGTAATTTTGCACGCTGAACACGCTGATTCTGTGCAGAGCATCGCGCCGTTACAAGGTGCACAACCAAAGCAATCAAGGAGTGAGCACTACTGAAGTCACAATGTGCGCGATAGGCACGGACACCTGGGTAGTGACCATGGGAGTAAGCCGTCAGCTCAGCCACATCGGCGAAACGACGGAGTGGTGTGCTGCGGTCAGTCGGTCGCAAGCCCAAATCCACCCCCTTGTTGGGAACTTGCACGGGTCACAGTCAGACAGGTTGGGGAACGAGTGTCCTGGCATCACCGACATCCCCGTATGGGAGCAGCATCGGGACATCGGAAAGAAGCTGCTGGACAAGTGTTGAACACCTGTACCAGACGTTCCGCACAGCCATGCCGCCGGATGCTGCTTCATCTTCGTCCGGCGTAGATGGCAGGGGGGACGTACCGGCTAGTTGTATGCCGGTGTTTGGATCACACGAATTCCGCCTTGCTCTTCGTTTTGCGTTGGCTTTGATCCCTCTACTATATGAGAGGCTGCGTGTGGTGAGATTGGCTTCGCAAACCGGGGATGATCAATATGCTTCGTCATCCCACCGGTTCGTAGAGGGACGTGTGGCAATTGAGGTGCGAACGTGAGTCTGTGCCCTGGATTCCTGTATACGGAAGTTGAAGCTCGATCCTCGCAATGCAGTACCACCCATAACGATGTCTTTCCGGTCCGCAATCGAACGCGATTCGCATTATTCACGTATTCTGTTGATCAGTGTATAATGGGTGGAGGTTCCATCACAGAATGGTCAATTTTGACATGTTACCGAAGACAGATTTATATGTACGTTTACACTGTCACATTCCATGCGAGCGACTACAAGGGCGAGAAACGGGAGACATGCACATGGCCGGAGGAAGACCTAGACCTGAACCGTCACAGGCCCGAATGCGAATCCAGCCAGCCCGACCTGTGCTTTCTGAACAGCAACGTACCATTGTGGGGCGCGAAAATGGCGAACCCCATGGACGTCTCCTTGGGTGGGCTGCCATCGCCGCCGAGTTTCAAATCATAGTGAACGAGGATGTGAGCCAAGATGACCTTCATCTCCATGATGATGAAGAACCGTCCCGGGCTACCGGCCAAAACCATCAGTCACGTTCCCGGCGTGCAATACAACTTGAAGATACGGACCAGGAATGTGAACCGTATCCCCAGGGAAGGTACGTCGCGGAGGACGTCGTGAACTGGTGTTTCAGGCTGTCTCCATCCTGCTCGCGCGCGCGCGAGAAGCGGAAGGGGTCGAAGACCTCCGGGTCAGGATAGTACGTCTCGTCCCGGTGCGTGGAACTGTACGTGGCCAGGAGGATCGTCCCCCTTGGTACGAATGTGCCGTCGCTGAGCAGGACGTCCTTTGTCGCCTTCATCATCATCGACGCTGCGTGCGTATAATTGAGTGAGTGGTGTACGGAGAAGCGGCGGAAAGCTTACCGAGTGCCACCCCCGTGTACCTCTGGGTTTCCTTGAGGTAGCTGTCAACCTTGGCCATCTTGCCGATTGCACCGGCGGTCCAACCCTCATCAGCGACCAAAGACTCGATCTCTTCCCGGAGAGTGTTCACGGTCTCTGGTGTGGTTGCTAGGTGGCATAGCGCATTTGTCAACGTGTTCGCGGCAGGGTTTATGGCCGCGAAGTGGGATCCGAACAGCCTCTCGACGACGTATTCGTCTGAGTTCCCTTTGCGGACAGCTCTGTCGAGGATCCACTGCAGCATGTCATTCTAGTGAACCAAATGATGAATAACGCAATTCGGCGAGTATCTTTGTGGGCTCACTGGTTTTCTGGGCCAGTCGCCGCCGGACTGGTTCATCAGAGCCTTCCTCTTCTCGATGATAGGGCCTAAGAACGGGAGAGCGAGTTTCACGTTCCTGTGAACCTTGCTCACCATCGGTCCGATTATCCTATCTCAAAATTGAATTACGACAATATATCAGGCATGACGATGCCACGCACGGCTTAAGGAATGTTGGAATCATATTCATGGTCAGTAGGGTCTCCATGAAGTCCTTCATATCCTTGTGCACAATGGACAGATATCGCGTATCGCGACCTAGGACAAATATCCTGTCAGTAATAGCACATCGACATCTGAAGCGAGCAGTGACAGACGTACAGAGGGGCAAACCGACGTAGATGCGACTCGTAGTTCGGGCGAGAATTTGGTTCATGAAATCCCATGGGTTCAACGACACCCAATCTGCTCCCCACCAATGGGTCAGTTGAAGAGCCGCAAGCATCGGCAGTAAAACAGGATAGGCACCTTTATTTCTAGAAGGGATGCACTCCTGAAGGACGCATTGGAGTTCATCTGCTATTTCAGGAGTGAAGATCGGGATGCCGCGAGTCAGGTTTTCGTTGATGAGTGTCCGCGAGTCATGGCCGGTATCTTCCAGCACCTCCGACCCAGACATGTATGCGATCTGGGTGAACTGGAGTAAAATGGTCAACAATGATGTTTCACCGGCCACGAGAAGGAACGCCCGACCTCTCGGATCCCGTCGTACACTGAAAACTCGCCATTGGCATGCTTCCCCACTTCCTCTATCATCTTCGTCCCGCAGACGACGACGACCCACTTGTCTGCGAGGGGGAGCTTGAACGCTGAGTTGTGATACTGGGATACGGGCTCAGCTTCTCGAACAGCAAGAGGAGGTGATCATGCCCACCTTCGTATAACCTTCATTCAGCAGTGTCTTGGGGTGACGCACGAAGCGGAGGGCGGTCAAGAGAGACAAGCCTGGGAAGGAAGATCCGCCAAGGGTCGGTATCGGGCGCAACTATAAGGATAGTAAGCATAGGCAGGCCTCGCGCGTGGAAAAGATGAGGCTTACAGGGTGCGTGTACCACCGTATGAACTGGCAGCTGATAAGGAAAGTCAGAAGAGCAAGTGTCCATGTAATGTCATCCATGTCGGATGACGATCAATAAAAGTTGGGGAAACCGGAACGCCAGCCAAGAGCCAGGGGCACTTATACTGGGTCATTTGCGTGACACTGCAAAGAACAAACCTTTCAGCAAGAACGAAAGGCTATGAAAGGATCAAGAGATATCAGTAAAGTTGCATCACCTGAAATGCTTCTGAACGACCCTGAGTGGCACAGGCCGCCTCAAAGACCTCAGGCATTCGGGCGTTAGATGGGCGACGCCGAGGAACACTTGTTGTGCTGTCAAGAGATCCCAGAAGAGGTCCGGCGCTGGACAAGAATGTAAGTTTTCGCTAATGTGATTGTGATAAATTTGCACAGGTAGAAAGTCTTTCCGTCCCCGCGGAAGGTTTGATGAACAGTTTCTGACATCCTGAACCATGTGTGAGCGCGGTGCCAGATCTAGAGTCATCTTTTGACCCCCACTTACCAGGCTGGGGTCAAAGCCAGGCACGAGTTAGCGACTGGCTATACAGGGTTGTCCGAAGTCTAGCCGATGGCTATATTGGACAAGTAGAGCTTGTTCCTTTCTCACCGAGTGGGGAACCCGTTTAAGATACAAAACTCACTCACTAATCACCACATATCGCGCGAACACCGAAGCCAGAATGCACCACCATCAATTTACACGCCCCACATCTCGATCACCAACGGTGTATCCCCAAACACAAGCATGACAATGTCCACCATATGCGTCACGAAGTCTGCCAACAGACCGAGCAGTCCACCCCCACCGACGCCCATAGTACTAAGCATAGCGTAGATGGCCACGACGGGAATGGCCGCCAGAAGATGCAGCCGAATCCAGACAAACGTGGTATCTATTGTGGCGGGGGGATTTGAGCACTGGGAAAGGAAACTGAGCTACGAGAGAATAAACTTACCCCGTGCTGAGCCCGAAATGGACGTTCTGCCTCGGGATGCACTGAGCTGCCAGAGTCCAGAGAGGAGTAAAATGGATTAATAACTAGTCGACAGTTAGATACGTACGGTGAGCATATGATGCACTTACAAGCTGCCAAATGCTTTGACCGCCCATTCCTTGACCGCGTGTTTGAAGCTCGATTTGGCTTCCACGCGAGATGCATGCGTAGACTTCGGTGGTGGGCCGTATATCTCAAAGCATGCCTCCCAGGAGACCTGTGGTTGACCCGAGAAGGGCACAACTGCGAGGAGCAGCAAGATACCGATTGATCCAAAAATATAGAAGCTTTCAGCGAGGACATTCATGGTTGTTGGCAAGGATATCGACTCATCGTGAGTCAACTGTAGTACGACGTCGTTAGTCTCTGGAAATATCAGATATCTGCAAGGCAACCCACATTGTGAAAGGCTATGTTGCGAATGGGATTCAAAAACATCGCTGAAAGGAAGGAATGTATCTGCACTCTGTGCCCTGGAGAGACTGTGTGTCATCGCAAGGTGAACACTTAAATGACGGGAAGAAGGTGACAACTTCCATGACTTTCACGGTATAGTACCGGGGTTTACCGTCAACTTCAGATGCCCAGCATCACGATAAGCGGCGCTGGGAGGAGAAGCGTGTCAGCCTCCCAGATAAGGTACCGCAGAAGCATGGATATGGGAAACAGTCGTGCGGCTCGCCTGCAGCACGCCCAAGCACAACTCACCACTCTTTCTGCAGTTGACGATGGAGACCTCATATCAGGGCAAACTTCCGATCAAGACGCGACGCCGAGGCTGTACACCGAGCACTAGGTGGACACTTGGGAGACCTTCACAGTCGCCACTTGCGGTTTGTGGCCCAATTCGGGGGAAACACACGCAAGGCATGCGGAATGGCTACGCTCATGTGTTTCAATCAAACGTTGAAGTGAAAGGCATGAGAAACGCACCTATTCCCCATCGCGCAGCAGATGCACCACTCCTTCACCATCGATCACTATGCCGCTCCTCCCAAGCCGCTCGACAGCGCCTCCCATAAAGCCCCTAGACCGGTGCTTGTAGCGAAGACGTAGCTTCTTCCGCCCGCAGATTGGCAGGCTGCTACCCCCCCCCCTGAAGCCCATCCCCCTGGAGAGCAGCTGATGGTGAGCACTTATCCGTGTAGCGCAGGATGCATGACCTACGGACTGCGCTGTACCTGCCAAGGGGGACTTTCTCTATCTAGAAGGACCCCTTTGTCCGGGTCGGAGATAGGAGTCGGATAGTTAAGAAGAGACCGGAGAGGAACATTATGCCGTGAAGATGCATTGCTGAGGGATGGCCGTGCGACGTGGACACCGGCCCAAGGGTCTTCGAAGACGCTTGATGCACATCCGAGCGACAGCCTTTCTGAGAAGATGTCAAAGCCGAATACATGGCGTAGGTGGGAAATGGAGTGCTCAGTCCCCACATACCCTCTCTCCCTCAAGCCTTCTCCAGTATGAGACAGAGACTTGTCGTCGTGGTAACTGGAGCGAACAGGTATGAGTGCAACCCTTCAGCGTCAGCATCTCCGCTCAGCTGTGGCGTTATCTGAATTCAAAACCTACGCAGCGGAGTTGGTTTCGGAGTTTGTCACCGACTCCTCGTCCAGCTGTCTTCCCCCGTCCCATTCGACGCACGTCCCCACTTTCTGTCTAGCTATGCCGAGGTTCGTAGCACAGACAACATTAGCTTTTTGGGCAAGTTGCCACCACATTATGGCGTCACGATTGTCATGGCTTGCCGCGACACCAGGCGCGCCGAGACCGCGCGGACACAATTGTACGCACTCCTCGACAAACACATCTCGACGATGATCAGACCGGGGACGAGGGAGTACGAATATGCAGCCTCATTCCGCTCAGATATCAAGCTAGAGCTGGAGACTCTCGACCTTGCGTCCATGAAGAGCGTGATGGACTTCGGAAGAAGCGTGGCCCAGAAGTGCGTATTATTTGCCTGCTTTACAGACCCGGGACTCACCATGTTACCGCACAGATACGAATACATTTCTCACCTCATCCTGAATGCAGGCACAGCGACATATAGCCATCTGGACACCCTCGTCCAGCTGCGCGACATGTTTCTCCGTCCCTCCTTCGCATCGACCCATCCCCGCTCGAACATCCAGAAGAACGGCGCCCTGAGCGAGGACAACCTCGGATACGTTTGGCAGTGCAACTTTTTCGGTCATTACTGCGTGGTATGTGCCGCCTTCTGTTAACCCCTGGCTTTGCGGTATATTGATATTCACCGCCTTGTCACCAGTACCGCTCGCTCCAGCCTCTCCTTGTTGCATACGCACGGTTCACCGGGAAGTCTGCGCGCGTCATATGGATGTCGTCCTTGGTCGCGGCGCCATCCTTCGATCCCGTGGACGACTGGCAGCTCACGAAGACGCTGCATTCCTATGAAGCGTCCAAGTTCCAGATCGACCTCCTAGCTTCAGAACTCGAACGGCTTGTCGTCGAGGCTGAGGAGAATGCCACGACCTCATCTGTTCCAGACTTCGTTGCCGCAAACGGGGAAGTACACCACCTCATCTCCAGCCCCGGGGTTGTTCCAACGAACATGATGTCGCTTCTTGGGACCAACACGCCGGGCCAAAAGGCTAGTGCGGCCTTTGTATTTTGGATTGTGAGCTGCCTCCCGCATAAGTCGTCTTTCTGCTTACTGACTGCGCATTGTATAATGTCAGACTCGCAGAGTCTTCGGATGCCGCCATATCCACTTGTCCACCTATTCCTCCGCAGTTGCAACCGTCCATCTCACGCTGGCGCCTCTCAAATCGATCCCGACGGCACGCACCGCACCTTCAATTCTTCCGGGGGATGAGAAGTATCCGCCGTGGCATGCGTACTACAACTCGAGGTCAGAGCGGGTGCAAACACTTCGGATGGGGTCGGAGGCATCCCCGCGGGGTAACGAGTATACAGGCGTCACTGCTGTCCCCGTGTGGGAGGAGCATCCGGATTTCGGGGAGAAGCTGCTCGAGAAATGTGAACGGTTGTACCAGAGCTTCCGAACGGCGATGTCGGCTCCTTCAAGCGAAGATCCTGCCGGCGAGACTGACGTTGTGACACACTAGTGTACGCATTTCTCTGAGTTTTCAATTTACAGAAAGTTGCTTTGCTCCTACCTGGATTGAATAGCGCTAGTATCGAATGTACGATGATGGTGCTTGGAATGGACTGGAGAAGTGTGATTGGTGGTATGGCTCAACAAGCACGCAGAGTTCGCATTGACCAAGCCAGTCATTCGCGACGTACTCACCTGTATAACCGAGGTTTTCTTCTCGAAGTGCAAACGGCCCGAGAATGCCGACTTTACGCGCCCCGTGAGACAGTCTCGGCATGTTGATCCCGGCGGCATACCCATGCAACTGGGTTCGTTCGAACTTCCGCCTCCACATTTACGATGCATACATCAGCTCGATATACCTCCAATGGCATCGCTCGTACGGCTCGGGTTGTATGTGCCACCATCCCATTCCGAGGTCACCAAGTCACTGACTCATCACTGCACTAAATACGACACCATCGCCCAGTCCCGTCACGTACGTGTCTGCCCCCGGTACAATTTATTCATGTTGCTTCTAAGCCTTTGTTTCTATTCAGATGTTCCAGAATAAATCGATAATTTAATCAATCACTGGCACTGACGAGAGATACGTAGATGATGGGGGCCTAGACGGGCGGTAGCGGTGAGCGTTCAAAGCGACTCTAGTGCGCCTATGCGGTCCCTTTAGCTGAGGTTTTGATCATCCCATCGTGCCGGCACCGTAACGCGCACCTCAGAAGACCGGGAAGAAGACACTCTTAAGATACGCCGGCCTGGAGAGGAGGTATCGTGACCACCAACAGTGCCCCCGGGCGCGTCGTACTGCAAGCAGCTGTGGATGCATGCCACTGCCCCAAGCTTGATCAGACCGTTCCCCTCCGCGTACAGCATGTCGTCCATGAATGCAACTGCGACTGCTACGTCCGCAGGCGCCGCTGCCTCCATATCAGCGGAGCAGGCTGCTGCTCTCAATGGAGCCATGGACTTCCTCCTCTTGACGGCTATTTGCACGGGAGCACTTATTCCAGTCAGCATTGCCCTCTTCTTCTCCTTTTCACGCCTCTGGCGCACCCCGGTTTTTATTCTCAACGTCTTCGCTATCGCCCTAGGATTCGCATATGGCGGGCTCAATATCAACTACCTCGTGAGCGCCCTCAGAATGCAGCGCAATTTCCACATCATACTCATTCTGCACCTAACTTTCCTGCTACAGAGATCGGTATTCGCTGGTAGTCTTCCATCCCTGCGCCTCATGCTAGTCTTCATGTCCATGTCGTTCCTCATCCCGGTTTGCGTGCAGTCCGTCCTGATCGTGTGCATCGTGGCCGTCTATCCCCCTCGGATGCAGAGCTGGGTGCGCAACTTCTGCATCTATGGCACCTTTATCGCGCTCTCAATCGCCCGGATCGTCAACATGGGCCTGTTCCTGCGCACCGTCTCGCATGAGATCAGCACATCCGGCGCGGACACCCTTACCGTCTCGTTCTACGCGCTGAGGCTCGCGAACGGAAGGGCGGAATGGATTATGCAGTCTGCCAACGACTTGTGAGTTCACACTCCAGGATTCGGAGTGCCCGTGGATGACTTACATTCCGCCAGGTACGCTTCGACGCTTTTTCTCCTGAGACTGAACGAAGCACATGCATTCAGAAACAAGCGGGGAGCGCTGGCGAGTATATTCACGAAAGGCGGTCATAGTGCGCACGAGCCACGTCCTTATCCCCCAGTCGTCTCGGCTGACTCCTGCATGATGTCGCAGGCTCGTACTCGGGCCGTCTCAAAGCCCTCTTCTGGATCGCGGTCTTCAACTTCGTCTTCCCCGTCATCCTCAACGTCATCATCGTCGTCTTCTCCTTCCGCGAGCGCAACGCCATGCACATCACGGACGTGATCAACCTCAACATCTTCTTCGAGATCATTTGCGTGCTGCTCGCCACCGTCTGGTGCACGGGCACGTACTGGGGCAGCTCGCCGTTGTCGAGCACCGCGGGAGCGAGCAACCAGCGCATCGGGCTGGACGGCGGCAAGACGACCGAGTCCTTGGCGTCGGCCAAGTTTGCTACGCCGAGTGTGGCCGAGTCTCATTTCGCGGGTTCTGATGTGGAGATGGTGCGTGCCCCCAGTTAGGAGTGGTCCTCATGTCACTGTGCCGTGCGGGCCGAGCACCATCCTCCTCCATTCCCCTTCTTGCTCACAAGCAATGCGTGGTATTTAACCTCGCATGCCAACGAAAAATGTGATAGTAGGTGTCTATTGTTCATCATATTGAATACGGAGAACTTTCTGGATGATATATATGTATGACCTCGTACTTGGATTGGTACCTATGCAGATGCAAATGGGAATAAATAAGGTCAATATTTTGTCTAGATCATGCCACAAGCCGGAAAATCGCGTCGAGATGCAAGGCTACAAGGAGCATACAGGCCACGACGGACATGGTCGTCACCATCCGACCCGATGTAGTTGGCTCTTACATGGATGCTGGAGTGCATCACGACAACGCACAATGCCGATGAGAACCGTATACTCAAACAGAGACGAAGGTTCATGAGTGTCTAGCCCTAAGCATCACTCGCACGTCTGATGGAGGGGAAATGCTGAAGAGTAAACCCATGTTTGGGGACCGCTTTGCGTCGCCATCGAATTTCATGTCGAAGTTCATGATGGGGTAGGCCAGAACGGCCTTCATCTGGCTCATCGCCAAGAACCGCCCTGGGCTTATGCGTAAATTCAGATACTTGAGTGACTGGGAGAAGAATGGGAGCGCATATGAAATGTGATGCCCGAGGCCAAACGTGATGTACGCAGCCGTCGGGGTCGCGGCCTGGTACCTCGAGCCTTCCACGCCTCCTTTCTCTCTCCTCTTCGCGAACCTGAGGGGGCCGAACGTGCCCGCATTTTCGTAGTACGCTTCGTTTCGATGGACGGAGTGCGTGGCCAGGTGAATCAAGGTTCACCGGGGCACCCTCGGAGTGCCATCCTTGAGTTTGATGTCCTTCATAGCCTTCCTGAACATCGATGCTGTCAGAAGGCGCATCGAGACCGCACATCAGTGCTCGAACATCAACTGCGCTCTCTGCTGAAAAAATAGGAAAAAACGAGGAAAGGTCCTTACTGAGACTTATGCGGGTGTACCGGTGACACTCCGTCAGGAAACTGTCGAGCTTCTCCATCTTTCTCAATGCACCCGCCGACCAGCCTTCTGCCAAAATGATGGGTTCGACGTCTTCTCGTAGTGGCGCGAGATATTTTGGGCACTCCGCGAGGTGGTACAGAACATGCGTCAGAGACTACGACAGGTGTCCACGTCATGGTCAATATGTGGCATCGCCGGGTGCGGTACGTACTATGCACATTGGACGTATTGTGAATGGCGGCAAGGTTGGCCAAAAATAGGCTTTTGAGGATTTCGGCGTCGGTGTGGTTCTTCCTTATCGCGTTGTCTATGAGTCACTCGAGGGGGTCGTTCTATACGAAAACAGATGAGTGGTCTCTCACGGTCGGCGAACAGCATACCTACCGCCCCGTCATCCGAGGAAGTGCCCGTTAGGTTTATGAACTCTGTTCGCTCCTTGATGGAAGGAGTAATGTGCGGCATAGCACGCCGTACAATGCGCGTTATCGCGGTGATGAATGAAGCGATAAGCCTACAAGCTAAATCAGCATAATATTCAACATCTGACTGGCCACATTCGCTTACGGACGAACAGGACGGATGAATCAGGGCGTACCAGTGCCTATGACGGGGATATCCTTCTGAAATGCCATCTTCAATTCATCCGCCATCACAGGAACATGCATCGCCAGTATCCGTGGGCCCAACCTCTCACGAACTACGAATGAGTTCATTGGGATGGACTACGATGGGCGACTGATCATGTGTCTGAGTTGGATAACCTGCAAGGCCCCGTCAGTAATCCGTACAAATTTTTCAGAACCTTAACAACACACGCACCTTAAGGAGACCTTCCACGGCAGAAAGCTCGTCTTCTGGCCGCTTCCTGAGCTCTTCTATCATGTTTGGCCCCGCCACCATACACTGGCCCAGCAGTGGGATCTTGAACGCGGAGCCATAATACTGATTGACTCAGTCCCTTCTGCGTCCGCCGGGAATGCTACGAAAAATAAGCGCACCTTCTAAACTCCAGCATCTACCATCTTCTTCACGCGAAATATTGCATAGAGTGCTGTCAAGCACGACAGCCCCGGCGACGAGAACCCAAACACTGTAGGGATGTGTCTCAGCTAGTGAATGATACTCAGGTCAGCCTAAGAGAATGTCTCTCAATTTGAAGGACTAACCGGGTGTGTGAGCCAGCGAACGAGGCATAGAACCCCCAGGATAACTGCCAAATACACAAAGATATCCAGATCTTCCATATTCTGCGGGATACAGATGGAATTCTAGGACTCTTCTAGGCCTATGGTTGTGTTCAAACTTCGAACCATGCGAAGTCGAATGGGCCCGAAAGTGAGTCGTGGCTGTGATCAAAGCGTCAGCCAGCTCAGTAAAATGCATGCAGTACGGAGCGGGCCGAAGAATTACCCGGACCTAAAACCTTGGAACTCGTTCGAACATCCCTCCAGTTTCCATCAAATGTTGAAAAAGGAGGAACTGTTGGAGTAGCTGATGAGTGTGCCTCCGTTTCAGCGACGACGCTTCTAGTTGGCGGCCTTTGGTTTCGTGTACCGGTATGCTGAACCCTCAGCCTTCCCCCTTACGTCATGCACTGCCAGCTACCCCCCTGCATCCTGATACGCTACGCCTGCCATCCTCATAACCGCTATCTCTCGGCCTCCTAAGAGTGCACCCGAGCATGAGCACCGACAGAACTCAAACTAATCCGAGTCGCGCTGGCAGCAGGGGACTCATACCCGACAATTGGAAGCGCTATGAGACTTGTGGTTGGGTCCTGTTCACCATCTCCATGGTGAGGACATGCATATATCCGGGGACGACGGGAAGAAACAGACAGAGGGAGAGAGCAAGAGAGGTCCAGTAGTAAGTAGTGTCGTCTGAGCGGTACTCCAGCGGAATCCGGGCCGGACTTCGGCATGACTCTGGCCGTTCCCAAACTGCGGCAAACTATCTCACGGTCTGCACCCAGTTCCGCTACTGTGCTTACGAAGTTACAACTTGAACTACGTCTGCACGGGCTCCCGATGACACCACCCTACAATTCCACAGGTGAGCCGCTAGCAAACCACTCCGAGAATACCAAGCAGTCAAAGCCCACTCAAACTTTATCTACAGACCCGTCAGCGCTCAAGCTTGCCAGGTACGTATCTTTTGGAAGCCGACATCGGGCCGCTCACTGAACAGTCCACTAACTTGCAAAATTTCACCCCCCAGAGCTCGAGCTGTCACTTCAACCTTCCCAAAAAAGGCCGGTGCCTTTGATTGATCAGTTGATAAAACTGCCGCCGAATGATCTGAGAGCGGAGCGTGAGCGGTAGTAGGACAAGCGCATCTGTGTAGTTTCGTTGGCCAAACTAGAGTTTCATCTGCTTACTCCTTGACAGTGCAACGAGGCACTTTTAAACTCGATATCGCGACTGCCACAAGTCTGACAGGAGCACCACTCATCCCCGTCCATCATGTCGTCCATGAACGCTACGAGCAGTACAATGTCCCCGAGTGCAGCGGCTTCCATTTCGGCGGAGCAGGCTGCTGCTCTCAATGGAGCCATGGAATTCCTCCTTCTAACGGCGATCTGTACGGGAGCACTCATTCCAGTCAGCATCGCCCTGTTATTCTCATTCTCCCGCCTCTGGCGCACCCCGGTCTTCATCCTCAACGTCTTCGCTATCGCACTTGGGTTCACCTATGGCGGCCTCAATATTAACTACCTCGTAAGTACAGACAGATTCCCCACCGGTTTCTGATTCATGCTCACAGTTACCGCCCCTCCACGCAGCGATCGGTATTCGCTCAGCAACTGCCCTCCTCGCGCCTCACGCTCGTGTTCATGGCCATGTCGTTTCTCATCCCGGTCTGCGTCCAGTCCATCTTGATCCTACGCGTCGTCGCCGTCTATCCGCCCCGCATGCAGACTCGGATGCGCAACTTCGTCATCTACGGCGTCTTCATCGCGCTCTCCATCGGCCGGATTATCAATATGGTTTTCTTCTTGAAGAAGACCGCACGACTGATCGCCACGTCCCAGAGTGCAGACACCCTCACCATCTCACTCTACACACTGAGGCTCCCGAACGGGAAGGCGGAGTGGATCATGCAGTCGGCTAATGACTTGTGAGTGCATCCTTCGGGACTCGGGGCGTCCGCATGAGACTCAAGGTCGATTAGGTACGCCTCGACGCTATTTCTCCTTCGCCTGAACGAAGCACATGTATTCAGAGGCAAGCAAGGGGGGCTTGCTAGCGTGTTAACCAATGGCGGCCGCAGTACGTCAAAACCCTTGCCTAAGCGTTCTGTCCCACCGACTAACCCTGGCGGGATGCCATGCCGCAGACTCGTACTCAAGCCGCCTGAAGGCGCTCTTCTGGATCGCGGTCTTCAACTTCGTCTTCCCCGTCATCCTCAACGTCATCATCGTCATCTTCTCCTTCCGCGAGCAAAACGTCCTGCACGTCTGCGACGTGATCAACCTCAACATCTTCGTCGAGATCATCTGCGTGCTGCTCGCCACCGTCTGGTGCACGGGCACCTACTGGGGCTCGCCGGCGTCGAGCACTGCGGGAGCGAGCAACCAGAGGATCGGGTTTGACTGCGGCGAGACGACGGAGTCCTTGGCGTCGGCCAAGTTTGCCGCCCGCAGCGTCACGGAGCCCCATTTCGCAGGTTCGGACGCGGAGATGGTCCGCCTTCCCAAGTAGGAGCGGTCTTCATGTTGGTTTTCTGTACGGCCCAGGTATCATTCCCTCGATTGTCGTTCCCTACCCGCCGCAAGTTGCGTTCCCCACACGGAACTAGCTACTTGTGGATATTTATTCATCCGAAAGGACGAACGTGTTATTGTCCAGGCCCGGGTGTATATCGTCATGCAATAACATCACATTTGAGTCACATGTTTGTCCGGGTCGGCCGCCTGGGTGAGGGGGGGGACACTTCGCTTCCGGGGCTCTTTCTGAGCTACATATTCTGACGATGTGTATTTTTCCCCTCTGTGGGACGCGTTCCCAGCCTTGGGGGCGGGGGCGGAGTTGTACATCCCCAGAACATGAAGCGCACCCGTCTTTCCTCCCGTGTAACCCCCCATCGACGCTCTGGCCTTCACCAAGTGGTTCACTCCACTGGTGTTCGCATCGCCATCGCAGGCACGCCAATCCACAATGGCGGATGAAAGATGCGATGGCGAGTTGCGTATCGCGCAGGTCCGTGATATCCAGATTATGCCCCCTGGCCGTGCAGTGCCCCCTCATTTACCGCGCCTACTTCCTGAGGGGGCCGCGTTGGCGGTGGATTGCGGCTGGGTGTGGTCCACGGTGTCGCGCTGGCCCGCATATCAAGGCACAGACGTACTCTGTAATGATGGTACGAAGCCCGGACCTGTGGAATGAGTACGCGGGGCCCGGCCATCGGGGCTCAGGTCCAGAGCACCTCTATCGCCCGGCGGTACCGTATTGATGTTTCGCAATCTTCTCAAGTCTAGTGTGGAGCACCCAACGTCGGTGCTTTGAAGGCATTGCGACCCGAGATGCCTCACGCCGGGCTTATTCCTGCCTGTCTTCGTTCCGAGACCGGATCTCCGCCTTCCCCTTGAGGGCTAAACATGGCGCGGCACAAATGAGAACGGCTGCGGAGACCCCAAACGGCAAGTTTGATGCTAAGCCAATAGATTTATATCCTGCCTCGCATGACCGGCAGGATTTGTGTCACTACCTCGGAGACCAGCCCGTGGCGTCCACCTCGAAGGACGAGCGCGTCGAAGCGAGGCAATTCCGGGCCCGCCGCGGGAACCACGAAGCGTCGGGATATCGCGGTCCTGCCGCAAGAAGCCACCAGGGTGCCGAGCGGGGCGCCGTGAGCACCAAAGAAGCTTCCCGAGCGCTGAATGGACAGTTCGATTCCACCACCCTCCCGGCGGAGCCCTGAGAACAGGCCCTCAGGCTTCTGCGCTTCGCCGCCGGGGACCGTAGACGGAGATGGAACTTGCCAGATGCAAAGAACGCGCCTCGAAGCCGAAGTGCCCTCGCGCAGGCAATGCGGCATTCCTTCGTTATAGTTTACGGAACCCGGGCCCACAGAATACAGCCGCGGTTATTCTCCCGAACCTTCCCCGCCCCTCGATGACACGGCACAGATTAAGAAGCACCCTCGCCTTCCGGTCACAGGCGGAGAGCCGACATTAGCTTCAAAGCGGGACAATTGAGCAGATCCCCCCCCCTCAGATGGGGGAGGGTATGTCATTTAAGGTTATTGTCATCTGCGTGAATGATAACGAGATGGCGTGATGAGGAACATACCGACGTTAACCTCGCGAGACAGAGGTCCCGCAGGCGCCAGGGAGCCAACTTCACTCCGTACAAAGGCAAGGTTCGAACAGAAGGTGGAGATGAGAATCTGATAGTCAGGAAGTGAGCACAAGTATGGAAGCATGAGGGTATACTTACCGAACCACCATCCGTGCAGCGCGAGCGCCCAGGGACTGGAAGTTTTGTGGACGCATCATGCTAGCGTGTGTGCGCACAGGCATGTCTAGGGGTGGAGATGAAGAAGGCTTGCATTTTCTGAACGAGATCGTAGCATGCGTACTGAGATGACGGAATAAGTACAACTATATTGATATGATACAGCAACGACGAGTCAAGGTATCCGGGAAACTGTACGTCCGTTCGTCACTCAGACTTTAAAATAAGGCGGTTGGTTGAAAGCGCACTACTGCAAGTGCGTCGATGAGGATAAGAGTAGGTGGATCTACGTATTGAGGATATCGTCCAATCTCTTGGGGTTCCGGGAGAGCGCAGCGCAGGAGGTAGATCAGTCAGCTGTTGAAGCCAACAGTTGACAGATCTATCTGCCGCGGTAGGCCCAGAGACACGTTCCACCTCTCGGTCTCCGAGTAGGGTCGGAGAGTGTGGCTGATGAGGAGGTCATGGGCCTGGAGCGGCGACCTGTCAAATACGGATTTTGGCGAGGCTTTTCTCATTATCGATAGGGTTCTGCACGTAATAAAAGTTGAACACCATCCGGAATGGCAGAATTATAGAGAGAAGTTGAGAAACCTACCATGGTATTGGACCACGTTTACTAGCCTCGGCACGAATGCCTAGTACGTGACCTTCGTGGTGGATAAAAGCTCCAGTGCGTCGGTTCTTTGAGGGAAGAAATTAAAGTGTGGTCAACGGGAGAATTGGCTTGCAGGTCAAAGCTTAAAAGCAACAACCTACAGGACATGATGTCGCCGAGGCCTGCGCTCTAGATAAGGTACCTGGACTGTAGAGTTAGCTCTCCGACAGCAAAAACGGCCTAGTGCGGAATAAAAGACATACTTGATCGGATAACTACGGCTTCCACGAGCAACTTCCAGCGACCGTAAGCTAAAACATTCTCGTGAGTAAATATTGCTGCTAGAGGTAGGGTATTCTTCCCAATCAAATAGAACGAGCGTTTCGACAACCTCAGAAAGATTTAGTGCGATACTGAATAGCCCCGGTGCCATCGTAATTAATGACTCAAGCGTAACAGAAAGTAGAACTCACTAGCGACCTAGTGACGTGGGCACTGCTCGTTGCCATTGGCTAGCCAATGTGGACTGCAACACCATCTGTTGAGAGCACACCGTGACCGAGTAAGGGCGGAGATAAGATAGAGGGTACTTCGGTGGTGCGGCTGAAACGACCACCAGAGCCATTGCTGTGGCAGGTGTCGCAACCTTTGGTGGCAGCTAAGAAGTGGACAAAATAAGTATCTCGAGTGAGCATGAACATGCAGGCCTTGATTTCCATCCCCCTGCTTGATAGTACGGGTACCAATTTGACTCGTCGCCTAGAATGAGTGCGGGGCGTGTCGTCAATGGTCAATGTTATCAATAATCAGAGCAAACAGGCTGCGCGCCTTCCCAAGCTCATGCGGAGTACTAAAATTAGTTCGGAGTAGCGGCTTGATCCCAACCTGAGCAAAGAGGAAGTATCTTATTCCATCTCCGCCTGACCTGGGCTTTCTGAGTTTGTTTACTGCCTTACAGCGAAGTTGGTTTCAGCATTTGCTCGTTCAGCCCACCTCTCCCGGGACCCTCGCCTGTACTTCGCTCCCACTGGGGCTCGAGCTTTTACTATCAGCGATCCGACACCCTTGCAGGCATTCCCGAAACCTCGAGGCCTCACCATCATCATGGCCTGCCATGACGCCCAGGGCGACAAGGCCACGCGGACACAAATACGTCTTGACACTTCAACCAGGCTCGCAAGAGTACGGACATGCCACCACCTTCCGCTCAGAAGTAAACTTGGAGCTGGAGACTCTCGACCTTGCGTCCATGAAGAGCGTGATGGACTTCGGAAGAAGCGTGGCCGTGCGTATTCTTCGCCCGCTTTACAGACCCGGGACTCACCATGTTACCGCACAGATATGAATATATTTTCCACATTGTCCTGAATGCCGGCACGGCCACATACAGCCATATAGACACCCTCGTCCAGTTGCGCGACATGTTTCTCCGTCCCTCCTTCGCATCGACCCATCCCCGCTCGAACATCCAGAAGAACGGTATCCTGAGCGAGGACAACCTCGGATACGTCTGGTAGTACAACATGATTGGCCATTACTGCGTGGTACGTACTGCGTCCTGTTGAAGTCTCCGCAGTCTATTGAATCTTGCCACCCTGCCATCAGTACCGCTCACTCCAGCCTCTCCTCGTTGCATCCGCACGGCTCACAGGGAAGTCTGCGCGCGTGATGTGGATGTCGTCCTTGGTTGCGGCGCCGTCATTTGATCCCGTGGACGAATGACAGCTCATGAAGACGTTGCACTCCTATCCTACAAAGGACCCAAGGTCCAGATCAACCTCATTGTCTAGAAACTCGAGCGGCTTTCCTTTGGTGTGGAGACGAACATCGCGATCTCGTTTGTTCTGGGTTTCGTCGCAACGAATGGGAAAGGGCACCACCTGATCTCCAGCCCCGGGGCTGTTCCAACGAATATATGTCGCTGCTTGGAAGTTGGAACAAGCACGCCCGGACACAAGATTGAGGCCAGCGCAGCCTTTGTCTTTTGGAATGTGAGTCGTCTACCGCACAGCTCGTCGTGCCCTCTTGGACGCCAGGCCTTTCCCGGGCAAAGCCTCGCCCTCGACGCGTTCACCTCCTGGCTAACCTACAAGTCCTGCAAGAATGCCGTCGGCAGCTGGATTAACTTCAATACAACGTCGAGCAGCGGGAGCGTCGGTCTTACGTCCACAGAGAGCTCAATTTTGGTCCCTTCCAAAACATCCGACGCGAACCTCGCCCAGAGGGAAACATCGGCTGCGCGTCTGGTATTCAACATCGCCGGAGCCAGCCGGTGTTCTCCGTCTCTTGAGAGGCAGCGCGGTGCATTCCGCTGCCCCACCATCGTCGACCTCGGTGTGGATCCTCTTTCGATCAACGACATCTGGGTACACTTCACCGCGGAGCCTCAAGGGAAGGCGACGGGTTGCAAAGCTACATGACGAGAAGCTTAATCAGTATGTAGTCTACGTTCTATCGTGGCTGCCCTTGCTCACGCACTCTGTAGGGCGTGGTACGCCTGCAAGCCTTGTTCATCGTAATGCCCAACTTTACTTCACACCGCGCTATCGTCATCGTCCTCTCCAACCTCACTTCTCCCGTTGACAGTTTGACATCTACTCCCAATTCCAGCTGCCGCTTGACGTTCACTCTCACAACTGGGACTGGTGGCTCAACACCACTATCACGAACGCCATTTTTTTTCCTCACTCTCGTCGGGGGCTCGTCGGGAGCGGTAACATGGCCATCTCGCTCCTCACCATCGCCGTCACGACGCACGACCTCGTTTCCGTCCCGAATGCGCTCGACTCGCTCTTTGACCTCCAGTACGCATTCAGAACGTCCTACGCCTGATTCCCCGCCAACTTTGGCCACGTCACCTCGTTCAAATATCACCTCTGCGCGCGCATCGTGATCGGCAACGTCTTACGTTGGATCGGCGACAAGGTGTACATCGCCCTGCGTTGGGCGCGCTGGAGGACCGGAATGGAGTGGACGGTAGCGCAAATCGACAGCACGGGGCACGCGAACGTCAGTGCATACGCCGCCTCCGACTGGCCGCGGATCGGCGTGGGCAGCTACAACACAACACCCGAGTCGCGACGAATATGCTCCTCTTTCAAGCACTCAACGTCGGCGCAGCCGAGAGTTGGGCTGCGCTCACGGAGAGCACCCAGGCCGCGGCGATCCCGCTGCTCTGGCAGCCCAACGTCGGGCTGTTCAGGGAAGACGAGACGACGGCGCTCCCGTAGCAGGACCAGAACGCGTAGGCGGTCTAGTCTGGGCTCGTTGCAAGGCGCGTCCAGATCTCTTGGGCGCTGCAGGCGCTCTGGGGAGTGCATGAGGCGTCCGCGCCCGACGCTATCGACATCGTGTCGCTGTTCATCTCGGGGTTCGAGCTAGAGGTGTACTTCGTGGCGAACCGGACGCGCGCGGGGCTCGCGCTGATCCGCGCTATGTGGGCGGACTTCATGCTCTGGACGCGCACATGACGAACAGCACGGTCATCGAGGGGTACTCGGTTACGGGTGTGCTGCACTACCATGGGCCTGTCTCTCCTAACTTCACGTTGGCCATCCTTACTCTTACTGGGGTGGGTCATAATAGCGATGTAGTCCATGCGGACAAGTCAGAACGGCGAGTCACGACGTGATGGGCGGGGACTATGAGTTTGTCCAAGTCGGCTTGTAGTACGCTTCGAGGAATAATCGTGCATATAAAAAAATCCTTATACCTATATACATATACATGTACTCTGAAGTTTGAACTTTGACTTTGACTTGCAAGCGTTTGCGTTGCGAGGTGAGACTGTCTGGAAAGTTCCCTGCGCATGTACGTACGCATTGAAATACATATCAGATTCCGTCATGCGGTCCGCGATGGACGTCAATTTGGTTCGTAACGGACAAATGGAGGGAGGACAAACGGATCCGGAGTCTGTGTCTGTCTACTAAGATACAAACCCGAGGTTGTGAATGCAATATCAAAAGTCCCTACATTTGCATGCGTGCCATCTCGAGGTCTGAGGGCGGGAAATGATGCTCCGATACGCTCGGGGTGGTGGCGAACTTGACGGAGGCCAAGCTCTCCGTCGTCTCCCGCGCGCCCATCCCCAGGGGCCGCCTGCTCCCGAGTCCCGGGGTTGGGGGCAGCGCGGGGTGCAGCGCATGGTCCCAGTACGTCTCCGAGCAGCACACGGTGGCGAGGAGGACGCAGACGATCTCGACAAAGCCGTTCAGCGTGATCACATCCGTCGTGCGCAGCACGTTCGGCTCGCGGAAGGAGAGGACGACGATCGCGACGTTGAGCAGCACCGGGAAGACGAAGTTGAAGACCGCGATCCAGAAGAGCGCCTTCAGCCGCGCGGTGTACGAGCCTGCCAGGGGAGGATGCACGCGTGACGCGTCAGGGGATGTGAGGGCGGAGAGAGGCAGGGTGTTTGGTACGTACGGCTGCTGGTAGAGAGGACACGGGCGACCCCTCCTTTCCTTCGGAACGCCTGGGCTTGGTTCAGCTGAAGCAGGAAGAGTACGGATGCATATCTGGGAGGCGTTAGTTCCCCGTCAACGCTGCTCAAACTACTCAGAGATAAACTCACA